>CM053581.1:202634056-202719220 GCA_028627135.1 Pseudochirops cupreus | reverse complement strand
ACAAATGAATTGTATCCTTTGGGAGCTGAAGGAACTATGAAGAAAGTGGGTTTGAAGACATTCTCAGTCCTTAATAGCAGTCTACACCAAGAAGTCATTCAATCTAACTATATCTTATATCTATATCTATTTCTATATCTTTATCTATATTGCATGTTGTTTTGGGCTTGGAGCCAGAAGATGTGATTCTAATTGTCACCTTTTTTTGTGTTCTGAGGTAAGTCACTTTACCTGTACCAGACTCAGCTTTCTCATCTATAAAATGGGGATAGCAGTGTTTACCCTATTTACCTCATGGATCAGATGAGATAAAGGTAACGAAGTGTCTTGAAACATATAGAGCATTCTAAGGACAAAATAACTGAGGCCATAAGGGTGTAGTGAAAGGAATGTGGGAATCAGAGACTTGGGTCCAGATCCTATCTTTGATCCTTAATACTTGCATGACTCTAGCCAGGTCCCAATTAGTACAAATAGTGAATCCTGTAAAGTGGTTGCATGCGTGCTTTCAAATTCACATTATTTGAAATTATATTTATGTAAAATATGGTAATGAGTTTCAACCCAATGTAAATATGCAGCGCAAATTCTAATAATGCCACCTCTGAGAGGGGAAATTAACTATTTGTACTAACCAGTACTTAATTGTTGCTGTTTGTCCTTTGTTCTTGAAGAGGACCAATGACATTAGGAAGATGATGTCTTAGAGTTGCAAGTGACTTGGATTTAAGTGAGGCAGGGCTGTGCAATCATCCGCTTCACTCTCTCCTCCAGAGCCATCTGGGTCCAGTGGCCAGATATATATAGATCAAGATGACTGGAGATGGCCCTTGGATGTCTTTTTAAGAAGACCTTCAACTTTTTAAGCTAAGGTCTATCCCAAGTCTCAGTTTGACTGAGGCAACACCCATTCTGTGATTAAGGCTAAGTGAGAAATGAGGCAAAGAATGGCCTCTTTTTCCTAGTCAAAAAAAAAAAATCTGGGAGGGGAAGACCCTCAAGGTTTCTGGCCAACTTAATTGTGTAATCATATCAGCTAACCTCTCTGAGCCTCAGTTTCTTACCTGTAATACATATAATGCCTACTTCACATATTTAAGGATCAAATGCAATAATACATGTGAAAGACTTTGTAAACTTCAAAGTACCACGTAGGTATCAGCAACTCTTTTATTAAAAGTCCTAATACTTGAGGGTACTGGGAAACATTTCTTTAGAACCAGGAAGGCCCTTTGGTTTAAGGGATTCTCTCTCACTACCTATTGAGGACCTCTTTCCTCTCTTGGGAAAGTTAACCAAGCATGAGTTCTGTAACCTTTGAACCAAGGAGAACTGAAGAGTCACAAAGCTGCTCTCTCCCCAGACTTCTTACTACCATAGCTTGTTGGCTTATGGTGATCTCCTCCTACCTCCTTCTTCTCAAAAGAAGTATGTTATATGTAAGAACCTCTCTGTTAGCTTTAGTTTTGTTTTGCTTTCCCCTGAGTCTCTCTGTGTAATGGTCAGCTGCAAGATGTCCCAGGAAAGACAAGCCCCTTTTTCAGTTTAGCTATTGCTGTTCATTTGTGTCCAATTCTTTGTTGTGACCCCATTTGGGGTTTTCTTGGCAGAGATCCTAGAGTGGTTTGCCATTTCCTTCTACAGTTCATTTTGTAGATGAGGAAACTGAGGCAAACAGGGTTAAGTGACTTGCTCAGGGTCATACACCTAGGAACTGTCTGAGGCCAGATTTGAACTCAGGGAGATGAGTCTTCCTGACTCCAGGTCCTATACTCTATCTGCTGCACTACCTAGCTGCCCTCAATAGAGATATGTTTACTAATAAAAGCAAAGTTAATAGAAACAATAGGATGTGGTAGGAGCTGAGACTCGAATCTCTTTTTCTTTAGGAGTCAGAATTTACACTCAAGACGTTTGAACCTCTACTGGTGTTGAGACTCTTCCTTCTTTTGATTTTGTCTCCTTCACCCTCTATGTATGGCATTTTTGCTTCTCCCTTTTCCTTTCAGATCCTAAGAAACAAGAGGCAATGTAAGCTGTACTTCACGATCTCAAGTGATGGGGAGCTCATTACCTCTTTTTCATCTCTTCATTCCCCTCCAGCTTCTTCACTTTTACTACTGTCCTCTCAATCAGGAAATCATAGATATAGGGCCAGCTTTAGAAGGGCATGGAGTTTGACCCTCTCGTTTTACAGATGAAGAGAAAGAGTCTGAGAGAGTACCCAAGGCATGCCCCTCCTTAGTGTCTATGGTCACACAGCTAATAAATGTCTGAGGCAAGATTTAAATCCTGGTCTTCCTAACTCTTAAGTTCAGTTTCTGATCTGATACACCATGCTACCTCTCAGGCCCCTTTACTCCTTCAGCTTCTCTCCATTTCCATAGGTGAGGCTTCCCATCAACTTCACCAGGTCTCCATATCTATAACCTACAAAGTCCAAGGAAGGCTATTAATCATATAAAAACTAAAGCAACACCAGTGATTTTATGTGTGTATTTTTATATGCTGCCCAAGCATAAATTGAGCCCCCTTTCAAGTGCCATACATTGTTACTGCTCACTTTTTTGGGGTGGGGCACATCTGCTTCTGCAGATCTGTGCTGGTTTTATTTTCCAAGATGTGATAAGCCATACTTTTCCCAACCAAATCTTCTTTTTCATTTCCTATGTAGATACTTAACTTAATGATTTTTTTCATTATATTTTCAGACTTTGCCCACCCACTCTTTGTCTCTCCCTGATTCCCCCAATCCTTTTTCTTGCCATTTCATTTGGTATCATGAAAACTAGATTTACCTTCTTAGTGCCTCCTATTCTGGATCATTAATAACTGTGTCACCCAGGAGGTATTTCCAGTCCCCATGGCCTTCCCTTTGACTCCACCAACTCCCTCACCCAGCTCCACTCAAATACAACTTAATCTGCCAGTAAGGCAGGCAACTCTGAGATTGGGGTGAGGGGGGGGGTGACTTATGTTTTTATCTAATAAATGGGTCACTTTGTAGCAGTTGCTTAGAACTTATTGGGATTATATTTATGTGATTGTGGGCCCATCATACTCCACCTTTTGATAGGCAATCTAGGGCTCATAGAATGCTGGTATCACCTCGTATGGATGTTCTTCCTGTAGCAGAGCCTCAGCTGTTTAGAGAATTGGTCTTTTCTAATCTGTTTCTGACATGCTTGGCACTCACTGTGTTGTCCATGAAGTGCCAATGAGCATGAAAAGCAATGATCCAACCACCACCATTTCTGTCTTGGTCCAAATAGCCAAACTACAAGCTCGTCCCATCAGATCCTTGGCTTTCCTCATCAGCCCTTTAGGGTTCCATGCAAGTCAGTCTCTTCTTTGCCAGATGTGGGGTTTTTTACCCAATGATATGCCTTCATTAGACAAATAATATGAAAGCTCCAAACCGGAACTAGGGAAGGGAATTATCAGGGCACAACAGTTGGGAGGAAGAAGGGTGTCATAAGGGACAATTTTAAATATAACTTTAAAAAATCCTCCCTCATGGGCTAGAGAGAAGCCATTTGGGGAGGTAGCTAAATCCCTTGGAATCTGATAATTTCATTTATACAGAGATAGCATGTTATAGTAGATAGAGGGTTAGACTTAGAGTCATCAGGACCTGGATTCAGATTCTGCCTCTGACATTTATGAGTTCTTTGAGCTCAGGTGAATCATTTAAACTGTATGAGCTTCAATGTCTCTCTTCCTGTAAAAGGAGAGGATTGGACTCCGACTTCTCAGGTCCTCTCCAGCTCTATCTAAATCTATGATCCTATGATCATTTATTCAGAAACTTATATTAAGCCCCTACTTTTGCTAGGCCCTGGAGGAAACCTAGGGTTGTGATAAGACACAGTCTCTGCCTGAGTTTATAGTCTAGTGTGGTAATAAGATGCAAGCAGATAACTACAGTCTCTCATGTTCCCTAAGAGAAGTGCAAAGTGCTATGTGAGGTATCGTGAGTAGGGTGATTACAACTGTGGGAGGCTTCCAGAGGAAGTGGAAAACGTAATGCTTAGGTTGGATAGTCAAAGGATGGATGGCTAAGAATTCAACAAGAGAAGAGGGAGAGGGATGATATTCCAGGGATAGGGAGCACTATGAGGTGGGCTGTCACAGGAGATATTTGGGTGAAAGAAGATAGTCCATAAAATAATCTGTTTAGAGCTGAAAGGGATCTTACAGGACCTCTAGCCCAACCCCCTAGTTTTACAAATGAGGAAACTGAGGCACGAGAGGTTAGATGAACCGTCCAAAGTCCCTCAGAAAGCAAGCAGCAACGCTGGCATTTGAACACATGATCTCTAATTACAAATCTATCATTCTTTCTACTTTACCATGAGGACTCTGGAATACCTACCTACATACATATATACATATAGTACATATATGTAAATATCTAGTTTACATACACACATAAATATATTTATATATAAATATTTAAATATGAAATATATAAATATATACATACATTATACATACATACTGTGTGTGTGTATGATACACAGAGAGAGAAAATGTGAGATACAACTGAAAATGTACATAGTACCAAATTATAGAGGCCCTCAAATATCACGAAAGGAAGTCTGAATTTTACTGGGTATAGAATAGGGAGTCACTGAATTTGGGAGGTGGAGTGGAATGAACAAATCTGTGGATAAGAGAGATTATCCTGGCAGTGGCAGGAAGGAGGAATGGGAGCCAGCAACAGAGAAGCAGCTAGAAATTAGCACTCATGCCCAGCTTAGAGCTGAGAAGCTCTTGAAGACAATAGCAGTAATGATATCTTCTTTAGGAGGCCACCTGAGCCTCCCCTTTGCCATGACTAAACATCTTCTGCCTCTTAGCCTTTTTGTGGGGCCCAGTTTTGGAGACAAATGCAGATGTGTCACTTGTTCTTCATTCTGAATTGCCCTTCTTCAGAGAGATTACAAAACAAACTCACAGCAAGAAATACCTAATATACATAACAATCCTGTTCTTCAGGATTTCATCCAAAGTCATATGTAAACCTGATTATTGCCTGTGCCTTGAACAAAACCACTTCTGCTTGACACAGATTCATTCAGATACACAGTTGCCAGATCCTAGATCTTAAACAAATCAAGTGCTCCTTAGACATGGGAGAGCCACTCCTGTCTGACTGTTCCCTTTAGTGGTCAGCTCTCCTTTGTAAGAGGCTTGACTGAGCCAGGGATTAGAGGAAGCAGAAAAAGAATGAGAAAGATCAATATGGGATTAGAAATTATGATTGCAAATAGAGGCTCAGGGTTCGTTTACTTGTTTGCTCTCGAGTCTAATTATGAGAAGAATTATTAAGTGTCCAGGTGTTAGAACAGGCATTCAGAAAGACTGTGGTGGCTATTGGGACCAAGTGCAGATGAAATCTAAGTGAATCTATGTCTTGGCAATTTAGGAAATAGGATTAGACCTGTGTTTCCCTTGATAGGGGGAAACTCCCTCTGCTAGTGCAGATTGACACCTTCTTCACAACTGATTCATCTCAGAGAGATGATTAGAAACACTGAGAGGTTAAGGGATTTGCCAAAGACTGCATAAGCCAGTATATATGTATGAGGTGGGTAGGACTTGAACCAAGGTCTTCCTGGTTTTTAAGCCAGCTTTATCTTGTATGCCACAATGTCTTTCAAGCTAGAGAATGCAAAACACAAAATTAATAAATAGACTATGTTTTTAAAAAGGTAGCTTGCCCAGGATTTTAAAACACCTGGAAAGGGTTAGGTTTAAAAACAAGAGGAAATAGATGTTAAAAAAAAAAAGACATCAGAGTCCAACAGAAGGTTTCACTAAGTTTATTCTGATTTATAGAATCTTACAGTTAGAAGGAATTTCAGTGTGTTTTGGGCAGATTTCATCAGTGCTCCATCCTAATAGCCCCCACAGTCTTTCTGAATGCCTGTTCTAACACCTGGATTCCTCCTGTACCAGAACAGGAAATTTCTCTTACAACATTTATTCATTGAACAAGAAGCATGTAAAAATACTGTGTTAGGCAACATAGATACAAAGACAAAGTGAAAACTAATACCTGCCCTTAAGGAGCTTACATTCTGTTAGGAGAAAACAACATGTATATAGAAAATTCAGTACAAAATATATCCTGGGGGAATTACTAGCATTTGGGAAGATCAAGATAGGCTTTTTTGTTGGAGATGGTACCTGAGAAGAAGCTAGAAGGAATCCAGGGATTCCGGACATAGGAAGCAGCCCCAAAAAATAATTACCTAGTGTTTGTTAGATGGGGTGCTCAATACTGTTTGAGATCAACCATGCCACTATTCAACAACTCTAATGCTTGATAAGTTCTTTTTTCTTGTTTTGTGCCAAAATCTGTTCTTCTGCAACTTTTCCCCATTGATCCTAGTTCTGACCTCTGGGGGAGATGGGGTGAACAAAACAAGTCTAATCTCTTTTCCATATGACAGCCCTTCATATCCTACCCCAAATCCTATGATTTTTATGATACTGTGATCCTGCTTGAAGACAACAATCATGCATAGCCCACCTGAGTTTTCTTGTCTCCAGAGTAGACATTCTTAGTCCTTTCTTCAGTCTTTGTATAGTGTGTTATCCAGTTCCTTTCACCATCTTGGTCACCTCTTCTAAACTCCCACCAACTTGCTGATGTCTTTCCTAAAATGTGGCATCCAGAACCAAACACAGTACTCCAGGTTGGTTCTAACTAGGGCATAATAGAGTGAAACCCTCACTTCCCGCATTATTGATAATCTGTACCTGTGAAGTTAGCCCAAGATCCTAGTAGCCTTTTGTTCTCCCAAATGACAATGATACCTCTTAAATATGGAGCTTGCAGTCACCAGAGGTCTTTTTTTCACGGGCCTAGGGCTGTTGAATGGATGTCTGTACCTTAATCATCAGGACAATTCCTTTGACATTTTTAGAGGATTCAGAACTCTGTGTACACATCTTGCTTCACTTGCCTTCAAAGAGAGAACTTCCTGTTATTCATAAAATCCTAACATTCAAGCTCATTCTTCCTTTTATTGCTGATGTTAGTGCAGGAGCACAGCCCAGCACAGTGTGACTTTGGGCATGTCCCTTCAACAATAAATTTGGCAAATACTATGTATAACAATAGCCAACTATGGCCAGAGAAAGTGCTGTGCAGATTTCTAGGGATATGAAAGTGAAAAATAACAGCCCTCAAGGACAATATAATCTATTGCTTTCCCTTTCAGAACCACAGTTTCATTCATTCATTTTTTCAATAAACATTTATTAAGTCCTTACTATATGCGAGGCACTGTTAAGTACAAGGGATGTAAGAAGAGACAAAAGGCAGTCATTACCCTCAAGGAGCTTACAATCTAATGTTTTCTTCTCTGAAATCTGAGCAGGTCTAAGGTCCCTTCCAGCTCTGACAGTGTATATTCTATAACAGATTGGAGTGTTCTTCACTAAACTCTGATGATAGGCATGGCATGTTTAGCTTGTGAATCTACTGCTGTGGTTTCATGGCATGGACAGTTCCCATTTAATTAATTTCTATTTCTTGTCTGTAAATTTTTTTTAAAGTATTTATTGAAGAACTCCATGCTGAACATTATATTTGGGGAATACCAAAGAAACAGAATCTCAGGTTTGGAAAGGGACCTCAAAGGTCCATTGGGGTTAATCCATATTTAAATCACATCTACAGTACCTCTGACAAATGGTTATCTAGCCTTTACTTGAAGACCTCCAGTGATAAGAACATTACTGTCTAACCAGGTAGCTCATTCCACTGCTGGATAGCTCCAGTTATTAGGAATTCATTTCCCTTACATTGAGCCAAATTTTACCTCTTGGCCACTTCCATCCATCTGCTCCTAGTTCTTTCCAGTGAGGCCAAACAAAGCAAGTTTGCTCTCATCCATATGATCGTCTTTCAGGTGCTTGAAGACACTATAATGTCCTTCTTAAGTTTTCACTTCTTCAGGCTAAAATATTTCCAATTCCTTCAGCCAGCTTTCAATATGACATGATTTTCAGTACCCTTGGCATCCTAGCTGACCTCCTGTAGATGCTATCCAACTTGCCAGTGTTCCTCCCAACATATGTCACTGACTCCTGCCCTCTAAGAGCTTACCTTCTAGCTAAGTGTGTCCACCTAAGACACTTAATGAAAAGTTAAGTAATAATTCACATGTTAAATCAACAGGACAATAATATGAGAAGCTAAGGTAGTTCTTACAGTTATGGACCAAATTTCTGTGTAGACAGTCAAACCAGTAAAAAAAAAATCAGAGGGGGAAAATCACCATGAGCTGGGGTATTCTAGTAATAGCAATCATTTTTCTGGAAATAGTCTGTACTCTTGATCGTGGGACTTGTAGGTCTTTTAAAATGGATAAGATTTAGGGAGGAGAGGGAGAAAAGAGAGAATAGGGGGCTTTCTACATGGGAAAAATGGTTGCAGCAAATTTACAGAGTGGGAAAGGGACAGATTTTGTTCAAGACAGAACTTGACCAATCCTTGAGTGTAATGTATAGGGGAGTACAGTAGGAGCTAGAGCTAGAAAGGTTATTTAGGGCCCTACTAGAGAAGACTTTGTTGTAGAATTCTAGAATCTCAGAGTTGGAAGGGACATTGGGAAGTACATTGTCCATTTTGCATCTAAGCAGGAGTTCCTTACTCATGTTCCTCTAGCCTCTGATTAATTTTGCTCAGTTACTGGACAAGCTTTCATTAAGTGTCTATTATGTTACAGCTCTAGAGATTTCTCTTTGAATACTGGCTCAGCACTAAAGTTGGGTGATGCTGGGCAAATCATTTCACTTATTGGAGATTCTCATGATCTGCCTTTTAGAAGATCAGATAGCTTTACAAAGTCCTAGGAAAATGCAAGCTATTAAGATTGAATACAATATAGTTAAATCATTGTTAAATGAATGACTGAGTGTGCCATGGAAAGAACACTATATCTGGAGATGAGTGGATTAGGTTCAAATCTCAGCTTTGCCACTTCTAGCTGTGTGTAGGCAAGTTATATTCCCTCTTTAGGACTCAGTTTCCCTACTTTAAAAAAAGAGTTTAAATGAATGATTTCTAAGGTCCCTCCTAACTCTACATCCCATAGTCCTATGAATGATGGTACAGCTAATGAGTTTTTAGAAACTTTAAACATGGTCCTAGGCAAGCAATAGACATTTGATAAATACTGATTTGAATTGAATTGACAACTCTAGAGAAGCACCTAAATGCTGCCTCTGTGTGTGTGTGTGTGTGTGTGTGTGTGTGTGTGTGTGTGTGTGTGTTAGATGCTCCCCACCTTCACAGATTTCTTCTTATCTTAAAAATATAACCTTATACTGTTTCCCCAAGATAGATCCAATTCTGTTCTCTCTCAAGAAATATCACCTCTTAAAAATTCTTTTACGTAAAGACGTGCCACTCAGCTATTGGGGAAGAGAGTACAAAGCCATCTTCTATATAGAACAAAAAAGGAGGGCACATTAAAATTGCCTTTTTTAAAGACAAACTTACCATACTATGTTAGTATAAAGCAAAATCAAATCCCTTCACTTAGCTTGTCTATTACTTTCCTCTATTAACAAAATGTATTCTTTTCAATAATTTTCTGTGACTAGTCTAGCTGTCCATTGACCACAAGCTAGTTGATTTCATACAGAGAATTCACTTCATTCTGCCAATAGCTATTGAGTGGAGATTGATATTTTGCCGACAGTGTGTATTTAAAGATATTCACTGCTGGTGACGGAGAGAAGAAAAAAATACACCAAAAGACCATTAGTCCTCTCCATTTGGATAATAGTGGGAAAGATAAAAGCCCCTTCTTTGTCTTTCCTTATTGAAGGAGCATTTAATCATTAAAGTCTAGCCCAATTATGCCGTCCCCAGGAGTTTGTATATTTCAACAACATTTTCCCTGCAAGAGCTATCCAGCTGTATTTTTACTTACTAGTAGAAGAGTGGGTTGCTTTGGAATCGTGTAAGTCCATCCTGGAGGTGGTTGCACCAGGAGAGCTTAAAATCCTAGGCTGTGTAATGGAGATCTTATTTTGTGCATCCCCAGGAACAGGCATTCCAAACGTAGAGAAATGTTATATGATATGTTAGTGAGCCCCACTATGTTTCTGGATGGCTTTGTAATAAGTGCTTTCACAACCATTATCTCATTGGTCAGTCAATCAGTCAGTAAGCATTTATCAAGAACTTAATATGTTCTAGGCATTGTGCTAAACATTAAGGATACAAAAACAGGCAGAAGACAAACCCTCAGAGCTCAGAATCCAGTAGGGGAGACAGCAAGTAAACAAATACATACAAACAAGCTATGTGCAGTGTAATAGGAAATAGTTAAGGGAGGGAGCAGCAGTATGATTTCCAGCTTATTAATAAGGAAATTGAGTCTCAGAGAGGTAGGTTGCCTAGTGGGAAAGAGCATTGACCTTGCTGGGTTCCTGACTTCAGATCCCAGCCCTGTTACTTAATGGTCATGTCACTGTGGGCCAGTCATTGCACTTACTTGGGCACACATTTTCTCAACTATAAAATGAGGTGATGGGGTTCAGTGACCAGCCAAGCCCTTTCCAGTCCTAACATTCTACGATATCATATGTCACACTTAAGGAAGGTCAAGTGAAATGGGTTAAAAAGGAACTGATTCCAGATCTCCTTTCTCCCAATCCAGGATTTTCACCACTATATCACGCTGCCTCACATGAAAGCTTATGACAAAGGGTCTTCAATTCAGATATTGCAGAGACCACAGACTCAGAGCATTATTATATTAGTTTCTTTCCTAAATAAAGTGGTTATAAGTGACTCAGTCTCATTAGAAGTGTGATTTCCCCCCTCCCTCCACAGGGTGGAACGAGAAGGAATGATGGAAAATGTCATCTATCCCAGTCCCCTCATTTTAGATGGAAAAGCTGATGTCCAGAGAGGTTTAGGGATGTGTCCTAGGTATACAGGTAGGAAGGAGTAGGGCTTGGCTTCAGTTCCTCTGATCCTAACCCTGTACTCCCTGCAGGATGACAGTAGATTGGTATATTGGTATACTCCAGTCAGAACTGGCTCTGTGTTTCTAATCGGGACTAATGACAGTAGAATCAAATCTAAAGACGTCATTATCTCTCTGAGTGATCTGCTTGCCACTGTCATTTTCTTCTCTTGTATCAATGTAATTTCTTTCTGTGTCATGATTGAAGACAGTGGATAGTTGAGGATAAAGAACAACCTGACCCCTGGGCTTCTGGATGCTACCAAAGGGAGAGAGGGAAAAGGAAAGTTGGGTGGGAGGGAGAGGTATGAAAAATGCAGCTCCGGCAATATACAAACTCTGAGCTTTTTGGATGGTTTAAGCTCTCCTTGTAACCCGAAGAGTGATTTCATAAGCCCTACCTTGAAAGTTCTCGCTACAGCCCAGTACTTGCTTCTGAATGAGGTCAGGGCAGGGAAAAGAGAAGCAGTATTTCACACACCTTTCCAGGTATAACTCTCAGGGCAGTAGTGGTCTTGCTCTAACCAGTGGTTGTGCTTACTATCCCAGTATTCTCTGCACAATATAGGGGTCTAGAAGGTGAGGACCCCCTAAAAACATGTACTGCAGAAGTCATGCTATAGGGGCAGTGTTTTGATAATTCATTAAGAAATAATCAGAGAGAGAGAGAGCTCTTAGATTCTGTGATTATAGGATTAGATGATTTTTTAGATGCTTTTCTATCACTAGTGTTCATTTCAGCCACACTCTAATGAATACTCCTTCCTTCCTTCCTTCCTTCTTTCCTTCCTTCCTTCCTTCCTTTCCTTGCTTCTCTTCCTTCCCTTCCTTCTCTTCCTTCCTTCCCTTCCTTCATCTTAGAGTTTCCCATGACTCCAGAGTCTTAGCTTTGGGGCCTGGTCTGCATGTACAAAGGGGTCAAGATGGTAACAGCAAGCTTAAGTCCCCAAAGGAGACCCCTTTATCTAAAAACTACTAAGGAGTAAAGGTTGGGGAGCTCTCCTTTATGCAGTTTTCCTCCAGCTCCTAGGTTTTCTAGCTGAATGATTTCTCAGACTGAAAAGCTTGTAGCATCTGTTTGAAATGGGTAATGCCCTCAGAGGGAAGCTGTCAAGGGTTTGCTTACAACCCTTCCCCCTCCTAACAATTTCCCTTCCCCCACCCCACCTCCACTCCAAAACAACAACAACAAAAGACAACCAAGCCTGGAGGAACATACATACCAACTTCTTACCCAGGCCAGTTTTTACCTAAGGAAATAAATGCTCCAAAGGCAGAGCATTTGAAATTGCTGTAGGAGCGATCAAGAAGTTATTCCTTTAACGTCTGGTTCAATTTGATTTAAAATTCTAAAGAGCCAGGTTCTCATTCAAATGAGGGGCCTGGCGAGCTCTGCTGCTTTCCTCAATCCAGATAAATGAAATGGCAAGCAAGTTGAAAGTCACTCACGAGGGGCCTGGCTAGTTGGAATGACAATGAGTCTTTCCCCTGCCTTGTCACATCCCAACAGCAGCTAACAAGATTAGATTTTCATAAATTTCAGACAGTTCCAATTCCTAATACTTTAGTGGGCAGCCGGAGGTCCAGACAAGGCTAAATATGTGCGTGTTGCTTGTTAACCAGAAAGGACTTGCTTTGCTCCTCTCTGGCTCCTTCTAATTTCCACCAAGGGAGGCCAGTTTTACAGTTGGGGCTCTATGGGATGAAGGAGACACAAAAGGAGTTGGGAAGGAAATCCTGGGGCCCCTAGGGCCTTGATCAATTTACAAGAACCAAGGGGTGGTGGCCAACCTAGCTGTACATTTGGCATGGCTTGAAATATAAAATTACATATGAAAAAGAATTGCCTGTTGGTAACTCCTTGGTTCTCGACCAGGTTGGTAACGACGAATTGTCTTCAATTCTTTTATCTTCACAGGCCATTCCCAGTCATCTGTTTTCATTGCATTAGAGGATTTAGAACTGGTTGTTGTTTAGTTGTTTCATTTGTATCTGACTCTCCGTGACCCCATTTTGGGATTTTCTTGGCAAAGATACTGGAATGGTTTGCCATTTCCTTCTCCAGCTCATTTTACAGATGGGGAAACTGAGACAAACAGGATTCATTGACTTGCCCAGGGTCACACAGCTAGGAAGTGTCTGACATCAGAGTTGAACTCATAGAGCTAATTATTCATCCTGATTCTAAGCCCAGTGTTCTATGCACTGGAAAGAACATTAAAGAATATTTAAGCCACTATACCCCTTACCCAAACTCCCTGCTCATCTTGTTTTACAGATGAGAAAACTGTAAGTAGAGAAGTGATTCACTTTGCATTTGCAGGGTGAGCATGTATTCCAGGCAAAAGTAAGGAGCCTGTGGGGAAGGCTTGGAGCATCTCTGATTGAACCTAACTCACATTTTGGTTCAGCATTAAACCCTTCCTTGATCCACAAAGAATTCAAAATTGGTCCTGTCCCTGAAAGGGCACTTCAGGCAGTTCTGAGTCATAAGATTCAGTGCTAGCAGGAATCACAGAGATCATCTTGTACAAAAGCAGAAACTGAGGCCCAGAGGGGTAAAGATGACTCACCCAAGGTTACACATATAGTAAGGAGCAGAGCTAAGGACTAGAGCTAGGTAAAACTAGGTAGAACTTAGACCCTTCCTCCAAATCCAGCCCTCTTTCCATAGCACCAATTCAGTAGATGACAAGTACAGTGGGCAGTCTTTGTCGAATCTGTTCAAAATGAATCTTAGGAATGAACAGTGAGATTTATACACATCTGGAACCAACTGTTTATTTCAGGAAAAAAAATGCAAAGGTAGGGGAGAGGGAGGTGGTATTAAACTATCCAACTGTGACATATGAACATGTTAATTTGAAATTATTCGTGAGTAAAAATGACGCTAAATTAAATTAGTGTGACCTTACTTTGTATTTGGAGAAAGGAGCTTGGCCACCTCATAAAAACCAAATTCCTTAGGAGAAATTGAATGAGGATTTTTTTTCCCCCCTCTTGCCTACTGCTTACTACCCAATTTACAAATGACAAGTATCTGAAGCCAAATACCCAAAAGTGAAAATGAAATTTCATTTTCCAAAAGACTGCTGTTTGCACAGATGGGCCTTGGGACCAAGAGCTCCAGAGTTTGCACTATCAGCTGGTGGATGCTGTTCTGATTTGGGCACATTTGCCTGGCCCAGTGTGTACCATTCCCTCGAAACAAGGGCTGGTGACAAGATCGTGGAGAAGCTTATTTCCAGGAGAGCATTTGTTGTTCTTCTTTAATAGCTTAGTTCAGCTGCAGTATTTCCCATGCACATTAGTCTAGGTCCTCTCTACAGAGAATTCATGGAAAGACATGAATAAGAATCACACAAAATAAGAGGACGAGATGAGTAGTGGTCCAGACTAGTGGAGGGATTGTCCACGGGGCTGAGATTACAGATTACTGAAGCGGAGAATAACAACAGTAATCGCTGACTTTTATTTAGCACTTTTGAGTTTTGCAGTGTGCTTTACGTACGTGATTTGATGTGATCCTTACAACAACTTGTGGGGGTTCTACAGGTGTTATTATTCCTGCCTTAAAGACCCAAAAATGGAATGAAGGGGCTTGCCCAATGTCACACAACTATTAAGTGTTCAGGTCAGAATTTGAACCCAGCTCTCTGCTGACTCCATGTTCCATCATACTCTCTCCTCAATATTAGTCTGGAGGGGATGTGAGTACCTGTGCTCAAGAATGGCCACCTCTGAAAGAGGAAACTTAATCAATTTGGCCAAATCCTCCACTATGTCTCTCCAGTCACCTTGGGGCCAATAATGTTGATTTTGGAATTCTTGGATGAATACTTTTTCCCCTTCATCATTTCCCCCTGCTTCTCTCACAAGCAGTGTTAAAGGTTCTTGGACATTAGCACCAACGATACAGTAGGTGCAGAAGCAGTAGAGTCATTTCCCTTCCTGTCAAAGCTTTCTTGCAGGGTTCATTCTGTCACATCCATACCCCTGTCCCTCTGGCCTTCTATTGTACAGTCTGGCTCTTGATCCTAAACTGTCTTATATTGTTCTGTGTTTCACTTGTGATTGTTTTTCCTCCCTCAACTAGACTAAGCAAATTGAGGACTTGGGCTACCGTGTCTTGTATTTCTCTCACTGTACCTGGCACAAGTCCGGTGGCATATAGGTGTCCCTAAATACTTCAGGTGACCCTAGCATATTAGAGCTACAAGGGACCTCAGAGACTGTCTAACCCAAACTGAGGAGAGCAGGGTCCAATGTTTTCTTGGATACTGTCCTCTGTGTAGTTAGTTCATTGCCCCAGAGGATCGACCTTTTTCAAAACCTGGTATATGTTACTTTATAACATCTTGAGGATGAGACTGAGTCAGGGTTTGGAGGTGAAAAAATAGGTATTTAATAAATGCTTACTTAATGGGATTGGACTGGAATTTTGAATGCATGTGTTTTAGAAAAGACATTATAATAAGAACCAGAGATCCCTGTGCCATGTTTTAAAGAGCTGTTCATTGCATCTGCCAAAATGGAATCATTGAGTAATTTGGGCATCTTGACAAGGGCAGAGTAATTAGAACTGGAATGTACTTCATCAGTGCACTAGTCAGCCCGTGCCAAGTGTTAGTTACAGAATAAACACTTAACTGTTTATGCTCAATAGCATTTGGGGAGGGGGGAGGGGTCAGGGGAGACAAGAGAGAGAGGAGAGGGAAAGTTCAATTCAGCCTTGGAAAGTAAATCCAGACTGCATTGTAAAATACAGGCCAGGGTCTCACCCTGCCTCCAGCGGGGTAAGCTTTGCTGTGGCTAAGCCTCCGATGCTATAATTCCCTCCTGGGCCGATGCCATCAAACCCAGAGAAGTAGGACAACCTTTAACATTACCCACGCGTGCTGCAAATGTCACAGTAGCATCCAGGGATCCTGTGTGACCTGCTCACAATGTGAGGCCATGGAAGGGGGTTTCTTCCAGATTACAAACAATAAGGGGTGATGGAATTAGAGACACAGGTTTTGAGGGGATAACTATGTCAGAGATCACATGGAGGTTGAAGGACTCAGAGAGTTCTAGAATGTTTGAACAAGGAGGGCATTCAAACCTAAAGGAGAGATTGCTAGAAGTGGCAAGGATCTTAAAGCAGCATGCAGTCTTACATTCTCATTTTACAGAGGAGAAAACTGAGGCCAAGAGAGGGGAAGGGCTTTGCCCAAGATCACCCAGCTAGGTGAACAGAGCCAAGACCTAGGTCACCCAGCAAGATGAGCAGGGAGTTTGGGTAAGGGGTATAGTGGCTTAAATATTCTTTAATGTTCTTTCCAGTGCATAGAACACTGGGCTTAGAATCAGGATGAATTATTAGCTCTATGAGTTCAAATCTGATGTCAGATACTTCCTAGCAGTGTGACCCAGGCAAAAGACTTCCAACAGCTTTCAGGAAAGAATTGGGCCTAATTTACTTAGTTAATTACTTACTAATTTACTCTTCCTTTTCTCTTCCTGCCTGCCTCCCCTAATCTGAATTTCTCAGGGTGGTTTCTTAATGGGGTCAGTTTCCCAGCGAATAAGATATATGATAATATCCTTTATCTTAATAATAGCTCACATTTATGTAACACTCTATGAAGCATTACATTCATTTCACTGTTACCATCATCCAGCTCCCATTCATATCCCAGCTTTGCTATTTCCTAGCTATGTGACTTTGGGCAAGTCACTTAACCTCTTTGAGATGCCCTTTCCTCTGGAAGATGAGGGGGATGAGCTAGATGGCCTCGAAGGGCCTTGGCAGCTTCAAGTCTTATGGTCCATAATAGACCAGTGCCTCTGTCTGTCTCCCCTCCCCTGGCTACACACACACACACACACACACACACACACACACACACACACACACACACACACAAATCCAGTCATCTTTACCCACTGTAAGAGAATAGAGGGCCAGTACCTCCCAGTACACATGGCTAGCTGGAAATTCAACTAACAAAATCCATCTCTTCCTGTGTTCTTGGCTCTCCTCCCTAGCCTCCATTCCTGCCCTCATCCCTCATTCCCCAGCTTCTCCCCCCCACTCTCACACCCCAGTCCAAGGTTGAGGCTTGCGGTGTCCGTGAGGGGACTGCCAAATGTGCAGTCTGCCCAAACTCCGCCCCATAACCTCAGCTGCTTAACTGGTCGCCTGGCCCAAACAAGCCATCTAGGGAAGCAGCCAA
The DNA here is from genome assembly GCA_028627135.1 of Pseudochirops cupreus. Classification (NCBI taxonomy): domain Eukaryota; kingdom Metazoa; phylum Chordata; class Mammalia; order Diprotodontia; family Pseudocheiridae; genus Pseudochirops; species Pseudochirops cupreus. Next base: position 202,701,999 of record CM053581.1, on the reverse strand, counting down.
GTGTGGTCCACCTCCTGCTACCTTTAACCTTCCCAGCCTGGGGAAAAGGAGAAAAACAGACCCACCCACCCACCCACCTCACTCTCAGGTCTCAGCAATGGGTTCAAAGCTCGTCATTTTGGTCACCACAGCAAAAACTTTCCACAAAGAGCCTTGAGTCCTAAATGGAATGGACACACACACACACACACACACACACACACATATACATCCATTTAAATAAGGGCCAAGGCCTGTGAATGTCTGAGGGCCTCTGTCCCTCCTCAGTGAGGTGAAAAGTGCACCCTCGCCCATTATTCCCTCCCTCTCCTCCTCCCTCTCCCTTTTTTTCCAAGTCACTTTAAAAGCCCCTGTTTAGGGAGGGCACCCCGTCCTCAACCCTTCCCTGAGACAGTCTGAGACACAGGCCGTGGGTGTTAGGAACAATATACATACTGTATGACACCCACTGAATGGAGTGTGTTATTTGAGATGTTGAAAGAACCATCCAGGGACCAGAAATGAGCCCCTCACCTTGCTGTTGCTGGGCAAATTGTATGTTTCTGATTCTATGGCTATGGAAGGGTTTTGGCTTTAGAAATTTAACTTACTCTCCCCCATCCCATTCCTGTACCCCCAGTTCTGGGCCTCCATGGGCCCCTGTTAAATAAGGACAGAGGAGCTGGTGGTATTTTGTCTGTGACCTGGATCTCAGGCCCTTGCAGGAGCAAACTCTTGATATCCTTGGTGTCTGCTTTTGCCAGAACTGTTTCCCAGGTAATTTCAAAAGAAAATAAATAGTGTTTTACAGTGGGGTGGAGTTGTTCCCTTGGAGGCTTTTTACAGAGTCCTCCCTGAATAATCATAATAGGAACATTAATGCAATTAATCATTTCTAAGCCCTTCCGTCCCTGATTAAACTAACCCCTATCCCCAAGGCAAAAGGATTTGTTGAACTGGGAGAAAATTTGGGGTTTAGTTTGAAGCCTGAGGTCCCAGGATCAATGATAAGGAAGGGAAGTATGAAGGACCCAGGCCTTGCTTATTCCCATTCAATTCTACAAATCTTTCTGAGCTGCTACTGCTGAGCACAATATATTGGAAAGAATTTTCCACTCTGAGTTAGGAGAAGCCCAACTAGGGGTCGTCTCTAGTTCTTACAAGTGCTATCACCCTGGGAAAGTCACTTGAACTTTTGAGCCCTCAATTTTCTCATCTATAAAATTGAGAAAGACCTGTAGTTCCTGCCTCATAGATTTGTCAGGGTCAGATGAAATAAGGTGTATAAAGTACCATATGAACCTTAAAGCACAGTATGTCAGCTATCATAATTCTTATTGTTAATCAAAGGACCAGGATGGTTTAGTGGGGAGATGATCAGATTGGGAGTCAAGAGATGTAGCTTCTAGTCCTAGCTCTGCCATTAAATCCCAGTATGATTTTTTCCAGTCCAGGATCATGGGATTTAGAGTTAGAAAAAGCCTTAGGGATCATCTAGCATCACTCTGCCTCTTACAGATGATGAAGTGGCTTGTCCAAAGCCACACAGATAATACATTTCCAACCTAGGATTCAGGTCTTCAACTCAATTTTCTCTACTATGAAATGTGGCAGTTAAATGAGATTATTTCTAAAGCCCTGGCCAACTCTGCAACTAAGAGATCCAGGGTATACAGTGGAAATATTAGACATGATTCTTGACCTCAAGGAACTTACACTCTTTTTTGGGAGACGTGACTGATACCTGTAGAACAGTAAAAGAAAGTTTGAAATGGAACATTTTAAGTGTCAATTACTCAACCATTGCCATATGGATTGTTGGGATGTTCTTCCCCCAGTGGAATTGGGGGGGAAACCCAAAGGGGAGAGCAGTAACTAAACATTTCTGTGCTTAGGGAAAATGACATGAAATGTTCCGTCTCTTCAATGGAGGTCAATTAATTATTCTTAGCAGAGAAGTAGCAAGACATTAGGGACAGAGCTGACCTAAGAACCATGATGACTGGGCTCCAACCTTGCCTCTACTTCATAATGCCGTGTGACCTCACACAAGTCATGACCTCTCCATGCAATAGACAGCTCTTTGAGACTAGAATTTGCAGAGAAGGTGCCAACCTGATTAGCAGAGGGAGTTGCCTTACCTATGAAATCACAAGCATAAGTCCCTAACCCTCACTGGATTTTAAGATCAATTGTTTCTTTGCCAATGAAGAACTAATCAGTGTCCTGTCTGTTGGCACCCTCGGTTACCTGGCCACAGGATAGCTGTACCCAGGTATGTTCTAGACCCAAGTTAGCAACAACAACATATTGCTGTAAACTAGAGTCGTGGATAGAATGCTGAACTTGGAGTCAGGAAGACCTGAATTCAAATCCTGCCTCAGACACTAGCTGTGTGACCTTGGGTAAGTGACTTAAACCTCATTTCCCCAGTTTCCTCATCTGTAAAATGAAGATGAAAATAGCACTTACCTAAAAGGGTTATTGTGAGGATCAAATGCGATCTCGATAATTGTAAAATGCTTAGCATGATGCACTCTATAAATTTCAGCAAACTTCCCCCCTACACACAAAGAAATGGATGATTGACCCCTTGGCATGCTACTTCAGAAAGGTTGCCAGTCCCCTGTCTAGAGAATATATAGTGGGGGTTCCTGAGTCTTGGACCTCATTTCAACCCTAAGGAAAATCTTTTCATCTGTAAAGTAAGGAAAATGCTACCTGCCTCACAGGTTGATTGTTTGGGGTGGAGATGGGGAGAAAACATACAAAGGCACCTTCAGAACCATTAAGCATTTGGACATGTATGGGACATGTATGGGACTGTATTGAACCAGCGCTTTGTTTTTCTTTTTTAAAAAATAGGGCAAGAGTTTCATTGTAGCAAGAGGGATACAGGTGAGACATTCGGAAGAGCTTCCTAAACGATTTGGTTCTAATACTGTAGAACATATTTCTTTAGGAACGATATAGAGTCTTTGAAGGAGGTTTGAATAAGGAGAAATGGAAAGGGGCCTCCCACTCACATATCATCCATTCGATCCCCTTTGTTTTACAGATGAGGAAAGAGAAGTCTAAGGAAGGGAAAGGACTTTCCCAAAGTGGTGTTTTGTTTTAATAAAAGCTGGCTGTCTCTTGGACATAGTTTGAGGGCTATCTTACTTAGAAATCATGAGAGCTGGATGAGATGACCTCAGAAGGTCCTTTTCAGTTTTTGATGGTCCCATTTTTCTTTTATCTGGTGCATGGTAAGTTCCCATCTGAAAACTTTCTAGTCCTTGTTGGGCTTATCGATCTTGGGAAGGTGAGGAGCTGAGTCAGCAGTGACCCAGGGGAGTCCCAGAGCTCCATGCCTCTCAGCCCCTTTAAGCAGGAAAGCCTGAGGACATTCTCCTTTCTTGGCAGGGTTGGGGGAATCAAACAAGGTGGGCTCATTGTTCTGCCTGATCTGTTAGACGGCTTTTCCTTCTTTTTTGATACAGTGACTCTGAAGAATGGGACTTTAGGGACCTTGACATTTCCCCTTTGCGTCTTTTCAGGGTGGTGGCTGTTAAGCAAAATTAACTCCAAGGTAACTGGCAAGAACTGCCATCCGGAACCATCTTATGCATTTACTGGCACTTAACAACTACCAGCTGTCAGAAGATCTCGCAGTTGAAAACCCGCCTTAGTCAGCAAAAACTGTCCCATCTCATGCAGGATCAAAATAACATTCTTCCTTTTTCCCCCCCTGGAAAAAAATTTTTTTTAATGGAAACAGCAACATCTGCGTTATTTGAGAAGCCGGCCTCTCCAAGCGTGGTTTCTGTGGCCTCCTCACTGGAAAGCAGGTTACTTATAAATCACCAACCTGCTCTGTGTGTGTGTGTGTGTGTGTGTGTGTGTGTGTACACTTCCCCTTTTTTTTCTCTTGGAAGGCTCCCAATTCATGAAAGTCCCTTTTGACTGAACGGAGACACCACAAACACCACCAGATCTCTCCGGCCCTCAGCCCTTCCCCCTTTCCTTCCACCAGTATCTCCTCTCTCACACAAAGGAATTGTTTCCTTAATCCCCACTCCCCCCCCCCCCTTCCTCAGTCCTACCCAGACAGGTGAGAGAGCCTTCTGGCTCTCCTCACAGACAAATTACACAGCAGTTTCTTGGCCAGCTGACAGGAAGCTGAAGCGTAAGGGGTGGCTTCCAGCCTCTTCCTGAATGCTGAAGACATCCTTGGGCCTGGAGAACACACGGAAATATTTATCAAACTATGATGTGCCATCTCCAGTGTGAAATTCCATTCATCTCATGCCAGCTGTGGTCAGAGTTGGGCAAGAGGAGAAGGAACACACTTCCTTGGAGTTTAGTTCACATTTCTCACAGACTTTCATATAATTTGTCTTTTGACACCAGCCTTAAGTTACCTGGGTTGATTTCCCTCTTTTTTTTTTTCAATCCTCTGATATTATTTTGCCTCTGTTAGGAAATGTCTGTGGTTCCAGAAGCCTGGTCAGTTTATTAAATGATTCTGTGTGAACTTTGGGTGTCTGAGACATATCCTAGGATTTCTTAAAGAAAGTTGTTTCAATTTATTAAGGGCTTTCCAAGTGCCAGGCTGTGCTAGGCTCTGGGGTAGATGAAAGAATCATAGTTTTCGATCTAGAAGAGAACTAAGCTCACCAGAGAAGATGGATAGTTGAATAGTGGCTGGATAGGATGTAAAGCATGGCCTGGTTCAAGTCTAGTTAGATACAGTAGGCTATGTGAATTTATGTCTACTCATCAAACAAGATAAGTTAGCCCTCAAGGCTGGCCTTTGCCTCTCCCCTCCCCTTGCCATGACTGTGTAATGGGGCAGTGAGTGAGCACAAATTCATGTAGCCTACCATATCTCCCTAGCCTCAGACCAGGCCATATTTTATATCCCACCCAACCATCAACTTCTGCCATTTTTGTGCCATCTGTTCTGCTGAAACATAGACTTCTCCCTTCCTTCTTCTACTTCTGACTTTGACAACAGTAATTGAGTCAACACTTCTGGAAAGGGCATCCTCCCGCCTCTAGGCCCACACTCCTTTCCACCATGTATTTCCTCCCTCTATTAGAAAATAAGGTCCTTGAAGATAGGGACTATCTTGCTTTCCCATTTGTAAACTCAGCATGTAGCATATTGCTTTGAATATTGCTTAATAAATGCTTTTCAGTCATCTAGTCCAACCCTCTAATTTTACAGATGAGGAAACCAAGACTGAAAGAGGCAAAATAACTTGCCCAAGGCCTCAGAGGTAATGTGTGGTAGAGCTGTGTTTGAGCCCAGGTCTTCTGACTCCAGATCCATCAGTCTTTCTGCTATGCCCAGCTGTCTCACCCTCTGGTCATAGTTCTGAGCTCTGAAGTTATGCAGAACAAATCTAATCCCTCTTGCATGTGCCATAGCCCTTCAGATGTTTGGAGACACCTAACCTCATTTCCTTGATTCATTTCCTTCTGTTAACAGGATTCCCGGACTGGTAGGTCAGGGGTATGCTTGAGCCATAGTATAACTAAATTTCAGCAAAGTCTTTGACTTAAGTCTCTCAGGGTTTTCACTCAGGCAAGACAGAGAGGTGTGGGATCACTGGCATGCTAGTAACTGTTTAACAACCAGCTTTTTGGGAGAAAAAATATGTGTACAAACCACTTTTCTAGATGCAAATAATCTCTTCAGTTCTGTTTTTTTTCCCAAAAATGTTTCAAAGGTTTCTTTATTATTGAACGTCCCTCTTCTTTTCCACTTATGATTAAGCTCAGATTTGCAGGGTTGGTCACCCTGGATTGCATCCTGCGCTCCATTGCTCTTTGGAACACATTATTCTATTCTTTCTTGCAATTTTTCGTTCAAGTTTTTCCAGTTCAGGTTTTATGTGTTGAGGAGAAGAGGGGGTTAGCCTTCTTTTTGATTCTGGGGATACTAGAGCATGAAGATAGCTGAAGTTGCTTTATCTCTGGTACATAATACCTGTTTTGAAGAGGTTGCCAAGGGCATAAGGATTAGAGAAAAAAATCTATAGTCTTCCATGTTGTTGCTCATACGACCTCGAAATCTGCATAACCCATTTTTAAGTTTAGTCTGCATTATTAACATTTTTGTCATCACTTTTTGAAATCTAAACAATCAACAAAACAATTAACTAAGAGTTGATTTGTAGCATTTGTCCATTTCTAAGGTATAAATGTTCACATTGAAATTTTGAAAATTTAACAGTCAGCCATTATGAACCAGTTGGAGCTGGCTCCAGCACACCCTTATATGGACTATATAACAGTACAGTTATGTGGATTCAAAACTACCTGAACAGCTAATTCCAAAGAGTGATTATTAATGGATCAGTATTGGCCAGGGTGGGGGCAGCTAGGTGGCACAGTGGATAGAGTGTTGGGCCTAGAATCAGGAGGACCTGAATTCAAATCTGATAGTTATTAACTGGATTAACCTGGATAAATCACTTAACCCTCTTTGCCTCAGTTTCCTTATCTGTAAAATGAACTGGAGAAGGAAATGGAGAACCACTCCAGCATTTTTGCCAAGAAAACTCCAGATGGCATCACGAAGAGTCTGACATGACTGAAATGACTGAACAGCAGTTGATCCTGGTAGATCTCCAATGAATTGCCCCGGGGATCTCTGCATGTCTCTACTTCATCTCACATTTTATCAGTGACTTAGATAAAAAGCCATGTGTGTCAGATTTGCAAATCTGGATGGGTAGACAAATTCACTGGATGGCAGAATAGAAGATATTGAAACAAACTTCTTCAGGCTAGAATGATGGTCACATTAAAGACTAAATTTAATAGGAATAAATGGCAAACTAGGGAAGGGGTGACTAAACAGCAGTTCATGTGACCATGAGGTGTCTGTAGAGTACAAGGTCAAGATCAATATGAATTTAAAGAAATATGACATGGCACCCAAACATGGTGATGCAGTTGTGTGTTGCATTAACAGAGGCACAAGGTCCAGGATGAGGGAGGTAATAATCTCGCTGTGGTTCTTTCTATAGACCATATATGTAGTATTGTATCTGAATCATATTTTAGAAAGTACTTTGACCAGTTAAAGAGCTGCCCTGTAGAGAAAGGCAACTGTAGTGGTGAAGGGACTTCAAGTGTTGCCATAGGAAGACTAGGGATGTTTAGCCTGGAGAAGACTTACTAAAGACATCCATTTGAATGGCTATCATCTGGAAAGGGGATTAGATTTGTTTTTCTTGGCCTCAGAGGACACAACTAGGAACAATGGGGGGAAGTTGCAGAGAGGTAGATTTTGGCTCAACATAAGGAAAAACAAATTCCTAACAATTATAACTGTCCAAATGTGAAATGGGCTGCCTTGAGAAGTAGTATGATTTTCATCTGGGAAGTTGGGGGTGGGGAGGATGGGTCAAGTTGAGGCTAGATGAATGCTTGATGGGTATTTTACAGAGGAACAGGTACAGGTCAGGCCAAATGACCTTTGAGGTCCCTTCCAACTCTTGAGATTCTGTGTCTGTAATTCACAGGCAAGTCTGAGGCCCCAGAGAGAGGAAGGACTCTGCCTTTACTTCCCAATGAATATTTATCAATAGCTCACTGAATGAGCAGAAACATGGTGTAGTGTAATGGAAAGACCACTATGAGAGTCAGGAGATCTGGGAATAGGTAGGTGGTCTGGTGGCTAAGAGGGTTAGACCTAGAGTCAGGTAGACCTCAGTTCAAATCCCACCTCAAACATTTACTAGCCATGTGACCCTGGGGAAATCATTTAACTTTTCTCAAGACTCTCTTTAACTTGTCTCATATATAAAATGGGAATAATAAAAGCACCTACTTCTCCGGGTTATTGTGAGGATCAAATGATTTAAAATACATACAGCACTTTGCAAACCTTAAAGTGGCTGGACTAGTGCATTATGATTCCTGCCCTTGAGGAGCTTCCATTCTCACTGAAGAGATGATACCAGAGATTTGAGAAATGAGGGATTCTTATGGGCAGGGATAAAGGCCTGGTAGAAAGGGTGCTACTTGGAGTGTGATTTGAAGGACAGTTTTGTCTCAAACATTTGTTGAATTAAACTAATTAAGAGAAAAGTGACCCCATCATATGCCTATGGGTTGGTGGCCCCATTATTTCTCTCGTTAGATGATATCCAGACCATCTCATTTCCTCTTCTCTTTCAGACCCCATCTTTTCAGGCCAAGGGTATAAGGCAGCTCATTCCCTCATAGCCTCCTTCTTTTTCTCTGACTCTTTTGATTAAGGCAGGTTTGCCTGGGTAGCAGCCAGGAAATAGTCTTCTCTTCTCCCATTTGAATCACTGCCTGTTCCCTAGTAACTCTTCACCCCACCCACCCAGCTGGGTCCATTTAAAATGGTTCTGACTCATCCCTCTTTCAAGTGTCTTTTTTTAAAGGGTCTTGAGTCTTAGAAAAATAACACACAAAAATATAAATATGAACATATATATACAATGTACCTATGAGGCCAGGAGACTCCATTTTCGCCACCATAACTGCAGAAATTTAAAATGCCCCTTCCACTCTGATGTTACTCAAGAGAGAATAAAATCCCTGAAGAGGAAATGACTTTAAAAGGTCAGCTAGATGAGTCCATGCCTCCATCTCCAGACCCCTGAACCATCCCAAACAGACTCATTTACTCATTTCATCCGACAAATGTTTTCTGCGCAATTGTTCTGTGGCTAAATTTTGGGTGTGGTGGTGGAACAAATAAAAAAAAGCACAAGACAGAGTATCAGCCTTCAAGGAGTCATCTCCTTGGAGAGAAGATAAGACCATCACAGTGTAACCTTGTATCACTTGGAGTCACTTGGACCCAAGTTCAAGTTCTAGTAATGCTACTTTCTGGCCATTTGACACCTTCAACAAGTCCCTTAACCAGAGCCAGGACAAGTGATTTGTGTGCCCTAGCCCAAGTTTGAAAATTTCACCATCATACCCATCCCTGAAGTTGTAAATTATGCCCATGTGTGTTGTGTCTGACAGTGTCATGGGTACACATAGACTTGAAACAGCATGGTACATAAGGAAGGGCACTGAAATTTTGGAATTGTAGGATCTGGATTCAAATCCCCCCTCCGCCACTTACCACTATGGACCTTGGACAAATCACTTCACCTCTGTGAGATTCAGTTCCCTCAACTGCAAAAATGAGGAGGTTGAAGTCAATGTTTTGATGTCTCTTCCAACTCCAAATATATGTATTCCAGTTTGTCACAAGGCAAATGCTTGTGTACAATGGAGAGTGGAATTTTCTGACATAAAAAAAATGTCCTTTTGTTTTAAAGAAAAAACCTGTTTCATTCTTTCTTGTTGTTCACTCCATTGGTTATAATCCTTCTTTACAACTTGACTAATGTTTAATGTGAAGGTATTTGTAGAACCTATATTGGATAGCATGCCGCCATTTGGAGCAGGGGAGAGGAGGAGAAAATTTGGAACTCAAGGAATTATGGAACTGAATGTTGTAAACTGAAAGTAAATAAATTTTTTTTAAAAAAGATGATTAAATTGTTCAGTGTATCACAAATGCACAGACTCTCAGAGCTGGAAGGGCTCACAGAGGGCATCTAATCTGACAGGTACCTGATGAGAGCAAGAGTCCCTTCAGCAGCATGTCGGACAGTTGATCAGGCTCCAGAAGCAGATCCAACCCCCTTCTGAGGCAGCCCTTCTTGCTTTTGAATAACTCTCATTATTAGGAAGTATTTCCTTGTATCAAGGCGAAATCTGCCTCTGAAGGTACCACTTGTTGATCCAAGTTCTGCTCAATAGAGCCAAGCAGAATAATCCTAATCCATATTCCCCATGAGAGTCAGTCAATAAACTGAGGCTGAGCCCTTCAAATGCTCCAAGGTAGCTATCGTTTCTCATCCCGCATCCCCACATCCTTTATCAAAACTTTCACCATTCGGATATTCTCCACTTCAATAATGATATTCCTTAAAGGTAGACCTCAGCACAGTTCTCTCGATGTAGTCTGAACCCAGGTTGACTATCCCCTCCATAGTCAGAGGATTCACAGACTTAGAGCTGGACGAGACCCTAGAGGTCATTGTGTCTAACCTCACTTTTACATATGAGGAAACTGAGCTTGAGAGATGTTAACTGACTTATTCAACATCACACAGAAAGAATTTATGGCAGGATTAGAACACTAGTCTTCTTGACTGAGTCCTGGACACTGGAGTGGGGAGCCTGCAGCCTCGAGGCCACGTGTGGACCTCTAGGTCCTCAAGTGCAGCCCTTTGACTCAATCCAAACTTCACAGAACAAATCCTCTGACTCCAAAGTCAGCCCTCTTCCCACTTCACTTGGTGTTATTATTGTTCTTTTCACTGGTATAATGGCATTAGTCGGCTGAATAGTTTTCTCCATTCTTTAGTGAAACAAAGAGCAAGTAGGAAAAAATGTTTTGAGTGCCTGTGTTGTCAGAGGTTATAAAGAAAGACAAGAGCCAGTGCCTGTCTCCTCTCCCTCTCCTAAGAATTACAGGGGTACCTTTTGGGTCATTTGGGTCATATTTCTTCATTGTACAGATGGGTAGTAAAGTGGCAGTGCCAGGATTCAAACCCAGGCTCTCTCATTCCCGCTCCAGTATATTCCCTCTGCACTGCAGGCCGTGTTTGTGTGCTCCGGTCTCAGGCCCATCTGTTCTGTCTTGACAGCGGAGCTGGAGTTCGTGCAGATAATCATTATCGTGGTGGTCATGATGGTGATGGTGGTGGTGATCACCTGCCTGCTGAACCATTACAAGCTGTCGGCTCGCTCCTTCATCCACCGGCACAGCCAAGGGCGGAGGAGGGAAGAGAACCTCTCTTCGGTAAGCAGCTCTCTTTCTTCAGCTCTTCCCCAACCCTCAGCTATTGGGATTTTGGGAGCAAATCATTTCCTCTCTCCGGGCCTTTTGTAAAATGGGACAATTTACCCATCGCACAGGGTGGACCCAGTGAGATAACAGGAAAGCATATTGAAAGGAATGAAGGGATGTCCAGATGTAAGGGATTCTTACAGAGTATTTTTATGCCTTCTCTGCACTTTCTCAAAATGCCTCCCAGACTAATGTGGGCTCAAGCCGGGCAGGATGGATCAGTGTATACCTAGTGCTAGAAATCTACCCTTTGCCAGGTAGGATGGGTTGCCCTTAGCTTCTGCAGAAAGCACTGCCTCCAGGGCAGGATGGGATGCCCTTAACTTCTGCAGAAAGCACTCCCTCCAGGGCAAGATGGGATGCCCTTAATGTCTTTGAAAAGCAAACACGATTATCCCTTGCCCTTTATCCTTTGCCCCACCTACCTGTTGACACTTGGTGGGGAGCAGAGTCTGGAAAGAAAAGAGGGTGTGACCAGACTAATTCCTAGACCTTTTCCCTCTTAAGTCTCTGTGATCTATAATTTAATAATTTAAGGCAGGAAGTGCCACCGTATAATGTGTCTAATTGAAATTATAGAGCAGAATTGAGAAGGGATGTAGGTCCTCGGGGCAGGAATCATGTCCTTGTCTGAGCTGAACACCTTGGGGAAGCACACACTCCTAGGTGTTCAGCAGCTAATCATACAGGAACCCAGCTGGAATTACCATTTACACCAGGACATTCAGTCAGTCAGTCAAGGACAGGTCGAGTGGCATGGCAGAAGGAACGTGGGTCTTGGAATTAGGAGAGAATCTCAACTCTGACATTTATTCCCTATGTGACTTTAGGCAGAGTGCTTAATATCTCTCAGCCTCAGTTTCTCTGTCTGTAAAATGGAGATAATAATGCTTATATTACTTTCTTCTCAAGGTTGTATGAGGAAAGCATTTTGTAAAGCTTAAGGCATCATATCATTAGGAGTTATTATTCAACAAGCCACGCACTTGTTGTGTGCAAAGAACTTTATTGGGGACAAGGGGAAGTACTTTAGATGAGACACAGCTTTTGCTTTGTGTTGCTTAGAGTACAGTAAGGCAGAACTTTAGCCCTCTGCCCCCCCCAAACACACACACACACACACACACACACACACACACACACATATACAAACAGTGTTCAAGAGTTGTGGAGGAAAGGGCAGGCTTCATATTACCTTTCTGGAAAGGACTCTTAGGTTGAATGACTTCACAAGTTTCTAAATTGAATTCTTCATGGAAGACCCCTTCCCAGAGAGGTCCACACAAGCTAGGGCCCCCAGGCAGGAGAGGACTCGGTGGCAACGGGTGTAAGGTTCATTTGGCAAACGGCACTGAGCAAACAGGCTTTCTCCTGGCAGGTTGGGGCACCTCCAGCCGCCCAGACCCTGGAGGCTACTACGTCAGCACGGAGGGGCCAGGCATAGACTGGCAGGGAGGAAGGTGCCCTCATTGAAAATGGGAGTACTTAGCATCTAGTCAGAAGAGCAAAAGATGCTTTGAAATCTCAGGTCCCGTCATTGTCCTGGAATTCAGAATCAGCTTTTGTGCTACTAAGGAAAAAGCCACATTCTGCTTTGAAGTCCCTGAGCTTTGGGTACTTATTTCTTTGCCTTTACTTCCTACAAAGTGCTGATTCTTCCAGGAGAAGGTGTGGCTGGCGTGCTTTGTTATGTAACCTGTGTCTTCCTGACCAAAATCAAGCTCATTTTCTGTTATGTTATGCCTTATCTCATTGGGGGCAGGGGGCAGGAAGGAAGACCCACTCTCCACTAGAGAGACCAGTAGCCCTGTCTGTTTTCATCATATCCTTCCCATTTAACAGATGGAAAAAATAAGGCATGGAGAGAGCAAAGGATCTGGCCAGGGTTTACCACATGTGGAAAGAAGGCTTGAAGAAATTCAGCCTGCCTCCTGTCTGCCACCAGGAGAGAAATCCAAAGTGTCTCCTCCCCAGAATTTGGCAGAGTTCAGAAGTGGGAAGATAAGGGAGCAAGTGGAAGTAGGTTGGTGGGGTGGGAAGAGCACTAGAAGGTACTGATAGAGATACAAACAAGGAAGAAAAAAGCATCGATAAAACATTTTTTTTAAATGAGCACAGAAGGAAACTGAAAGTTCAGAAAGAGACACAACCAGGGCAGTTTTGTTAACTACCTTATTAAATTTAATATGCACTTTAAAAAACAAACTGTTTAAATAGTTCATTATTTCACTTGCAGGCCTCCTACTTGTTATACTCTGAATTTAAGTGTTATATTGATGATTTTCAGCTTATAATGAAAAGAAAATATATTTTTTTAAAAAAAGAAATAAGGAACAATAGATACAGAGTTAGAGGACCTGGGTCTAATTCTGGCTGGGTTATTTTCTAGCCAAGTATGACCTTGAACAAATTGCTTCTTCCTTCTGGGCATCAGTTTCCTCATCTATAAAGTGGATGGCTTGTGCTATGATTTCTACCTTTATGATCCTATGACTAGGCCATGAGGGGCATCCTTCTCCTGTGGTTTCTACTTTCCCTCCTTCATTCTCATTATTTTTATAATAATTCAGGTTAGGAGTCCCTTGACCGAGGTTCCTGCCAAAGCTAAACCAGCCCCTGGCCCCTGGGGAAGGCCACCATTGTGTAAACACGAGCCTCATCTCTGGCAGGAAGGTAGGGAAGCAGGGAGGATGGAGGGTGCATCCTTCCAAGAGGGGGCAGCCACCAGAAAGTACACCAGACATAGGCCTCCACACACCCCAGTGACCTCCCAGAGTGGTAGCAAAGGACATTTCATAAACAGGGCTGCCTTGTCTGGCCACGGAAGAGCTACTGTGTTGCTGTCCTGTCTCCTAATGAGCTCCAGTGACCAAATCCCTGTCTCCTGTTCTGTCATCCCTCCCAGACCACAGCCCAAACCTCCTCTTGCCTAGTCGCCATCTCTGTTTGGATGTCCTGCCTAATCCGCAAACTGCAGGATCCACCAAACCAATCAACATCCTCCTGTAGTCCGTGGCCACCTTGGAGGCCTTCAGATCCAGCCTCATTTTGTAGATGAGAAATCTGAAGCCCACCAAGGTTAAAGGGCTTTGCTCTGGCGCATACAGGTGGCGTCTGGAGCCAGTTGTATTGTATCACCTCTCCCCGGCCTTCCCAGCCTCAAGCCAGCCTCACTGCACCCCCTCCCCCGAAATCCAGTTATTCATAGGTCCTCCTGTTGGTCAGTTCCTCTTCAGGTTGTCTCTCTTGTCTGCTGCCTTGTCTTTCTTCCTAGTCACGTCCTGAGCTAGCCCTGATCCTCCTCACCTCACCTCACTGCAGCAAACTGCTCTTAGCCCAGGCACCCAGAAGGCATTTCTCATCCTCATCTCATCAAGTCACCAGGTCCTGTCCATTCCCCTCCAAGATACCTGTCATGTCCTCCTCTTCCTCCTCTTCTAACTACCCAGTGTTCTGCAATAGCTTTCTGCCTCTTCTCCCTCTTCCAGTCAGTCCTTCTCCAAGCAATCTTGTATGCACTGCCAGAATAATCTTCTACTGCCTTCCGTCTGTGAATCATTTCCAGTTTTTCCTGTATATCGTTTATTTATGTGTCCGTGTTTGTTTGTTGTCTCCCCCATTAGATTGGGTGCTCCCTGAGAGCAAGGACTGTCTCTGTCCCTTTTTGTATCCCCACGGTGCCCGGCACATAGCAAACACTTCAGAGAAATATACTGACCAGCTGACTCAAGCGGCTCATCTCCCAGCCTATTTATAATCTCGGCCACATAATTGAACTCTTAATTATACATTACTTTATACGGTTCGGTAGTGTTTCCTGTGTGTATATCTTACTTGTCAGTTAGACTGTGAGCTCCTTGAAGGCCCTTTCCACCTACTCTGTCATCCTCCACAACACTGACCATGGAGTCGGGGACCTAGAATTATAGATTGAGAGCTACAAGGGACCTGGGAGGCCACTGAATCCAGTTCCTTCCTTTTACAGATAAGGAAACCGAGATCTGGTAAGGTGAAGTCATAGTCACATAGCTAGTAAGGTTTTGAGGTGGAATTTAAACCATGGTCGTCTCGCCTTAGAGCCCACACTTAACACTGCCTCAACATGCAAATGCTAAATAAAGACTTGGTGCTTGATTTGAAGCCAGGGATGGGTCTTCAAGTAGGGAGACAAAATACTGCCTACAAAGGGTCACAGGATTTTAAAGTTAAATTGGACCTGAGAGACCATCTAGTCTGATGTCCCATTTGACAGAGGGGGAGACTGAGCTCTAGAGAGGTTTAAATGATCTGCCCAAGGTCACACAGTTAGCGAGGGACCAAACCAGTATTCAGACCCCACCCTTTCTGACTCCCTGTCCAGCAGGAAACAATGAACAGCACAAAGAAACAGTAGATTAAGTGGAAAATAAACATTGTAGATGGGTGAATGATGTGGGCTCAGGAGTAGGGGGAAGGTTTCATGGGTCTCCAAGGGTGATGAAGATTCAGAGGAGCCAAGGAGGAGAGAGGGGCACCCATTTTCATGGGCTCAAACAAAGGTCCAGCTTAGGAATTCACAAAGCTCCTGTAGGGGATGGGGAGAGGGCCAGTTAGAGTGGCCCAGCTTGGGGATATTCTGTCAGGGAAGTCTCCTGTTTGCTTCAGTACTGTTGCTGGGGCTCTGAGCTTTGCATTCGTGAAATAATTTAGCCAAATCATTCCTATTTTTAATTTCCTCTCCTTATGCAACCTTTAATTATTTTTCTAAATGTTTATGCATCTTGATAGCCACTTCATCAGTGGTTCCCTCAGAATACTCTGTGTTTTTGATGAGACCTGTGCAGTAGGGCAAAAGCTGCCTTCTGCCTCTAAGCATAACTGGCTCCCGCCTGTCAGTTGATATCAGGAGTCTGGGACTGAGAGGTTAAATTCTGGCCTCTGACATAGCAGGCTTTTAGTCAGAAGCCAGAATCAGAGAGCACAGTCTTAAGCCGAGACAGCTGTCACCATCATAGCCCATCTCTGAAATCACTTACCCAAGCTAATTATTTCTCCCACTTTCCAGATAGGAAGTCTGAGGCTGTGAGGAGTGAAGTGTTCTCCCCATATCCCTCCTGAGACAGACAGGAAAGTTAGGACAGAGCAGGCTAATAACCACCAAGGAAGAGCCAGTTAAATTCAGTTCAGCAAGCATTTATATTAAGTACTTTATTTACTCTATGCCAGGGGCTGTGTGCTAGGCACTGGAGATGGATACAGAGACAAAAATGAATTGACCCTGTCCTCAAGGAGCTGATGTTCCTCTGGATTGTACCACTAAGACCGAGTCTGAAGGAACTCAGATCACCCCAACTCCCTTCCTCCTCTCTTAAAGATGTGAGAAAGTTCTTGACCACTTAGGGTCCCTTATTGAATTTCAGGCTTTGTGAGAGGGAAAGAACTTCAGAGACCATCTAGACCAAACTGCAACTCCTCCCCCCGCCCACTTTAGAGATATGCAAACTGGGGTCTAGTGGCTTACGTAAGGTCACACAGCTAATGAGTAGAAGAACCAGGATGAGAACCCAGGGTCTCTGGCTCCAAATGTAGAGCTTTTTTCTATTATATGCCATCTATCATTACTTTTTGATCATCACAACCCTGCAGAATTAGACAGAGAGGGTGTAATTTGTTCTGTCTTCAAGATGAGGAAGATAGGATTGCCAAAGTTAAGTGACATATGCTTAACTTAGGTTATTTAACAAATCACTGGAAACAGTCTCCTAAATCTCAGCTTAATACTTTCCAATATATCATGCTCAGGACTTTGCCCAGTGTTAAGAGGAATCCCTAGGGCAGCTAGGTTAGGTGGCACAGTGGGTGGAGCACAGGCTTGAAATCTGGAAGATTTATCTTCATGAGTTCAAATCCAGCTTCAGACACTTCCTAGCTGAGTAATTCTGGGCAAATCACTTAACCCTGTTTGTTCCTCATCTGTAAAAGGAACCAGAGAAGGACGTAGCAAACCACTCCATTATCTTTGCCAAGAAAACCCCCAATGGTAACAGACTTAAAAGTGACTAAACTACCACAACAAGAGGAATCCCTACCCCAAATCAGCTTGAGATAATGAAATCTAGAGATGGAAAAGACCCGAGAGATCCACAAAGCCACCTCTCTAATTATTCAGGAAAGATCGAAGCCCAGAGAGTAAAGTGACTTGACTGGTCTAAAATTACACAGATACAAAGTGGCAGAGCCAGAATTTGAATCCAGAGCATCTGATTCCAGATTCCCTGTGCCCTTACCACTGACCGTGTATTCCCAGGGGTGACCATTGGGAAGTGAGGAATGAATGGAGTCCTCTCAGTATTCTAAAGGGTCCTCAGAAAACTGAATTCCTAGCAGTCCCTTAGGATTGTCTACACAGAAATCACACAGGATGCTGTGGAAAGGAAGAACATCCCCTTTGCCCCCCTCCTTTAGCTGGGAGTGAGCTGAGGTCAGGAACTACTGACTTCCTGCTTTCCTTCCATCTCAGTGTCTGTGAGCCCTGTTGCCAGGGGCTGTAGCACACAGCACGTAGGCCCAGCCAAAAAGCTACTCACTGCTGGCCTGTGTCATAGATAAGCTCTCTGTATCCCTTGGACAAGGAGCAGTGAATGGTCCAGCTTTCTACAGTAGAGCCTGCATTTAGTTCAAAGTCTGGCCTGCCCCAAGTTAATTCATGAGACTTGAAAGTCCCCTCTAGTGGGTCGGCAAGGAATGACAGCCATTGGCTCTCTGGGCTGTCTTTGAAGGGTTTTCTAGGCATCTAAGTCCTCTGCTTTCTGGTCTGCTGGCCTTCACAAGACCCCCTGGGGACCATGGCTGGCTAAGGTCAGTTTTTCTATATTATAAACCTGTCCCTCAAGCAGCATGTTAACCCCTAATTCTGGGCAAGGCACTGAGCTTCTGACTTTTGTTGTTCTGTTTTTGTTAAATGTTATTAAGTGTAGAGATTGGGAGTGCAGTGAAACATGTATCATATGTAGACTTTAAAAAGAGCAAGCCACATTGTCCTCACCATCAAATATGGAGATTAACAAAGTATCGTGAGAGTAATACAGTTCCTGAAAAGCTTCTACATTTTGGAAGGTCTTATCATTTGAAAAACAAAACTGAACTTGCATGTTCACTGGAGGTACCATATTTTAGTTTTAAACAAATAAGAGTGATTTATTTCATTCGGAAATCATCCCTCCCCCCCCAGGTACATTTGCATCTTTGTTTTTCAATTATTTTTACCAAAGTAAAAATTCACATGATTCTTTGAAATAGCATTGTTTATTTCTGATTTAGTGATTTGTAAAGAAGAGTTGATAGCATATGCTCTGCTTTCCTTACATAGCTGACGTGGACTAAAAGAAATAGCGCATGGAAAGCAGATTGTAGCTTATTAAGAACTGTACAAATGTGAATTGTAAAGCGTTCATTTGTTTCAGTTGTTTCTGACCCTTCATGACCCCATTTGGGGTTTTCTTGGCAAAGATCCTTCAGTGGTTTGCCATTTCCTTCTCCAGCTCATTTTACAGATGAGGAAACTGAGGCAAACAGGGTTAAGAGACTTGCCCAGGGTCATACAGCTAGTAAGTGTCTGAGGCTACCTTCAAACTCAGGAAGATGAGTCTTCCTGACTCCAGGCCCAGCGTTCTGTGCAGTCTGGCACCACCTAGCCACCCTGAACTGTAAATTAGGTAGTCTAACCCTGAGGTCCTCCCCCTTTGCTTTGTCACTATTTTTGCACTAACATCCTCCACACTTCTAACCCCTCTATGAAAAATCTGTTTTTAGGAAGTATTCCGTGATCCATCATTTATACCCTTATGAATATCATCACTACGTCAGTCACTAGGCTCGTTCTCCAAGCTTCATCTCTCAGGGCTTTGTCACCAGGTGATAACAGTTGCAGGTGTTAAGGAGCAGGTTGGGGGAGCTGTTTTTCAGGCAAGAGGGCCTCTACCCCTCACTTACAAGTTATAATCTTAAGCCATTTAGATGCTGTGTCTCTAGGCCTCAGTTATCCTATCTTTAAAATGGAAAGTATGTTAACTGACCTGCCTATCTTGAAGGTGGGGGAAAAATGTGAAGAAAAAAATGGGTTCACAAATTTGGAAATGCTTTGAAAAGTCTAAAGGGATTATCACATCAGCACCCAGAGACATTTTTTGCTCCTCCAAAAGCCAGTGAGGCCTTAGGGATCATCTAATCCTGACTCTTCATTTCATAATTGTGGAAACTGAGGCTCAGCATTTAAGTGACTGCCCAAAAGTCATCCAGGGAATAAGTAGCAGAGTTAGTGTACCACACTACTCTTGCCCTGAGAACTCCATAGGGACTCAATAACCTTTCTTTGCTGGCATCTATACCCATATCAGGAGGCAGCTAGGAGGCTCAGTGGATAGAGCTCTGGGCCTGGAGTCAGGAAGACCCGAGTTCAACTTTGCCTTCA
This sequence comes from Pseudochirops cupreus, assembly GCA_028627135.1. Taxonomy (NCBI): domain Eukaryota; kingdom Metazoa; phylum Chordata; class Mammalia; order Diprotodontia; family Pseudocheiridae; genus Pseudochirops; species Pseudochirops cupreus. Next base: position 202,682,683 of record CM053581.1, on the reverse strand, counting down.
GACACTCACTAGCTGTGTGACTGTGGGCAAGTCAATTAACCTCTGTTTGCTTTAGTTTCCTCATCTATAAAATGAGTTGGAGAAGGAAATGGCCAACCACTCTAGTATCTTTGCCAAGAAAACCCCATTGGTAGCATGGTCTACAGAGTCATGATGCACTGGACATGACTCAACAGTAACAACAACACAGCTCTATTGCTTTCCAGGACGAGATGCTTGCAACCAGTTACAGTGATTCAATTATGTGTATTATGAATTCTTTATTATAAGCCCTGGCTCTTGCGGAGGGGGAAAGGACGGGGCACAGGGAGAAATCTAAGTGACATAAAAACCAAACGTATTTAAAAAATCTATTTAAAATTATATATATATTATAGGGGGGTAAGGGGTGAGGGAAGGAGAGGGCAGTAATGACACAAAACATACCTCCTTCCTCCTTCCCAACAACAAATGATCCAAAATCCATTTGTGTTTGGCATAGGATGCCTTGTATTATTGAGTTTGGGAGAAGGAAGCATAATGGAGTTGGACTGACATTAAAATGAATGTATATTCTTTGTAGAAAGACCAGCTGATGACTAGGGATGGGCATTTGTTTGGGGGCACAAGAGGGTTGAAAATTTGCTTTAGTTAATCCAAAGGGAAAAAAAAAAGATTATACAATTAATAGAGAACTGGCCAAGATTTTGCTCCTTATTAGTTAATAGAAGGGGGCTGGTTCCCCCAGGGAATTGGTGGAAATGTGAGGTCTCAGCAGGAAAGAACACCACCCTCTTAGGCCAGAGAGTCCTGGCTGGGTGGGCCTGCTTCTGGCAGCCATGGGGCCCTAATGAAATCTGGTTTGGAATGTCTCAGCCTTGCTTGGCTGTGATGAGTGAGAGTGGTTTGTGTGGTTTGGACACTCCACAGGGTGTGCTGGGGCCATCTCCTCTGTAAACCAGGCAGCTGCTTTCTTTGCTCTACCCCCTCCCCTTCCCCCTCCACCCCACCCCCCCCCGCCAAAGCCTCACCATGCTGGGTTTGGTGGCTAATAGAGAGGACAGTCTAACAGCCACTTGCCCAGCCCTTGGACTTTGGGGGACAGACACTGTAGGGAAGCTACTCCGTAAGATATCCTGGAGATCCCCATATATCCCAACCATGCTTACTTTATTAATCATTCAGTAGACCGAGTGTAAGAATTGAGAAGATCTTTAAAACAGATTATAGACCGTCAGAACTGGAAGGACCATTGGTCAGAATCTCACCTAAGTCCTCAGAACCTATGAATGAACTTCTTTTAGGGCTGTCAGGGACCTTAGAGTTTATTCATGTCAACCATCTCGTTTTCCAGATGAGGAGGCTGAGGAAGGTGATTTCTTGAAGGTATTATAGCTAGCCAAGGGGACCCAGCAAAACTCCTGATTCTTTGCCATTCCAGACTCATGAGGAATAGCAGAAACCCCCCTTAGTGACTTATCACTCTCTGTTTCCCTCTGTTTAGGAAGGAAGTCTGTGGCCTTCAGAAAGCACAGTGTCAGGCAATGCCCTCACTGAGGTAAGACTAGAACCTGCATATCCAACCACCTGTCCCATAACCTTTTCCTTCCCTCAGTGCCCAAAAAGTCTGACCTTCCTCTGCCAGCCCCACTAACTGCCTCGTTTCCCTTCAGCAGCAGATCTACGCCCCACCACGCTCAGCAGACCGCCTGACGGTGCCATCCTTCCTCCAGAGGGATCGATTCAACCGCTTTCAGCCCACCTACCCATATTTGCAGCATGAGATAGACCTCCCACCCACCATCTCCCTCTCTGATGGAGAGGAGCCACCCCCCTACCAGGGCCCATGCACACTTCAGCTCCGGGACCCAGAGCAGCAAATGGAACTCAACCGTGAGTCTGTCCGAGCCCCACCTAACAGAACCATCTTTGATAGTGACTTAATAGACAATTCCATGTATGGGGGGCCCTGCCCTCCAAGCAGTAACTCTGGCATCAGCGCCACATGTTACGGGAGCAATGGGAGGATGGAAGGACCACCACCAACGTACAATGAAGTGATCGGGCATTATCCTGGGTCAACATTTTACCAACACCAGCAGAACAATGGGACGCCCTCCATCCTGGAGAACAACAGACTTCACCAGTCACAAATCAGTAGCCTCGAGAGCACAATTGCATGGAACAAAGATAAAGAGAAGCAAAAAGGACACCCCTTTTAAAATCCAAGAGAAGGAAACACCCATACATACATACACACACAGAAAAAAAGTAAATTAAACACTCTGCACTTCTTAAAAGAAAAAGCAAGAGATGGACAGGGGGTGGGGGTGGGGTGGGGATGTGGATGGGAGGGGATGGGGGAAGTGAGAGCAAAATCAACCCGTCTCCACCTCTCTGTGTATAAATATTTACTTGTTATGTCTGGTCTGAATGCTCAAGCCAAGAAAGCTTGCAAAAACGTTTCTTTGTTAGCTGTGTCTTGAAGTCAAAAGAAAAAAAAATTGACAGTAGTCTCTGTTTTTGTTTCTAGTTGAGCTATGTGCGTGAATGCTTTTTTTTGTTTATGATGATTTCACTTAACTTTAAAGACATATTTGCACAAAAACATTTGTTTAAAGATCTGCAATATATATATAAATATATATAAAATATGAGAAACTGTATGTGCGGCGGCAGGAGTATTTTTGTATTAGAAGAGGCCTATTAAAAAAAAAGTTTTGTTGTTTTCTGACTAGAAGAAAAAAAATGGCAATTTTTTGAGTGCCAACTCAAAAAAGTGTGTATTAATTACATTGTAAAAAGAAACCTACAAAGCAGGGGTTTAGAGTTATTTATATAAATGTTGAAATTTTGCACTATTTTTTAATATAAATATGTCAGTGCTTATGTTTATGGCAGCCTCTGTCACATCTACCACAGACCGTAGGGGATAAATGTTCAATGGAATCTAATTAGCTGAAGGGGTAGGAAATCCAACTTTGCAAAACAACACCCCTTTATAAGAGCACAGTCGAAGAGACTGCATTCCAAGCAAAACAGTCCTTTCCAAGGTCCCTAAGCATGGGCCTAGGATGTCTCAACCTAGTAAGGCGTACGTTAGTGATAGACAATTACTGTTCTTTACATTCCGTACTGAGCACGGAAATTCTCCTTTGGGCCAGTTAAGGTCATTGGAGTAAACAAAATTCAAATGCTTCTGAATTATCAAGGAAACCCAGAAAGTTATCAGAAGTCCAAATTACCTGTTGTGAGCTATATCTTTTTCCATAATAACAATAAACTTCTGTTACTGAAGGAATCTAGTTTTTTTTCTCCCTCTTTTTTCTTCTCAAATCAGATTGATGAAGGTCCCCGTTAGGAATGTTTCAAGAAGTCCATGGGAGTCAATTGCAATATAGCTAGTCTGCCTTTGAGAGTTTCAGTGTTTCTTTGAAGACTCAAATGACTGTCCTTGTCATTGTGCAAAATGTCTTCAGAGTGATTCAGTGAATTCCAAAACCTTCATGAAAGGTTAGCACAGTCAAAATGTTTGGGAGCTAATTGCATCCCTGTGAATGGATTCTAGCTTAAGCAACAAACAAATGAAAAAAAGAAAGACCACAGATGAAAAAAAAAAGAAGAACCTAGGTTGGCTCCTGTGATGTGTTTAAGGCTTAAAAAAAAAAAGTCATGCTCGATGCTTAAAGAAGCAAAACTCTTTACCTCTTCTGAGATGTTTTCACTAGGCAGCATCATCCCCCACTCTCCCGCCCCTCCACCCCAACAATTGTTTTGATGTGTTTATTTATCGGTGTTACATACGCATTTTTGTCTTACTATGCTGTTGTTTACATTTTTATATTGTGTTATTTCAGATAGATGTGATACCCTTGCGGTGTACTTGTATGTCAAAGAGAGAGCGAGTGGGAGCCAGAGGGAAAGAGAATGTGAGAGGAAGAGAGACCAGGAAGTGAGGAGGGAGGAGTCCAGCCCCTTGCTGTCTGATGGGCAGGTGTAACTAACCTTGCCACACTTTCCTGACTGCTGAGGACTGGACTTCCCTGAACGGGGAGGTAGTGTTGGCTGGGTGAACCCCAGGGCTGAAGAGTTCTATTCCCATGGAGGTGTGTTTCATTTTCTGCTAACTAGTAGAATAACATAAATGAAAGATATAAAAGGCAATAACTATTGTTTTTAAGCAACTTTTTTCTATTACTTGAAAAGCTTGAGAACAGTTTTGAAGTTCTGACCATTTGAACAATATTTATATGTATACACACACACACACATATGTATGTATTTTAAGAAGATGACGAATAGACAAACTTGAAGCTTCACCACTCGGCTCGTTTGCCTGGCAATACTTTACCTTCCCAATATTTGAATCTGCTCCTCTGTGGTGTCTTCAAATCCCCAGAACTTTAGTCCCACCTAAATTTTGCTTCCCTCCCTGCCTCCCTCCCTCTCTCTCTCTCTCTCTCTCTCTCTCTCTCTCTCTTTCTCTCTCTCTCAAAAAATCGCTCAGAAAAACCAATCCAATTTGTTCTGAAAGGTACACGGACACATTTGTAGAAGTTTTAAAAATGTATCTTTCCTTTTATGTGACATGTCTATCTAGTGCCTTATTAAAGAAACAGTAACCCTCTCTTGCAAAGGGGGCAAGGAAATAAAGCTCCTGTTACAAGCACCAAAGGGAACTGGCGTTTGTTCTCAATGACAAGGGCTACTGCTTCTTTAAACCTATCCCCTTCACCCACTAGCCCCTGTGCGATGTGCCTGGCCCTGTAAGATGGCCCTCCCGTCATCCACGTTCTTCAGCTGTGGTCAGGTTCTAGGCTGCTGAAAAGCCACAGTGGATATTGCCTGTGTGACACCAACCAAAAAGACTGACATAGATTCAGTGCCCTCTTAAGCTGGCAAGCTTGAGTAATGGGTTTTCATTCTGTAGTCAAAGTGGTTTCTTTGCCGTGAGATAAAAAGAAAGAAAAATGATTGCCTTTGCCAGTTGGTGGCAGAAATAGGTATCACTTATTCTGAATTGAAGTATCCATTTGGGCCTGACCTGGTTGAAGGGGGCCACTCCTATGAGCAAAGAGTGGGGGGGGAAATGTGAACAGGAAAGCAAGCTGATCTATAGAGAGGACACTGACCAAAAGCCAGCACCTGTCTTTAGAATTACCCCAGGAAGCTGGCTTCAAGGCCATTCTCCATCTGCCTACCAGGTGCCCTTCTGACAAAGGTCTCTGGTCAGGAAGCAGGGCTTGTGAAATTACAGAGGAAAAGTTTCTATCTTTTTTTCCAGTTGAACTGAAGGCAGATGCCATCCAAATGCTGCTGGTACTTACTCTTGGCCTTGGTAAACAGCAGGGCAGTCATGCATGGGGCACTTGAAATCAAAATGCTAATAGCCAATATCACAATATCCCCAGGATAGTGCTTTGCTCACAAATCACAGTGTGTCATAGCTCTTGTTTCCTTTAACATGTCTCCATAGAGCACTCCCCCTTCCTACCCTACCCCACACCCCCAGTAGAGGACAGGGAACATCCCTGTCTTAGATCTTGGGCCCCCTTTCTTTGGAGGCAGATATTCCTCAGCAGGTTCTCCCCCTCATCCAACAGTTGGCTAGATAAAGATATACTAGCTTTAAGTAAGGTGAAAATGGGGAGGGGTCTTGTCTCTTAGACCAAAAAGGGATGATGGTGTCACCCAAGCCTAGTGGTGTTGAAGGTGAATGTGACTCTTTGATGAAGGAGGACAGTCTGGGTCATTCCCTTGGGTATAGAGACTGGTGAAATCCAGCTGCTCCTTGATGAGTTCAAGGGCAGGTAGATACTTTCCTAACCTAGTGAACTGCTTCCTTCCAAGTCCATCATTGAATTTAATTGGAAGGAAGGGTAATGAGTGGGTTTCCTCAGCAAACCCCTTTCGTATGTTGGATGGACATATTGAAATTGCACTAATCACCATATTTTTTTTAATGCCCACCATTTCCACAAAGGGTTGAAATTGACCGAATCCAGATGTGTAGCATAAACAGTGTGCTAGGCAAAAACCGAATTCATTTCTACTCCCTGTGAATTGTATATTTCGGAGATTTTTATACGTGCAGCTCAGATACAAAAATTTTAAAAAACCAAACCAAACCATATTTTCCAGAAACCGCGCTTCAGACTTTGCTGTACTATAGAGCTCAGAAGGACAACATTTACAGTCCTCATTTGCCTGCCTTATAATCACATTTCACTGTATTAATATTTTCTGAAACTTCCAATTATGTTGCTTCAGCTATAGGCAGACCTGTATCCTGAGTTCTGTTCAAGGTAAACTTCTGTAAACTATTGGCAGCACATTCAATGCAGTACCTAATCTATATTTTGCTGTTTTAGTATAAATATGTACTCTGATGCCAATTTACAAAAAATCTGTTGTAAACGCTTATTGTGTAACAGTAATCAATAGCAGCAGTGGTGACATTCAGAAACACTGCACTACTTATACAATAAATTTTACAATTCTTTGGAGTGACGCTCTTCTTTTGGCTCAGTTACTCAGACTCATTGTAAAATTAATTCAGGTGGGGGATAAGAGAGATTAGGTTCACAAGAGGCTCTGGGATGGCTTGTTGACTCAGTGTGACCCTGGGCCAGGTGCCCAACCTCTCTATGCTTCTTGTTGATACCACTTAATTAGGGCCCAACAGGGACCAGAAGACCAGGTGAAAAACATTTTGAGCAACTGAGCTGGCTAGAGAATGTGGAGGAGAAGGCAGCTGAGAATTTTAAGGGTGAGGAAGACTAAGTTACTGGTTGCAAGTAGATAATTAGACTGGTCAAAAACTTGCCTTTAGGTTAGGGATTCTTAATCTTTCGTGTGTCAGGGACTGCTGTGGCAGAACAATGTCTTTAAATACATAAAATGAGATGCATATGATTACCAGAGAAACCAATTCTATTAAAGCATAGTAATATTTAAAGTTGTAAGTTTATGAATCCCTGGAACTTATGCAAAAACCTCTTGGCGTCTTGAGGCCCCCAGGTTAAGAACAGGTTACCCTATACTAGGTAAACTGGATTGTTTGAAGAGTGAGTAATCAAGCCCAGGAAGGGAAGAGCTAGCCACACTGGACAATCTCTTTTTGCACCCCAGGCAGCCACAGGAGGAAGTATTGTATCTGTATTTTTCATTTCTGGGCATCCTGTGTGCCATAGCAACTCTGGAGACTGTCACCAGGAGCAGGTGTTTAGTTTTCCAGCATAGGCAAATATGTGATAATAAAGGCATGAGAAGCTGCCCTGGCTATATTTCTTATATGCTGACTTTTTCCTCTGCTGTGACTCCACCCTGTTACTCAAAGAATATATCTGAGAAACTCAGATATAATAATCAGTGCTTTGCATAGCTTACTCATCTATGCAAATGGAACAAATGATAGCAACCTTTGCAGACTAAGTTCTTAGTAAGGCCTATGGGTTGAGTTCTGTAATGCCCAGGATCAGAACCCCACACTGTTCATTTCAAACAGCTTTCCTGAATTTGCAGAAGGAATCCTTTTTCTCAGCTGTGACTTATTATTTCCATTTCCTGCCTTTCTCGGATGGGATAACGTGACAAGCCAAAGTATACAACCAGAGGGGAGGTGGTTTCAGAAAAAAATGGACCATATTCCACTCCAGGCATTTTTACTTGAAGTTTCCATGCTGCTTGGTAGTATTGGGGGGTGGGGGTGGTATTTTGTTTTATTTTAGAAGGAAGCATTCCCTTGATTGCTGCCTCAGGGCCTAATAATGGGGCCCTGGCGAGTCAGTAGCTCTTGGCTCAAAATACATCACTGTTGGTAAAGATAACACTGCTTAGCTGCCTCTCCTAGGCACATAGACCTCAGACCAAAAGAATCTCACAGGCATGGTTGGGGCTTCTGACTCTGGTCCAATTTCTGGCATTTTAAAACTCCTCGCTTTGCAATTTGACTTAATTTTGATCTTTCTTGAGTTTCAAAAAGGACTTACTTGCATGAGGTGACTCAGATTCTGAACATTTTTCCTAGGAAGAGAGGTCTATTTGTTCTGAGATTCCTTGGCATTCAAGGTCTTTCAAAATTTGACCCCAGCTGATCTTGTAAACCTTACTTCTTACTGCTTCCATGGAAACATGTTCCTTTTGGGGCAAGTTATCTCTTCAAGATACCCCTCAAATGCCATTCTTTTTGATGCCTTCCTTTCTCTTTTCTTTCTGTGTTTCTTCTCTCTCTCTTTTCTTCCTTTGCACTCTTCCCTGCAGCAGAAATGCTTTCGCCTGGAGTCTTGCTCTCTGCCTAGATCCTTCCACTGCCCAGCCTGCTGGCGACAATCCTTTCCATAAGCCCTTCAAAGACGTTGCTTCACCCTGACCCCTAACCTGGGGGACTTGAAAAACCAACACAGATAACTGACTCTTTTAATAATTTGTTTGTCCTTAAGCTCTTGTACCTGCAGTAGGTGAGGTTAGTTAAGTTGATAGAGACATCTTCTGACAATTGTCCAAAAGCCTCTCATTTTTGCAGATGGAGAACTGGAGCAAAGGAAGAGAGAGATGAGGCCAACTATCACACCCTCCTACTGCCTGTCATCAGTCGTTTTTATTCTCCAAATGGACTAAGTTCAGCTAGGACACTCAGGAGTCAGCTCCCCATCAATGGAAGCCTTCCATTTGGGGCTAACTGACCACTTGCTGGGGATATCGTAGAGGTCTTGTCTACTCAGGAACAGCATAACCTATGTGATCTCTGAGGTCTGTTCAAGCCTAAAGCTCTAGAATTCTATGGCTGGCTCCAGAATGAACAGTTTCTCCAATGCTTCCTCCCCCTGCTCTGATGTATGTTGTGTCTGGGCTCTGAACCTTCTAGAAGAGGCCACAGCCAACGCAGACACCCATGAATGCCCCATATGCACTGTAACCAAAGCACAAGGGAGTCAAATCCCAGGAGTTCCAACATTTTGGGTGCCATCACTCATTGAACCTGCCTCTCAGCCTACATTCTCTCCTCACATTCTCAGGAGCCTCCCACTTTAATGTGCCACTCCAGCATATCTCCTTGTTGAAATTACCCCCTTCACACAGAGCAGTTCATCCCCATGGAGCTCCTCCTCTTCTGTACCAGCTTCAGGAGAGTCCTCAACACAGCATCCATTTGTATGTGAGATGACCAAAGAGAGGTCTGCCCCAGAGATGCGGGGTTCCCCTTGGACCGCAAGCAGAGGTCAGACACTTGCTGTGTATACCTTAAAGGGAATTATTTTACAAGATTTAGTTTGGAACAGAGGGCAAATTAAACAACAGCAAACTGCTGATTCCCCTAGGTTTGAAAACGTAGCTCTATGATTTCCTCACACCCCGCATGCTAGCTCCCCATCTCAGGCATTAACAGAAGACGTTTCCCAGAGAAGACTTCCTTGAGTCCCAAGCACTGGGATTCACCACGGAAGGAGGTGTTTGTTTTATAAGTATTTTAGGAGTCTCAAGTCCCTCCTCACTCCAAGACTCTGAGATTCTAAAACCAAACTCTAACCCTATTGTCTTTTTCTAGCTCTTGATATTTGTCAGGGACAATGAACAGCCTACAATGAATCCAAAGGAGATCTTTGGCCAGGAACGATAATGAACTCATTTTTCTGGACGCGCTGTTTATTGCATTCTACTTTGTAGTATGTTTATATCTGTACACATCTGCCCCCCCTCCCCCACAGACTGGTCTTGGAAGTTAGGGACCTGATACCTCCTGGAGTCCTTTTGCATAGAAGACTCTAAACCAGCGGTTCTCAACCTGTGGGTTATGTTCAATTTGTAACAATGAAAATACATCCTGTGTATCAGATAGATTCATAACAGTAGCAAAATTACAGTTATGAAGTAGCAACGAAAATAATTTTATAGTTGGGGGTCACCACAACATGAGGAACTGTATTAAAGGATCACGGCATTAGGAAGTTTGAGAACCACTGCTCTAAACAAATGTTTATTAGGGATAAGGGTTAGATCTGAGGTGTTATTGATATAGAGAAGGAAGAGGGAACTCCCTCTACCAATGTAGGTTGACACCTCTGCAACTCAGAGCCTTAGAACACTGAGGGGTTGCCTAGGGTTATGCAGCCAGTATGTGTCAATGACAGGATTTGAACCAAGGTCTTCTGACCCTGGCAGCTAGGTAGCTCAGTGAATGGATGGGCATGGAGTCCAGAAGACTTATCATTGTAAGTTCAAATCTGGCCTCAGATACTTCCTAGCAGTGTGACCCTAGCAAATCACTTAATCCTGTTTGCCTCAGTTTCCTCACCTGTAAAATGAGCTGGAGAAGGAAATGCAAACCACTCCAGCATCTTTGCCAAAATGGGGTCGTTAAGAGTTGAACAGGATTGAAAAACAACTGAACTTCCTGACTCTAAAACCATCTCTCCAGTCATCAAAATATACTTCCAAAATGTTTTGTGAATGAATTAAAAACACTAATGATTCTGGGTTGGTTATTTCATCCCAGATGTTATGACTGTCACTGGATATACAAATATCCTTTGATTGTGACCTTATGATACAAGTAGAACTGCCTTACAAAAGGTAGTGATCAACTGAATCAGAAATCATAGCTATTTATCCACTTAATTATTCATTCTCTCTATAAAGGAAGACATCATTGTATAGAAGATCTTGGTTCAAATCTTGCCTCTGACTCATCTTGGATCCATTCAACTCAATAAACATTTAAGTGCCTTCTATGTACCAGGCACTATGCTAAGTGCTGAAGATGCAAAAAGAGGCAAGGTCCCTACCCTCAAGGAGTTTACAATCTAACGGGGGAGAGAGGAAGGGGAACAATATGCAAGCACATAGATGCTCTATAGAGGATAACTAGGAAATAATTAAGAGAGGGAAGGCACTGTGCTAAGCGTTGGAGATACAAACAGAGGCAAAAGGCAGTCCCTGTCCTCAAGGAGCTTATGGTCTAATGGGGAAACAACACATGAGCTATACACAGGATACGTGGGAAATAAAAGAGGGAAGGCACTAGAATTAAGAGGAGTTAGGGAGGGCTTCCTGTAGAAGGGGAGATTCTGTTGTCGTTCAGTTGTTTTAATTGTATCTGACTCTTTGTGACCCCATTGGAGGTTTTCTTGGCAGAGATACTGGAGTGGCTTGTTATTTCCTTCTCTGGCTTATTTTAGAGATGAGGCAAAAAGGGTTAAATGACTTGCCCAGGGTCACACAGCTAGTCAGTGTCTGAGAGGCTGGATTTGAACTCAAGACCAGTCTTCCTGATTTCAGGCCTGGCTCTCTGTGCACTATGGCGCCACCTAGTTGCCCTGGGGGGATTTTAGTTGGAACCTAAAGGGAGCCAGGGAGGTCAATAGTTGGAGAGAAGGAGGGAGAATATTCCAAGCATTGAGGACAGCCAGAGAAAATGCCCAAGGTCAAGAGACAGAGGGTCTTCTTCCGGGAACAGCCAGGAGATCAGTCTCACTAGGCTGAAGAGTACATGTTGGGGAGTAAAGTATAAGAAAACTGAAAGGGAAAGGGGCTTGGTTTGAGGGCTTTGAATGCCAAACAGAGCATTTTATATTTGATCCTGGAGGTAATAGGGAGCCACTGGACTTGATTGATCCTGGGTAAGTCACTTAATCTGTTAGGGGTCTGGACACTTCTCTAAGACTACAAGGTACAGAGGAGGGGCCAACCTCCATTGGCAAAGGGTCTTTCCTCACCTGGGAGTTCTCTATACCAGAGCCATCACAGGTCCAGCCCTTATTACCTCTCTCTACCTAGAGCCATGAGAATAAATACTAACATTCATGAATTGCTGATTGCTGTAGGTTTGAAAACAGAACCATATAATAATTTCCTTACACCCCCACGAGTTGGCTCCCCATCCCAGTCTTTAAGGGAAGACGCACCTCCCAGAGATGATTTCCCCATGCCCAGGCGGGCACTGGGACTTGCCAACAAATGGGCTGTCTGTTCTATAAGCATCTTGGAAGGAAATCCACCTTGCCAGGGAAGTGATACATTGCTTGAAATTACCAGGAAGAAGACAAATTACTCTGAATCTCTAAATTGGGGAAGTAGGTCATCCCAGCAGGCTCTACTAACCTAAGAGAAATGAGACTAAAGCAGCCAGAGTTCTGCTGAGGAGCAGGGCTGAGACTGTAGGCCATCATGTATCCCTCCACCAGGAGGACACACTACACCAGGCATAGCTTTCCTCACTCCCCTCCCCCTATCCCCAGTCTATTATATTATGTCATGGGCTCTAAAGCCAAAGATTCTTCTAGAGCCACAGAGATCATCCAGTCAAATGAGGAAACTAAGGCCCCAAGAGGTTGTGATTTGTCCATGGTCACACAGGTAGTAATGTCAGAGGATAAATTTGAACCCAGATCCTCTGATTCCACAGACAGTATTCTTACCGTACCACTCGATTTCTGCTAGAGCCCCTGGGACGGCCCTGGGGAGCAAGGGAGGAGAAAGGAAAGGAACTGGTGGCAAGAACCAGAACTATTCATCACTCACATTTTTATAGGATTTGTGGGGTTTTAAAGCACCTTTGCCATCACAACCTGGAGAGTTATAGAATGTATTAATATTATTATCAGCATCATCATCATCATCATTATTATTGCTTTTTGGAGGGGAGAGGCCAGGGCAATTGGGGTTAAGTGACTTGCCCAAGGTCACTGTATCAGCAAGCACCCTAGCATACCCAGGGTGGCTGCTAGCACGAGTTCTTAGATCTGCTATTCTAAAGGAAAGCAACTCAAAATGGGTTAACAGTCTCACTTTAATCAATCAAACATATCATTTACCTAGTTCAGGGGGAAAAGTCAGCACCCTGAACTTCAGAGAAAGCAAACACAAGTTACAAGCAGAAGTTACAAGCAGACAAAGAAACAGATCAGCAGACAGGCTTCCAACTGTCTGACCATTACATCCATACCTAGTTAGTTACCAGAGAGGGAAGCACCAACATCTGGGTTTTCAAGGTGGGGGGGGGGAGTGGCTCAACAGCTGCCCAGAGTCTCGTCTGGCCAAATCACACAACTCTTCTCAAAGTGAGCCCCAAAGCAAAAAGTCACATCAGGGCATATATAGCCTTCTCCTGGATCAGAGAATGTCACAGCCCTCTTGACCTACTGCCCAATCACAAAGTAATAAGGTGTGGGCATTCCTGAAGAACAAGCCTCCTGCCACAGGCTCCATGTGACCACATTCAGCCTATTAGGGGGCAGAGTATACTTTCAAATCAGGGAAGGTTCTCAGAGCTACTTAAGCCACTTAAGCAAAGGGCCTAGGGGCAGGGAAGATCTTCCGATTCCTTTAACAGTCACAGGCTAGTAAGTGTTAAGTGTCTGAGGCTGTATTTGAACTCCTGTCCTCCTAACTCCAGGGCCTGCAGTCTGTTCACTGCACCACCTAGCCGCCCTTGGAATGTATTATTAACAGGATTGTTAGATGGTACAGTGGGTAGAGTACTGAACTTGGAGTCAGAAAAACCAGAGTTCAAATTTGACCCTGGGAAAATTACTCAGCCAGCCTCAGTTTCCTCATCTGTAAATGAGGGTGATAACAATAGCTCCTACCTCCAAAGGTTGTTGTGAGGATAAAATCAGTCATGTAAAGTGACTTGCAAAATTTGAGAACACTGTATAAATGCCTGCTATTCTTCTTGTCATTTTACAGATGAGAGAGATTAAAGTGGTTTGCCCTTCTTTCCAAAGCAAGTGAAAAAAGCCAGGCTTTAAATCCAGATGCCTTAACCCCAAGTCTAACATTATTGCCACTTTATTTACCGTACTGCCAGAAATCCATGATGATACTGTCTCAGAATGGTTGTTTGTTTGTTTTTAAGGCTCAAAATACCAAAGTCTAATACAAGAAAACACAGAGCATGCTACCCCAAACCAAGTAAGTCTGGTGGGTTTTTAGAAGGTTCTTCTCTGGGTCTGGAGCAGGACCAGGCATTGGGAAAAGGAGCTCTGACCTGGGGACTGGTATTAATCCTTAGGAGAGCAGAGTGATTAGGGCATGAAAGACTCCTGGAGCATCAGCTGCTAGTTGTGCCTCAAATGTCCCTGCAGGAAAGGGGCTTTTGGCTTTTAGTGCTGGTCTTAATTTGACAGGGTAGCTCAGGGGTTTTGAGCTTTCTCCCCCCACCCTCACCCCCAACTACTCAGGGAAGCTATTAAGGTCTGTACAGGTACCAAACTTACCTTAAAACAGTTACAGCTCAGAGGCTGTAAGATACCTGGACAGTAGCAGTGTCCTCAGAGGCCACCACTAGAGCTGAGATGATGAGAAATGAAATCAGCCCATAAATTGCTCTTATGCATCAGCTAGGGCTAATCTTGCCCTTTTCTTTACTTCCAGCTGTCCTCTGAGGACTTCGCCCTTACCCAACCCTACCCTACTCCTCCATGTAGGCTGACTTCTGTGTTCTTTGTGACCTGGTCTTGGGGATCATAGGATGAGGAGACCTCAGAGACTATCTTCCAGGTGTGGGGAACCTGCGACCTCAAGGCCACATATGGCCTTCTCCTTGGGTGTTGCCTTTTGACTGAGTCCAAATTTTACAGAACAAATCTTTTTATCAAGGGGATTTGTTTTGTGAAGTTTGGATTAAGTCAAAAGGCTGCACTTGAGGACCTAGAAGGCCACATGTGACCTTAAAGCTGCAGGTTCCCCACCTCTGTATAGTCCAATCCCCTTTTCTCCATTTTACTGATAAAGAAATCAAGGCCCAGTGTTAAATCACTCACCCAAATTCAAACATATAGTATGTGGAAGAACCAGCTTCCCAGCCCCAAATCTAGGTCCCCACTATATCAGGCTTCCGACCTCTTTTGAACAAAGCAATGGGGCTTGATTGCCAGCTCTGTCACTTAGCAGCAGTGAAGTCGTTAGCAAATCACTTAACCTTGATAGTACTCCTGGCAATTCTCTCAGGCTACACAGTTTGGATCCATAACTGATCTGCCTTAGTACAAGGCTTAAACCTTCTGGGCCTCAGTTTTCTCAAACTCCCAGCCCAGAGCTCCTTTGACTTATACCACTGAAGTCTTTAGACTTTGATGTTTTGACTCCAATTTTAAAAGACTCCAATCAGCATGGAACAGTAGACAACTTACCTTGGCAAGTGCAGCAGTGGATAGGGCAGGGAGTTAGAAAGACCTGAGTTCAAATGCTGCCTCAGACGCTTACTAGCTATGTGATCCTGGGTAAGTCACCTATCTTTGACTGTAAAAGCAGAGCTTAGATTTCAAGGCTTCTAAATCTAAGATCGTGTGACTTTGGTTGTAGTCCCAACTCTGTCATTTACCAGCTGTACCACCTTGGGCAATCATTTTTCTCTTTCAGAGCCTCATCTGGGGATAATGATGCCTTTACTCCCTGGATCACCATTTTATTATAAGGCTCAGAGAAGAGTTGTACCCAAACGACTTTGAAAAACTTAAAGCGCTTTAGTATGGGAGCTACTTTTGTTTTTACTTGCCGCTTCTCAATCAAAAACCACAGCCCTAGAGCCAGGCCTATTTCCTGGGTTTCCTAGTCACCAAGTGCAAAGCTGGCAAAATTTATTTATTTAGCAAAACTGGTAGAAATAACTTCCTCCCATGCTGAGTTCTGTCTACCAAGTTTCCACCTGCAGAGAATATTCACAACATACAGCTAGAAAGCTAGAAATAGGATTTGTAATTGAGCCATTCTCCTTCTTCTTTGTAGAGGAAGGACCCTACTGGGCAGGCTTCAGTTAATAACTTACCATGATGAAAGAATGATTTGCAAGTGTTGGTATAGATTTCCATTTTTTTTCAAGGGAAGAGTAAAGATAGAAACACTTTATACTTCTGGAAAAGAGTCCAAGGTATCAGAGACCTCATGCTTCCCTTTCTGTTGGAGGTCTCCAGATTGTAAATTCTGCGGCCCACACCTTCTTCCTTGCAGACCCAGGACTGGCTGTCTTACTTGGTCTTTAGATCTCAGGCACTTAGCACAGAACCTGGCACACAGTAGGCATTTTTAATAAACATTTGTTTATTGATTGATTGATTCTTCACATCCCACAACACTTAGAAGAGGGCCTTGTACATAGAACCAAATATTTCTTAAAGTTCAAGGAAAAGGAATGACACAGCCACTAAAACGATTTTTCCTTAAAGAGGTCTGAGCATATCATCTCCCTACTCAGTAAACTCCAGTGGGTGGCTCCCTATTGCTTCTAAAATAAAATAGCAAGTTTTCCATGGGGCTTTTAAAGACCTTTATAGTCTAGCACCAGCTTCGTTATACATCACTCCCTTTCACTCACTTTATGGTTTAGTCACACTGGCCTTCTTGCTGTTCTTCAAGTATGATTCTCCAGCTCCCATCTCTATGCCTTTGAACTGACTGTCTTCCATGCCTAGAATATGCTCTCTCCACTCAACCTCAAAGAATCCCTTCTTCAAAATTCAGCTCAAGATTTACCTTCTACATGAAGCCTTCCCTGCTCATCCCAGTTGTTAATGCCCTCCCCAAACTAGTGGACTCTACAGGGCTACTCCCCCAACTTGTACTTGCAGTTATGCTTTGGGGTATCCAGACGGTGGCTACTTCTATTGGTCAAGGTTCTAATAACTCTGAGAGACTGGGTTTCTAGCATGATTTCTACTGAGCCCCCATTGGTGTGCTTCCCATTAACAATCAACCAGTTGATTTAATTAGCTTTTAGCAAAAATATTTACTAAGATAGTATAGCAAAAATACTTGGTACAAAACATTCCCCTCTGAAGTTCTATGCTATAAGTCCACAGAAGTCCATGAGAAGAATAGGCTCAAACTTAGATAAGAATAGTACTGAGGCACACATATAAGATACATATGTGGCAAATGAGATAACTTAGTATTCCTGATGCTTTGTGGTCTCTAAGTCCTTTCTTTACTCCATAGCCAGCATTCTTCTCTAGTACAGTGGGGTCATGTTCTTTGACGTTTTCTCCTACTTTGGGGAACTATCTTTCTAAAACCATTTGTCCACAGTGGGTTACTATGCTCCTGGTCAGATATGTTGTCTCCTACTAATCCAATCTCTCTGACACCATCTGGATATACTGTCTGCTATTGGTCCAGACTCTCTAATGACATGGTCAATAGCAGATGAGAAGTGGAGAAGGGGCGGGAGAGAAAAAGAGAGAGAAGAGAGACAGAGAGAGACAGAGAGAGACAGACAGACAGAGAAAAAGAAAGAGAGACAGAGAGAGAGAAAGTCTTTTTTCCAAAAGGTCACTGGTAACTTTGGAGAGGACTTAACTGAGTCACCACTAGACTGACTGTTATTTTTATACAAAGGCCCAGGGGGATGTCTGATTCTTTCAACAAAACACAAAATCTTTCCTGTGTGGCATCATCAGCCTTCATTTGAAGGTCAAAGTGCTATGATTCTTTCAAACTGATTAAGGGTTTATTCATACCTTGGGTTGAGGCTGTAGGAAAATTCTTTAATGCCTAGTTTAAGCTGTAAATTGATTCAGTTGAAATATCTGGGCCTTCTGTGATTATATTAATTGAGAAGGGGCATTTATTCTGTATGTATTCTATTCTTACAATGTGTCCTTATTGTACACCATTACCACCACCCAGCTGGGATAGAAGCTCCTTGAGGGCAAGATATTTCCCATTTTTCCCCCCATATTCCCAGAACCCAGCATGGATCTTGCTACACAATAAGTGCTTAACAAATATTCACTGATTAGTTGGTTGGTTGAATAAAATCCAGATCATAATTATTCCCTGCCTTCATCTATTCCACAGGGTTTCTGTGAGGCTGAAACCAGATGGGAAAGTACTTTACCTCCTACAAACATAAGGAGTTGTTGTTGCCCTAATAGTTATTATTAGACTGATGACTGGAAATGATCCACAGGCCTGTTTGAACCTCTGTCTCACTTTGAATTGTAAAGGCCTTTGCTAAGCGTGCTTCAAAGATGCGGCCTATCCTCTCCTATCCCCAAGGGAGTCTGGAAACTTTCTTTTGCAAGATTGCCAAAAGACTAAGCAAGGAAGGCAAGTCAGGTTTTTCTTTTATCCCTATTTTCCAGATGAGGAAACTGAGGCCAAAAGAAGATACAAATTTGCTTAAGGTCCCATAGTTAGTAGGTCTCATGTCACATCACCCAATGTTCTTTCCATTGAACTGCATTGTCTCTAAGTAATTTAGAATAGGATAAAGTTTCTTGTTTTTGAGCAAGTTACAGAAGAACTTTCTAAGCCTGAAGCATTGTAAGTTGTCCAGTACTGTATTATTTTGTACACTTCTGGTAGGGCAGGAGAGAGGAGGAATAAGGGGGAAGAAGACCAGCAAGAGAAGCCTCCTAGATAAGAAGAAGAATTTTAATCAATTGCCAATAACAGCAACCAACAGCAACACCCCAACCCCTACTACCAAATAAGACCTTTTAAGGTTATTATAATGTCCTCCACAGTAGTAGGGCCTGAGAAAAAGCACAGGGTCACCAGCCCTTAGACCCCAAGGGGGTGAAATTTCTGCTGTAGTGGCATCCATTAGTCTCATGATAATTATGCAAAAGACATTCAGAGACTGTGCTCAAGTTTTGTTTGACTACAAAAAGAATGAGAGACAGCAAGATAGAAAAATGGATAGAGGACTAGCCTTGGAGCCACAAAGACCTGAGTTCAAATCCTGTTTCTTGTGCTTCCTATGTGACCCTGAGTGCATCTTCTGACCCTTAGTTTCTTCATTTGTAAAAGAAAGGACTTTGATTCAGCAAACTCTAAGGCCTCATCTAGTTCTAAATGTATGATTATATGAATGACATGTAATTTGGAAATGGGTTGTTCTATTCTGTCTTAAAGACAGCATGCACTTCATTTTAGAATTAAATCCAGAAAGCAACTTATAACTATTCCCCCAAAGTCAGTAAAATATCTTTGACCCAGCAATGTCATTACTAGGTCTCTACCCCCAAAAAGATCAAAAATAAAGGAAAAAGACCCGTATGTATGAAAATACTTATTTTAGCTCTTTTGGTAGTATCCAAAAACTGGGGGTGCCCAACTTTTGGGGAATGATTAAGCAAATCTTTGTACATGAATGGAATGGAATCTTTTCATGCCATAAGATGATGGATAGTTTTAGAGGAAATTGAGAAGACCTCTAGGAATTGATATCGAGCAAAATGAGCAGGACTGGAACAATTAATACAGTGACAACATTATAAAGAAAAACAACTTTGAAATAATCTAGACCCTTGCTCAGTGCTATGATCAAACTTAATTCTAGCTTACTGAACATGAAGACCACTAGTGAACTCCTGTCAGAGAAGTGATGAACCTGAAATGAAGACTGAGACATACATTTTTGGAAGTGGCCAATGCGGAAATTTCTTTTGCTGAAATATTTATTTGTTATGATGGTTTTGTCTTTTTTATTCTTATTGTTCAGGTGGTAGGGAGGAGGAGTAGGAGGGGGAGATCATAAATTCTTGTGTAAGATAAAGAGATATGGGCAGCTAAGTGGCACAGTGGATAGAGCCCAGGGCCGGGAGTCAGAAAGATCTGAGTTCAAATCTGACCTTAGACACTCATTAATTATGTGACCCTGGACAAGTCACTTAACATTGTTTGCCTCAGTTTCCTCATCTGTAAAATGAGCTGAAGAAGGAAATGGCAAATCACTCCAGTATCTTTGCCAAAAAACAAACAAACAAAAAACAACAACAAACCCCAAATGGGGTCAGAAAGAGGCATGCGTGATTGAAAAATGACTGATCAATAAACAGAAAGATAGCATAGAACAGAACAGAATAAAATCTAGGAACCCTGAGTTCATTGGCATAAAGGCAAACATACTGCGCTAAGACCCAATTTATAATTCCATTTCTACTACTAATTTGCTGTGTGACCCTCGACAATAAATTCCACCTCTTACAGAAGGCCTTTCCTGAGCTTTCCAGCGGCTAGTGTCCCTCCCCAAAATTACCTTGTATTTATTTTTATTTCATCTATTTATATTTGCACATGCATACGTCTATGTAGAGATCCACATGTGTTTATGTATGTGTTTGGCACATTTTTTGAGGTGTTTATCCTAATTTCTACTCCAGCCCCAGAGCTTGCCTTACAATGTCCCCTTAGTACTCCAGAGCAGTGGTGTCAAACTCAAATAGAAACAGATCCCTGCAAATCACATATTGACTCAGAAAATCACAAATTAACATTATCTATATTGTAGTGTATTTTTATTTATCTTGTTAAACACTATGTTTTAATCTGACTGGACCAAACTTGGGAGTTTTAAGGACCAGGTGTTTGATATCTTTGCTCTAGGGTTACCATTGAGAAGTCAGAGGAGGGGTCTTTTCTAGGGCTATAGCTATAGCCTATGAGACCCCATTAGTATGTTTCCCCTCAAGATTATAAATTGAGAATCAATTTAGTTTGACAAGCATAAGTGGCTTTTATAAAGGGGTATTTACTATGGTGATATATTAGAGATAGATGGTACAAAACATCCCCCACCAAAAAAAAAGTCTGTAACATATTCTCCCATAAGAATATGCAAACTCATTGGAAAGTGGGCCCAAGCGTATCAAGGACAGTTGTCAAAGGTGTAACTCTCCGTTTTCTCATTGCTGAAAGTCCTTTTCTCCCTTTTGTGGGGTGGTATAGAAGTTCCCCTTAAGCATGGTGTAGTTTTTCTGCTGGGTTCATCGTGCCACCATGAAACTAATTCCCATCTAACTTTGGCTCCTAATGCATACGTTGCTGTTTCCCAATCTGGGAACACTGGTAGTATGTCTGTAGCTCAAATCTTCTGCAATCTTCTTTGCAACTCATGAGGTCCTCCTCCAGCAAAAAGGGGGTGGGGAAGGAGATCTACACCAAGGCCAAAGCTAAGGCCTCTCCTTCCTCCTCCTACCCCCAACAGGTTCACCTCAGTAATTTTATAGGGATATGTCATTTGCTCCAATTTCCCAATAATCCCAGCTCTAGTTTAATATTCTATAGATGACCCCTAGGGTATGACCAAATTCCCTCAGAGAATCTGAAGACTATTCTTGTTCAAAGTCACTCCAGCTGCAAAGACTTTTTGCACTTAATCTAGAACCTATGATTGTTTGAAACTAAAATGTGTGATTGAGATTGATCGAGTCTTATTCTCATCTCATTAAGTATCAAGGCATCTTATTAGTGATATTACATGAGATGGGATTACTTCTTTGATTTATCCAATCAATAGCCTATCCTTATATGTATGTGTGAATTCCTTAAGTTCAGAGTCTGTTTCATTTTTGTCTTTATATCTCCAGTACCTAGTTCAGTGCTTGGTACATCAATCAAATACGCAACCAATCAACAAACTTTGATTACCTATTACTCTACGCAAGACACTTTGTTAAGATCTGGGAATACAAAGAAAAACCAAAAACAGTTCTTGCTCTCAAGGAGACTACTGTCTAACAGGGGAGGCATACATACAAGGTAAATACAGAGTCCAAGGAAGGTAACCTTAGATCTGAGCATCATCTACATAGAGATGATAATGGAACCCATCTGAAGAAGCATATAGCACCCCATTGATAAATGCATGTTTATTAATTGATTAAAGTTAATTAAAATCTCTAGGCTTCTATTTTATCATCTGAAAAATGTTGAGGTTGGACTAAATTGTCTCTATGGTTCCTTCCAGCTCTAAAATTTCGTGAAACCATGGAAAAATGTGTGCTCATAATAGGCGACAGAGGTCTTCATTCATTCACATGTAGCCCCTAGGTGTCGCTATGGGGCTAGATATACATTCAACAAACATTAATAATAATTATTATGTACAAGGCTCTGCTGGGCTCTGTGTGGGAAAGAAAGATGAGCAACATAGAGTCTCTTTCCTCAATAATTTTACAATCTAGTAGGGATAATAGGATATAGTCAGAAGTAAATATAACAAATTAAATTGTGCTAAGTCCAAGAGAAGGAGGTCCCTTCCACCTCTGAAATTTTCTGATTCTTCAAGAGTACAAAATGATGTGAGATCAGATGAGGGATAGATTGCTTCTACCTGAGGGAATTAGGAAAGTCATCATGGATGAAGTGGTAACATTTGAATTGCACCTTGTTCATAGAACACCAACAGGTGGAGATGGAGAGAAGGAAGGGACAGTACAAAGAAAAATCCAGAGACCATAGAATTTAGCATATATTCAAGAGATGGGGTCAGCTTATGGAATATGCCATGTACCAATTAGCCCCAACTCTGTACCACCACCAAAGTACATATGTCATTCTTGAAAGACAGTTTAAATGGCTCAGTATGGCTCGAATCCCACTCCTAAGGGCACAGCTCACAGTCATCTCTTGACTAATCAAGGTTCAGGAATGTCATCTTTGCCCATGAAGGCTAGCACATGACTATTAATCACATTGAGCTATAAACTTTCCATCTCTGAAACTCAAGAACAGCCAGACACCCCCTAAAAACACATTCTTGTGGAGTATCTGAAAATAGATGGCGGCTTGCCAAGTGCCTTTGGGTTCACCACCACAATCTGGAATCAAAATATCTTTCTTTTTTTAAAAAAAAATTTAAGATGCTCAATCAGTAACATGTAATTATCATCTGGTTTGGGTGGAGAGTTCTAATAGCTTCCAGAAAAACATGAACCATAAAGAAGATGATTATTTCCAAGACAAGAAGCAATTTAAGCTTCAGCATAGAGAGAGAACCATCTTAGTACCCTCCTAGCCTGTAACATTTCAATTCAATTTGATAAACAGTTATCAAACCTACTATGATTGAAGTCCTGTGCTTGGTCTTTGATAGGACTTTGATAGTACATTACATTAATCCATAGATAGAAAGATACATAAAAAAATTAAACATTATATACTCCCTGCTCTCAAACCCTTGTCATCAAAGGGTGCAGGGGAAATGAGGTATGTCTGTTAAGTATGGTGTAAGTGTGATGGAGAGGCAACCAGGGTTTAGTGGATAGAAATCCAGCCTCAGAGACCTGATAGTATGAGTTCAAATTCCATTCTGATACACGTAGACTGTGTGGCCCTGGGTAAGTAAGTCACTTAAACTCTCAGTGCCTCAGCCAGTTGTCTAAGTCTATAAATTGTAGAACTGGTCTGCATTGATTGAGGGAGTTGTTTCACATTAATCAAAAGAGAGTAGAGAAGGAAATGACATGATGGAGGTAGGGGTAGCCATGAAAAGTGCTACAAGAAATTTGAGGAGCAAGAGATCATTTTCAGTTTTGGTGGGGAGGTGGAACATGGCCACGTCATTACCACTAAAGCTATTTACCAAGTATAGTCATGGCCAATGGGTAGGAGACAGCAGTGAGGCAGGGATCAGAAGAGAGGCAAGGAATTCTACTATGCTGTGACCTCAAGTTCATCAAAGAAAGACTCAAATCAAGAAACACAAAACTTAAAGTTGGCAAAGACTCCAGAGAGCATCTAGTCCAACCTGTCCCTATATAAAAATTCTTCATGTAATATCCCTGGAAAATGAGCATCCAACCATTTCTCAAAGACTTCAAATAAGGGAGGGCCCACTCCTATTTCCCAAGGCAATCCATCCCACTTCGGGACAGTTTTATTCAGCTAAAATTGACCTCTCTGAAGGAAAACTATGATATAGATTCATAAACACTGTACTTTCATGAAGTTTTTATAATGAAATTGAAGGGAGGAAAGATAATTAACCTAAATTAAAATCCATGATGTAGGAGATGTGATTAATTTGAACACTTTCAATATCATAGATTAAAATCTGCCTTCATATGATGCCTAAATATGGTAGCACACCCTCCTCTCTTTCCCCTTTCCTTATTCCTCTTCCTCTTGAAAGCAAGGGGCTGATGACCTGGCTGGAGAGAACCCCAAATCACCACTGGATTATTTGGGGAAAGGGAGTGCAAGAGGTAAAAAACTGAAGTTCATCAAGTTTTCCAAATTAATCCTGCTATCACCAGAGAAACAACAAACACCAGATTCCAAAGAGCATCAAAGTGAGCATTAATTCGATTCAATTAATGAATTTGGTTCAATTTCACATACTGTGTGTTAAACCTCTTGGTGGGGAAATGCAATATGAGGATAATGTATAGTCCCTGCTCAGTTTTAGTATGGAACCAGGATATGGATGCATAGGGAGATAGGATGTGCAGTGGCAAGAGTCTCAGGAGATGTGGATTCCAGTAAGGAGTGTAATGGAGCCAGCATGAGAGAACAATTATTAAATTTTCCATATTAGCATTTACACCTCAGAAGAAGGGAAATGGTACAAGTAACTATCCTGCTATTAGTCTTTTATATTTAATATTCTGTACACTATTCCACTGGTAGATAAATTTTTTTTTGTAATTGAATCAAATTCTTTATGATTCTGAATTGAAAAACTGAAGCAGGGGAATATCCACCATCTTTTTTATTGCACAAGCCTGACCACATCATTTCTTGTACTCAAAATTTTTTGAACTTCCTGTTGCTATTAGGATAAAATACAAGAAATTTGTTTCTCCCATATGATGGCCCTTCAGATGCATTATTTCTGCTCTCTTGCCTTCTCTAAGTCTTCTCTTCTCCAGGTTACTATCTCCACAACCAGTTCTCTCATGGTGTGTTGTTCTTTACTCTTTTCACCATCCCGGTCGCTCTTTTCTAAAAATATACCTACTGGTCTATACATTTCCTAAACTATGGTGCTCAGAACTAAGTACAATGTACCATATGTGGCCTGACCAAGGTAAAGTATAAAGGATCTATATTACCCATTTCTCTGCACATTCTGCTTCTCAATGAATCTTCCTTTCTAGGACCAAGTAGAACAAACACAGTCTGTTTTCCATGTGATGGCCCCTTCATGTCTCCTCTAAATCTTCCCTTCTCCAAATAAAACATCTCTAGTTCTTTCAATCAATGCTCCTAAGGAAGAATTCATACAATAACAGTTTTGTAAAGACAAATAACTTTAAAAGACTCAACAACTCCTCATTTATAGGATGGGAATAATAATACCAGGGCTACCAACCTTACAAGGTCACTGTACAGAGATATAAACCCTTAATTTGTGCCAGTGTGGAAATTTCAGTGAGAAGCCTCAGTTTCCCCATAACAACAGCAGCTGGCTATATATAACATGATACTTTGTTGTTTACCAAACAATTTACATCTAATATTTCATTTGAACCTCACAAAAACCTTATAAGGTAAGTATGAAGAATAATATTATTTTTGTTTAATAGATGATAAAACTGAGTTGCAAAGAAATTAGGTGGTCACACAACAATAAAACATCAGAGGCAGGATGTGAACCTAGGTCTCTTCTAATTCAAAATCTACTGTACCAGGTTGAAGATCACTGTAAAATGAGGGGATTGGTATCGAGATCTCTGAGTCCCCTTATATCTTTAGGGTTTATGATCCCTTTTGTTCATGCAGAGTACATGTGCATAGTGATATATGCTAGCATATATAACATAGGAACATCTGCTATACATGTATATGTACAGTATCTTAACGCCTTGCTTCTACCTTGCGCATAGGTTCTTGAGACAAGACTACTTCAGAGTGCTCTCTGTAACTTTGATAGACTTAGTTCTCAGCAATATAAGGATCTAAGACAGCTCCAAAAACCTCATGATGGAAAAATGCTATCCACATCCAGAAAAAGGAACTATTGAGTCTGAATGCAGATTGAAGCATGTTATTTGCTCTCTTCCTTTTTTCTGGTTTGTTTCTTCTTTCAGGTAGTTTCTCCCATTGGTTCTAATTCTTCTTTACAATATGACTAATGTAAAAATATATTTAATATGAATGTATATGTAGAGCCTACGCCAGATTGCATGCTGTCTTGGGGAGGGGGAAAATGAGGGAGAGGGAGAAAATTTAAAACTCAAAATCCTATGGAAGTGAATGTTGAAAACTAAAAATAAATTAATTAATTTTTAAAAAAGTATTCTCTGTATCTACCATTGTTCAGAACTATAGCTCATGACCCACTTGCCATTAGATATTTGCCTTTTTCAGTCAGCCATGGGGCATTTTTATAGCAAATCATTTAATGAAGTAACTTAGTAAGTAAAACATTTCTCCCATGAACCTAGGGTAGACTTTTCTGCAAATACTCACCCCATCAGTGGAAAGAGTGGACGCATACAAAGAACAACTGGGCAAGGGCACAGACATAAGGAGCGTGTGTGGTGTCATTGTTGCTTGTCTGTGCACAATTAGTCCTATGGTTACTACGGGGTCAATACCCAGTATAGCTTCAGAGAGTATGAGTTCATAGAGTTTCCTCCCACTTTCACTTTATATATTTAGCTAGAGATCTCAACTGACATAATACTTCCTCTATAAAAAAGGAAGAATGGTCCCGTCATGATTCTTAGGTTAAAGTCCAGAGACTTTTTGCCATAGCTTTTTGTGAAGTCAGAACCCTTCACATGCATGGGAAACCACAAAAATCCTGAGGCCAACTGTAATGCAAAGAAGCTTTAGAAATATGTTGAAAAATCAACCTCCAAAACTGAAGCTGAATCAGTGCAGTTTAACAGTTAAATAGGATGGAAAAAGTATTCCAGGCCCTATCTCTGATGCTTATTACTAGTGTGACTTTAGACAAATCTCTTGACATTTCTGGGCCTCAGTTTCCCCACCTATAAATGAAGAGGTTGAGCTAGACGGCCTCTGATGGTCATCTAGAGTTCCAACTCTAACTCTATGGTCCCATGAACATCAAGCAGGAAACCCCAAGGAATTTTAACCCTAAGTCAGATTAAGCCTTCTCATGGAAACCTTGTCTCATAGTGGGAAAGAAGTTAGGTTTAAGTTCTCAGATCTTAGTCTATTATGGGCATTTCTTCTCCAAAAGAAAATTCTCGTCCTCAAAGGCTAAGTTCTCTGGAACACCGAACAGTCCCAGCTAACTAGGGCCCATAGGGTTTTTCTATAGCCTCAATCTGACTTAGAGTTAGAAATTCCTTGTGGCTCCCTGACAAATGTTTGATGGCTAGATTGCATTGCAGTTTCCATTTTGGAGGCTTCCCTTCCAACACACTTCCAAGGTATTCCTAGGTCAGACTGCTCTCATACCCTCTAGGTCTTCAACTAAGAAAATTTTTGGTTTTCTGTGCAAGGGAATACGAGAGGAAAGGCACATGAAGAAACTCAGCCCAGCAGATACAGTCATTGTCTTCCTCCAGCCTAGCTGCATTCCTGTCTTTATTACAAACATATTGCTGACAATAAGCTGCATCTACCTGCCTTATTAATCATAAAACCAAGTTCCTCAGTAAGCATGAATGCTTTCTGTCCCTGTTCTAGGTCCCAAGATTATTGAGTCTGAGGGATCTCCCTAAATGCTTTTTCTGCTGTCTGGGGAAAATGTTGAGATGATACTGGGAACAAATGGATATGAAAAAAATTATCCAAACCCTGCTCCAGTTAGATTGTGTGGCAGTCATTCTGTTAAGGTTGCTGAGGAATTGCTCTGTTCAAAGGTGAAGCAAACACATACACATACACACACATGCATACACACACATGCACATGCACACACATGCACCCTGCATGTACATCAGAGAGGCTAATGAAGAGGAAACTGAGCAAACATCATGTAAAGAGTCATTCTTTGACCCTGGAAACTTGTTCTCAGCCAAAGCAATTTTCTCCCTCCTTTGGTAGCAAGGAAGACAGGACTTTGTTAATGAACATGGAGTTGCAGAGAATAAAACACTGTCCTGATTTGTAAACACAGACAGCTGAGCAAACTTCACCTGTGGTTGGGGTGGGTGGTGGTGTCAAGAGGGGAGAAAATTCTCACCACCAGTTAAAGTCTGGAGAAATATTCTCTTGTTTTCATCATCTTACAAAACAGTTTGGGTGCCAGATTGGTTTCCCATGAACTGAGGAGCAAGAATAGGTTGATTTTCTAGAGAAGGAAAAATACTCTTGTGGGTAGGTGAGATTTCACCTGGGCTCCCTCTGACACCTCTCCTTTCTAGAATTCCCAACCGTCCCACTGAGCTGGGGGCCCAATTTACTATAAGACTATTCCAAATTTCAACACCTCCTTCCATTTTCACCAGCTAGGAGCCATGTAGTTCTATCTTTTACACTGTTTAGAGCCTGGAACTTGGCATTAGAAGGTCATGAAATAATCTCTAAAGGAATGGAGGAAATATAACCTGCAGTGGTGGAGGGATTTTCCACATGGATGAAATCCTAGCTCCTTAAAATATGAAAGTGTGGAAGTAGATCTTTCTGAGCACTGCATGGGGAATAATAACAGTAGCTAATATTTAGGTATCATTTTAAAGCTTGTTTCCCCTGATTTTAAAATTTCATCCTTATAGCAACTGAGTAAAGTAGATGCTATTATGTCCATTTTTACAGATGAGGAAGCTAAAGCCAGAGACAGGTTGAGTGACTTGCCCAGGGTCACACAGCTAATAAGTATCTGAGAAGAGATTCAAACCTAGGCCTTCCTGACTCTAAATCCACCACTCTATCAACAATGCCAGACTACCACATATTCCCTGTGGAAGGTGGGAGAGTCGGCTAATAAAAAGGGGAAGATATAATTTCGGTAGATGAAGTTTTATATTTATCCTTAAGGCTGATTTGTTCATCAAAGACAGTAAGTAGCCTTTAGCCTATCATAGCTGACACAGGAAAAGAGGTCCAATAACATCCCTGCTATGAACATCCAGGATAACTCCCTCTCTCTCCCTTTGTCTCTGTCTCTCTATCTTTGTCTCTCTCTGTGTGTTCCTCTCTCTCTCTGTCTGTCCGTCTCTGTCTGCCTGTCTCTGTCTCGGTCTCTCTCCCACACACACACACACACACCCCATAACTCCAAATATGTCATTCCTCAAACATTTCACTGCTCCCAAACCCTTTGATACTTCCCATAACCTACGGAATAAAGTCCAAACCCCCTTAGCCTGATATTCGAGGTCAGTCCCAATCCATTCACAACCTACCTCTCCCCTATAGAATCTCAGTGGTAGAAGAATGTTTAACAGCATCTAGTCTAATTCATACCCCTCTATGACATAACCCAACAAGAGTATGCTTGAAGACCCTCAATGATGAGGAACCCCATGCCTCCCAAAGCAATCCATTCCACTTCAGAACAGCTCCAAGTGTTGGGAAGTTTTTTCTTACATCAAGTCTAAACTTGCCTTTCTGATAGGTGGAGCTCCCCTCATCACACATAGGTCTACCTTCTGGGGCCATAGAAAATAAAGCCAATTTTTTTCCCTTAGGACTGTCCTTCACATACTTGAAAAAGGTGATATCCCTTCTAAATCTTCTCCTTGATGGTGGCTAAACATTCCTGACACTGAAGCAATGTTTAGGCTCCTCTTCTTCAATCTGACAAGCATATATAAAGTGTCCCAGGGATGGGGAACCTGCAGCCTCAAGGCCACATGTGGCCCTGTAGGTCCTCAAGACCATGGGCACTTGAGGACCTAGAAAGCTGCATGTAACTTCTAGGCTGCAGGTTCCCCACCCCTGGGACTCTAAAATATGCATGGCACTGCTCGAGGGAGAACAGATTAAATGAGAAAGTCCTTGCCCTGGAGAAGCTTCAGGCAATAAATAGGACATGTAAAGAGATGAATAGCTTGTTTTGAGAAGGAAGAGAGCCTTAACAAGCAGAGAAATCTGAACCTTGAAGAAGTAACGGACTTCGAGAGGGAAAAGCAATGCATTTCAAAAATGGGTGACGATATATACAAAGGAAAGGATGGGAACAAAGGAACACCAAGCTTTGGAACTGTGTGGAATGTTGAGTATTTGAAAGGAGAATAATATGAAGGTGAGAGAGGTAGGCTACAGCCCGATCCTGATCAGCTAGAAATGTCAAAATGAGGAGTCTGCATCTTATCTTAGAGACAGTAGTGAGCCATGGACAGTTCCTGAATAGAGGGTTGGTGAGTTCAGACTTCTACATTAGGAAGATCATTTTGGCACCAGGGCAGAGGATGAATGGGAGAGGGGGGAGATTAGAGTCAAATTAGGAGACTATTACAGTAGTCCAGGCACGAGATAATGAGGCTATGAATTATAATGCTAGCTGTGTGAGTGGAGAGGAAAAGTAAGGTGTGTTACAGAGGTAGAACAGCAAGACAGTCACTGACTGGTTAATTGGGATGGGGAGGAGGGTTAATGAGAGAGAGTGGAGTCAAGGATGATGCTGACCTCGATCTCAACATACTAGAGAACTCTTATCCTTAGGATTCATTCAAACTAGACTACTTACTATTCCCCCCAAATCATCACAAACTGTGCTTTCTTTTTCCTGTTCTTTATGTCTGGAATGTCCGTGCCCTTTAATTTCTGTCTGCCAGAATTCTATGCATCCTTCAAGGCTTCTCCATGAAGGCTCCCCATGTCATCCCTCCTCCATTCCAGTTGCAAATCACTTTCCCCTCATCTGAACTCTCCTCTAGCTGTCATTACCTTCTGACTTAGGTTGTTAGTCATCTGGGTTTGGGTCTCTTTTTCCTTCCTAAGTTGTATCTTAGTCATTACTATATCTCCTACAATGAAGAGGACTGTGCATCCTGGATGCTTACTAAAGGCTAATGAAACCAGAACTCTTTCTATCAAGCTCTTTTGGCAACAGCTTCATATTTCTATACAGGGTTCTCCACCTGTGTCTATGCAAGATTCTCCACCTGTGTGTCTATGCAGGATTGGCCATCTATGAGTCTATGCAGAATTCTCCACCTGTGTGTGTATGCAGTATTCTCTGTCTGTGAGTCTGCAAGATTCTCCATCTACAAATCTATGCAGGATTCTCTACCTGTGTGTCTTTGTAGGATTTTCCACCTATGTGTCTATGCAGGATGCTCCACCTAGTGGCCAAATGAATTCCTGGTTCTTTCCTCCAGTGTCCAAGGATTTTCTCTTTGCGAGGCTAGAGAATTGAGAGAATTGAGCCCTGTATCCAGAGGGTGCTGAGGGGCGGCACTCTGATGTACTGCATGGTAATGAAATTAATATGGATCTCATAAAAATAGCTGTAAAGCCCAGCACAACAGCAAGGTGCCACATCAATACTTATTAACAACTGCAATCATAAAGTTGTCAAGCTGATAGAACATTACATCAGAGAATCATCTGCAGTCTGAAATGAAGCCGCTTCAGGTGTCCTGCCCCAGGAATTCGGCAAAGATGCGGGGGAGGCACACGGGGTAGTAGAGAGAGTATCGTATCAAACAATTCCCTGAACATTTATTGAGCACCTACTACATGCCCAGTGCTGGAGATACAAGTACAAACAACAAACTAATCTCTACTCATAAGGAGCTTACATGCTAATAGAGGGCTCAGGAAGAATACATACTATATATGTGTATATATATATATATATATATATGTGTGTGTGTGTGTGTGTGTGTGTGTGTGTGTGTGTGTGTGTGTGTGTGCATGTGTGTGTGTATATATATATATACAGTATACATATAGTTAATGAATACATATATATGTATTGATATGTAATGGCTAGCTTTTATAGCAAAGCACTTTATACATGTTATCTCATTTGAATTTCACAACACTGTGAGGTAGGTGGTATTGTTATTCCCATATTACAGATTAGGAAATGGAGTTGCATAGCTAAGTAAGAATCTGAGGTACGATTTGAACCCAGGCCTTCCTGACTCCAATTGCAGCCCTCTATCCACTGGCACCTAGCTGTGTCATATAGTTAAATATAAGGCAGTTGGAGGGAGAGGGCAGTTGGGGGAGAGGAGGATCCATAAAGGTTGTATGTAGATGATAGCCCCTGAACTTCACCTTAAAGGAAGAGAACTAGCTCTAAGAGACAGAGGTAAGGTGGGGCTTCATTCTTAGCAAAGGATACTAGTCTTCAAGGCCCTACACAATATGCTTATTCCACACATTTTCTTCTCCAGCTCATTTACAGATGAGGAAACTGAGGCAAGTCACTAAATCCTGTTTGCCTCAGTTTTCTCGTCTGTAAAATGAGGTAGAGAAGGAGATGGCAAACCACTCCAGTATCTCTGCCAAGAAAACCCCCAAATGGGGCCATGCAGAGTCAGACTCAACTGAAAAAAGGACTGAACAACAACGATAAAATGAGTCCATTTAACTAGGTTTGTTTCCTTAGGGGATGGATAAGATTTTGATTCTGTTTAATGAATTTTGTTCAACTTCTATGACATTGAAGGGAGTACGGGATTATGAATTTGTCCTATAAAATTTTTATCGCCTAAAAGATAATATGAGATTGTTATATATAAAACGATTTATTTCTCTGTCTCTCTGATATAATTTTCTCCATCAAATTTTTCCAGAAACTCCAATCAAAATTCCAGGTTAATTTTTTCAACCTTGATCCTGTGCGTAAGCAAAATAAAACCTAGGTTTTTAACCTCTATAATTTTGTGTTGTGGTAGATCAACTTCAGCAGCAATAACCTACTAGACAAACTCAAGGAGATATTTCTGCCCTATCAATGGCCTGTTCCTTCTTTCTTCAACTCAACAAATGCTTATTGGTATCTGGAAGGCGTTGTCTCCCTGTGCCGCCTTGCCCACATTCTCGACCAACCCCAGCAGTCCTCTGTTGGGCTTCAAAGGCCAAGACTGAAAACTCTGATCTCAGTTGTTGAGTAGCTGACTCTATTTCCCCAACAGACCAGAGTCCCTTCTCTAATGATAGTGATGACAGCTCATTTTTCTATAGGCCTTTAAGGTTTACAAATCACTATCTTCAAAACAACTCTGTGAGGCAGGTTAAGCAAGTATTATCATTCCCATTTTAAGAAAGAAGAAACTGAGGATCAGAGAGGTCAAGTTCTTCAAGGTCACATGGCTAGCGGATCCAGGAGTCAAAACCAAATTTTTTTTTAGATTTTTATTTGGGGCTCTTTTCACTGCCCACACAACTCAATTGGGCCTTCCCTAAGCACCCATCATCTTCAAACCTTCATTGAATTAATTTGTATACAAATCTATTCCCCCAAACAGATTTGCAGCTAGGTAGTGGCACAGTGGATAGAAAACTCCATTTAAAGTCAGAAAGACCTGAGTTCAAATGCTGCCTCAGACGCTAGCTGTGTGACCTTGGAAAAATCATTTACCCTTTGGGCTAGAAAGAGCACCTGCCTCCCAAAGTTGTTTTAAGATCTGAAAGAGTCTATAACATATATAAAACACTTTGTAAACCTTAAAAGGCTCTAAATACAAATGCTAAATATTATCATCATCATTACTGTTTTCATAACCTTGTGGAAAAGGCCCAGGACGTTTTTAATTCTTTGTAGCCATAGCACTAACCAAAGAGTGTCCCAGATAGTAGGTGTTTGCTGAATTACTAAATCCAGGGGACATGTGTGGGTTCCTTAGCCTTCGGCTTTTAGTAGGTCCAATCATTTACATCTCTTCCTCCCTCCCCTCTCCTCAAAATGCACAGAGACAAAGGGAGACACCTCCTAAGAGGTCATTGCTACTCGTTTTTCCAGATGCCAATTTTTTCCTTTCTTTGAAGAGTTCTTTTACCTCCAGCCTAGAGGGTCAGGAGTGAAATGATATGGCAACACAGGCCTCGAGTTGAGCCAAAATGACATTTTAATTGTAAACATTTGTCCAGAAATTAATGTCTCTGAACTAATGCTTCTTTCTAACAAATGTGTGGAGGAAGAAACGACTCCCTATAATTGATTTGACAGTCTAAACAGGGCTGAGACATAGATATGGGAGAGGAGGATGGATATGGGTGAACTCATGCCATCAGGAAGGGGACTAAACACTCCCATCCTGGCTTCAGTGGCCATCCACAAAGTCCTCCCTCCCCCACCACAGTTCTGGCCAGGGCACACTTGGGGAGTGGATTGTTCTTGCCCTAGTGCTTGGGTCCTGAATTTAAATTTAAAAGAGAGGAAATATGGTGGAACAGAAGGAACAACACAGGAACTTGAAGTTTGGAAGTCTGGTTTTGAGGCAGTTAGATGATACACTTGCTTGGAGTCAGGAAGACCTGACTCGAATATCATTTCATATACTGGTTGTGTCACTCTAGACAATCCATTTAACCACTCTGTGCCGCAGTTTCCCCTTTTGTAAAATGAGAGGTTTGGACTTGGTCACCTCCAAGTACCTTCCACCTCCAAATTTATGATCCTATGCTGGGGAATAAGGGAGGGGAGACCCAGCACAGTTAACCCAACACTTACTAGATGTATGAACTTGAGTGAATCACATCACTTCCTCATTTTTCCTTACCTGTAAAATGAAACTAACAGTCTGAGAGTTGGAAGGGGCCTTAGAATTCCTCTAGTCTAATTTCTCAGTTTAGAGGAGGGACCTGAGGCCCACGGAGAGGAGGTTATAGAGCTAGTAAATGGCAGAGCTTGATTAATTGGACTAACAGTACTTGAACATTCCACACCACAGGGTTATTGTGAGGAAGTTATTTTGTAAACCTCAAAGTACTATAGAAATGTGAGTTATTGATTTTAAAAAGCCACCTGAAGCCCCAGTGTCTCCAATTTCTGAGGCACGATAGGCAGGCCACCTGACAAGGGAGAATAGTGGGAGCTTATATCGCCTGTTAGGGGTGGGCGAGAGGGGAGCTTGGTTGGAGCTTCCCCTAACATGGTACAGGCGAGGAGAATGTGGGATTTGACATTACAAACTCATGGAATCTCCGTGTTGGAAGAGACCTCAGTGGCCACCTAGTCCAACCTGTACCCAAACAGGCATCTCTTCTCTAACGTACTCAATGAATGATATCAGGTCTTTGCTTAAAGACCTCTAGAGAGGGAGAACCCATTACCTCCAGAAAGGAAAGAGGGCAGGCGTTTATTAAGCACCTGTTATTATGTTCTAGGCTCAGCAGTAAGTGCTTTACAAATATTATTTCATTTGAACTTCACAGCTCTGAGAAATAGATGCTCTTATTATCTTCATTTTACATTTAAGGAAACTGAGGCAGAGTGTCTTACTCAAGGTGACACAGTAAGTGTCTAAGTCTGGACTTGAACTCAGATCTTCCTGACTACAGGCCTAGCACTCTACCCACTAGGCCACCTAGCTGCCTCTAAGATAGCCCATTGCCACTTTTTTGTGGCAGCCCAGCTCACTTTGGGCTATATCTGATTGTTAAGAAATTTTATCTTACGACAAAGTCTGAATCTGCCTCTTTGGAGCCTCTACCCATATTCTTGATTTGGTAGTTGGGGCCCAAACAAAATAAGTCTTTTCTTCTTAACAGCTCTTCCAATACCTGAGGATTTTTTTGTTTCTCTCTTCGTTGTTTATTTCTTTTTTATATAGTTCGTTGGTACATAGTTCTTTGCTTGTTGTCTCCCTGATTAGACCATGAGCTCCCTGAGGGTAGGGACTGCCTTTAACCTTCCTTTGAACCCCCAGTTCTTAGTGCTTAGCACACAGTATGTGCTTAATAAAAGTTTATGGACAGACTGGCTGGCAATGACTTTCCTTAAGTTCTCTCTTCTGTAGTCTCAACATTTCATTTGGGTTTAGTCTTGATGTAAAGAAAAGCATACCAACAACCAGAAGCATTTCCAAGCAGAAGGGGCTGCCTCCCTGAGGTACTGGATGTGCCCCTCACTGGAGGGTGCTATGCCCCTATTCTGAGACGTGGAAGGGATAACTGTACCTATGTCACCACTCTCTGGAATCACAAATTAGTCTCCAAGGTCTTTTCCAACAGGAAATCCTGTGTTTCTTTCAGGTGGTCCCATGCTCCATGATCTATGGAATAAGATGGGAGTGCATTAGCAACCTGTAATTAAAATAAAATTTAAATTCTGTGTCCAATTCTGTTCTGGTGACTACGGAGTAAAGAGAGGTATAGCAGCTCACGGCAAGGAAATGTTCATCATAGGGATGCCTCCAGGAATTGTCATGGCCTGGGATTGCATTTCTAACTCCCATTCTTTCCCATCCTCCTCAGGTCTCTAGTCTACCAGACTGGATATGATGGGGGAGATCAACCAACAATTTAAAGACTTCTTCAGAGAATTCCTAGCTGTCTCAGGTCCAAGAGGTACAAATTTGCTTTCTTCTCAGTATTACAAAATCTCAATCTGGCCTCAGATACTTTTTAGTTGTATGACCTTGGGCAAGTCACTTCATGTCTCTCAATCTAAGTTCCCTCATCTACAAAACAGGGATAATGAAAGTACCTACCTCACAGGGTCCTTATAAGGAAAATCTAATTTCAAATTCTGGATGTGCCACGGGTAAGTTATTTACACTGTTTCCTAAACTGTAAAATGGGAATAATACTAAAATATACCTCACAGAGTAATGAGACTCAAATGAGATAATATATGTAAAATATTTTGCAAACTTTAATGGGGTAGCTATAATTATTGTGCTTATAATAATAATAGTTAAATAAATATCAATGTTATTATTTTTATAAGTTCCAATCTTTTTTAAAACTTTTTTAAGAGTTTTTAAATTTTTTCCCAATTACCTGTCAAGACGTTTTTTAGCATTCACTTTTACAAGATTTTGAGTTGCAAATTTTTCTCTCTCTCCTCTTCTGAAAATTGTAGGCAATTTGATAAAGGTTATACATGTGCTATCATGTAAAACATATTTCCACATTAATCACAGTTGTGAAAGAAGAAACAGATCAAAAAGAAAAAAGAAACATGAAAAAGAATAAAGTTAGTGGGAAAAGTGTGCTTCAATCTGCACTCAGAGTTCATCAGTTCTTTATGTGATTTGAATACCCGTTTTCCTTTGTGAGTCCTTTGTGTTTGTCTTGTATCATTCTGTTCCTGAGAAGAGTTGAGTCATTCATATTTGATCACCACACAAAGTTGCTGATACTGTGTACAATGTTTTCATGGTTCTGCTCATTTCACTTTGTTTCAGTTCATACCAGTCTTTCCAGGTTTTTCTGAATTCAGCCTGTTTATCATTTCTTATTGCAATAGTATTTCATTACATTCATATACTACAGCTTGTTCAGCCATTCCCTAATTGATGGGTATCCCATCAATTTCCAATATTTTGCCTCTAAAAATAGGGTTGCTATAAATATTTTTGTAGGTCTTTTCCCCTTTTTTATGATCTCTTTGGGATATAGACCTAGTAGTGGTCTTATAGGATCAAAGGGTATGTATGATTTGGTTGATTTTGGGGTATAGTTCCAAATTGCTCTCCAGAATAGTTGCATCAGTTTGCAACTCCAACAACTATGCATTAGTGTTCCAATTTTCCCATATCCTCTCCAACTTTTATCATTTTCCTTTTTTTGTCACATTAGCCAATCTGATCAATGTAATGTACTACTTCAGAGTTCTTTTAATTTGCATTTCTCTAGCCAAAAGTGATTTAGAGCACTTCTTCATATGCCTAGAGATAGTTTTGATTTCTTCATCTCAAAACTGCCTATTCATAACCTTTGACCATTTATCGATTGGGGAATGGCTTGCATTCTTATAAATTTGATTCAGTTCTCTAAACATTTAAGAAAGACAACTTTATCAGAGACACTTGCTATAAAGCTTGTTTTGTAGCTTTCTCCTTTCTAATCTTGGTAGCAATGGTTTTGCTTATGCAAAAGATTTTTAATTTAATATAATCAAAATGATCTATTTTACATTTTGTAATGCTCTCCATCTCTTGTTTAGTCATGAATCCTTACCTTCTCCATAGATCTGAAAGGTAGCTATTCCTTGCTTATCAAATTAGTTTATAGTGTCACCCTGTATGTCTAAGTCAGGTACCCATTTTGACCTTTTCAGTGTTAGATACTAGTCTACTCTATACCTAGTTTGTGCTAGTTTGTGCTAATCAACTAGTTATAGTTGATTCTCTAGGGTACTCAAAGTATACCATGATATCATCTGCAAAGAGCGACCATTTTGCTTCCTCATTACTTATTCTAATTCCTTTGATTTCTTTTTCTTCTCTTATTGCTATAGCTAACATTTTTAGTCCTATATTGAATAATAGTGGTGATAATGGGCATCCTTGCTTTACCCCAGATCGTATTAGGAAGGCTTCTGGTTTATCCCCTTTACAGATAATGCTTGCTAGTGGTTTTAGATATATACTGCTTATCCTTTTAAGGAATGTGGCCTTTATTCCTATGCTATTGTGTTTTTTTTAATAGGAAAGGATGCTGTATTTTGTCAAAAACTTTTTCAGCATCTATTGAGAAAATCATATGATTTCTGTTGATTTTGTTATTGATATGATCAATTATGTCGATGGTTTTCCTAATATTGAACTAACCATTTACCATTCCTGGTAAAGATCTTCCTTGGTCGTAGTGTATAATCCTTGTGATATATTGCTGAAATTAACTTGCTAGTATTTTGTTCAGATTTTTTTCGTTGATATTCATTACAGAAATTGGTGTATAATTTTCTTTCTCTGTTTTAGCTCTTCCTGGTTTAGGTATCAGCACTATATTCTCATCATAAAAGGAATTTGGTAGAACTCCTTTACCCGTTGGAATTAACTGTTCTTTAAATGTTTGGTAGAATTAATTTTTGAACCTATCTGGCCCTGGGGATTTTTCTTAGGGAGTTCATTAACGACATGTTCAATTTCTTTTTCTAAAATGGGTTAGTTGGGGGCGGCAAAGTGGCACAGTGAACAGAGCGCCAGCCCTGGAATCAGGAGGACCTGAGTTCAAATCCGGTGTCAGACACTTAACACAAAAACTAGCCATGTGACCTTGGGCAAGTCACTTAACCTCAATTACCCTGCCTTCCACCCTCCAAAAAGCAAAAGAAGCAAAGACATTGCAGAGGGTTAGTTAGGCATTCTATTTCCTCGTCTGTTAATCTAGGTAATTTATATTTTTGGGAATATTCATTGATTTTGCTCAGATTGTCAGATTTATTGGCATATAATTGGACCAAATATTTCCTAATGACCACTTTAATTTCTTCTCCATTAGTGGTGATTTCACCTTTTTCATTTTTCAAACTGGATATTTTGTTTTCTTTCTTTTTTTTTTTAAATCAAATTAACTAATGGCTTATCTATCTTATTGATTTTTTTTCATAAAACCAACTCCTAGTTTTATTAGCTCAATAGTTGTCTTTTTTTTTTACTTTCAATTTCATTAACCTCATTTTTAATTTTAAGGATTTCCAATTTGGTGCTAAATTGGGAATTTTTAATTTGTTCTTTTTCCACTCTTTTTACTTGCATGCCCAATTTATTGATCTGCTCTCCCTCTATTTTATTGATGCAATAATTTAGAGAAATAATGTTTCCCTTATGTACTGCTCTGGCTGCATCTCATAAATGTTGCCTCATTGTTGCCATTCTCTTTAATGAAATTATTAATTGTTTCTATGTTCTTTGACCCACTTGTTCTTTAGGATTAGATTATTTAGTTTCCAATTAATTTTTAATGTATCATTCCATTGCCCTTTGTTGAATATAATTTTTACTGCATTATGATCCAAAAAAAATACATTTACTACTTCTGCCTTCCTACATTTGATTTTGATGTTTTTATGCATGAATAGTTTTTGTGTAGGTGCTATCTGCTGCTGAGAACAAGGTATATTCCTTTCTGTACACATTCAATTTTCTCCAAAGGTCTATCATATCTAATTTTTCTAATATTCTATTCACCTTCTTAGTTTCTATCCTGTTTATTTTGTGGTTGGATTTATAAGGTTCTGAGAGGGAACAGTTGAAGTCCCCCACTAGTATAGTTTTCCTATCTATTTCTTCCTGTAATTCACTTAACTCCTCCTTTAAGAATATGGATGCTATACCACTTGGCACGTATATGTTTAGTATTGAAATTACTTCATTGTCTATGGCAGCTTTTAGCAAGATATAGTTTCCTTCCTTATCTCTTTTAATTAGGTCTATTTTTGCTTTTACTTTGTCTGAGATAAGGATTGGTACCCCTGTTTGTTTGTCTGTTTGTTTTAACTTCAGTTGAAGCATAATTCCAGCCCCTTACCTTTACTCTGTGTGAGTGCGTCTCTGCTTCAAGTGCATTTCTTATAAACCACATATTGTAGCATTCTGGTTTTGATCCACTCTGCTGTCTGCTTCTGCTTTATGGGAGAGTTCATCTTATGCACATTCACAATTATTGATTACTAACTGCATTTCCCTTCATCCTATTTTTTCTCTTGTTTGTCCTCTCTCTCCTTTCACCCTTTCCCTCCTCAACAATTTTGTTTCTGTCTACTGCCTTCCCCAGTCTTCCCTCTCTTCTGACAGTCCCACCCTACTGTGCCCCCCACCTACGCCTTCTACTTAATCTCCTCCCTACTTTCCTGTCAGGTAGGATAGATTTCTATATTCAACTAATTGTATATATCATTCACTCTTTGAGTCAATACTGATGAGAGTAAGGTTCAAGTGATGTCCATTGCCTACCTCCCATCACTGTGATAGGTTTTTCACGCCTCTTCATGTGAAATAATTTACTCTATTCTACCTCTCCCTTTGTTCTGCACCCAATGTACTCCTATTTTTCATCTTTTAATTTGTTTTATATCATTACTTCAAATTCACTTTATATTCGTGTGTTCTCTTTATGTATTTTCCTTCTAGCTATACTATTAGTGGTACAATTTTTAAGAATTACAAGTATCATCTTACTGAGTAGGGATGTAAACAGTTCAGCTCCATTAAATCCCTTATTTTTTCTTTTCCCTTTTTACTTTCTCTTAGGTCTTGATATTGGAGATCAATTTTTTTTGTTCAGTTCTGGTCTTCTTATAAAAGCTTGAAATTCTTCTATTTCATTGAATGACTATTTTTTCCCTTGATGCATTATGCTTAACTTTGTCAGGCAGGTGATTCTTGGTTGTAGCCCTAGCTCCTTTGTTTCTGGAACGTCATGTTCCATGATCTCCAAGCCTTTAATGTTGCAGGTTCTAAGTCCTGTGTAATCCTGGTTGAGGTTCCTCTATATTTGAATTATTTCTTTCTGGTCACTTGCAGTAATTTTTTCCTTGACCTGATAGTTCTATAATTTGGCTATAATGTTCCTTGGAATTTTTATTTTGAGATCTCTTTCATGAGTTGATGGGTGAATTATTTCAATGCCAATTTTGCCCTCTGGTTGCAGGACATTAGGGCAGTTTTCCTTCATGATTTCTTGAAAGATGCTGTCCAAGTCCTCCTTTTGATTATGGTTTTCAGGTAGTCCAATGAGTCTGACATTGTCTCTCCTGGATCTATTTTCTAGGTCAGTTGTTTTTCCAATTAAATATTTTACTTTTTCTTCTATTTTTTCCTTCTTTTGAATTTGATTGATTCTTGATATCTCATAGTCATTAGCTTCCACTTGCCCAATTCTAACTTTTAAAATGTTGTTTTCCTCAGTTAGCTTTTGTATTTTCTTTTCCATTTGACCAATTATACTTTTTAGGCAGTTGTTCTCTTCAGTGAATTTTTGTAGCTCTTTTTCCATTTGGCCAGTTCTATTTTTTAAGCAATTGTTTTCTTTTTCCAAGTTGTTGACTCTCCCCCCCCCATAATTCTCTTGCATCACTTTCATTTCTTTTCCCAATTTTTCTTCTACCTCTCTATATGATTTTTAAACTCCTTTTTGAGCTTTTCCATGAGTTCTTTTTGGGCTTGAGACCCCTTCCTATTTTTGTTTGAGGCTTTGTCCATAGGGGTTTTGACATTGTTGTCCTCTTCTGAATTGTGTCTTGATCTTTCCTGTTACTATAATAACTTTATGTAGACAGATTCTTTTTGTTGTTGTTGTTGTTTGCTCATCTTTTTTGGCCTTGTTCCTTTCTTTTAAATTTAAGCTCTGCTTTCACAGTAGAAGGGGCACTGTCTCAAGCTCCTTGTGTCAGGGGTTGCAAGCCCTGGTTGTTTACCTGGTGCTGCACTGATATTCTCCTGAGGCCCATGGGAACCCTCGCATCTGGTGCTGCACTGAGATGGTGGAGTGGGGGAAGCCTGGTGCTGCTACAGATTGTAAGGGTCTGGCATCTTACCTAACACTGAGCCAGGGTCCTAGATCTTGTGTCTGGTATATGCTGAGGCCAATGGAGCATTTCTGCATTTCCCTAGGACTATACTGAAGCACACAGAGGGGCTGGGCTGGCACTTGCCTGTTTGCTTAGGCACCCATACCATTGGCATCTACCTGTTTGCCCAGGATTATGCTGAAGCTCTGCAGGTCTGGCTGCTGGAGGTTGCCTGTTTGCCCAGGGTTACACAGAAGCACTTGGCCAGAGTCTGTAGTTTCCCCTGGCTATACTGAGGCATGTGAGGGTCCTGATGTTAGCATGTGCCTGCTCCACTGCACTGGGGCTCAGGATCTCCCCCTGGTTTGCTGAGGTGAGGCTTGCTGCTGGTTTGCTGGGCTGCTTCCTGTCCTGGACTGCATTCTCCTTTTATCCAAGTGAGACAGACCTTTCCTGCTGATCTTCCAAGTTTCCTTGGCTCAAAGATTGTTTCAGCCTGTCTTTTTGCTGGTTCTGGTATTCCAAGATTTGTTTTAGGGTGCTATTTTATGGTTCTTTGGAGGTAATATGGAAGAGTTATGGCAATTTACTACTTACTCTGCCATCTTGGCTCCTGGAAATTCAAGTTCATCGATTTTAATTTCTAATGGGGTAAATATAAATGAGGATACCCCATATGAACAAAAGCTTTTTTAGGTCCTTAATTTTTAAGACCATGAAAAAGTCCTAAGCACAACTTTGAGATTCTGTTTTTTATGACTTGCAGAATCAGCTACAGACCTTCTGTCTATAGCCTGCACTCCCCCAAGCAAGAATGATGAAGCTCGTTACGTCCCAAGCTGACCTGGTTCTCCACTAGTCTCCGCTCTGCCTGGACAGTGAAGGCCTAATAGCTTTAGCTGGTCCACTTGATAAACCACTTGGTATAACCTGCCCAAAGGTCCTGGCCAGGGGAACTCTGAGGCTGGAACCACTGGGCAGGAAAGAGAGCACTTTACGAGGGACAGTAGGAAGAAAATAAAAACAACTAACCCACTGCAGCCTGGAGGTGTCTGTTTGTTGATTGACTGATTGATTACAACCCCTTTAGTTTGCTCTAGACTGGAGCTAGATGCAGTAGGTGCCACAGACACAGAATTATAGAACTGGAAGGAACCCTAGGCATTATTCAGTGTAACTCCCTGACGATAATAACTCATAATTCTCTGCTACTCTAGGTTTAGAAAGCACTTTCTTCATAATAACTCCGTAAGGTGAGTTGTGCGACTATTATTTTAAATATTGTATTTTACAGATGAGGAAACTGAGTGCTGGAGAGATTAAGTAACTTGTCTGTAGCTAATTAGTAACCACAAGGGGAAATTGGGAGGGGTTCCTAAGTTCATTCCTCTTTGTTAGTGTAACGCTAGGTGTTGCTGGGAAGCAAAGTCCTGTGAGTAATTCTTTTTATTCCCCCTCCCAGTAGTAAAAAGGGGATGGGGCAGGGTGGGTGGCGGTGGAAGGAGGGAGCTGAATCCTACAAGACGACACCTTTTTCCTCCTGCTAGGTCTATTTAGGGAAATAATTTCTCATTAAACCTCTGACTCCCCTTCCCAAAGCTTGGCTTATCTACAGCATCTGGTCAGTCAATAAACATTTATTAAGAACAGCTGTGTGACCTTGGGCAAGTCACTTCACCCCAGTTGCCTTGCCTTCCCTTCTCACCCTCCCCCCAAAAAGAGAAAAAAGAACAGAAAACGAGGTGCCAGACATTGCACTGATTACTGGAGATGTTACTTATTTATTTTTGCTTTTTGGAGGGGGGAAGGCAGGGCAATTGAGGCTAAGTGACTTGCCCAAGGTCACACATATAGTAAGTGTTAAGTGTCTGCCAGATTTGAACTCAGGTCCTCCTGACTCCAGGGCTGGTGCTCTATTCACTGCATCACTTAGCTGCCCTCTTGCCTTTTATTTCTACAGCCCATTTTACAGATGAGGAAACAAGTGAACAGGGTTAAGTGATTTGCCCAGTCACACAGCTAGTAAGTGTCTAAGGCCAGATTTAAACTCAGGAAGATGAATTTGATGAGTCTTCTTGACTCCAGGCCCAGCTGCTCAATTAGTGGGAGGAAGAAGAGGAGGAGGAGGAGGAAATGGAGGAGGAAGAAGAGGAGGTGGAGGAGGAGGAGGAGGAGGAGGAAGAGGAAAAGGAGGAGGAAGAAGAGGAGGAGGAGAATGTCCCTGTCTTTCAAGAAATTTACAATCTATAAGGGCTACAATCTAGCTACAAT
Organism: Pseudochirops cupreus; assembly: GCA_028627135.1. Taxonomy (NCBI): domain Eukaryota; kingdom Metazoa; phylum Chordata; class Mammalia; order Diprotodontia; family Pseudocheiridae; genus Pseudochirops; species Pseudochirops cupreus. The sequence continues at coordinate 202,638,480 of CM053581.1, read as the reverse complement.
GGATTTTATTCTGTGCAGAGGCAAAATGGACCTAGGTTCATATGGCTCACTTTTCTGTTCTTTTTGGGAGCTTGAAAATTATATATAGATTTTGATGCCCCAGATTAGAATAAAAGTCTGATCTCTTCATAGAAGCAGGAGGAAGACCCATATGTACAAAAATATTTATTGCAGCTCTCTTTGTGGTGGCAAAAAAAAACTGGAAATTAAGGGGATGCCCATCAATTGGGGAATGGCTAAACAAGTTGTGGTATATGAATGTAATGGAATACTATTATGCTATAAGAAATGGGAAGGAGATGGACTTCATAATTACCTGGAGAGGCTTATACAAACTGATGCTAAGTGAGAAGAGCAAAACCAGGAAAAACTTGTGCACAATCACAGACACATCATATGTGTGATGACCATCTCTGATAAACTGGACTCTTCTCAGCAACGCACAGTTATAAGACAACTCTAAAGTCTCAGGATGGAAGGAGATACCTACATTCAGAGAAAGATCTAGAAAGAACAGAGTTTAAATGGAGACTGAAGCAACCTACATACTATCGATCTTTTCCATGTTTGGTTTTGTTTCCTTTTTCCTATTGTCCACTCCATTGGTTTCAACCCTTTGATACAACCAGACTAATGTCCAATGTGAAAGTATTTGCAGATTCTATACTTGATCGCATGCTGCCATGGGGGAGGGGAAAGGAGAGAAGGGAGAAAACTTGAAACTCAAGGGACTCTGAAACTGAATCTTGTAAACTAAAATAAAGATGCCCTTTAAAAAAAATAAATAAATAAAAGTCTAATCTTTAGTACAGGGTTTAGTCCCCTGATCTATTTTATTAGTTCTGTATACTCTAGCTAGTTGCTAGTGTGTCCAGTTTCTCCCTTTTCTAGCACAGAATAAATGTATACTGACATCTACATTGGTAATGAGCAATCATGGAATTTTAATGTGAAGGGAAAGTGCATTCTAAGGCCATATTAAATCCAAAGCTAAAACAAGTGTAAATAATCTCGAAGTTTAGGAGCAATACTCCTGCACTTTGTAGGTAGAGATAGAACAGAGGGAGATCTGAAGGAAGTCACTAGTCCTAGCCTCTCCGGGAGAAACAGTTCAACCATATTTTCCCTTAGGATTCTCTTCAGCTGGCAGATGGGTATGCAAAGGAAGCCTCAGCAAATTAGCGAGGTGATGCAATGGATAGAGGACTAGACCCGTAGTTAAGGGCTATCCAAATTAAAATCCAGCCTCAGATATTTTTGTGTGACCTTGGAAAAGTCACTTAACTTTGCCGCAGTTTCATAAACTACAAAACTGGGATGATTAATAATATCATCTACCTCCCAGGATTGTTATGAGAATCACATGAGGCACTTAACACAATACTAGTTTCTTCCTCCAGCTAACTCAAACTCCCATTGTCAGTAGCCAGTCCAAGGACCCTCTAACACCACGACTGCTCTCCTCTCATTCCTAGCATGATTTTCCCAACTCACTGCTCCTCTGACCCCTCCCCCCCACTCCCACTCCAACTCAATGCCACAGGCTCAGTCTCTCCTAGATCAGAGAAAACGAGAGTTCCCAGGACGCAGCCAGTCTGAGCCCTGGTTACACTGGATTGATGCTGAGGGCATCCCATAAAAATCCTTGGCTTCACTCAGAATTGGATGAAGGTAACAGACTAAGTGAGTTTCATAACAGCAAGACAGTTAAGAAAAAAAAAAGAAAATATAAGGAAAGAGTTGATGGGAGCACCCTACTTTTTAATTTCGGCTCTGCTGAAATGTACTCTGTAAGCATCGAAGTATTTTGAAACTCCAACCTTTAACTTAGGGAAGGGTTGAGATAACTCAGTACTGACCTGGTGAAACAGAAAGTAACAGAAAATGAAGAGCAGGGAGGAGTTGAGAAAGGAAGAGGAAACCACACTGCTTCCCTTCCCCTCAGGAGATAATGGGAAGAACACTGGATCTAGAGTGAGAGCAGGATTCCTGACTCTGCAACCAATGACATAATTTCAGGCATTTTCCTTTCCTTTTCTGGACCTCAGAAAGACTGTGGGAGGGATGTAGTTCAGGGTGACTGGTGGAGGGGTCTAAGGAGGCTCTTAGTGGGAGTGGCCAGTAGGCTGGGGTGACAAGGTTGAACGTCTGGACTAAGAGAATGGGGTCTGGAGAGGATTCTGGGTAGGAAACAGGCAGAAGTGATCTGGAGGTAACGGACTTTGAAGGGCTGGGCTAAGTTAAGGATAACAGAGAATTGGGCATAGATGATAATAAAAGAGTAATACTGGGGTGCCTCAGGAGAACCCCAGAGACCTGACCATGGGAGAGTTCAGGGAGAGTTGGGGGGGGGGGGTGTTTCCCGAGCCTGCCCTCCGTCAGTGGGAGGAGGCGTGTTTCATTATCTGTTCTCGAGGACCGTCACTGATTTTGTAATTACCCAGAATTCTGACTGTACTTTAATGATCTTTTAATTTATATTGTTGTCATTATACATAATGTTCTCTTGGTCCTATTTATTTCTACTGTGCATCAGTCCATATACATCTTCCACATTTCTCCGAATTCCTTATATTTGTCGATTCTTAACACACAATAGCATTCTATTATATTTATAGAAAGGGCTTTCCCCCATGTGTAACATGGAAATGTCATTGTTTTTGAAGGGAGCCAAAGGTGACATCTCTAGCTTCTTCTCCTTCAATCCTTTTCCAAGGAAGACTAATTCTTCCCGGAGGAGAAGCAGGAAATTGGAGCCTGAAGGTTGGCCATTCTATTCTTCTTAGAGAGAAGGGAAGATGAGGTACAGACCAGAAATATATTTATCTGACTAGAATTGTATTTATCTGCTCCCTTAAATATTATTCATTTTGGTGATGTGGTTTTCAGGTTCAATCTAATTTCTGACAATTTTTTCATTAATAGAGGGCAAAGAAAAGAATTGGAAATAAGTGAATGTTCACTGACTGGATACCTCAAGCTTCTTATCCAAGACTTAACTCCTTTCCCGCTAAATGCCAATTCCACAATGAATCTACATAGCAGGCAGCAAAGAAATCCATTTATCCAAATCATAGTAAAACAGAAATTAGAGAAAATATACATATGAAAATATATACCAGAAAATATAGAATGAAGGGACTATCTCATCAGGAGCAAGATACTCAGCTCAGCCAAGAGAAAGGGTCCCAGATCTCACCCAAAGGGAAATTTCCTGAAGTCTCTAGTGTAGCAAGCCGGGGGAAAGGGGGCATAATAGAGACTGCCCCCTCCTCTCACGTCAAGTTTGTTCCCAGAATCTTTTCCTACAGCAGCCTGAAGTGGGGTTGGCTTTGTCCATCTTCTCTCTTGAACCCGGAGTTAATCCAGAGAAACCTCAAGTGTTTCCATTTACACATCAGCCACTTACACTGACTCTTTTAGATTTCAAACATAGCTATTTACACAACAATAAGACAAAAAAAAAAGAATGAGTAAGTGCTTACATATTAAAGTAAAAGCAGGAAGAATAAATACGTTAACATCAACACATAGACTCGGGTGACACTCACCAACCAAAGCACTCAGAGTCTTCCGGGAGTGGGTATTGTCGACCTGAAAGTTTGGTTAAAAGAGGCAAGCAGGCTAGGTGGCATACAGATTCACATTGTTTATCCTCTTAAGGCTAGCCCAAGCTAGCTAACCTGTATGTACAACGAGCCACAACGTAAATTCTGATTGATAAAAGAATGACAAGCTTTTTATGAGTTTTAGGACAATCCCAGGATATCCGTGTCCCTCAGATTTGTAGTCTCCATATGTGTAACAAATTGACAAGACAATTGACAAAGTAGTGTCAGTTACAATTCCAGGATCTCTGGGATTTCCCTGTATAGCATATGCCCCTGGGATACCAAGATAATAGAAGTTCCACTATTCTAGTTTCCAGCATCCTGTGACAAACAGGAAGAATTCTCCTTGTCAGCCTTATCTGGTCTTAAAGTTGCTGACACAGGAAAGTGCATTTTTAGAGCAAAGCATGTCTGGCTGATTAGTTCAGGCTTTGACCTCTATTGGGGTTCAAATGATCTGAAATGATTATCAGTACACACTTACAGAAACCTGCCAAGGAATTACACAAGAAAAACCATGTGCTTAAAGTAACTTGCAACTCTGGAATTGCAAACTTCAGTGATCTCTTTCTGTCTCAGGAACATCCCATAAAAATTACTTGATGAAATGATGCTAAATGAGAAGAGCACAACCAGAAGAAATTTGTACACAATGACAGACACTACATATGTGTGATGACCAACTTTGATAAACTGGACTCTTCTCAGCAACGCAAGGTTATAAGACAACTCTAAAAGACTCAGGATGGAAGGAGATATCTACATTCAGAGAAGGATCTAGAAAGAACACAGTTTAAATGGAAACTGAAGCAA
>CM053581.1:202575492-202633556 GCA_028627135.1 Pseudochirops cupreus | reverse complement strand
GCTTTTCTCCCCACAAGTCCCACTGACCTAGTTCTGAAAGCTGCTCGCAGCTGCCGCTAATCCGCTAACCACTCCTCTCCTCTGGCCGCCCCCAGGGCACAGCCACGGCTTCAGGCCAGGCTGGTTTCGGTTCGCAGTGCTGATATGGTTCCTCGTAGCCAAGCTGACTTTAGTGGGAAGTATCTTTGTGTGCGTTTTGGAGTTCTAGGATTGGTTTAGAGTCTTATTTTATGGGTATTTTGGGGTGGCTATGTGAGAGCTGCAATATGTTGCTGCTGCTACGCTGCCATCTTGGCTTTGCGCCCCCCAACCTCAATCCTCTGACATCAAATCCAGCACTGTTTTCCTATACACACAAAGCATGTTGTTTTCCCCCTTCTTAATGCAGTGTCATATATTAGTTTGTACCCTAGTTCTCTCTACATGACATATTCCCCTTCCTAAACTATAAATCTTTGAGGGCTGGGACTCTATCATGACCAAACTTTGTTCCTTTGGAATTGAATTGAATGAAGTCAGAGATCTGTGCCCTACCTTCAATCACTCACCTTCTCTGAGCTCTCTCCTCTCCCAGGATGCCTCCTTCCAGCCTCTGAATTCACTGGAATTCAGAGGTCATGAGGCTTTTGTGGGATTAGCCTGGAAAATTAATTCACTAATTATACCTTGTTCATTTTGGACATATGTATTGATCTTTGTACTAGGCCCTGTAGGGGATATGAAGAAGTATAATTCACAGTCCAGCTAAGGAGGTAAGAGTCATACACATAGAGAGTAGAGCAATAGGCACTCAGCCGGATAGAGAGCCATTGATCCAGACCTGGAAAGGACCCTTAAAGGTCATCTTGCCCAGTGCCCTCATTAAGCAGATGGGGAAACCGAGACCCAGGGAGATTGAGTGACCTGTCAAAGCTCACAAAGAGCAGGGATTCAAATACAGTTCTTGAGTCCCCAGGTTCAGTTTACCCCCAAAACATGTTATGTTGTTGTCTAATTGTTTCTGTCTTGTCTGATTCTTCATGACCCCATTTGAGGTTTTCTTGCAAAGATACTGGAGTGGTTTGCCATTTCCTTCTCCAGCTCATTTTACAGATGAGAAAACTGAGGCAAACAGGGTTAAGTGATTTACCCATAGTCACACAGCTAGTAAGTATCTGATACCAGGTCTGGATTCAGGGAGATGAGTCTTCCTGATTTCAGGCTTGGCACTCTAATCACTGCACCACCTAGCTACCCAAATATGTTATGGGGCCTCAGAAAACAATGATCTCACTAGGAGTTAGAGTAGTCAGAGAAGGCTCCATGGAGGAGGTGAGATTCAACCAGAGCTTGAAAGGGCTAAAGACAAGGAAATGCAAGCTACCTTGACCATGAACTCTTTATATGTGGAGCAGTTAAAATCATTCTGAAGGTACCAAGAGGGAAATGCCACAGGAATTATATGGATTATTTCTAAAAACAAGTTACGGAAGAAGTTGTGATAAACATCAATTTACTCAAAAATTGACGTCTTCTAACAAGGAGGCAGAAGCAACGCAGTTTGTATTGAAAGTCTGAAGTGATTCAGATTAAAATTACAATATCATAATGAAGACACTGTCCCCTTCATGTGATGGTAGATTCCTCACCAAAACCTCCCCAGGTTGTCCTAGTATTTTTTCTCATCAGGAAATTAATCCTAGAACTGGATGGTTTAAGAAATCATCTGCTCTGGGCAGATGAATATACAAATGGAACACTTGCACATATACAGTGTAAATGGGAGGTAATTTCAAAGGGAAAGTCACCAGCATCTGGGGGAACTAAGAAAAGCCAAATGTGGAAAGTGGGATTTAAGCTATGTCTTGAGTCAGTGAAACAGACAGTCAGAGTTGAAAGGGTCAGTCATTCAGGCACAGGTGACAGCCAGTACAAAGACAAAGAGAGATATCTCTGCCCTCAAATTGCTTAGACATGAGGTAGATATCAGAACATTAGGTTCATAAGATTTGGAACTGGACAGGAGATCACCAAGTGCTCTAATATCCCACTCCTCATATGCATTTTAGCATTTTAAGAATGAGGAAATAGAGTCTACAAAAGATGAAATAATTTGCTCAAGAAATTACATAATATGTAGCAGAACTCAAGTTTTCTAAATTCAAATATAGTGTCCTTTCTATTATATCACTATGTTAAAAACTTATTATTTAATATGTTAATGTTTAATGTCAATATTTTACTGTGCAGACAGTGAAAGAAAATGTCTCCACGTGCTAAAATCACTAGAGGATGCCTCTAAAAGGAGGTGTCCATTGAGACTCAAGAAATAAACCTTATATGTCCTGAGTAATCCCTTTCTTTTCCTTCCCTTCTTCCCCCAAAACTGATTACATCCTTTGAATGGGTTTGATGCCAAAATTAAAGCCAATGAAATTAGGATCTGTAAACAAGATCCAGGTCCTTGTGCAGGGAAAGCCCCTGGCCAGAGACTACAAATTAAATCCTCTGTACTAGATGATGAGATAATCAACAGAGGCAATAGAATAAGCATCTGTGACCCAGGGAGAATCTTCCAGCATGATTTGGCTACTAGTTTTGGCTATGCAGACCCATGCCGTAAGCAGGAGGAAGACTCATATGAGATTCTGAGGCCAGGAATAAATTCCCTAAGAGTGCCATCCAGGTGAGATGACCCCAGCCACTAACAACATGCCCACTCATGCAGACAGGAACAAACCCTGCAAGTAATCAGAAGTTCTGGTTAATGCTACACTCTTTTCTCATTTCCTCCAAAAAATATGGAGGCTACACCTCAGTCTCCAGTGGAAATAACCCTTGGATGATTGATTTCCTTCAATAGAATCATAAACTTGCAGAGCTTTAAAACAGTTACCTTAGAATACACAATGTCAAAGATGGAAGGAACCAGATAATGTAATCCCCACCTCCTCAGTTCACTCTGGGAGAGAATTTTTCTCAGGCCCAGAGGACCCATGCCTCAGGGTACAGAAAAGGTAGGTGTATGAGAGGACTATGCCACTCTCAGTAGGCTTCAAAAGGTTGTCTTTTTTCCTCCATGACTTCTTGATGTTCTATGAGGTGATACTGCTCCTAATCTTCCACCATTCTTCTCCATCATATCTACTCACATCTAAACCAGTATTGTCCTTGGATGCTATATCTCTTCCCTTGGCAAGAAAATCAGAAGCTTGATGACTGAAGAGATTTCTAGGCTTCTTTGGCCTAATAGTTGTGGCGATTGAGCTACATTGGTTAAACTTCCTTAAGACATGTCAGTGTTGTTGGTTACCTGTTTTTCAGTTGTATCCAGCCCTTTGTGACCCCATTTGGAGTTTTCTTGGCAAAGATACTAGAGTGGTTTTCCATTTCCCTCTCCAGCTCAATTACAAATTACAGTATATCCCAAGTATCTTTTTGAAGCATATGTTCATGATATACAGACATGAAGCATCTGTATGGTCTATAAGCCTTTGGTTCTTTTATTTCTATTTATAAATTAATTTCTTTTTTGTTACATTTTAAGTTCTGAACTGTTTCCCTCTGTCCCCACGCCATGCTAGAGAAGGCCACCATTTGAAACAGATATAGATAGATATAGAGATAGGTGTATGTGTATATATACACACACACATATATATATGTACATATATGTAAGACCATTACATGCATGTGCATATGTGTGTGTGTTTTTCTATTTATCAGTTCTTTCTCTGGAGGTGGATAACATTTTCCTTTATAGAGCCTTTGTAGTTTATTTGAATACCCATAATACTCAGAATAGCTTAGTCATTTAGTTATTTTTCTAACAACATTACTATCACTGTATACAACATTCTCTTGGTTCTGCTTGTTTCACTCTTCATTATTTCTCGCAAGTCTTTCCATGTTTCTCTAAATCAACCTGCTCACCATTTCTTACAGCACAACAGTATTCCAGCATAGACTTTTTTATTTCTTAGTTCTGAGCTGTTTTCAACATTTCTCCTCTATGTCCACCTTGGCTTCAAAATTACTGAGTAAAGTACATATATATTAATTATATTTGAACAGCCTTATTGATTTCTTTGTAGAAGTTCTCTATTCATCCACTGCAATAGGTGTTACTACATAAAGCACAATTATCCTTATAGGACTATTTTCAGAAAAAGCTTGTCATGAGCACCACAAGATGAGGTGACCAAGTATCCCATGAATGATATTTTCTGGTTTTTGTGGACACTTAAGCAAAGCAACGTCACCAGCTGCTTGATCTGCCTTTCCAAGGAAACCCTGTGAGCCCTTTTTCTATTTATCTGCAGCTTCCTTTAGGGATCTGTTTTCATTTACAACAGGCATCCTGTGCCATCTTTTCTTTGGGACAGGAATTCCACTATTTGCAACAGAGCTCAGGGCAGGTGACACAGTACTCTGTCCCTCACTGCTACATTCCAGAATTTTTATCTTTTATTACCTATAAATCATTACTTTTCACTCATCAGCACTAGTCCCTCCGCATCAGCCATTCCTGTTTCTTTCAGATGTTATGTGTTGCTTCATTCATTCACACTTCAAGGTCATGGTTAAATGAACAGTGAAACAAAATTTCACCTGCTTCCCAGCTCCAGGTGAAAAAGAGGAGGAGGAGGAGAAGGAAGGAAGGAAGGAAGGAAAGAAGGAAGGAAGGAAGGAAGGAAGGAAGGAAGGAAGGAAGGAAGGAAGGAAGGAAGGACCTTTTCACTTTGGAGTTTGACTTGTTTTTTTTCAGTCTCCTATCTCCAGCCCAGGAGCAGTAGTCAGAAAGTTCAAACTAACAGCGCATTTCAACACAGGGTCTTGGGAATCGCTGTAAGAGAGTGCAGCTTCTTCTTGGATCTATTTGCACAGACATAGAAAAAGGTAAGATCCTCATCTCCAGGGTCCTCTCCAGCTCTGCTGTTTATCACCTGGGCTCTGCAAGGCAAGAATAAAGCAATTTCTCACCTGATTTGACTTGAACTGTCCAGGAAGCTCAATATGAGTCAACAGGGTGATGAGCTAACATAAACTTAGGCTGCATTAAGAGAAGCTTAGTACCCAGGCCTCCCTAGTTCTGTTATATTCTCCCTGGTCAGACCACATGTGAGGCATTGTGCTTCAGTGTTGCTTACCACATCTTAGGAAGGACATTTATAGGCTAGAGAGCATCCCAAGGTAGACGACTAGAATGGTAAAGGGCTATTGAGATAATGCCACAAGACAAGTAATTAAAAGAGCTAGAGATATTTAGCCTAGATAAGATACTTGGGAAGACGTGATAGCTGTCTTGAAGTATGTAAAGAAATGTCATATGGGAGAGAGAGAGAGATAAGACTTCAGAGAATCATAGCTCCAGAGCTGGAAGGGAATTCAGAAGTCATCAAGTCTAACTATGTTATTCCCTTTTTGTTTCCATGGGCAAAAATCGGAGCTAGGTTAAGTCATCGCTCTTGGGCAGATTTAGACTCCAGGGAAACAGTTCCCCACAATTAGAACCATCCAAAAGGTGAATGAGTGGCTTCGGGAAGGAATAGTTTCCCTCTCATTGGAAGTCTTTGATGAGATAACTACTTAATGGAGTTTTTTCCAAGGGAATTCTTGGTCAGGTATGGATTGGAGTACATAACCTCTAAGGCCCCTTCTTATTCTGAGTGTGTGAAATAGAAATCTAGAATGGAGAAGTGACCCACTCAAACTGCAACAGTTCGTTGCAGACCCAGGACTAGAACCCTTTCAGACACATCCGACAAACATTTATGAATTCCTGCTATATGCCTGCAACCTAACAGTCTCCCATACTAGAAACTTTAGAGTCTTTTTGGCATTCCCTTTTATCTCATATATTTCGTTACCATCATCTCTTAAATTTTAATACTCCCACTGTCCTATTAATTCTTCTTTTGAAATGTCTTCTGAATATATCTTTGGGACATTTCCATCTTATTGATTTTTTTTTTTAGGAAATTGCTATGAGGGGCCAGTTTTTATACCTGAAGAGTTATCCTGGTACCCAAAAGCATGGGACAAGGAGTCAGACTGATGCCCCATCTGTCCTTTACTACGGGCGTACTTTGGAGGGGCTTCTCGTGCAATATGCAACATACTATTGTCCTGCTTACCCCACAGAGTTTCTGTGAAGATAAAATGAGGTAACAGGTGCAAATGTGCTTTGTAACTGTAAGGGACTAACTGTGCTTTGTAACTGTAAGGGACTAAAGGAAAGCTATTATTATCTGTAATAAAACAACATCCATTATCGTTATAATACTCCACTTTGAACATAGATGGGTTTAGCCCCAAGTCAGGCAGAAAATTAGATCACTCCACCGCTTGAGCATTGCTGGTCCGCACAGTCTGACTCCATTTGTTCCCTCATGCACACTCTTCACCTGCCTCACAACTTCACCTCTTTCCCTCACCCAGGTCCTTGCAGAGAAACAGAACCACCTGGAAATTCTTTCTGCAAGAGCTGTTGTCACCTTTCAAGTGGGGATACATACATAGGTCTTTTCCTCTAGGCTGGAAAATATATCTCTTGGAGCTGGGAACTTCTCAATGGCAGAAGAAAAAGACTGTTGATCCCTCTTTGAGGGAAAGACACTGTGACCATTTAAAACAGAAAAGTACCTTAAGGGGTAACTAGTATATTTACATATGGTATATATAAACTACTATATATAGTACGTATCAACATATATATATATATATATATATACTAGTATTCATTTAACAGACAAGGAGAGACAGGAAAAAAAGGAGATGTGCAAAGGCCCTGTGGCTAGTTAAAGGGAGACATATCCCAGGGCTCTGTCCACTATACCAAAAATAGGGTTAATAGAAGAGTGGCATAGTAGGCTAGGATTTGGGGAGACAGAAGGAAATTGAGGAAAAGGTTGTCAGACAATATTAGCTTTTGTATCTGACTTGTGCTAAAATGAATCTATAGAAAGAGAATAGATTTCAAAGCTGAAAGAGATCTTGGATATTAGCTAGTCCAACTCTTTTATTTACAACTGAGAAGAGAAGTTCATTATTTTACAACTAAAGAGAAGCCACTCGCCCATGCTTGAGCAGGAAGCAAGTAGCAAGGCCGAGGCTTTCAGACTGCCGTCCTATTCCACATCCAGGGCTTGTTCTACCAGACAAGTCCCTGCAATTACCCCCATGTGCCTTTGGGCTAGTCAATTTAATCTCTATGTGTCTCAGTTTTCTCATATGTAAAATGAAAGGGGTATCTACATGCCCTTCAAGGCTCTGAAACTTAGTTCTAAATCAATAGTTCTATGTCTCCTTGCCCAGAGCATATACCAGTTCACAGAAATGCTTTCACTTTTCTGCTCATCTCAAAGTGAGCTTTCTAATTTTAGAAAAGTGCTTTTGAGTATTTGAGGGGTACAGTAAGGATTAGAGAAGGGGTGGGGAACCTGCAGCCTTGAGGGTGTACTCCATCATTGGGAGGAAGGGCTCAGATTGCTGACATAACTTCTTCATCACCTTAGTATAAAGCAGCCTTGAGGAGCTGGAGCTCTTAGGTACTTAGCTGATTAATCATGCTGGGAGCTTCACTCAGTGGAATCACATGGAAGGGTTCTTAATGCCTCTCCTTGAATATCCTTCTGCTATGGCTAGGTCATTTTGTTACCTATTAAACGACATTTAAATATTTTATTTTATTCCAATATTGAACCTAAACTATGAAGGGCTGGCCTGAGTAAGGGCCAGTCAATAATAATTGGTGTATTCTTACAGAATTGAAATATAACGAGCTCATTTATTTTTTTGTTTTGTTTTGTTTTTTTCAATTTAATTTTCAAGTCCATGTTGTCTCCTGCCCACCTTTCCTTTTCCCCCTTGAGAAAGCAAGAAAGCCGACAATACACATGTAAAGCCAAGTCAAACACATTTCCACACTGGCCGTATTTGTTTTTAACTGTCTCAAGCTGCACACTGAGTCGATCGCTTCTCTACTAGGTTGTGGGTAGCATGTTTCATCACCATCTACAATTGCGGTTGGTCGCATAATGAGCTCATTAAAGTGAGGGATGGCAGTGCAGAGGAAGGTGAGCTTGGATGGCCCTATGGTAGCACTTTTGGTGATTGCTCACTGTAAGTCATACTCCACTCTTGGAAGATTGAAGAATAAGCCTGTGGCAATTCTTCAAGAAGAGAACAATGTATTCTCTGTGTCCTTAATAACTGACTATCCTCAGAAGATCATTGAGACAAACTCAGCTTTATTGGGCCTTCCAGTCTAGCAATTAAAACCTCCTCCAAGTTCCACCAGAGCATCTCTTCAGAGCTCAGTTTGTCTCAAATCAGCTCCAAGGACTGAACGGAAGTGGGCAGGGGTACAAGGGTTTGGGGGTTAAGAAAATGAAGAAAAGTGTTCCCTTCGTTAAAGGACAAATTCTGAAGAGCTGACAGTGCTCAGCCTTTCCCAGCATTGGATCATGTTTATATTGCCAATGGTCATCATCACCCATTCACCTCAGGAATGGCCTTCTGCTCCTCTCCCAGCTTTAAGGAGTCATATTTCTGTAAACTCTTTGATTCTGAATGGCTTTTTAGAAATCACTGCAGTTGAATCAGCAATCTTCAGTCCTATAATTGTATATGGACATAACCTGTTATTGCAGGGACCTAAAAATGAAATAAAACAAACCAAGGGATATTCCTAGAATTTTAGGATTTTCTGTTGAGGTGTGGGAGTGCTCAAGACCCCACAATACCAACACGCTGAGTCCCACCAAATGAATTCGACTCAAGCCTTTTCTCAGTCAAAGAAAAGGAAAATTTATTAAGATTTGCCATAATGGGTGAACTCTTAAGGAGCCTAAGCATTTATGATACTTGTATTGGACAAGCAGTCTGACACAGACTGAGATTGCACCAGATTAAATCTCAGCACCTTCATGGAGGCAAGATGGATCTTGTATACAGAAAGACTGCGGGAGGGATCTAAGGGTGGTCTAGAGGAAGGGTTTGGGGCGGGTCTTAAGGAGGAGTCCAAGGAGGATCTTGAGGTCAAACTCCAGGAATGGGATTAAGGATGGGAAGTAGCCGAAGGCTACCTAGAGATGACAGACAATGGAGGGCTAGGCTAGGTTAAGAATAACAGAGGTTAAGGCCTAGCCATAATGAAAGGTTTATGACCTCAGGCAAATGTCTCATCTAGTGGGAAGATTAAAGGGGGTTCCCTGAGCCTGTACCCCATCAGTTAGAGGGATGGTGAATTGATCAAGGAGGTTTTAAAGGGATTGCCTTTCTCAGATGAGAGCCCAAGAGGATGTACCATATATTTGTTGTAGATCCTGTTGACATGGATTCATGATTTTCTTCGACTCCAATGAAGTCTCCCTATCCAAGTGATCCTGAACCCCAGTTGTCATTGCGCACTCCCTTATTCCCTTCTGTTTTTGTCTGAGCCTTCCTAGCTCTACCCATCCTTTCCACTGTGGTCTCTGGAATATTGACTGCAGAATTACCAAACTTACTTCCATCTTATACCTTTTCCTTTCTCCTTCTCTCCCTCTCCTGGCTCTCGCTGAAACCTGGCATCCTCCTAATGACACTGTATCCTTGACATGGATGTCCTGGTACCACATATGATAGCTAATTGTTAAATTGTCAGCGAGCATTTACACCTCAGGCAGAAACAAATGCTACAAATCAGGGCTTTGGTTTATTGTTCTGTTGATTATCTAGACTTTAAAAAGTGGGAAAGAAAATGTTGATAATGCAGATTAAATTCCAAAGTGCTGTTTGTGTGCTCCCGCACCCCCCCTGTGTGCATGAGCACACACACACACACACACACACACACACACACAGAGCCAGTTGTTAATCATTTACTAGCATACCCTGAATGATAAGGTGCAGTCTCTGGGAATCCCCTTGAGGTCTCCTTGAATCTTTGAGGTGCAGGCTCTGGGAACCCCCTTGAACTCTGATTGAATCTTCCCATTTGATGACGCATTTGCATGAGGCCATAAGCCTTTTATTGTGGCTTGGGGGGGGGGGGTGCCGGCAAACCTTTGTTACTAGCTTTGCCCTCCATTGTCCATCTGCTTCCCACTCTTGAGCCAATCAATATATCTATACCCAAATCAACTGCTACTTGACCTCATTAACTCCTCCTCAAGACACTCCCCACACTTATTTTTGGAGTCTGACCTCATCTGACTCCTCCTGAAGATCCTCCCCAAATTCCTCCCCTAGACTCCTTCCACAACCTTTCTGTATATAAGACCTCATCTTGCCTCCATGTGTGTGAGCGCCATAGAATGGCCTAGCATAGACTGGCTCTGTGTCAGATGATTCTGACCTGCTTGCCCAATGCAAGTGTCACAGATACCAAGGCTCTTTAAAAGTCTACCCAATAGGGCGAACTTTTAATAAACTTTGCTTTTCTTTGGCTGAGAGAAGACTTGAGTCGAATTTATTAGGCAGGACCCAGTGTATTGGCATTTTGGGGTCTCGAGCACCTCTAATACCTAACCCTGACTCTTTACCTCTTATGGGTAACCTCTTCATAGATACCTGGTCACCCTTTCTAATACCAGTTGTTCTTTCATTCACACTCCCCAAACCACTGCTTAGGATAGGAAAGCCAGAACTCTACTATTTCCACATTGCCACTTCCAGATTTGCTCACTACCACCCTCAAAAAATTTATCACCCTGTCAAGATTCTGGCAGTTATTATCTACCAATGGCCCTCTGAGATTCTCTCTTTCACTCCTTGGTGAGTTCAGCTCCTGCCTCCCAGGCATTTCTCCCTCCCAACTCCTGCTCTCCTACAATGGAATTTCAACATGCTCAGTGATATTCCTTCAAATATGTGAACCTCCCAGTTTCTCAGTTTACTCATTTCTCATGACTTATTCCTCCAGTCCACCTTAGCTACACACAAAGACAGTCATACCATTGATCTTGACATCACCCACAAGTGTTCCACTTCCAAGTTCATGAACTCTGGTCATAATCTTGCCATTCTATCTTTGTGTCTATCTTGTGATCCCTAAACCTTTTCTTTGCTGTCACCAGGACCAGGTTTTTTTTCCCCCCAGACCATCACCTCTGCAGTGCTTACGTTCTCCTTTTTTTCTTAATCTATACCGCTCTGTGAGCCAACTCTAGCTTTTCTTCTGTACTAAAGTCTCTTGCCCCCTTATCCTATTGCTCAGCATGCCTTGCCAAGCTCTGACCTTGGATTACCCTCACCCCCTGGTGCCTTTCCTCTTTCTACTCATGAGCTGCTAAATAGAGCTGAAGAAAATCATCAAGCTGTTCAGACTGGTTCTACTATAAATTTATGTTACATATGTAGTCTCAACTGGGACCTTAATGTAGCAAAGTGACCTTTTACACCCCTTAATTAATTCACTATCCAACTTGGTTATTCCAAACCTTTTTACTCTTCCTCAAGTCTCTCATGGTACTCTCTCCCCTCTCAGCAACTAAGAACCTTGCCTAATATGTCACTGAAAAAACTGAGACCATTCATTAAGCTTCCTGCTTCTCCACTCCTCATCTCCTGTCTTCCCCAATAACCTCCTTTTTTCTGTCTCACACAAAGAGGCAGCCCTCATCCTTGCCAAGGCAGACTCCTCTGCATACAACTTTGATCCCGTTCCATTCTCTTTTTCTTTAGCAGACTGCCCTCTTCCTCCCTACCATTCCCAACTCTTTCACTAATCTTTAATCTCTTCTTATCTATTCGATGTTTCCCTGCTGCCTACAGATACACTCATGCCTCCCTCATCTTTAAAAAAGCATTCACCTGATCTGACCATCCCAGCCAGCTATCTTGCCATATCTTTTCTCTTTTGTGACTAAACTCCTTGAGAAAGCCATATATAACCGATGGCTCTGCTTCTCTTCTCATTCAATTCTAAAATCCTTGCCTCTGGCTGGCTTCCAAAACATTTCTCCAATGTTAGGAATGATCTTGATTGTCACATGGAAAGGTCTTTCTTTAATTCTCATTCTTCTTGATCCGTCTGCAGCTTTTGATGCTGCTGATTTCTTGTGACTTCCTCTGATGTTACCTTCTATCTATTCTGTATTTATCTTGTATGTAAAAAGGTTTTTTGTTCATTTGTTTTTTTAAAGAGGTTGTTTTTCTCATCAGAATATGAGCTCCTTGAGATCAGGGACCATGCTTTTGCCTTTCTTTGTATCCCCAATGCTTAACATAGTGTTTGACACATAACAAGAACTTAATGAATGCTTGTCGTCTGCCTTGTTGACCTGGGAAGAATAAGCATCTGACGGTTTTTGTGAGATAGCAGTAATACTCAGGCAAAATCACTGCAGCTGCCCTAAGTATGGTGGCAGGTGAGGGAGGGGCACTGAGTGACACCTATAGGTATTAAGATTCTCATAAGGTGTTTACCTTGCCCAGGATCTTCTGTCTTCTTATCTTGCAAATTTAGCTGTGACTGCTCTACCTCTGGAACATAATTCTTCCCTTTTGAGACTGAAGAGGTTTGCAGAAAATGATTAGTCCAGCATTTTACTAATCGTCTGATATTGTCATAGTTAAGTGACAAAGTTGGGATTAGATTTAATTCATCTGGGGTGGCCAAGTGGCACAGTGGATGTGCCACACGTTCTATCAGCCCTGGAGTCAGGAAGACCTGAGTTCAAATTTGACCTCAGATACTTGAAAACTTACTAACTGTGTGACCCTGGGCAAGTCACTTGACCCCAATTGCCACACCCCCCAAAAATTAATTCATCTGATTAATTAATTAATTTCTATGAACATGTTCAGTGCTCATGTATGGCTAAAGGGACCTTACCTAGAAGGCAGAGGTAGGGCCAGGGAGTGAAACAATTTCAAGGGGCCTGTTGTTTGTTCACTCATGTCCTACTCTTCATGACCTCTGGAGTTTTCTTGACAAAGATACTAGAACTGCCATTTCCTTCTACAGTCCATTTTACAAATGAGGAAACCAAGGCAAACAAGGTTAAATGACTTGCCCAGGTTCACCTAGCTTGGATGTGTCTGAGGTAA
The DNA here is from genome assembly GCA_028627135.1 of Pseudochirops cupreus. Taxonomy (NCBI): domain Eukaryota; kingdom Metazoa; phylum Chordata; class Mammalia; order Diprotodontia; family Pseudocheiridae; genus Pseudochirops; species Pseudochirops cupreus. The sequence continues at coordinate 202,620,539 of CM053581.1, read as the reverse complement.
GATTTGAACTCAGGTCCCCCTGACACCAGCACTCTGTCTGCTGTGTCTAAGGTCAGATTTGAACTCAGGTCCTCCTGATGCCAGCACTCTGTCTACTGTGCTACCCAGCTGCCCCCTTCAAGGGGCCTATCCAGCTCCAAAAGAGAACCACTTATTGTCTCTCCTTTTCTCTCGGTCTCCCACTCCTGTTCTTTCTATCCTTTCCCTATATATTGGGTCAGACGGGGGGCTCCGAGGGGCCTTTCTGGCAGCACTCAAAGCTAAGGAGCTTGCAGAGCCCTAAGTTAATGTGTGGTACATACTGTGACTCAATTACAGTGAATTCTTTCCAATCTAGGTGGATCTTCATTCATACAGCAAAACCAGACGTGATCTAGACATTAGCTAGGTGGCAAAGTATATAGAGCTCTGGTCCCGGAATCAGGAAGACCTGAGTTCAAATGTGACCTCAGACACTAGCTGTGTGACCCTAGGCAAGTCACTTCACCCTGTTTACCTCAGTTTCCTCATCTGTAAAATGATCCTGAGAAGGAAGTGGTAAACCATTCCAGTATCTTTGCCAAGAAAATCCCCAAAAAGGATCATGAAGAGTCAGACATGATTGAAAAACGACTAAACAATCACACATTCTCTTTATCTGTGAAATGGGCATGATAATGCCAGTACTCTTTCCATCATGGGGCTAGTGTGAGTACACTTATAGTAAGCTAAAGGAATTGTGAGAATAATAGATGCCATTATTGTTACCTAATTAACAAGGCATATTTGAGGATCAAATCAGATAAGAGTTATGAAGCACCTTGTAAATATCAAATGGTGTGTGAATGTGAACTATTGGCGATTTTTTTAGCAATATTTTTTTTCTCCAATTACATGTTAAAACAATTTTCAAACATTCTTTTAAAGTTCTGAGTTCTAAATTTGAGCTATTGTTATTATTATCATTTTTGGTATTGGCATTATATTCCCATAGCTAGTTTGTCCTAGAACTGGGGCTGGAATTACCAGACCCTGCTCTCAGGGAGATACTTGACATTGTCAACAAGCATTTATTAAGTACTGTGTGTCAAGTACTATATTAAGTGCTAGGTTATAAAAAAAAAAATTTAGTCCCTACCCTAAAGGGGTTTATATTCAAATGGGGAAAACAGAACCAGGTGCCTGAACTCTTGTCTTCACGTTCTGTTTGTGTGAGGTAGTAATTATAATATTAGAGGGGAAATCCAAGCTCACTTGAGTGTTCCTTGATATTGCTTTGGAAGTAACTGATTTTTCTGAAAGTTTGCATGGAGTTGGTAGGAAGTAGAGTTAATAAGAGAAACACGTAGGCCTGCAGATTGAAATGCACTCTCTGGAGTCAACATTTGCAGGGGGGGAAAGGATTGAATATTCATTTCTAGTGAGATTTTTTTTCTATCTCTATAATTAATTTGTCATAAACATACTGACGAAGCATTTCTGACATTTAATGGAACTGGAGGTGAAGGTTAACTTAGTCTGCTGGAAGGAAAATTAACGAGATGCCATTAAGTGCCGAAAAACATTAAATCCCGGGCCCCTTTCTCCCCCTCCTTCCCATCATCACCACATAGGCCTCCCCTTGTGTCTACAGCTCTACGTGCCAACATTTTGTCCCTCTCTGCAGGTACATGAGAGATGTCCTCGTCTACTTGATCGGAAACAATTCCCTGCTGTGATGGAGAGTGATGCTGTAGCATCCTCTACTCCCATCGCCAGCCACTCACTAAGCAAAGGAGGCCTTCGGGAATGGATGGGGGCACTCAAGAATGTCAACGGCTACCTAACAATTTAGGGTGAGCTGAAAATTGACTTCTTGCCTGAACTACCAGATGCAAATTCTGACAAGTTTTAACAGGCGGCCAAGATTTGAGGCTTGAAGCATTTAAATGAGTTCTGGGATGCTCTGTGGTTTCTTTCTAGAATTCTGAAACTCCGAAGGGTTTTCTTTAAAGAAAGAACAAAGAGATTTTCCCATTTGAGGACAGGAGACTGGTTACTTTACTTGAGAAATTAGTGTGTGTGGTTAATGATCCTGCTATGGGTCAGTCAGGGTTGTTCTGCTCTATGGATTCAGGTTGGATTCCTCATCTCTACAAAGTCAGGAGATGGTACAGGAGAAAGAACCCTGCCCGACAAGCCAAGAGATGGACATTCGTTGTTAACTTGCTGTGTCTGGTGTTCAAATCCTTCATAATCTGTCCTCCCCAAACCCATTTCTCCTGGCTTCCTCCATTTCACAGTCTTTCCCTCCCCCACAACATGCTCCACAATGCAGTGATACTGGGCTTCTTGGGTTTTTCTTGCACAAAACACTCCCTCTCCCAATTCTGGGCATTTTCATTGGCTGTTCCCCACGCCTAGAATGTTCTCCCTCTTCATCTCTGCCTCCTGCCTTGTCAGACTTCCTTCAAATCCCACCTACAACCCCGTCTTCTACAAAAAGCCTTTTCTGAAGGCCCTTAATCCTGTGCCTTTTTCTCTGTTGATTGTCTCCAATTTATCATGTGTACAGCTTGTTTTTACATAGATGTTCGTGGGTTGTCTCCTCCCTTAGACTGTGAGCTCCCTTTGTCGGGGGTCCATCATTTGCCTTTCTTTGTCCAGCACTTAGCCTGGCAAATATTAGGTGTTTAACCAATATTTGTTATGTTAATTGACTGACCTACTGCATGACCTTGGACAAGTCACTTATGCCTCTTTCTTCCTCTATAAAATGAAGATGACAAAATCTTCCCTTCCTATCTGACAGTATTGGGAGGATCAAATGAAGTTATATACTATATGTATAAGCAGCAAATGCTCTGGATTTTCTCAACCCACACATGCATTAGCAGACTGTGTCCCCAGAGCCAGGCCTCTTCTCCATCTCTTCTGGGATTCTAAGGGCAACACTAAGGGGCAATGAGGTTTCTTCTAATGCTGTTGACTCAAGCCCCCTTTCTCATGTATTTCCCCCTACTAACAACCTATTCCCTGCTATCCACATCCAGAGAAAGAACCAATGGAGTCTAATGCAAATCAAAGCACACTAATTTCACTTTATTTTTTTCATAGCTTGTTCTTTTGTTCTGTTTCTTCTTTCACAACATGAAATGGAAAATGGAAATATGTTTTACATCATTGCACATATATATAACCTATATCAAATTGCTTACTTTCTTAGGGAGAAGGTAGGGGAAGAGAAAAAATACATAACTCAAAATCTTATTAAAATGAATATTAGAAATTATCTTTACATCTAATTGGAAAATATAAAATATCTTTTAAAAATGACCTATTATCTCTTCAATATTGCCTAATCAGTGATAAATGTCCCAGCTGATATTTAACCAGTTGATATTCCCTTGATATATTGATAAGCAATTAACATCAATTAGCTTTTACAAATAGATATTGACCGAGAAGATCTAGAAAGATCTTCTACTACCTCAGTCCCTGGGGAGGGTGGGCTCAGAATCAAAGTGGCTGCTATGAGCATGTCCTTCCCAAGTTTGCTTACAGCTGTGTCTTAGCCCCTAGACAAGTGTATGAAGGGCTATGATAACCTTAACCATAGACTTAATGAAAGAATTTGTTCTGTGAAGTTTGGATTTCAATCAAAGGGCCCCACTTGAGGACCTAGAGGGTCACATGTGGCCTCAAGGCCACAGATTCCCCACCTATGGAACTACAGGCCTGTAGCTTTCGTTCAGTCAGTGAACTTTCATGGGAAAAAGTCACCTTTATTTTCACTAGTCTCTAACTGAAATATGGCATTTACTTATATTATGAACATAGGCAACAAACATTCTAAGAAGAGGTCTGTACATTTCACTTCAGCACCGTCCATGACCCCATGCAATGGAGGGACATGGCTTTGCATTTAAGAGGGTGTGGAAATGTTCTGTGACTGTTTTCTGCCTGCTTGCTGAACAGTGAAGAAAAGCCTTTTGATGGACTTCTAAGCTAGAACTTCACACTAATAGGCTGAATTGAGCTCTTGCTTCCCTGGAGCAATTTAGGGAAAGCATGCTGTAAGTCTCTGAATGGGGAGCAAGGCCTTGGGCTCTTCTACCCAGGTGCCAAGTGAGCAAGGAACATATGACACTAATGTTACAGTCTGTCCTGTGCTATCCATTCTTTCTTGCTCTTCGGTGAAGAGGTACTGGAAATGAAATGATCTTATAAGCTTTAAAAGGTTGAAGAGCCACCATATGTATGACAAATGCTAATGACTACCTTTATATAATGCTTTAAGGCTGACAAGTACTTTACAAATATTATATTGTTTTATACTCACAAAAACCCTGGGGAGCAGGCGTTATTATTATTTGCATTTTACAGATGAGGGAAGTAAGGCTTCATAGATTTAATAGTTTCCAGAGTGCGTGGTGAGGGAACATCACAGACTTGAGAAATGACCTGTAGGATCCAGTTCAGAAGTGAATCAACCCAGCAGTCAAGATGCTAAGTCCTATGTAACAAAGTCGGTCAATAAATGTTAATTGTCTAATATGTGCCAGGCACTCTGCTAAGCCCTGGGGATACAAAAAGAGGCAAAAGACAGTCCCTGCCCTCAAGGAGCTTACAATCTAACAGGGAAGAGTCATTTGAAAAGTGCGATCATGCTCTCTCTCCTCCCCAGACCAAAGCCTTTTCTTCTCAGTTTGATTCAAATGAGCACATATGTATTAAGCATCAACTATGCCAAGGGTACTTAACGTTTTTGTATCATGAAGCCCTTTCTTTAGCAATCAGTCCAGTGAAAACTATGGGCCCCTTCTCCAATGTTTGTTGCCTACATTTATAACTGAGTTTAAACGCTAAATTTTAATTCAAGATTAGCAAAAATAAGATGATTTTTTGCCCACATAAGTTAATGGACCCCTTAAAATCTATCATGGCCCCTTGAGGGGTCTATGGAGCCCAGGTTAAAAACTCTTGTAGTATGTGCAAGGTTCTGAGGACATAAGGATCAAAGATGTCCCTGCCCTCAATGAGTTTTCATTTGCCTGGATGTAGTAGCATAAGTATAATACCACATAAGGCATATTATACCCACTATGATATATAATGCCACATAAGAATAAAGGAGGGATCCAGGTAACATGCTATAGGAAAAGTTGGGAAAAAGCTTGAGAAATCAAGAAAAGAAGATAGTGTCCGAGCTTAGCCTTGAAGGGAAAGAAGGAGATGAGGAGCAATCACATTCTGGGTGTGGCAGAAGGCCTATGCCAACGCATAGATATAGAAGAAGCCATACCAAGTCTGGGTAATAGTAGTCCAAATTTATTTTCACTAGAGCATGTAGAGGAGGAATGGTATAAGTATATATACATATACATACACATACATATGTGTGTGTATATATATACATACACACATACATATATATATACACATACATATATACACATATAAGAGTGTATTTGTATATATATATATATACACACACACACATATATGTGTGTGTATACATATATACATGCCTGTAAACTAGTTTGCATAGGTCTTTAAATACCATGCTATCCTAGAAGAAATGTGGGGCCATTGCCAGTTTTTGAGCAGAAGTCCACAGTCAGACTTGTGCACTGAGTCGATGAGTTTAGTATTTGTGAGGAGAATGTTCCAGTAGAGGCTAGAAGCATGGAGATGAGCTAGGAGGTTGTTGTAACAATCCAGGTGAGAGGGGATGAAGGCCTGAACTAGAGGTGTGGCAGTGTAGATGGAAAGGAAGGGATGGATGGATGTGCAGGGTTTTGTGTAGATCATAACTTGCAACTGTTGGGTGCTGGGGATAAAGAAGAGGGGAGAATCCAGGATGATTTCATGATTTTGATTCTGGGTGACTTGGAAAATGTGATATTCTCAACAGAAATAGGAACACTAGAAAGATGAGCTGGCTAATCAGGGAATATGAGGAGTTCAGACTTATGATCTTTAAGGCCTCCTTTTTACTCTACCAGTATGATTTGTTTATAGGAACTAAGGAAATCATCAGGGGAGAATGTAAAGAGAGGAAAAGGACTAGAACACAGACTAGGGTGGAAAAAAGATGATGATCCCATTTTGGAAACTAATAGTGGCCAGGCAGTTAGGAGAGGAACCAGAAGATAAGAGCTTCATGAAAACCCTGGGAAAAAAGCTTGACACAATGAAAAGAGCACTGTACAGAATCAGAGGACCTGGATTGGAATCCAGTTGGGTTGCAATATTGTCTCTGAGGATTACTATCTCTGTGAACTTTTTTTTTTGGTAAATCACTTAGGTTTTCTGGGCCTCAATTTCCTCATTTCTAAAATGAATGGTGTAGACTAGATGGTTTCCAAAGTCCCTTGAAATTCTGAATCTTTAATGCTATGTGTAGTTTGAGGTGTCATGGAGATGTCAAGTAGGCCAGTGATGTTGCAAAACTAATGTTCGAGAGAGAGATCAGGCATAGATATGTAGATGTGGGAGTCATCTGCATGGACAAACCCCCATATAATCAAACCCATGACAAGTAGATGCAGTGGTGAAAGGAGGAGAGGAGAGAGGAAAAAAAGGGAGAGAGAAAAGGGAGACAGAGAGACAGAGAGAGACAGAGACAGAGAGAGAGAAAGAAAGAAAGAGTGAGAGAGAGGATCTAGGCAGGTGCATTAAGGGAGATAGCCATACACAGAGAGGGAGAGGAAGTAGGAAGAAAGACCAGTAATGGAGACCTAGAAGGAGCAGTCTGTCATATAGGGTATCTCTAAACTGAACATCCTTATTCTCTTCAACTAATCCTCACATAGATCAATGGTTATTCCTATGTTTTAACTCCAATTTTCCATGCTTGAAAGAGACAGTCTTAATTGATACCTAATATATAATCCTCAATATAATATATAATGCTACATAGTGCCTTGGCTTGAGAAGATCCAGCTGAATGATATGAACATTGCACTTGGGTTGATCTAGATCAAGCTATATCTTCAAAAAGGAAGCATACTAGAGAGGAAACAGGTCCTTTGGCCCAAGAGGAAGACTCAGGGGAAATACTTTTGTTCTTTGCCCTTCAAAATTTCTTGGTGGAGAGGAAATTCTTGGCCCAGGTTCAAGGAATTGTTTACTCTGGGACTACAGAAGGAAGCTGTCATAGTCAAAGGTCTGGCAGTTTTTAGTCTCACTCTGTCAAAAAAAAAGGCAACTTGGAACCAATGAAGTCAGTCATTGAAAAATTGGTTTCTCGTGGGGTGAATCGAGGGGGAGCTAAAGGCAGGGCAGATCCTAGCAGGAACCAGAGGCCCAGGGGTCCTGGGTCACAATGGATGGGGCCACTATGTTTCTGATGGAAGCCCAAAATCCCTGTTTGTTCCAAGAATGATGGGTAGAAGCCTGGGTAGCTTGATAGGCTGAAGATGAGGGAGGATACTTTGGGTGGATAGGGTAGGGCTCTTCCTATTAGAGAAGAAGACACAAAGGAACGCCAAAGTGCACAAGAAAAAGGAATCAGAAGACCTGAATTCTAGTCCTGTTCTGCTACTAAGCAGCTATACACCCTCAAATAAGTCACTTTCTCTCTCTGGGCTTCAGTTTCCTCATCTATAAAACAAAAGGATTGAAATAGAGGATCTCCAAGGCCTCTTCCAGCTCTGACAATGTATGAACCCAAGCCCAAGCTGTGCAGGACTAAGTGGAAGGCAAGAGGTGGTGCTGGGGAGACATGGTATTTTTTTTTTAACCCTCATTTCCAAAGAGATTTGGTTTACCTTTGAAATAATTAAGGTTCAAGGGCTGTATAGACCCAGTTGTTTTTTTTTTTTTTCTGGGACTTACTCTACTTCACCTTTGCTTCTTATAATTGATCATTTGAGAATCACCCTACTGTCAACTAAATCTCCTTTCCACTCATCTGATGGGATAAGATAGGAGGCAACAGGTGAAGGGAAGCAATGTGAAAGATGATGCACAGAGCCTGGAAAATCCCTCTGGCAAAGACTTGCTAGAAAAGTGCTGTGTGGCCTTATTAAAAAGGATGAGTCACCAGCAGTCTGGGGATCTGAGACAGAGCCACCTGCTTTGGAAAGCCCCAGACAGATGTCAGCTGAACAAGACAGACATCTGCCCGGGCTAAGGACAGGGCAGTCACACCACACAGGAAATCCATTTGGACAGCGGGCAGCTGGCCTGAGATTAACCATCAGCAGGTAGGAGCAGGTGAGGAGAGAGAACAGCAGGGTCAGCTAGGGGGAGGCCACAACACAGATGTTGCTCAGGCCACAGTCAACAAGGCATTCATACATAGACTGCCCTCACTGTCTCTTCCCTGGCCCCCTCAGCACATACCTCACTGCCATGCATAATTTTATACTAGGCCAAATACCCTGCCCCATCCTGGACACAGGGATCTGTCTCTCAGGCTAAATGTAACATTTTCCTTATTCTGATTTATGTCATATTGTGGTGCTGTGGAAAACACACTGGCCTGGAGCTATTCCCAGGTCTGCCCATCTCAAGCAAGACTTCTCTGAGGGTGGGGAGGATAACACTATTTCTAGGGCCTGCTGTTACTAATTGGCTTTCTCCATCAGTTTCTGTGGTGCCTTGTGTTGTATGTGTCTCTCAGGAAGTCTTGTGTGATGTTTCATGTTATACAGAGTTGTCCTAGGTCTTAAGCTCATAGAAGGGTTTGGCCACTGATGATTCCATATCCCAAGTTTAACAACAGCTGTATGTCCCTAATAGTATCTCTTGAGTGTTTCCATACTTCGCTAGGCATTCTGGTTGTTTCACAGGTCATTGGACTTTTGTGAGCCTGGAAATTCCTCTCTGCTGGGTGAGAATGGCAATGGCTCAAGTCTGACTATGGGATGGATGCTTCATCCAATTGCCTGATGCAGAAAAGTGCATTCTTATAACTTGAGACCACAGGAGCATAGAACTTAGAAATGGAATGGGCTTTTAAGATCATATAGTCAGTCCAATCCCCCTCAGTTTTGCAAGAGAGGAAACTAAGGTCCTAGACCCCAAAAATCCAAGGAGAAAAGGACCCATATGTATTAAAATATTGAGGGCAGCTCATTTTGTACTAGCAAAAATCTTGAAACTAATGGACTGTCCTCCTATTGGAAAATGAATAAATAAATTATCATATAAGAAGATAATGGAATATCATTGTACCACAAGAAATAAAATGGAAAGCTTTGGAGAAAACTGGGAAGACCTCTATAAATTGATAGAGAGTGAAGTGAGTAGAACCAGGAGAAAAGCTATGCAGCAACAACATCCTGAGGAAAAACAACTTTGAAAGATTTTAGAACTCTGATCAATGCAATGACCAATCGGGATTCCAGAGGACTAAAGATAAACCTGTTCCCCATCTCCTGACAGAGAGCGAATGGATTCCAGATGCAGAACAAGACATCTATTTTTTAACCTGGACAATGTGGAGATTTGCTTTACTTGACTATATGTATTTGTTACAAGGTTTTAAAGTTTTAAGGTTTTAGTTTTAGTTTTTAGGCAATTAGGCAATAGGGGGATGAGAATGAAAATGAACACATTAATTTTTAAAAATTAAAAAAAAGAAACTGAGGCACAAAGAAGAAAAAGTGATTCCTACCCATTTCTCCTGGCTCTTTTCCAGGTACACAGAGTTCAGGAGAGAGCTTAGAGCTAGAGATTTAAGAGTCGTCTGCTTAGAAGTGATAATTGAACCCGTGACAGTGAATGAGATATCTCTCTCTCTCTCTCTCTCTCTCTCTCTCTCACACACACACATACACACACACACACACACACACACACACACACACACACACACACACAGAAATATAAAGAAAGCCTTAGGGATATCTAGAATGTTTAATCCCTTTTCCATATAACAGCCCTTCAGATATTTGAAAATAACTTTTGTGCTCTTCCACCTTCATCCTGGGCAGGTATTCAGGCAAAATGCCCCCTCTTCTCTTTCACCTGCTTCTCATTTGCCAGAGTTCTGAGTTCCCTCGCTCACCTTGCCTCCTTCCACGCACACATCAGTTTATAACATCCTGCCTCAAATATGTGACCCAGACCTGGACACACTTCTCCAGATGTGATCTGAGCAGAGCCAAGGACAGACGATCGCTCCTCATTTCCGTGAGTGACATCTGACATCAGCAAACACCCAGCCACGAGACTTGAGTCTCCAAATGCGGTTCATTCCCCGCGTCTCAGTGGTACCTGTGCTCCATCTCTGAAAGGTTTCCCACCCTGGCTCTGGGTCCAGTTTGAGCCTGGCTCCCCCTGCTGACAACCAGCAAGGGCTCCCTGTCTGCAGTACTGGTCTGGAAAATCTGTATCTTGTAGCAAGGGACCAACCACCCAACCAGTCCTGTTCTAATGCTAATGTTCAGAGGAACAGGGGTAGCTTCCAGAAACATTCGGGTAAAAAAAAAAAAGAGGCAGAAATAAATGTATTTGCGTACAGTACACCTGGAGAACAACGGCTTCTTTCAGAGGAACACAGGAGTCTCCAAGTTCGACCAGATCCATGCTCCCGTCAGGCTAAGGATTTGCTTTGAACAGGGGCCCCAAGGGTCATGCCAGCTGTGGGACAGCTAGGTTACCCTCCCACATGCCAGCCTTCAAGATGAGGTATATCCTGGCTTCCCTTAGGAGCCATTCTTGGCTCCAACATTCATAAATGCATCCAAGATCCTTCCAAATTCATTTATGCTTTGGGCAAGGGCCAGTACTCACTCAAGCCTTCAGGGCATTGGTGTTATAGAGGCAAGAGTACCACATCAGAAGTCAGGAAGCCTGAATTCTAACACTAGCTCTCCCACTAGTATGCTGGGTGGCCTTGATTGACGTTCATCTCTGAGCCTCAGTTTCCCCATATGAACAATGAGGAGATTGGACTAGATGATCTTGAAGGCCCTTCCACCTCTAAGACAGGCAGTACAGTGGGCTGGAGAGAGCGCAGGGCCTAAAATCAGAGACCCTAGGGTTGAATCTTCCCTGCAATACTTAGCTTTATTATTTTGTAGTTTTATGACCCTGGAAAAACTCTTGAGGTTACTGAGCCTGTTTCCTCAGTGATAGCCTCCAGGGCAAAGAAGAAAGAATCAACTATTAATGGGGCAGCTGGGTGGCACAGTGAATAGAGCACCAGCCCTGAAGTCAGGAGGACCTGAGTTCAAATCCTGCCTCAGACACTTGACACACTAGCTGTGTGACCTTGGGCAAGTCACTTAACCCCAACTGCCCTGCTTTCCTCCCTCCAAAAAGACAAAAAATATAAAGTAATATATAAATATGTGGTAGTACTCTAGGGGTCTAGATTCCTACTTCCTAGGTAATTCACTAAATTTCTTTGATTCATATTTGCAAGGGGTCTTCTTTTTCTTCTTTGTCAGATCAAATAAGCAGCTGAGGATGTCAGGGAAGCTAGACACACCCAAGGGTTTGAGTCTAAAGAGGTGTGGATACGAATTGGACCATTGGAGGAAACATGAACATTTGCACTGGAAGCTGACCTTTCTCTCTCCAGGGATTTGTCATTCATGGTAAGGTAGGGAACCCAACCAAGCTAAGAATTCTTGTTGGTGAACACAGTGTTTCTGTCCTGAAAGAAAGCTAATTAATATAAATTATTATAAATTTTGGAGCAGCTAAGTGGATCAGTGGATAGAGCACCAGTCTTGGACTCAGGAAGACTCATCTTTCTGAACTCAAATCTGGCCTCAGACACTTATTAGCTGTGTGACCCTGGGCAAGTCACTGTTTACCTCAATTTCCTCATCTGTAAAATGAACTAGAAAAGGAAATGGCAAACGAGTATCCTTGCTAAGAAAACCTCAAATGGGGTTACAAAAAGTCAGACACAACTAAAATGATAGAATAACAACAAATTATTGTTAATTATTTTTAGATTATAAATATATTAATGTAAATAATCAACATGAATATAAGATTAATACAGTTTTACATTTTAATTTTTGTTCTGAACTTTTCAAAATACCAAATAAAATTGGCATTGCCATGAACATAGTAGAACATAAAAAGAGAATTTTACAGGCTATTATGGTTCTCTATTATGAATAGCTTTCTTTTCTTGTTAATTATGTAATAAATTCAACCTGTAGCTTTCAAAACTGCCCTGTTTCTCTGTGCTTCTTGCTGCCCTTCCTTTGGTTCTCTTCTCTGCAGAAAATAAGTTTAATTTGAAAGGGGGGCCAGAAAGACCTTAAATAAAGCAAGAATAGGGTTTTGTTTTGTTTTTAAAATTTATTTATTTTTATTTTTGCAGGAGGGAAGGCAGGGCAATTGGGGTTAAGTGACTTGCCCAAGGTCACAGGCTAGTAAGTATTAAGTGTCTGAGGCTGGATTTGAATTCTGGATTTTGAACTTCCTGAGCTGGTGCTCTATTCACTGTGCCTAGCAGCCACCCCAAGAAGAGGATTTTTTTTTTTAAGCACTTAAATAAAAGCCCAATTAGCCACGTGCTGCTCCCAAGCACTCATGGGACCATAGCCAATTGTATTGGCTTCCCTATTTTAGGCTGTCCAGTCTGATCCAAGGCTAAGCGTCTGTATGAACACCGAAGGCAATGTTTTGTTCAATTATTCAGATGATTTCCAAGAGCCAGGTATCAAGCACCACAATGACAAGAAATCTAAATTTGTGACTGCATGGACTCCCCCCTACCCTGCAATTTTTATCCATAAAAGGGGCTGGGATTGAGGGTCAAAGAACCTGGGTTCAAGCCCTGGTTCTGCCCCCTCTCTGAGCCCCCTCTCTGATGATGGGGTTTAGATTTGGAAGGGTCTTTGGAGATCATCTAATCTAAAACCCTCATTTTTGTATGTGAGGAGGTTGAAGCACAGAGAAGGAAGTGACTCGACAAGGGCCATGTTACAAGGAAGTTGAACTGCTAACTTCTCCAGCTTCCTTTAAGTCCCAACTAAAATCCCACCTTTTACTGGAACCTTGCCAGCCCCTCTTAATTCTAGTGTCTTCTCTCTGTTAATTACAGTTATACCTTCCCCTTCCACATCTTAGGGGTTGGGGGCACAGTGCCCTCACAATCTGGAAAATCCATGCAAATTTTTTGGCCCACCCTTCATATCTCTCAATTATTATGGTATTAAAAGATAAAATACATTAATATTATACAATACTATACATATATTTTACGTATTTCTGAGTTTCTACACTTTTTCTATGTCTCATACTGGCTTTTGCATGTTGTCTGCAGCTTCTGCAAAGCTCCCCCCAAATTCCCGCTTAATCTCTTATGCAGATCGGCAACATATCCAAACTACACTGATGTAGAAGGATTAACCGTATTGCCCTTTTTTCAGTATAGAACTTGTTTTGTATTCATTTGTTTGCATGTTGTCTCCCCCATTGGACTGTAAATTCCTTGAGGGCAGGGACTATCATTAGCCTCTTTTTAAAATTCCTGGTGCTTAGCACTGTGCCCTTAATAAATGTTTATTGATTGAAATGGCAGAACTGAATTTCAAAACCAGGTTCTCTGACTCCCAAAACCTGCCTCACCAGATTACTAACATTGTCCAATGAAATAATGGTGTAAAGTACTTTGTTATTTAGAAAGTTCCATATAAATATGATAGAGATAGGAAGTGGATCTTAGGTTTTATTGTTGAAGGGAATATCTGGGGAAGGAGATTGCCGGTGGAGGGCATCACCTGGTCTGTTTAGAGAGTTGCCTAGAGCACTTAGAGCAGTGGTTCTCAACCTTCCTAATGCCATGACCCTTTAACTCTCGTATGTGAGCATATCTGCATGTGGATGGACCCTCCTGGAGACAGATAGAGGAGTGGTGTCTCGATTCCTAAGACCGTCAGAAATATGTGTTTTCCGATGGTCTTAGGTGACCCCCAAAGGGATCGTGACCCACAGGTTGAGAACCGCTGACTTAGAGGAAGAAAGGAAAGAAATCAAGCATTTGTTAAGTGCCTACTAAGTGCTAGGCTCAGGGCTAAGCCCTTTACAAATATTGTCTCATTTGACCCTTACAACAACCTGGGGAAGTACGTCCTATCATCATGTATAATAAGTCATATTATAGATTATTGTATTATATTCATGTTTTACAGATAAGGACACCGAGTCAGAAAGAGGTTAAGTGACTTGCCCAAGGTCACATGTATGTGAAAGAGGCCTTGAATCCAGAATTTCCTAAGTCTAAGGGCAGCTCTATCCACTACACCACACTGCTTCTTATGTTCATATGAGCCGCCCATGATGAAAAGGACCACAGGAGATCACTGGGTCTGAGGACATCCCAGCAAGGCTACATGTCCTTCTCTCGATCTTCTGTTTTTTAAGAGAGGGTTCTAGGGCTGCTACGTCTCCTAAAAACAGGAGGGCAAAAAGAAACAAAGGATGATACAAAAAGAGAAAGGATTTGCTAGAGACACTGGGTTGCAATCCATCTCATCTTTCCTTAGGAACAGCTCCCAAGTCCAGCCAGTCTACACCCCAGTAGCCCCGAACCCTCCCAGCAGCACAGATCACTGCTCTTGTTAGCCACCTTTAACAGCCTAATCTTTTCTTACAGTTTGACATTTGAAATCCAGCCTTGGTGCCAAGTTCAAATCAGTGCTCTGGGCTGTTCATGCCACTGTAGATAATTAAACTCAAATTAAAAAGTCGTTGGAGCTCCCGAATCCAGCTGGATACATTCTCCTTAGGAGGGTGGGGTGTGCCAGGGAAGTATGACGGGGGAAGGAGGGGAAAGAAGGCAAGAAGTTTATGGGCCTTGTTGGTAGGAAGCTGACCCTTGACACTTCCTGGGTCAACCTCCCAACCCCCAGACCACAGGCATGTCTCCTGCAAGAATTAGCAAGGACATTTTTGAGGTTATTCAGGTACTTGCCAGTTAACACGGGAGTTTAGGGGAGCAAGCAGGGAATGGGGCCAGGAGACAAAAGCCACCTGCCAGTTCGAGGGCCCTATCACCAAAGCACAGACTCTTAGTTTCTATGTTGGGGGTACGAGAACTTTAAACCATCAGTTCTCAACCTGTGCTCTGTGAATTTTGTTTATACTTTGACATCTGCCTTTCCATGAGAGGAAAGGAAGGGAAAGAAATAAGCACTTATATAGGGCCTACTATGTGCCTGCCCTAAGCCCTCTACAAATATCATCTCATCTGATCCTTACAACAACCCTGCAAGGTGGGTGCCGTTAGTGTCCCCCTGTTACAGTTGAGGAAATCGAACAATGTCACACAGCTAATAAGTGACTGAAGCCAGATTTAAAAATTATAATAATAGCATATTATTATTGTTAGCTAGCATTTATAGTACTTACTATGTGCAAGACATTGTGCTAAGCACTTTACAACTATTACCCCATTTGATCCTTAAAACAGCCAAAGATAGGAAGATAAGAAAGTAAGATAAGAAGCTTTGGAATCATCTGAGACTCTTCAGTCTCTGTTCCCATCCTCCCCACCCCCATACTTGGAACACCCCCAGAGGCCAAGCTTTGTCCATTCTACCTGCCCCCCCTATCTTCCATCAGTCCCTTTTCTCCTGTGACACAGCCAATAATTTAGTCTCATTCTTTCTCTTCCAGAGTATTGCAATAGCCTCTTAATTGGTCTGCTGTTTCTGATTTCTCCCCTGTTCAATTCATTCTCCACACAGTTGACAAATTGATATCAGTAAAGCACAGGTCTGAGCATGAGTCTTCTCTACTCAAGACTCTCTCTTGTCTCTAGGATGGAATGCAAATTCCTCTGTTGGGCACTTAACACCCAGTGCAGTCTGGCTCGGGTTTACCTGTTCAGATTGATCACCCATTGCTTTCCTTCATACACTCTGTATGTTACAGACAAACTCTACTCGTTGCTGTTCAACCTGACACAACATTCCATCTCCTGACTCAATAATTTTGTACAAGCTGTCCTCTCAGCCTGGAATGCACTCCCTCTTCAGACTTCGACCTTGCAGAATTCCTGGCTTACTTCAAGGTTTAGCTCAAGTGCCACTTTCTATATAAAACCTATCCTGATTCCTCCAGTTGCTAGGACACTCTCCTTGGGAAATTATATTGTATTGACTTGGTACATACTTTATTTTACTTACCTGAGTATATGTGTTCCTTCATAGAATGGAAACTCTCAGACCTAGACAGCTTGGACCCTCAGGTTTCATTTCTGGTTTTGTATCCCTAGTACTTAGTGCCGAGCAAGCCCAGCACAGAGCATGTTCTTAATTTATGTTTATTGGATGAATGAATGAATGAATAAACAGATGAATGATGTTATACTAAAAGGCCAGACTAGAGAAGGAGAGATGGACAAAGAGGAGGTTCAGAATTCTATGAAATCCTACGATCTTCATCTTTCCCTAGGTCGTAAGACCAAGAAAGTTGCTATTAAAGCCTACATCCCCTGACTTGGAATACAGGGCTTTTCCCACTGCTCCCCGATTTGATTTACATGTTTTTCAGAAGCATACCTGTTGTGTGCATCTGTAAGCACACCTGCTTCACCCCTGCTGTTGTGACTGAGATCAGGCCTAGGATGCACTGTGAACTCCTCAGAGACAAAGATTTCAATCCCCCCAACCCTCCATCCCCTACCCCTATATACCTCCTAGCTTATAAGCTAAAATACAAATGAGCTCCTTAGAGGGGTACTAAAGACCCTCCATGCTCTAATGGCCTCCAGTCAGGTACAGAAATAGCATTGTGGGCTGATGGAAAGACAATTGGATCTGGACTTAAGCTGAGTTCAAATCCTGCTCTATTCCTCACTACCTGTGTAGTACCGGCTTCATTCATTCATTTACAAAATGAGAGGATTGGGCTAACTGATCTCAAGGTCAATTCTAACTCTAAATCCCAAGGTTCTTTTTTTTGCCAGTCATTTCATTCTTTCTACACCCCAGCCAAAATGACCAGAGGTGTGAGAGAAACAGAGAGCTAGGCCCTGATTACTGGGTGTAATGAATCCCCTCAAGTGGTTGCATTATTTGAATTTTCATGGCCATTCAACTAGAACCAAATATCTAGTGTATATTATATAGCATCTACTATGTGCCTAGAACTGTGTTAAGTAAATGTTTTAAAATTTTCTTATTTGATCTTCACGAATAAGGGAGGTGGGTGCTATTATTGTCCCTATTTGACCATATTTTACATAACCATAACTTTGAATAGTATGAATTTGAATACATGTGGACCCTTCAGGGGATTTACTACTTGCTTAGGAGCTAGTTGTTCCCTGTGTTTGGAACCCCCTCCCTCCTTGACTCCACCTGTTGAAATACCTCTTTTCCTTCAAAGCTTCCTGGTAGAGTGGATAGAGCACTTGATTTGGAGTCAGGACTAGACCTCGGTTTAAATCCCCCCCACCCCGAATGCTAACTAGCTCTGTGACCCTGGACCAGTCACCTAAGCTCTCTGAGCCTCCGTTTCCTCATCTGCACGATGGGAGCACCTGCCTGACGTATTTCTGTGAGGATCCAGCATGTGTAAAACACTCAGAAAACTCTACTCTGCTGTATAAATGTCAGCTATTACTGATCATCATTTTTGCTGACTTCTCCCCCTACTCCACCTGAAAGTGTCCTCTCTCTCCCTCCTCAAATTTTCCTGGAATATCTTATTTCAATCTCGCCTTTGCCCCACCCTCCTCTGAATCACAATTAAGGGGTGCAGTCATGTGCCTTCTATTAAGCCATAAGTTCTCTGACAGTTAAAAACTATACAATTTTTCTTCCATCTTTGTATCCTCAGCACCTAACATGGTGCCTTGTTCATCTGAAATGCTTGATAAATGTTTGTTGAGGTAGCTGAACCGAATCGAGTTAAATTGAATTGCGTTGCATTGATTTGAATTACTCCCTCAATCTCACACTCAGACTGCTGGTCCATCTGCCCACCTGGACTGCAGACTGTGAGCTAGGTAGCGCAGTGGGCAGAGTGCTGGACCTGAGGCCAAACGTGGTTTCAGACACTTCCTAGCTCTGTGACCCTGGGCAGGTCACTTCACCCTGTTTACCTCAGTTTCTTCATCTGTAAAATGAACTAGAGAAGGAAATGACAGACCGCTCTAGTATCTTTGCCAAGAAAATTTCAAATGAAGAATCAGACATTATTGAACAACAAAAACTGCCAGCTGCTCAGAATCACAGTTGAAATAGACGGTATTACTTAATCAACAACAAAAAAGGATTTCCTCAGTCTCTCTGGCTTAGGAAGCCCTCACAAAGGGCTCACTCAAACAACTCTGCTTTCCATCTCCAAGAAGAAAAGGTAAAAGGAAGGAGACAGATTCAAAGTGCAACGATAAAGACCTGGGCTGGAAACGCTGGAGAACTTGACAAACATCAGGAGAGCTAAGGACGCAACAAGGCCTGGGGATCCTCAGGTCATTGATTTAGAGCTAGAAGGAAACATAAAAGTCAAGTCTAATTTCCCTACTTAATAGATGTGGAGACTGAGGCCTACAGAAGAGAAGGGTCTAAACTCATTCTGTCAGAATTCAAACCCAGACCCTTTGACTCCCCATCCAGATGGAATCTTCGTCCCTTGAGATATTTCAGAATGAGACAAGCATTCCTCTATCTTGAATGTTTTAAAGGAATGGGGGAAGGGGTCATCTCCAGTCATCCTTATCTACATCTGGCTATGGGACCCATATGGGTCCAGAGGAGAACATGAGGCTGGGGACCTTGCCCAGCCCTCCCTCACTTAAATCCAATTCACTTGTGAGTCATGGCATCACCTTCGTCATGTCGTGGTCTTCTTCTGAGAAGAAATGGTCTTGACCAGAGGTTGGGGTTTCATACCCTAATAGCTGTTTTTAAAGAGAATTATCATGGTGAAATCTTACAAATATTTCCTCTTCTTTGATCCAGTAGCAGATACATCAACATATAGTAGAAAGAGGAGTGAGTTTAAGATTAGGAGACCTGAGTCTGAGTACAGGTGCTAATTAATACTGATTAAACTGCTCAACCGTGGGCGACTCATCAGTAAAATCAGTATTAAAAAAAAAAAAGCAATACTTGTATTGTCTGCTTCATAGGATTGTTTTTTGTCTCTTTTTTTTTTATTTTGAGCAAGGAAGGCAAGGAAATTGGGGTTAAGTGACTTACCCAAGGTCACACAGCTAGTTAAGTGTCAAGTGTCTGAGGCTGGATTTGGACTCAGGTCCTCCTGACTTCAAGGCCAGTGCTCTATTCACTGCACCACCTAGCTACCCCTATAGGATTGTTTTGGGGAAAGTGCTTTGTAAACCTTTCAAGTGCTATAGAAACATAAATGATCGTTACAATTGCACAAACTACAAAATCTATCACAGAGGGTGGGAAATTCAAGGACTTTACCTAGAATTCAAATCCTCTATAATTAGTGGCCACTCTATGTTTCCCACTTTTCTTATATTTTTATTCTCCACACACTCCGTGTTCCAGCCTAAGTAATTCACCCTATGCTCCCCAAGTACATCATGTGCTCTCCTCACTCCCTTTGCTCATAACATTCCTTAAACACATAATGTCTGCTCTCTCACTTTGGCATTTTGAATTCCCACCCATTATTTAAAGGCCATCTCCAAAGCCACCATCTCCACAGAGCCTTCTCTGATCCCTTTAAGTCTTTAATAATTAATTCCCTCTCAGATCTCATGTAGATTTTGGTTATGCTTTCTAGTACACTTACCATAAGATGCTGTATATGGTAGTTGGATGGGCTTGTGTTTTATCCTGCTCTTATAAGCTCCACAAAGTCAGGGGCCACGTCTTATCTAAACTCTATATCCTCCCAGTACCCAGCATAGTACTCTTAGTAAAGATTTGTTTGATGGGTAAATGAATGATTTCATGCACACCTGAAAGAATGAATGATGCTATCTGGTATATTGGAACAAGTAGGGGATTTGGAACTGGAGGTCCTAGGCTTGAATGCTGTCATTGTTCCTTACAACCTGTGTGACTCCAGCAAGTTTTTTAACGTTTCCCCCATTAGATCATAAGCTCCTTGAGGATAGGAACTATCTTTTGCCCATTTTTACATCTCCAGGGCTTAATACAGTGCCTGCTACGTAGCAGGTGTTTAATAAATGTTTATTGAATTGAACTCTGTGGGCCTCATTGCCCTTGTCTGTACAATGAAGTTTTTCACAAGATGAGTCTAAAGTCCCTTCTCATTCTGATTCTATAATCATACGAAGCTTAGTCATTCCTCCTAGCTGCCCAAGTGCTCAGCATCAGAAGGTACAGAGAATGGGATCAACTATCCCAAGACTTCATAGTTAGGCAGCAAATGAAGAAGGAAGAGGTGGTTCCTTAGCTGGTAAGACTCATCAGAGGCATATATACACACGATCTGATTTGTAAGTCCCCTCAGTCCCTGACTAAGGAGAAGCAGGGAGCGCTCCCAACCTTACATGCATTCTTCAGGACGTATCTTGTCCATGATGACCATTTAAACCTGATTTGACCTACATAAATGGGTTAGAGAGGTGTTCTCTGCAATTTAGACCCCATCATAGCCCTCAAAAGAGACCTGCCCAACGAGTAGAGATGTCTCTGAAGAATCTATGCTTCCTTCTTCTAACCTCTTTCAGAACCTATTACCCCATACAAGCAAATCTTCCTCCTTATGGGCACAACCCCTATTTTTAGCCAGGCAATCCAACTCAGACAGATTAGAAGTGGCATCTCTGTGTAATTATAGGTGTGTCAACTCTGGGAAGGCAGCTGCTTGGACAGCCTTGGCTGTGAAATATGCCCTGGGTAGTCAACACCCCAAACTGTCACAGCTTGAGCCCTGTTGCCTGGCAGCCCAGACTTTTGCCCATCTGCTAGGATGGCACCCTGCCTGTTCACCACTGACTGGAGCCTCTGCCCTCAACCCCACAGCACAGCTGCCTTTGCTCAATCCTGGAATGTCCTTTTCCAAATTAGGCACCCCACTCCATGCCTATCCCTTCGATCCACCTGTCAATCCCTCACCATTCCTTCAAGGCGAGATTAAATGTTATCACTATGAAGCATCCTCTGATTTCCCCATGTGAGTCATCTTTACCCAACCACAAAACCTCAGAACTGGAGGAGACATCAGAGGTCATCTAGTCTGATTCCTATGTCACAAACCCATTCCTACTTACTTACTCACAGATAATTCTGTTGTTGACACCCATCTTACACCCCAAAACACTATCTTCTCCTGTGCAGGGACTATAGGGGGCTCAGAAATTGGATGGAAATTTGTAGGGGCATACACATCATTGCTTCTCAATACTGGTATTGTTACATGAGAAAGGAACTAGATCGCAGTATGTAGCCTTGATTTCTTTTTCCTCTTTGCAGAGCCAGGGTGTGACAGCTTCCATTCTTGCTTTAGCAATCTGATTCAATTCAATAAACATTTATTTATCACTAATGATTGGCAAGATCTTATGCTGGGAACCCAAAGGCAAACTGCAATTAGTCTCTCCACTCCCACATTCCCCCATTTACATTCTACTGGGAAGATGTAACATGGACACAGGAAGCAAATACAAGGTTGTTGAGGAGGAAGAGGGTATTGGCAACTGGGGAGGTTGGGGAAGGCTTCACAGAGAAGGTAGCAT
The DNA here is from genome assembly GCA_028627135.1 of Pseudochirops cupreus. Lineage (NCBI taxonomy): Eukaryota > Metazoa > Chordata > Mammalia > Diprotodontia > Pseudocheiridae > Pseudochirops > Pseudochirops cupreus. The sequence continues at coordinate 202,598,965 of CM053581.1, read as the reverse complement.
CTGAGTTGAGCCCTGGAAGAAAATGGAATTTAAAGAAATAGGGCAGCTGAAAAAGGGAGTACTCTTTGGGCATAAGAAATGGCTTGGATAAATTCATCAAGGCACATGGCATGCTGAATTTGGAAGACAATGACTAATCCAGTTTGACTGGAATTTAGAGTATATGAAAGAAGAATAATTTGAAATTAGCCTAGAAAACTGCATCTTCCCACTAGAAGGACTAAGAAGAAATTAGATTATAACTCTCTGGGTGGTAGAGGAGACTGTATCCCCTAATATAGATCCAGAAGATGTTTTACCAGTTGATTCCCTTCTTTGCTACATGCTCTCAAGAGAGAAGTGTCATGAAAACCCAGAGAGAGGAGGAGACGAAGAAGGAGAGGGTGATCAATGGTGCCCAATTCTGAAGAGGTCAAGAAGGTCAAGGATGGAGAAAAGGACATTAGATCTGAATTAGGAGATCATTTTAAACTTTGACTAGAACAGTTTCAATTGAATGATAGAGTTGGAAGTCGAATTGTAAAAGGTTTTGAAGATAGTGAGAGGAGAGGAAGTGGAGGTACTGAATGTAGATGGTTCTTAAGAGGATTTTAGCTCGGAAGGGAAGGAGATATGTAGGTTAATCATGAGATTTTTCTAGAAATTTGATAATGAAAGGTAAGAGATGCAAGATCTTAACCTGAGGATATGGCAGGATGAGGTAAAGGTTTCTTATGGCTGGGGAAGACCTGACCATGTTCTATAGGCAGCAGCAGGAAATGAGCCACTAGATAAGAAGAAATTGAACATGAAAGAAGAAAGAAGAAGTGCCAATGGGACAAACTCCTGAAACAGAAAGAAAGGGACAGAATCTAGAGCTCTGGGGTAAATCCTTGTCGAGAAGAGGGATCTACTCTTCCTCAGAGACTAGAAGAAAGAAGGAAAGCATATTAAGTGAAGATATGGAAGAGTTTGGGAGTGTTGAGTAGGGGAGATGGGAGATTTCACAGGGATGGTTGTCGTTTTCTTAGTAGAGTGGGAAGGAGAACATCTGCTGATAGAGGGATGAAGGTAGAAACATGGCAACATCACCAGGCCTCCAAGCTCTCCCAGAGTCATTAACTCCCTCCCTAACAGAGTCATTTTCTCTGAATGGCTCTTCCCCTCAACCAAAAAAGAATGTTGTATCAAGCTTCTCTACATTGCTTCATACATGTGGATTCTCAACTCTCATTCCAACTACTCTCTCATGTAATCTTCACACTAGTCTTCTCTATATCAACTTAATCCTCTGAACTCCCTCTTCCTTCTCATGAACATGCTTACCAAATCCCATCTCGGGAAACTTGTATCTACTTCAGTGTTTTCTCTAAGGTCAGCAAAAAAATAGACCTTAATCCTTAGATTTAGAGCTGAAAGGGACCCTACAGGTCAGTTAGACCAGCCCTTGCAATTGACAAGTGAGGGATCTAACAGGCCGGGAGACTAAGGGACTTAGGGGAGGTCACATAACCAGCAAGAGACAGAGCCGGGATCCAAACCCAGGCCTTCTGCCTCCAAATCCTGTGCACCTTCCACTGAGTCATGTTCCACACGCCCATTTCCTTCACACTCTGTCAGGCACCTGAAGGGGAAACTGCTATACAGTATCTCCTACCTACAACAGGTCACGTGGTCTCTCTTTGAAGATCCCAGAGATCTGGTGAGCTTTCCCTCCTCTGAGCATCCACAGTATCTTGTCCCTTGCTCAGGGCACTAATCAAGCATTATTCGTGCTATGTCTTATCTCCTCCCTAGACAATAAGCATTGTGAGAAAAGGGAATAACGATTATACTTTGCTATTGTAAAGAGTCTTACAGTTGGCAAGGCACTTTCATGTCCATTATCTCCCATGAACTTCTGCTCCTCCACTCCAAGAGAAAGAGAGGGCAGAAATTACTGTCCTCTATTTACACAGGAGGAAATTCAGAAAGGTTAAGTTACATGCCTAAGGTCAAAAACAAGTAGGTCGCTGAGTCGGAAGAGGTACACGTATTTTCTGATTTTTAATACAAAACATTTTCTTTTGCAGCTATGTTTTCCTTATATCAATAGAGTGTCAGCATGGAGCAATTGAAAGAAGAAGAAGTTTGGATTCCAATGCCCCAGGTTCAAATCTTGCTTCTGTGTGATCTTGGATGAGCAACTTTACTTTCAAACTTCTGTTTTCTCATCTGTAAAAGGAGAGGCTTGGGCTATCTGATCTCTACGGTCCCTTTTAACTCAAAATCTGTGATCTATGAACCACAGTGCCTCACATAGAAAGCGCTCAATATTCACTTTCATTAAATGAATAAAGTAAAGAATTAACTGAGAGGAGGTAGGATAGCTGCATTTTTCTTCCACCATCCTCATTTTGAAAAGGAATGCACTACCCACTCCTTCTAGCACTGCGGCGTGAAAAGAGTGTCTATCGTATTCATATCCTCTGAGATCAGACCGACATTGATTCTATTTCTCTAGCAGCTTCCATCTTTCCGAGTGAAGAGACCTCATCTGTTCAGTCTGTCCTTACATGGTCTACTCAGCTCCTGGAACATGTTAGCTGTTCTCTGGATTTTCTCCAGCTCTGCTCTGACTGTAACAATCAGCAGAGCACATGGTATTGCAGGCATATCATGGGGACAAATCGCAGACTCCTCTGATGCCAGAACTAGACGGGGATCACTAAGGGCGATCCATCAACGAGCATTCGTTAAACATCAATATACGCCACACAATGTGCTAAGTCCTGGAACAAAAGAAAAAAAACAAAAAACCCAGTCTTTCCTTTCAAGAAGTTTGCATTCCATCTGAGGAGACAGTGTGTACATATATAATTATATACAAACTATATTTTAAAAAACCTGAGGCAATTTTAAGAGGAGGATGCTGACAGCGGGGGAGATCAGGAAAGGCCTCCTGTGGAAGCTGGTCATCTAATCCAACCTGCGCATTCACACATGAAGAAAATGAGGACTGGAGAGGGGAAGTCAAAGAGGCAGAGCTCATGTTTTCTCCCCAAAAAAGTCATCTACTTGAGGCAGGTTTGGTTTGGTTTTTGTCTTTGGATCCTCGGCACTTAGCACAGACCCCAGCAAACAATGGACACTTAATAAATGCCTACCGATTAACCTGATAGATTATAGTTAGAGTATGAAGAGATCATCTTGTCCAACTCCTCTTTATTTTAGAGAAAAAGACACTGAAGTTCATAGAAGAGAAAGTGCAGAATCATTATAGAGTCATAAATCATTACAGCTCAAAGGGAGCTTAGAGATTATCATTATATTGTTATTATACATTATATTATATAATTATGTGTAATTATATAATATAATATGTAATAATACATAATATATGTGATTAAACATTAGGCCGGGGTTTTCTAACCTTTTTTGGTCTTATACGTGGTGTAGTGGATAGAGTGCCTGGCCTGGAATCAGGAAGGCCTGCATTCAAATCTAGCCTGTGGGATTCTTGGCAAGTCACTTAACTCTGTTTGCCTCAGTTTCCTCATCTGTAAAATGAGCTAGAGAAGGAAACAGCAAACCACTCCAATATCTTTGCCAAGAAAACCCCAAATGGGGTCACAGAGAGTCAGATACAACAGAAACAACTGAACAACAACAACAACAAGTCCTTTCAACCATCTGGTGAAGGCTATGGACCCTTCTTCAGAATGATGTTTTTAAATAATTGAAGTAAATATTTCAGTGTGATGGTAGTGAAATTATAAATGTAATTTTCCCTCCCAGGTTCACAGAGCCCTAGAAATCTATCAACACGAGCCCAGGTTAAGAATGTCTGTGCTAGTCCAATTCTAGAGTGACTTGCCAGACACGTGAGAGTTAGTGAGAGAAACAGGATTAGAATACAAGTCTCCCAACTCTGGTCTAAAACTTTTTCCATTGTACCATAAGAATACTTCTGTTCCTCATCTCCTTTCTGAGGACACTTGGACTATATTTAGAATTTTTAGCCATAGCAACATATGCTACCAGGGTCATGGAATACTGACTTCTCCTGAGTCGTACTATGAACCAAACCTGAATTCCTGGTATAAATCCCACCTGGTCATGGCGTGTGATCTTTGTGACATATTGCTGTAATCTCCTTGCAAGTATTTTATTTAAAATTTTTGCATCATACAATGATCCAAGGCAATTCCAAAAGACTCATGATGGACTATCCACGTCCAGAGAGAGAACTAATGGAGTCAAAATGAAGGTCAAAGCATACTATTTTCACTTTCTTTGGGGTGTGTGTGTGTGTGTGTGTGTGTGTATGTGTATTTCCTTGTGTTCTCTTTCTTCTTTCATAACCCTATTAATGTGGAAATATATTTTACCTGATTTCTTGCCATCCTGGGGACACAGGAGGTAAGGGAGAGAGGAAGAGATGGAAGAAAATTTAAAACTCAAAATCTTATAAAAATGAATGTTGAAAATTGTCTTTACATGTAAATGGAAAAAATCAAAATACCATTTACACAAAAAATAATATTTTTTGCATCAATATTCACTGGGGAAATTGGTCTATGGTTTTCTTTCTGTTTTTCCTCTCCCTGGTTTAGCTATCAAAATTATATGTTTGTCACAAAAATAATTTGGCAGGATTCACTTATTTTTTTCAAAAAGTTTATATAATATTGGGATTAATTGTTCCTAAAATACTTGGTAGAATTAATTTGCAAATCCATTTGGTCCTGGGAATTTTTTGTTAAAGAGTTCATTTATGATTTGTTCAACTTATTTTTCTAAGATAGGGTTACTTATGAATTCTATTTCCTCTTCTGTTAATCTGGGCGATTGGTATTTTTGTAAATATTCATCCATTTCACTTAGATTGTCAGTTTTATTGACATATAATCAGACAAAATAACTCCTAATAATTGCTTTAATTTCATCTTCATTGGTGGAACATATCTCCAAAGGTGGAACCCTTTCCATTTTTGATACTGACAATTGGTTTTCTTCTTTCTAGACAATAGTTTATCCATACTACCACCCCCATCACCACCCCCATAAAGCCAGCTCCTAGTTTTATCTGGTAAATCAATAGTTTTCTTACTTTCAATTTTACTCATCTCTGCTTGGATTTTTCAAGATTTCCAATTTGGTGTTTAATTGGGGATTTTTAATTTGTTTGTCTAGTTTTGTTTTTTTTTAGTTTCATGCCCAGTTCATCAATCTCCATTTCCTTTCTTTTATTAATGTATGCTGATAGAGATACGTTTTCTGCTATGTACTTCTTTAGCCACATCTCACAAATTTTGGTATGTTGTCTCATTGTTGTCAATATTTTTAAATAAAATTAATTGTTTCTATCATTTGTTCTTTGGCCCACTCATTCTTCAGGATTAGATTATTTAGTTTCCAAATAATTTTTAATCTATCTTTCCACTGCCCTCTGTTGGATATAATTTTTATTTCATTATGGTATAATGGTATATTGGTAAGGGTATATTTAATATTTCTCCTTTTCTGCATTGGTTTGTGAGGTTTTTATGCCCTAATACATGGCCAATTTTTGCCATTTGCAGCTGAGAAAAAGGTATATACCTTTTTGTTCCAGTTCAGTTTTCTCCAGAGGTCTATAATATTTAAATTTTCTAAAATTCCATTCATCTCCTTAACTTGTTTCTTATCTGTTTTATGGTTAGATTTATCTATCTCTGAGAGTAGAAAGTTGAGGTCCTCCACTAAAAAAATTTCACTGTCCATTTCCTCCTGCACGTTTAACTTTTCCCCTAAGAATTTGGATGTTATTCCATTTGGTGTATGCATATTTAGTATTGTCTATGGTAACTTTTGGCAAGACGTAGCTTCCCTGATTTTATTTGTCTTAATTAAATCAATTTTTGCTTTTACTTTGTTTGAGATAATGATTGCTACCCTGGCCTTTTTTTTTTTTTACCTCAGCTGAAGCATAATAGATTCTGTTCCAGTTCCTTATTTTAACTTATATGTATGTCTTTCTCTTTTTTAAAATAATATACTTTGAAAATATTTTTATTCATTTCATTAAATATTTCCCATTAACACGTAAAAAATTTCAACATTTGTTTTTTAAAACTTTGAGTTCCAAATTATCTTTCTATCTTTTACCCCAACCTGTTCTTTGCAGTGAAGACCAATTTGATATAGATTATACATGTGAAGCCATGCAAAACATACTTCCATATTAGCCAGGTTGCAATAAAAAAAAGGCAAGAAAGTGAAAAAAATAAACTTCAATTTGCATTCAGAGTTCATCAGTTTTCTTTCTGAAGGTAAACAGCAATTTTTATTATGCATCATTTGAAATTGTCTTGAATCATTGTCTTTCTTAGAAAGCACCTAAAACTTCCATACCCCCAGAACTAGCTCTGAAAAAGAGCAGTGTGAAAAAAGTTAAAGCTTGGGACAAACTCCTTCTGCTCCTTTCCCAGGAACAGAGCTTAACTTTAATATAAAGTTTAAAGCCAGGGAATAGGTTGGGAAAATGAACAAACAACAACAACAACAAAAGAATATGATCATAAAAAAGCTACTATGGTGAGAGGGCAGAGCAAAATACAAACTCAAGAGAAGACAGTGATGTGAAAACAGCTACAAGTGGGGCGGCTAGGTGGTGCAGTGAATAGAGCACTGGCCTTGGAGTCAGGAGGACCTGAGTTCAAATCCACCATCAAACACTTAATGTGTGCTAGCCGTGTGGCCTTGGGCAAGTCACTTAACCCCAATTGCCCTCCAAAAAAAAGGCAGAAAGCAAAAACAAAAAAGAAAACAGCTACAAGCAAAGCATCAAAGGAAAACATGAACTGGACAAGGGCCCAACAAGAATTCCTGGAAGAGCTTGAATTTTTTTTTTAAATATCTAGTAAGAGTGGTACAAGGTGGTGTGAATAAGGGAGAGGTGTTGTCACTGCTCTCCTGGCCTATGTTCTGGTCCTTACATAGGAAAGGCCTCTTATCCATTGCAGTCACAAGAAATACTGCTTCTCAGGGCCTCTGATCCCTTGTGACTACAAATACTCTTCTCCAACCTGGAACTCTGACCAAGAATTGTGATGGAATTGCCGAACAGTGCCCTGTCCTGTTCCCAGTGCTAGCAGAGAGGTCCCCTGTGTCTCTGACAAATTGCCAGATACCTTTAATGTCTCTGGTTTTAGAGCCCCCAAGGCTGTTCCTGCTGCTATTGTCCCCTCTAAGTCCCACAACTGGTGTTGTCACCACATGGGCTCCAGGCCAGCTAACCTAGTGTCTCCTTGCAGACTGCTCCTTGAAAACTTCTAAGTTGTCTTGGACTTGAAAAAATGTCTCAGCTGGACCTTTTGTTGGCTCTGCTGCTCCAGAATTTGATTTGAAACTTTATTTCAAAATTGAAAGAGTTCAGCTGCTTCCTCTACTGTGCTATCTTGTTTTACCCCCTGGAAGTCTCTCTTTTGACTCCTAAAAGATAAATCAGAACCCATTATCTCGAGCATATTTTGCATCATTTTCCCCAAAATATTTTGTCTCTTATTTGCTCACATTGGAGCTTTGTGATCACTCTGCTGCCTTCTTTCACAAGCTTTCAAGGTCATCTTATACTTTATCTTTGGGCATTTTATTCCCTAGTTGTATTACCATAATCAGGATAGAAAAATCCAGTGTTCTGTAAGGGCAGGAAGGCAGCAGTGACTACTTCCATTGCTTTGCTCATACTCTGAGAATTCTTATATATAAAAGTAGAAGAATCATAATGTCTCAGTTACTGTTTAAGCTGACTTTGTATTTGTATCTCTAGAACTTAGAGTGCCTGGCACAAAGTGGGCACTTAATAAATGCTTGTTGATTAATTGGTCAATTACCTTGTGATTTAAAAAGCAATTATCCTGGAAAGAGTGGGAGAAAGAGATGGAAGAGAGAAAGGATGGGGAAGGAGGAAGGGAGGAAAGAAAAAGGAAGAAACATAAAGAGAAGAAAGAGGAAGAGAGGACCAAGTAGATGGAGGGCCGGGAGAAGGTCAAATGAGAACACTTTGGTAGATTAATAGACTGACTAGGGCCTGGTTCACTTGGTAGGCTTTCTCCATCAGTGTCTGCATTCTTCTGTGTCGTATGTGTCTCTGGGGAGGTTTTATGTGTGGAGTCATAATGTAAGCCATCCAAAGTTTTGAGTACATAGAAGAGCTTGACCAATGGTGACTCTGTGTCTCAAGTTGAGCAACAGCTGTGTCCCTAAGAGCACCTTCTGAGTACATCCTTACTTTATTAGGCATGTCTATGTCACATAACCACTTTGAACATGGAAACTCCCCTCTGGAAGATGAGAGCAGCCTGACTCTTAGGACCTGTGGTCTGGTTTGGGGAAGTGGGGTGGGGGGTAGATGAGGTCATTCACCTTGCCTGGTATGGCCTTCCCAGCATCTCCAACATGTGCCCCAGCAACAGAGGCTCAGACAGTCAGGATGAACTAGCAACTTGCTCCTGCAACATCTTCGTTACCATAACGTTGGCATGAAACAAAATGTATGAGAGCCATTGGCAATAGCATCCAGATGTGCAAGCCACAAAGTACCACATGGAGCATCCTGGCGCAGCATTAAAAGGGGGCTTTTCTATGGCACAGCTGGCTGTACATAATGCTTTTGTCATTCATCAGCCCACAGCATCTGGTGTGGTTGCTGTCAGCTTGGGATTCTCAGACAGCCCTAATCTCAAGTATCTTAATAATAGCACAGCCTTGCCAGACAGAGCAGAGAAAAAGAAAAAAAAAAGTGGGGAAAGGAGAGAAGAACTTATTTCACCCAAATTAGAACATGGAGATTCCAAACTGTGTATCAGGATGGAATCCTTGGGGGCAGGGACTATTTTTGCCTTTCTTTGTGCCCTTAGTGCTTCTCACAGTACCTGGCATAGAGTAAAGTGCTTGATACTTTGTTCACTGATTGACTGTAATCAACTCCTCTTTTCACCTTGGAAAATCACCCTAGGTACAAGGTAAGGAGGAGTGTCATCTTCTCTGAAACCGTAGTTTGGTAGAAAGAGCCCTAGACTTAGGAGATCTGGAGGTAGCTCCACCTCTGCCGTGCATCCTCCAAATGACTCTGGACAAGTTTTTTCATCCCCCAGAGTGTTGATTTTCCTCTCTGTAAAAAAAGATAATGATGCCCTCTCTGACAATCTCCCAGGATTATTGTTAGGATCACAAGAGAGAGTACATGTGGAATAATAACAACAATTAGTATTTTATAGCACTTTAAGGCTTGAAAAGTATTTTACAAATATTAATCTGATCCTTACCACAACTGAGGAGGTTGGTGCTACTATTATCCCCGCTTTACAGATGAGGAAACTGAGGCAGGTGTTAAGTGACTTGCTCAGATTCACACAACTAATAAGTGTTTGAAACTGGATTTGAACTCAAGTCTTCCTGACTCCAGGTCCAGTGCTCTATGATACCACTTGCTAGTCTTTAAAATGGGAAAAGTGAAATTAATGTTACTTCAATAGTTTAACAGATCTGTGTTTTCCTCAGTATGAGTGCCCCCTCCATGAATGTAACTTCCAGAATAGAATCTCTGTGTCCTAGTAACTGGTTTCATGAACTTCCTTGGACCAAAACAAAACAAACTCACAAAATCCAAACATTACCAAGTGATCAATTATCTGGCAATCCACTTCTCCAAAGTTAGTTAGAGTGTTCCTTAGATGACAGGTCAGAACAGTCCTTTGCTAATCCTGGATCTGCCGTTTAATAGCTGTGTGACCTGGAGGCAATCGGTTCATGTCTCTGTTCCTCACTTCTGCTTTCTGGAGCCCCTAATTCCCTTCAAATATTACCTTCAGCGCCACCTCCTACAACATGTTTTTGATGATCTTTCTGGCCTTTAGTTCCCTCCAAAATAACTTTGTATCTTTTTATGTAGGTTTTGTATGTACTTTACTATGTACATCTGCTTTCCTTCCCAGTAGCATCTAAGTATTTTGAGGCCAAGAACTATTTATTTTTTGTCTCTATATTCCTAGTGCCTTTCACAGTGTCTTACTCATTTGTTGTCATTTGGTGGTTTCCAACTCCTTGTGACCCCCATGGACCATAGCATGGCCAGTGGTGTCCATGGGGTTTTCTTGGAAAAGATACTGGAGTGATTTGGCATTTCCTTCTTTTGGTGGATTAAGGTAAACAGAGGTTGAGTGACTTGCCCAGAGTCACATAGCTAGTAAGTATCTGAGGCCAAATTTGAACTCAAGTCTCCCTGACTCAAGACCCAGCGCTCTCTCAGCTGAGCCACCTAGCTACCTCCAAGACAAATAGAGGTTAAGTGACTTGCGCAGAATTACATGCTAATAAGTGTCTGAGACCAGATCTGAACTCAGGTCTTCCTGACTCTAGGCCCCGTGCTCTTTCCACTGAGTCATCTAGCTACCTTCAATAGTTAGCTCGTAGTGGGTGCCCAATAAATGCTAGTTAAATTGAGGGAACCACAAGAATTGTTGGGGAACTAGATTTTTTTAGGTTCCTTCTCTTGTCTGGTAGATGTGTCTGTCCACCTTTTCCATTGCTCGGGGAAGGGAGAGAAGAAAGATGGTTGTCTGGGCTGTACAGTAATAGGATTATATCAGCCTCCAAACCCCCTGACATGTTAATACTTGGTGGCTCAGAGTTCAGGATCACCTGGTTAAATGACAAAGGGTGGAGCTGTCCATGTGCTAAAACAGGTCTGTGGTCTGCGCTGGCCTGAGAAGGTCAGGAAGTAAGTATGCCAGTTTTGCACTGGAGGATTTTTGGTAGAGAAGGAGATAGAAAACTGAGTTCCATGTAAGATCTGCACTTTCTCCCAAGCCTGGGAAAATGTTATTCTCAAGCATGGCCACAAGGTGGCAAAACGGGTTTGTCCGTGAAAGAAAATCAATTTAGTCAGGGAGTCTGGAGTCTGTGAGAAATTCTGGGTGACTCTTAGCAAATATGAGAGAGGTGGAAAGCCCAAACAGAAAGATTTGCACAAGACAAGATTTCTGGGCATGTCTTTGTTCATTTCAACATAGCTTAATTTTGAAAAATCCACTTTCCCCATCCCCTTCTTCAACATACTCATCCCTGACAAAGAACAGGAGACCCCCAACCTATATGCTGTAGAAGTGAAACTGCCATAGTTAAAGAAGTAAATTTATCAAAAACCTCTTCACACCAACATGTAAAATGGTTTTAAGAATGCATAAGTGGGAAGAAGATCCGCTTAAAATGTCTTAAAAGCAACGCAGATAACCACCTAACATAGAATGGATGGCCTGGTGTGGCGTGAATTTTCACTGAGATAGTTCTCCCCTGGATCTGACCCACCCTTCTCCAAGGGAAACTTGGATTTCCAAATTTGGGTGGAGCAGGAAGTTGTTTCAGCAACACTGCTCTCTTTACTGCTCTGTTACTGACTCTCCCCCTCGCATCTATAGGCATTTTTACTCTGGTTGTCCTCCACACTTGGAATGCTCTCCTTCCTCATTTCTGTTTCCTGGCTTCTTCAAGTCCCATCTCAAATTCCATCTTCTGCAAAAAGCCTTTACCCTTCCCCTTAATTGTCATGCCTTCCCTCTGTTAATTACTTCCTGTTGGTCCTGTATATAGCTTGTGTGTACACGATTGTTTGCATGCTGTCTCCTCGTTAGCTTGTCAGCTCCTAGAGGGCAGCGACTATCTTTTGCCTGTCTTTGTATCTCCAGTGCTTAATGTAGTATCTGGTACATGGTGGGCACTTAAAAAATACTTGTAAACTAACTTGTGACCAGGCTATTTTTTAAATCATGGTTTGGTGGGGTTTTTTGTATATCTAATCATTTTTAAATTATTTCTCTTTATCCTACTCTACCATTGCTTTTTATGTAGGATATTTTACATTTTACATTCTCTTCTATTTTTTATATTTTACATTGTTTTTCAATCATTTAATTTTGTTCTAATATTTCTTGCTGTCTCACAGAGCCCTGATTTCTATTTCATCTATTCCAGTTTTCAGAGATTCCATTTCTCAGGTAAAGTTTACCACTTTCTTTTCTAATCTGCTTAGTTTCCTTCCAATTCTTTCCTCAGGAGCTTTTATCTTGTTTTTTTCTCTCTTTGTTTCATTCATTCTGGGTTTCTATATAGTCTTTTTGGAAAATCCATTTTTTTTACTTTGAGTCTCTGCTTGCAGTGTTAGGGAGCTGGATTTGAAGTATTTTTTTTATATACTGGACAGTGTTTTCTCCAATTCATTAGTATCTCCTCTGCTTTGTCTCACCCTGCATCCTCTAGGTTCTTGTGTTCACCTCTAGTTCCCATGCTTAGCCCTTTCTTGATCTTTGATGTCCAGGGCACTGGATCTTTAGAACACTCTCTAATGTCTCAGGACAAAGTGTTGGGGTTCCCCAAGTCACTGGATCTGGGCTATCCTTATCTGAGAACTCTGATATCATGCTGGTCAGTACTTTCCAAGGTCCTCACTCTGAGATTTTCTGACCATCCTGGGGCTTTCTCAAAGGAGCTTCCACTCCTGCTACCTGTAGATACAGAGCATTGCAAGCTGTATCTGTCTCTGGTTGCTTTACAGGCCCCTTTTTCTTTTTTTTTGTTTTTTGGAGGGGGTAAAGCAGGGCAATTGGGATTAAGTGACTTGCCCAAGGTCATACAGCTAGTAAGTGTTGAGTGTCTGAGGCTGGATTTGAACTCAGGTCCTTCCTGACTCCAGGGCCTGTGATCTATTCACTGTGCCACCTAACCGCCCCAGGGCCCCTTTTTCTATTGGCCACGGTTTTTGGCTGACTTTTTGTCCAGTTTTAGCGTAAAAAATTACTCTAGATTCCATTGGGTGTCTTGATCATTATTTCAGCCTACTGTGAACAGAGTTTTCTTGTAGTAGATGTAGAGAAGTTAGGCAGTCTATCATTCAACTGGTCGTCTTGAAAGGGAGTCTAAAACAATCATATTTATTAGGGCAGACAGTGAAACAAACATTGGAGAGCTTGTACAAATTAATGTAGATGACAGTTCACACAAGAGTAAATAGGTTCTTTTACTCAGATGTAAGATAAAATCTCAGCTGAACCAGAGAGAATAAGTTCATTGGGAAAATCAGCTCTTAGTGGCCTCTTAGTATGTAGGCAATGAGAACCAAGGATATGTTGAAGGATCCCTTTCTCCACATGCTTGTAGCTCCACGGACATCCCCTGTCGTTCATTCAAATATTCATACCTCCTTTAGCCCCTCTTTCTTAAGCTCTACTTCTTTTTCTCCAAAATCTCTAAAGTCTTACTGCAGAGAGACACAGACAGCATCATGGCCTCAAAAGTTTCTCAGCTCATCAAGAGTTATGTCTCTCTTTGCATACGTAGCATCAGGCTGTCCTTTGGGGAATCACTCCACCCACCTGAGGCAGGAAAGTGGTGTTTCATAAGAATTTTAGGTAAATAAAAGATTTCAATTTCTTCCCATTAAAATTCTTCAAAGTATAGAGGGACAAAATGTTCTCTCTGACCACAAGATGGCAACCTACAATTCTTTTTTTTTCTTGCAAGAGGAAATTCTAGTTTTGTGGGTGCCATAGAAAAAGCAGAAGAGATTTTGAGAAGTCTTCTCACCTATCACCCTGTTTGACCTCCTAGGCCACCCCCAATGTCAATAGTGTCATCACCATCATCATCATCAGAGTTGAGGGATAAGTAACTGTAGACAGCACAAAATTCAATGCCCTGCTTTCTAACCCTGGGACAATAAAAGAAATAGAATTTTTTCCTAACATTAATATTGGTGGTAGAAAAAAATACAATTAAGCTGACCCTCAGGTGAAGTTACAGAGGATAAATCTGAGTGCTGAAGCTTAGTTTTCATGTGCATAAAGTTTATTGAATATATAGAGTTAAAACTGTGTGTGTATCTTTAGTGTGATGGGTAAGTGAATGTGTTTGCTAAGATGAGCTATGGATTAGTGCTCTTGTGAATGTCTGTAAAAGTAGAGAAATAGTGGACATGTTATGTGTGAATGTGTCCTGATCCCACTATAAGCTTAGGGAAGTAACACCCCTAAACCACCATCCAGTACATAGCTAAGCAGTATGGAAGCCTCCAGAGGTATACCCTGAGCACGTTCACAGTTCCACCAATATGCTGGCCCACAATAATTCCTCACCTGCAAAATGAGGAGATTGTACTAGAAGACCTTTGAGCTCCTTTTCAGCTTTAAATTTATGATTCTAGGTTCTAGAACCCTCTATCTTTTTCTGATAAAGTAGAAAGAATGAGAGGCAACACGATGGATAGTCTGAGGGAGACTATACCCCTGATATAGTTAAAAAACAAAATCCTTTGGACTTCAACACACCAAGGAGCTGTATACCTTCTTCCTCCACCCCTCTCAGTTTCCTTTGATGTGTTGTCTTTCTTCATTGGGTTGTAAGCTCCCTTGGGGCAGGAACTATCTTTTTTTTTCATATTTCTATTTCTAGTGTTTAGCATAGGGCCTAGCATGTATTAGGCACTTAAATGTTTATTGACTGGTTAGATTAGGTGAGGATTCTCTGGGAGATTTGTGTAAAGACAACTGGACAAGAATCACTAGAAATGAGAAGGCATGAATAGATTTCAACTTGTACTTATGAGAAGGCCAGAATGATGAAAAGTATGCCTTTATATTTATTCTGTTTTTACTTACACATCTTCATTTTCTTCCGCATGGGACTGTAAGCTGCTTTTGAGTAGACATAATATCATCTTTTGCATTTATGTCCCCAGTTCCTAACACAGTGGCTGAAACACAGTAGACTATTAATGAAATTAAGAATCTCATTGATAACCTTCCTATTAGATTATATGCTACTCAAGGGCAGAGGCTTTGCTGTCTTTGTTTCAGCCACATTGCAAGTGTTCAGGACAAAGTTGTTGATTCAGTTGACATCATTACCTCACTGGGCCTCTGCATATTACATGGTTATAAGATCATTCTGTACTGAGGCACAGCCAACCTCTTCTGGAAGGGATACAGGTGGATGTTGGGAAGTTCCTTCTAGCATAAGGTCAATGTACCAAGGACTTTGTCAAAAGATGTGCAAATTGTTTGAAGCCTAGATCTAGTAAGCCTGTCCAAGGCTCCTTGGGGTTTGTTGTGGCTCTGACCTCAGCTGAAATGTTTAATCATCCCCACAGTTTAAGCATTTACCAAGAATCTGGACATATTCCGTGCTCTAACACTAGCAAAAGATGCTTCCTTTCCTGTCACTGGGTTAAACATTGATTGGCACTAAACCAGCTAGGCTCTTTCTTGATGTCATAGAGAAGGGAATCTAGGAGAAATGTGAACCACTTCCCCTCCAAGTTTTTTTCCATTTGATTGGTGGCTAGTCTCCCTACATTTTGTCCTAGAAATCATGTAGCCCATTCACATCTTTTTTTTTCTTATTAATAAGCCTCTTATTCCTACACATACGCGTACGCACTGAAAATTATTTTTTAAAAAATAATTAAAACCTTCATAGCAATATTCATAATCGAACAGAACAAATTCCCATATTGACCATATCCAAAAATATATATCTCATCCTGCATTTTAATTCCATCTCCTCTCGAACAGGAGGTGAGTAACAGGCTTCGTTACCAGACCTCTGGAATCATGATTTGTCAACATGTTAATTAGAGATCTAAAGTCTTTTAAAGTTGTTTTTCTTTGTAATGTTACTATTATGTGAATCATTCTAGTTCTGCTCTCTTTGTATTAGTTCATAGAAGTCTTCCAGTTTTCTCTGAAATTGTCCCTTTCATCATTTCTAATGGCACAATAATATTCCATTACATTCATACACCCCAACTTGTTTTACCCCAAGAAATGGGAATCCCCTTTATTTTTGGCTGCTACAAAAAATAGCTGCTATAAATATTTTTGTAGACATGGATCCTTTTCCTTTTTCTGCAATCTCTTTGCAGGTACATACCTACTAGTGATATTGCACGATTCAGTGATATGGGGGGCATAATTATAAATGTAGCTGAATCAATTCACAGCTCCACCAATAATACATTAGTGTATCTGTTTTCCCTCTTAAATAGCCTCTCCAACAAGTTGTCTTCCTCTTTTGGCACCTTTGCCAGTCTGATAGATATGAAGTAGAAACTTAATTTACTTTTCTCTGTTAGTTATTTGGGTCATGTGATTATTGATGGTGTGGCTTTCTTCCTCTAAAACTGCCTGTTTATATCCTTTGACCATATATCTATTGGGGAATAACTCTTGGGCTCATAAATTTCAATTCGTTCCTTAAATGTCTCAGATATGAGACCATCATTAGAGAAACTTGCTGCGAATATATATATTTTTTCCATTTACCAGTCTCCATTCTAATTTTAACTGCACCAGTTTTCTTTGTCATCTAGCATGTTTTAAAGATAACACCCAGAGAAGGGAAAGAATTATATACATCTACTTCATAGTGTTGCTACAAACATTAAATGTTTCTTTCTCTCTCTTTGTGTGTGTGTATGTATACATATATGTATACATATACACACACACGTGGGTATATATCTATAAAGCATTTTGTAAATGTTAATGTGCTATGTGAATGTTAGCAATTACTGTCACCACCTTCATCATTATTATTGAAGGTTACAGAAGAAGGCTGAACAGGAGTTTTAACCCAAGTCTTCTGATTCAAATTCTAAGTGCTCTTTCCACGGCTCCCTATTGCCTTCGTTTGGCACATCTGAACTCCTCTTCATGGCATTCAAAACCTTACACAGTGCAGCCCCAGCACACCTAGATCATTTTGACTCTCAGGAATCTCTGAAATGAACCCCTTGTTTTTTCCAGACCAGTCTTCTCCACCCTTCTCTGCACATGCTGAGTTTATTCTGATTCATGTTCATTTTTGAATGTACTCTTCCTCTGTGAAGCCCTCCTAGACTACCTCCAGCCCCACCCCCCACCAACCTTCCACCAAGGTGGTCTGCACCATGTTCTTGGTGCCTGAACATGCACCATTTTGTATTGTTATTCAAATCTTCCTCTCATCTCCTCAGGAAGACTGAGCTCCTCCAAGGAAGACACCTTATTTTCTGTGTTTTGGGGTTCTTTAAAAGATGGAGTACTAGATCTGGTATGAGATAAGCTTGATGTGAAATGAGAATTTACAACAAGTAAGATTAACTTCAGCTTTTCTTAATCTCTTTTCTGAGTAGAATCCCCAATGTCCCTTCACCTCAAAGCTTTCTCTAGACCTGAAGGCACAGAGCAGGGCTGGATGGACAATATTCTGTCATGTCCAATCTTGTAGGGTCTAGGATAACTCAAAATTACTTAACCCTTCCATGACTAGAAAGAACCTTTGCTACATTTGTAATAGCACTGACCTCTTACTTGAGAGCAAAGATATAATTAGCCAAAATGATACCACCGGCAAATTCCATTGAGATTGGGGTAGTGGGGGGAGGGGAGCATGGAGAAAATCTCACTCAGTAGAGCAGTGCATAGTCTGACCTAGGAGGAGGAGAGGTGTATCAGCACAAAGGACAAGCTGATGAGTTTAGGGAAGGTGATAGGGATGAGAATGGGGAAGGGAAGCTGGATTTTCAAAGGCACAGAGGCCTCACTCCACAGGGAGTTCTTAGGGAGAGGCAGAGTAGAGATAGCAGTCATTACTAGTGAGGAGACATATCCTCCACAAAGGAGGCGCTCTCCAAGATATCAGAACCCTGAGGCAAAACTCCATCCTATGCTGGTTACAATTCTCTGAGATGTGGAAATACTCTGCCCAGTAAAAGCTGGAAAACTGGCTCTTCAAAGATTACAGTGTGACACAAGATAAAAGAACTGGGGAACAAAGTCTTTGGAGGACATGATCAAATTTTAGGACTCTATATACTTGCTAGAAAACAAATTGTTCTGAATGCATAAAAACTGGATCTTTTCCAATGGAGATGTTTAGAGGTTCTTTTTATTATATAATTATGAGAAAAGGGTCCATCCAAGGCAGATAAGAAAATATCTCCTTTCTCTCCCATCCCTGTCACTAACAACATATGGCTTAGGACACATCAGTTTCTCTTGCTAGGCCTCAGTTTTCCCAGCTGTAAAATGAGGGGACCAATCTCAGTAACTGTTAAGGTCCCTTCTAGTTCTAACAGTGCGTAAGTCTATTCATGCATCTTGAGTTGACTTACCCCATAGGCAGATAACAGATGGAAGAACTCTATGGACCTCTGAAGGGGTTCCACATTCACTCTGAATATTTCATTTGTGGAGAGCCACCCACCTTGTACTATTTGGGGGTTCATATGTATCACCTATCCCCTTATCATTTTGGTCATCCAGATAAAGCTCTTACTATCTGTAACTACACAGGTTATATCCTACAACCTTCCACATCTCTTTGTCTCTGTTCTTCTATATAGGATGGCAATTAGTCATGATGATTTCTTTTTCTTTTCTTTTCTTTTTTTTTGGAGGGGGGAAGGTAGGGCAATTGGGGTTAAGTGACTTGCCCAGGTCACACAACTAGTTTTTGTGTTAAGGGTCTGAGGCCAGATTTGAACTCAGGTCCTCCTGACTTCAGAGCTGGTGCTCTATTCACTGAGCCCATCATGATTTCAATTCTTGAAAAGCCAAAGGTTTCTTGTTCATCCTGGTCTCAATGGAAACTTTACGGGAAGTCCAATTTGCCTTGTTTTTCCAGGAGCCTACTCCCAGCCCCCAAATAGAGCTCTGTAGGGAGGTCCCTTTTAGAAGCCAAGGGCCTCCTGGCTGTTTGACCTGCTAACCTTCATTGATAGGCTCCTTTGAACTCCTTTCAAGTTTCTACTGTATTGATTCTACAATGTAATTGATTTTATGCTGTATTGACTTTTATAATTGAGTCTGTATCTGCCTAAAGGAACTTTCCTCTGTCCTTGAGCTGAGCTCAGGAATTTAGCCATCCCTATGAGTTAGCCTAAAGTTAGTTTAAAGAAAGTTCTATGTCATGGCAATACCTCCCACCCCAAGCCCATGATACTACTTGGATACCTGTTAGTCAAGCCCAACAAGCTAACTTGTTACCATCCCCCAAATATGTGTCATCTGTCCTTTCCTATCTTTGTGTAATTAGAGGAGTTTTTCATCTCTTTCAAAGAGACAGCATCTGTTAGTTGTGATCCCCTAGAAAAGACTATAAGATGCAGATGAGTTCCATAATACAATGAACATTTCTTAATTTTTAAAGAAGGGAGTGATTAGCTTCACCTGAATGCCAAACCACCTTTCTCAGTATAGCCAATCATAATGTCCCTGCCCCAACCCATCAATCTATCACCTTTACCCCATGCCTGCCAAGACCCCTTCTTTGCTTTGCATCAATAAAGAGGGTCCCTCCTTCTCTTGGGGCCACAGGCTTTGTGGAGGTGGCCAGCATGATCAGCTTTGTTAACAGTTATAAGCATCACTGTTAATACATTGGTCTTGCATGGAGTCTGTACCTAAGTCTACCCTTATTGGATTTACTCAAGACACTTCCATTTCAGACCCTGGGAGCACATTTCTTGGAGGTTAAATTGCTTCCGCCCTAGATGGGTCATGATGTTTCTACAACCTTCAGTCTTTTTCTTCCTCTCTTAGGGTGGCAAAGGCCAGATGTCATCCTCAGGGCCTAACCCTAATCAGGAATCAAGAGTCTGCTGAACAAGACTGAGAAAATCTTGTTAGGTTCAGTTTCTGGGTGAAAGAAAAATTATTAACTGGATCTCCAAGGTCTGTTTTGTTTGGCCAGATTTTCTAGGCCCTTCAAAAAAAACTTGACTTTGGGTTACTGGAGGGGTGAGATGCCCTTGGAATCTGGACTCATCATCTTCAGCCCAGAGCTTCAGAATTTCATTAAAGAAGAAACTCATTGCAAAGAAGACCATCCAAGCAAAGACTGGGAAGGTTCAGGAAATGCTAAGGTTCACGAGTCCACAGCTGTTGGACCAGCAAGACTTGGAAAAGGCCCAAGGAATGTTTGCAAGCTGTTTTCCTCAAAATCAGGAAATCTATGCTACCCCAAGTGAAAGAACATTGGGCTAGGAGTCAGAAGACCTGGGTTTGAGTCTTAACTTTGGAATTAAGTAGTATAAGCTAAGGCTATTCATTTCCTCTTTTTGGTTCCCAGGTTTATCCTCTGTAAAAGGAATGATTTGGACTAAATTACTTTGATCTTAGGATCTTTAAATTCGCTATCAAATCTAAGCTCCTCTGTTCTATGTTCTAAGGCCCCTTCTCATTTTGACATTCTCTGTTCTAACATTGTTTTGTGGAAAAGCTAGAGAAAAGTGGGCTAGATGATAGAACAATTAGATGCATTTGGAAATGGTTGAACATAATGACATTCTTCCTTGGAAAGCGTCTTCAGTGGAGTGCCTTAGGAGTCTGTAGTTGATTCTGTACTGTTTAAAGTTTTTATCAATGACTTGCCTAAAGACATACAATTTAGATGCTTATTCAATTTGCAGATGATACAAAATTGAGAGGAATACTAATGCACTAAATGACAGATCCGAAGTCAGTGATGGTGAGAATGATCTCAACAGGTTGGAATTCTGGGCCAGATGTAGGAAGACGACACAAAAAGGATAATAGCAAAGTCTTACACCTAGGTTCAAAAAATCAATGTCATATTTACAAAATCAGAGAAGTGTGGCTAGACAGCAGTTCATCCTAAAAAGGTCAGGAGGGCTGGAGTTAAATGAAATGTAAATTTAATATGAGTCACCAGTGTGATATATGAGAGCCGAGAACGCTAATGAAATCTTTATACTGCATTTAGGGAAGCCTGGTATCTAGGACTAGGGAAAGGACAGTCATTACTCAACTCTACCTTGGGCAAAAGGAGATGTTTACCTTGCTGAAGAATTTTGCTCCATTTGCTCCATTTGCTCCTGTCAGGAGCAGGAAAACCATAATTTTAGAAGGTATTAAATTTCACAGATGAATAGATGACGAATAAAAA
This sequence comes from Pseudochirops cupreus, assembly GCA_028627135.1. Classification (NCBI taxonomy): domain Eukaryota; kingdom Metazoa; phylum Chordata; class Mammalia; order Diprotodontia; family Pseudocheiridae; genus Pseudochirops; species Pseudochirops cupreus. The sequence continues at coordinate 202,578,022 of CM053581.1, read as the reverse complement.
AAATAATCAATTAACAGCTTCTTATGTACAAAAACTGCTCCCTGTATGTATCTCTCTAAGTGTTGGAGATGCAAACAGAAAAACAAGACAGTCCCCGCCCTCAAGAAGCTCACATTCTAATAGAGGAACCAATACATATAAGAGGTTTCAGTTGTAAGTCAGATGGAAAAGTTCCATGCACACAAGGCTCAGTGGCAAAACTATTGGTAATATATCTTCTTTAATGTCATACCATTAATAAAACCATAACCACTCCTAATCATACATCATTTTACAGTGCCAGGGACTCTAGTGGCAAGAACTTTGTTTTCTGGGTTTTCAGTATCTTTCCCAACAGGGGCTGCAGCATTTTCAAAAGCAGTTGTCACATTGTATCTCCACAAGAGTAGCTCCCCTGGGTGATAGCTGCGAGGCTTGGACCAGAAGCAGGGCTAGTGACCTGGTGGAGCACTCCTATTCTCTGGGCTTTTGAGTTTACCAGTCCATTGGTAGCACTGTTCAGTGGTTGGTGGTGATGGTGGTAGAAGGGGAAGTGGCACTCCTTCCATAGGGCTGCTCCCTAAAATTATAGCCTTAGGGGTCAGGATGAAAGCAGGGCTGGGTTGAAAAGTGCTTTTATTGCTAAGGATCCTGAGTTCAGTGTCGTGGGCTATCTCCACCAGGGTCTGGAAAGAAATGGTAATTGAAGTGGAGGTGGTTTGACTATCTTGGCAAAATGCCACCTTTTCTCTCCATCAGGGTAACTTGTTGCTTCAGCTACGTTGGATTGCCTGCCCTGTGTGTGGTAGTTGATCAGAAACTGGTATGGGAACTATGGATGAACAAGGAAATCTCATGACATATAACTCAGTTGAAGGAATGGGAGATGTTCATGCTGAGAGGAAAAGATGTAGGAGCTACAAGGTAGCTGTCTCTGGCATTTTGAAGAGTTATCATATATGGAAGGGGAATTCAACTTCTGTTAAGCCATAGCAAATAGAACTAGGGACACTGGGTGGAAATTTCAAAGAAGCAAATTTAGGCTTGATGTGAAGAAAATTTATCATAAATAGAACTATTCAAAAATGGAATAAAGAGGGTCAGTGGGCTTCCCTCACTAAAGATCGTCAAGCAAAGGCTGGGTGAACACTTATCAGGTATGATGTGGAGGGGGTGGTTGTTCAGTGAGGGATCCTAATAAACCTCCTCCTCTTCTTCTTCCTCCTCTTCCTCCTTTCTTTCTCCACTCCCTTGTACGTCTCTTCTTTCACCTCCTCTCCTCCTCTTCCTCTTCTCTCTCCTCCTCCCCTTCTTCCTCCTATTCCTCCTCTCCTTCCTCCTCGTCTTCTTCCTCCTTTTACTATACCACTACTGCTACTACTACTATATTACTGCTGCTGCTGCTACTACTACACTCCTACTGCTACTGCTGCTACTACTATGCCACAGCTGCTGCTGCTACATTACTACTACTGATGCTACTACTACTATACTACAGTACTACTATACCACAGCTGCTGTTGCTTCTATTGCTACTATTGATGCTACTACTATGCCACAGCTGCTGCTGCCACTTTTGCTACTACTGATACTGCTACTATTATACTACAGCTGCTGCTGCTACTATTGCTACTACTGATGTCACTATTATACTACAGCTGCTGCTGCTACTATTACTACTACTGATGCTACTACTACCATGCCACAGCTGCTGCTGCTACTATTGCTACTACTGATGCTACTATTACTACACTACAGCTGCTGCTACTACTTTTGCTATTACTGATATTACTACTACTATTCTACAGCTGCTGCTGCTACTATTGTACTACAGCTCTGCTGCTACTTTTGCTACTACTGATGCTGCTACTATTGTACTACAGCTGCTGCTGCTACTATTGCTACTACTGATGCTACTACTACTATGCCACAGCTGCTGCTGCTACTATTGCTATTACTGATGCTGCTGCTGCTACATTACTACTACTGATGCTACTACTACTATACTACAGTACTACTATACCACAGCTGCTGTTGCTACTATTGCTACTATTGATGCTACTACTATGCCACAGCTGCTGCTGCTACTTTTGCTACTACTGATGCTGCTATTATTATACTACAGCTGCTGCTGCTACTATTGCTACTACTGATGTCACTATTATACTACAGCTGCTGCTGCTACTATTACTACTACTGATGCTACTACTACCATGCCACAGCTGCTGCTGCTACTATTGCTACTACTGATGCTACTATTACTATACTACAGCTGCTGCTACTTTTGCTATTACTGATGCTACTACTACTATTCTACAGCTGCTGCTGCTACTATTGTACTACAGCTGCTGCTGCTACTTTTGCTACTACTGATGCTGCTACTATTGTACTACAGCTGCTGCTGCTACTATTGCTACTACTGATGCTACTACTACTATGCCACAGCTGCTGCTGCTACTATTGCTATTACTGATGCTGCTACTACTATTCTACAGCTGCTGCTGCTACTATTGCTACTACTGATGCTGCTACTATTGTACTACAGCCGCTG
>CM053581.1:202559885-202574992 GCA_028627135.1 Pseudochirops cupreus | reverse complement strand
TCTCCTTCTTCTTCTCCTCCTCCTCCTTCTCCTTCTCCTCCTCCTCCTCCTTCTTCTTTTCTCCTTCTCCTCCTCTTCCTCCTTCTCCTTCTTCTCTTGGCACTTTGTGCATTACATCCTTACATGTGGGTGCTCAGTCCAAACAAATATAATTTTTGGCTGCTTATGGTTTGTAAGATATCTTGGGACTTAGGGCTAGATTTTTAAATATTTTTAATTTTTATTTATTTTTTTGGTGATTTTGGTAGCCCCAGATTTGCCTAGGAGATCTCCTCCCCATTAGGTTTACAAGGGGATTTAGGTATAGGGAGGGAGGAGTGTTCTACAGAAGGGGACCTATGGAAGCTATGCTAGGAGGTAATTTAGGAACCTGCTGAGGCTTCTCTGAAATCCCCATCAATATTTAAGAATTCAATAAAAGGACGTTTGCAATCAGGTTTACTTACGAGGACTGATTTAGAAGCTTCAATAGCTAGCAAACAATCATAGTATGTGCCCCCAGCCTTGAGGGTGACATAGGGTTTACTGTGGGAAGATGAATGGATTAGGATAACTGGGACTAGGACATCAGATCCTGAAAAAAACCAACCAAACAAAAAATCCTTCTTCGAAACCCACAGTCCCTAGCCCTATCCAGCACCTTCATGCATTACTGTTGCTTTGGAAACCTCCAGATTCATTCTCTTTTTGACTTCTAAGACTCCTAGGTGGCACAGTGGATGGAGCTCTGGGCCCGGAATCAGGAAGACTCATCTTCCTGAGTTCACATCTGACCTCAGACACTTATTAGCTGTGTGACTTCAGGCAAGTCACTTGAACCTGTTTGCCTCAGCTGCCTCATCTGTAAAATGAGCTGGAGAAGGAAATGACAACTCACTCCAACATTTCTGCCAAGAAAACCCCAAATGGGGGCATGAAGAGTTGGACAAGACTGAAACATGCCTGGACAACAACTGAAAAATGCATTCTTGTTTTGACTTTGAAGTTCCCTTTGTTTTGTAATTTAGCCTTGAGCAATATGAACTTTGTTCTTAAAGTAAAAGCACTCTTACAATACCCAAGGTTTAGGTATAGCCTCTGACACAGTCTCTATGATGGTCTCTTTCATGGCCTGTATAGTAGCTTCTGAAGCCATCTGCCCAGGGATCTCAGACACAGCCCACACAGGAGTAAGAATGGTTTGGGCTGAAACAGGCTGCTTTGAGGCAACAGCAGTTAGCTCTTTCTCCTCCTGTCTGTCCCTCTCTTGTTTTCTCTTTTTCTTGTTTTTCTTTCTCCATACCTTTGTAACCATGTTGGGCAATGCCCTTAAGCTGACTTATAGGCATCTCATGCCATTCAGGGTATCCTTTATAGAAATGTCTTTTTATTTCAGGCAATGATTGATTGTGGGATCTAATCTCACATGCAATTTAGCACTTGTGCATAGTCTATCAAAAAATGATTAGGATTCTCACACTCCTGCACTGTCTCCTGGAACTTATTCCAGTTCTCTGGACACGTTTCACAGTCATTAATACCCTTAAACAAGAATTGCCTGGCCTGCTGTAATCTGATGTAGTCATTTAGTTTGGCGGGATCCCAATCTGGGTAAAGGCCAACTAGAAAGACCCTCAGCGTCAGGGACCTCAGCCTCCACTGGAGCCAACCTATTTGTTGCTTCCATGATTGCTTATCTCTGTCTTGAGGAGAGGAGAGTTACCATTAAATCAGTTACATCTTCCCAAGTAGTATTATAAGCTTTCAATATCGCTTGAAAGTGATCTATAGCCACTCTGGGGTTATCATCAAATCCAGGAATGTTTCTTCTCCAGGTAGCAAAGTCCAGGCTGGTGTTGTCACATTGTCCCTTTGATCACAAATAATGGCTTTTTGAAGGGGAAAATGCCATCAGATGGTTTAAATTTGTTTAAAAGATCGGCTTATTCATTCCATCTAATTCTCTCTCTCTGCTGTGTGTGTGCGCGTGCACACGTATTCAATGTGACCTGCAAAAACTCATGAGACATACTACACAAAGACCATGAATGAAAGGTCTTCCCACTAGCTATTAGCCTGATGTTTCAGAAGCAGCCTCTGGATTTTATTTCTCCTTATCAGGAAAAATACCTTTCCTGCTTGAAGAAGTTAAATCAATTTTTTTTTAGTTCAATTTCCAAATACAGTCTCTGAGAATGCCTTTCTAAGGTTTCAGTTGTTTTTCAGGAGTCCCTCCTGAGAGGCCATGTGGCTTAGCTGAATAGCCTAGTCACAGGCCTGGTGCTTGGTTTGTAAATCTATTTGGAGTTCAGGAGTCCCTAGCAGGAATCTCTTCCTTGACTGTTCAAGATGTCAAAAAACTGGATACCAGCTTTTTTAGTGCCAGAACTGGTGGTTAGTTAATGACTAAGGAAAAACCTGTGGGTTATTTATGTCAATGATTTTTGATAGGAATGGAACCTCCTGGGGAGATACAGGACTCCCCCATCAACCTTGCTTTTCATGACTGTGTTATACTTTGTATTATACTTTCCCACAGTAGGTGAGCCTGCCAATGAGTTCAGTCCTTTGTCTGGGGGCCTAGTTTATAAGCTAATGGAGCAAGATTAAGGACTAAACCTGGGAATTGTCTCTCACTGAATGAATTAAAGAGGTACTGTCACTCAGCACCACTGATGAAACTATTGCTGGAACAAAGACAAGCATGCTTCTATTATCTCCCCCTCCGAGGCTGATCAGACCATGATGGAAAAAACACAATCCCTTTTACACCAATAGTGGGAACATAATCAATTTGCTCTATATTCCTCTAGGACCCTAAGAGACTAGTTAGTGATATTTCACTAGGGCCCCTCAATTCTCCAAGAAAAAAAAGCTCATTAAAAAAACCAAACAAAAAAAAACACCGATAGCAGACTCTCCAGCTAGAAGTATTAGGAATTTCTCAATTCCCTCCAAATTTTGGAGAACACCAATGGTACCTACTTTTCTAGTAGAAATATTGGAATATTCTCAGTTTCACAAGCTTGAAAAAACATTAAAAGCTGGTACATACTCAAATCAACTCCCTAATTATCTCCCAATTTTATTTGGAGAGATCTCTTTGAAAGAGACAAAACTCCCTTCAAAGGCAGTCCAAGAAATATACCCAGGCTTTTATTGCCAATTATTTGTGTATGCACAAAGTTGCAACTTTTTTTTAGCAAAATATCCCCAGTGGCGTACTTGGCCACAGAAGATTTTGTTTTTCAGTGGAGAATCAGGCCACAGAAACAATTCCTTAGAAGAAAAACCCGCTTGTTGGGTAGAAATGTCTGCTGGGGCCCGAAAAAGGGAGACATTCTTCTAAGGAGTCTGGGGGACCTGGTCTTTACCCTGAAATCGTGGACAAGCACCCAAGCCCCACCTACCCTTACACTACTGCAGTACTTGGTGTCTAGTAGGCACCTAATAAATCTTTGCTGAATGAGTGATTGAAGGAAGATTATTAGACCTAATGGTCTCTTTGGGCCCTTTCATTTGAGAGCATTTGATGATCCTTTCCATGACTGTTGAGAGGCAAGATGGTATAATAGAAAAACAAGGTCTGGGGACTGGATTCTGTTCCTTGTTCTGTCACCCAATGGCTGTATGACTTTGGTCCCCTCACTGAGTCTCAATTTCTTCATCTGTAAAATGGAGAGAATAATACTTGCACTCCCTGGTCTTCACAGGGTCATTGTGAGACTCAAATGGAACAATGTCTGCAAAGAGTTATCTAACCATAATGAAGTATTTTAGCAGGAAAAATTGTCATTATGGTAGTGAATGAATATAAACCTCCTGTCTCTCCCTCAGTGCACCATCCCACTTCTTTGTTCACCAGCATTACCATTAGGGCAAATTCCCTGACAAGTAAAGCAATAGCAGGACTTCCTTCTGGATTTAAGTAATTAGGATCTGAGTAACAAACCACAAATACATACATGTTGTTCTGTCTCCAGGCAGAGGTTTGGGAAGACATCAGAAATGGAAGCAGAAAACAGGTCCTACTTGCTGAAACTTGCAAATTTCTTTTCATTGACATTTTTTCGTTCCAGTTGGTGTCTACCACCTGCTAGGAGCACAGACCGTGCAGGAGCTGTGTTGCTACAGACACATTTCTATCTTCAGTGCCTTTCTGTAATGGGCTATGCAAATTTATGAGCATTCTCTGAGCTTTCCAAGCCACAGTAAGCAACAGAAATCTTCTCTGGGCAAAGTTATTTGTGTGAAGTATGCTGTAAATATTTGTCTAGCCCAAGAAAATAACTTAAATTACATAATTAAACTCTCTATAGGCTCAGTTTTCTTATGAAAGGACTAGGATGAGGGGATGGTCAACAGCTGTCCTCCGGTTTTTCTGAAGCAGGGACTGTTTCTTTGGAAAGATATCTTCTCTCCTCTGGCATTATAAATGCCTTACTGCATTTCTGGGGCTAATGAGAAACCAGGAAAAAATGTCAGCTAAAGACCAGAGCACTATATTCAGAGGCAGAAGACCTAGATTTGAATTGCAGCCGAGGTAATTACAGCCTATGTGAGATTAGATAAATCCTTTCCCTTCTCTGATTGTCAGTTTTTCCATTTGCATAATGTTGGAATCATAAATCTGGAGATGGAAAGGACTCTAAGTTCAACCAGTTCGATTTAAAGATATTGGAAACTGAGGTCCAGAGAAGTTAAGTAATTTGCCCAAATTCACACAGTTAGAAGACTTTAGAAGTAATATTTGAACCCAAACCCTCTAACTCCAGAGTCAGTGCTCCTTTCCACCATTTCACATTAGGCATTGGACTAGAGAACAGTAACATCTCACATTGATATGGTACCTGAAGATGAATAGAACATCTCCCTGAGAGGCAAGTTATACTATTCCTATTCTCCCCAGTTTGGTGATGATTGTATTCTTGTAGGAAACTCTCTCTACCAAAGTGACTGTCCTGCACCTTTCTAGGTTTTGCTGGGGTTTTGAGAGGTCAAGTGCTTGCGGTGATACAGCCAGGCTGTCTAGCCCTAGATCCCTGGTTGCCTCTGTCCATTTTTCAGATTAAGGAAATAGCCTTAGAGTATGGTCATCCACTTGGTAAATGGCATTTGATTATAATCTATGCATAGTAACAGCTGTGTAAATGCCATCAGAAAAATTCCTTTATTCCACCTCTGACCACCAGGATACCCACTCTCTGCCCTTTAACTCATCCTGTGGTGTTCTATTCACCACACTTTAAAGAGCATTGACTCAGAGAAAGAGGGCATAGGTTCAAATATCATCTCTGATATCTCCTCCAGTGTGAGCAAAGACTTGAACTCGCATCCTTTGACTCCAAACCTGGCACTCTTTGTCCCATCACACTAATCTCTACGCATCCTTCTAAGTTTAACTCTATGATTATCGATTATAATAGTAATTGATGTCTATACAATGCTTTTAAGGCTTCAAAGTACTCCAAATACCTTTTTTTCTCAGATTCACGAGGGAGGTGGCCCAGGTTTTGTTATCTTCATTACTACTCTTGTTTGAAGAAAAACTAAAAAAAAGAGGCAACCAAGATTCAGTGAGGTTAAGCGAATTCTTCATGGTCACACACCTAGTATTAGAGCCTGGATTTAAACTCAGGTCTGCTTCTGGCTTCAAATCTTGTGTTAGGTTCTAGGTTTGAACCTGCATCTCCAGTGTGTGTGTGTGTGTGTGTGTGTGTGTGTGTGTGCGCATGTATAAAAATTACTAGTGGGTAACTCATTCTGTCCCACCCAAAGAATAAAGTTGGGGTAGGAGAGTGGGAGGCAAGCCTGTTATTCACATCTCTTTTGCCCATGTAGTGTAAGTACTCAGGTCCCTTTCAGCTCTAAATGCTATGATTCTTTTCCTACTTTGCCATTTTGCTCAGGATGGTATCTAGAGATGGTTCAGACAAAGACTAGATTCTCAGAATGTCACTCAGAAAATCATCCTCCTGCCTCCAACTAGTTTGGGTTCCACATTGTGTTGGTACCTCCCTCCTCTTTAATAGAACACCCTGACTCAATGTGGTGAACTTTGAACTAGTCACTGAGCTTGATCTTCTGGGATCCCTGAAGGGCTGGGACTTGCAGTTGGCTTTGAAGCTGTGCTGCCCAAAGGAGGTCTGTGAATCATACAGTAGCTATTTGTTATGGAAATGCACTCTAAGTCATTGGATGCCACAGGGACTGCAATTTATATTGGGAATTAACTCCCATTATCAGAAAGATTCCTGTTGACTCACGGAAATTAAAAATAACCATAGGGAAGAAAGACATGCATTTGACAATTTAGGACCTTAGTCCCAGGGGTGAGACTATATTTGCTTTTTGCAAACTGACAGCAAAGCCCAAAGTCATTTGAGGGAAACCAGAACAGAGCTCCATCTGATTGAGTGATTCTTCTAAAGTAATATAGGGATAAGAGAAAGAGAAATAAAACAAATAGAGACAGATAAGCAGCAAATTGGACAGAGCTTACATAATTTTCCATAATAGTATACAACAAAGAATCACCATTTCTGTCTGTCTTTAGAATTCCTCCTCTTCCCTCCATTCATACTATGACTCCAGGTCAGGACCTCACTATCTCTCTTCTGGGCTATTATGACAATCTACTAATTGGTTTCCCCACTTCCATTCTCTTACCCATTTTCCACACTAAACTCCTTGAGAGTAAAGATAGTTTCATTCTTCGAATTCAGATCTCACACACTTGACATGCAGTAGGTGATTAACGCATGATTTTGACTGATTGATTGTCAAAGTAATCCTTCAAGACACAAGGCTTGTGGTGCTCTTGCTCAAAAACTTTTAGGGGTCCCCTCTTGTCCCTCGGATAAAACATAAACTTCTCACCTCAGTCTTTAAGATCTTCTGCAATCTGGCTCCAATGTAACTTTCTCACTTTTTAAAAATTGCTTTTCTTTGTTAGCTCTATCTCTAGCCAAAATTTGACTGCTAGTCACTCCCTGAACTCAGCAGGACTTCGCATTGACACAGGATTTCCCCTTAGTTACGAATGCACTTACTCATCTCTACATCTCTGAATGTTTGGTTTCTTTCAAGGCTTGAATCTCTCTTCTATTTAACTTGTGTTATTCTTCTTTGCATACATGTATTTCCTCAGTAGAGAGTAAGTTCCTTTAGGAGGACAGGGACTGTTTTGTTTTTGCTCTGTAACCCTAACTCCTAGCAGAACGACTTGAATATAGTAGGAGCTGGATAAGTATTTCTTGAATGGAAATGTTTGTTTGTCTACCTTATTCTTCTATCAACAGAAATACTGTGTCCAGATTGAGGAAGACGATAGTTCCAATGTACTCTGCCCTACCAACTCAGGTCTGAAACATTGCGTTCAGTTTGGGGAAGGGGGGGGAATCACATTTTAGGGAGGACCTTTGATAAGCTGGAGTCCATGACAAAGAGAGTCCATTTCAGTTTTCCCTCATGCCTGGAATTCTCTCTTTCCTCATCTCCACCTTCTGGCTTCCCTGGTTTCCTTCAAATGGTAGCTAAAATCTCACATTCTATGAGAAATCTTTCTCAAACCCCCTTAATGCTACTGCATTCTGTCTGAGACTTTCCCTAATTTATCTTGCCCATGTCGTCCCCACACTCTGAGATCAGGGGAACTGCTTTTTGCCTTTCTGTGTATCCTCGGCGTTTAATGGTGTCTGACAAATACTAGGTGTTAATTAAATGCTTGTTGACAGTTAACAGACTGGCCTAGGAGAACTTTTTGTTTTTTGCTACCTTGCCAGAAGATTAGAAACCTCTGACATCCCTTCTAAATTAAAGATATTATTATCTAGTCCAGTGGTTCTCAATTTTTTTTTTATCTTGGGACCCTTTTTCATTTTTAAAAATTATTGAGGTCCATATAGAGCTTTTCTTTATGTAGCTTATCTCTATCAATATTTACTATATTAGAAAATAAATCTGATAAATTTTAAAATATTTAGTCATTTTAAAATAACAATAATAGGGGCAGCTAGGTGGCACAGTGAATAGAGCACTAGCCCTGGAGTCAGGAGGGCCTGAGTTCAAATTAGACCTCAGATGCTTGACACACTTACTAGCTGTGTGACCTTGGGCAAGTCACTTAACTCCAATTGCCTTGCTTCCCCCCTCCAAAAATTTTTTTTGATGAAATAAAATAACAATAATAAACTCACTACATATTAATGTGAAAACTTATTTTTATGAAAAATAATTTACATTTTCTAAAATAAACAAAATTCAGTAGAAGAGTAGCATTGTTTTATATTCTTTAAAAATCTTTTTAATATCAGGCTTCATAGAACACATTTGGATTTTCATATCTGTTTCTGTGTTCAGTCTGTTGTGATATGTCGTTTCAGTTGAAGTAGATGAAGAAAATCAAACCTCACACAGATATGTAGTTAGAAAGAGAGGAATATTTCTAATAGGTAGATAATGACTTACTGTTATTAGGAAAATAGTTTTGGCCTCAGGGCCTGCCTTAAAGGTCCCTTGAGCTCTACTCTTGGAGAATCTCTGACCTAATCCACCCTCAAGTCAAACCATCCAACCCTCCCTCCACGTACCCAGTCATTCAGCCCTTTCTCTGCATTGATACACATGACTTGAGTTCTAATCAGATTATTCCCTCTTTGGTTTATATGGTGCAAGCTTTTCCAAGGTAGGTATTTTTTCTTTCTTTCTTGGTCATGCCAGCGACTAGTACAGGACCTGGCATGTGATAGATGTTTAATAAGTGCTTATTGATTAAATTATTCTTCTATAACATGGGATGACTGGCTCTACTCTTGTCTGTCCCTTTTTGGTACAGAGTTCTCTGGTGAATTACTGCTTCTCTTCCATAAGAGAACTACCGACAGACCCATAGTCAACACTTAATAAATGCTGGGGTTTTTTATTCATTCATTCATTCTCCGGTTTACTATTATTCAAAGTCAGCCACCAGTCATTACATATCAATTACCAAACCAAAGGACTGATTTCTTCCTTCTTGGCTTTAGTTCTGTGTGAGTAGTCAGAGACAAGATAGATATTAGATGAGAGCAAAGGGGAAAGGATCTATGGATGCTACCTAATCACTCTTATAAGATTTCTCTATTTCATGCTACAATCCCAGCTAGGTTTCTTCCTTACAGGAAAGGCAGCTTGGGTCTATGCAAAAGGCGCAGACCTGGGAGTCAGGAGATTTGGAGGATAACACTTCCCTTGTGGGCCTCAGTTTCCTACTCTGTAAAACAAAGGGGCTAGTTCACTACTAACTAGTATTTCTATAGCGTAGTATATGCACACACACACACACATATAGCATAGTATTTGTATACATATATACACACATATATAATATGTATTTATAAATGTGTGTATATATATGTATATGCATATATTATATATATGTATATACTAGTAGTTCCTAAAGGCTTACAAAGCACTTTACACATTTTATTTCATCCTCATAACAACAGTGGAGTGTAGGTACTATTATTATCCCCCATTTTACAGAGGAAGAAAATGAGGCAGAGAATGTTTAAGTGCCTTGCCCAGGCTCTCCCAGCTAGTAGGTGTCTGAGGAGGGATTTGAATTCAGGTCTTCCTGACTCCAGGTCCAGTGCTCTATCCACTGTGTCACCTAGGTGCCTACCAAGGTACCCAGAGATGGATGGAGAGCACAAGGCATGCCTTGCAGTGTGTGGTAGATCCAGACACAGATGATCTCTGAAATGCCATCTCAGTTTCTATAATATGCTGTGAGCCCAGGTAGCCAATCTCTGAGCATATACTATAACAAATCCTTCCCAGGAGATCAGTATTTAACTTAATTATAAAGGCCTTTGGGGAAGAGAAGCTCGCTTGTCACCACCACCCCCCCTCCAACTGCTCTTTCAAAAGGAAGTACCCCCTTTATTTCTAATTTAAATTCCTCTTACTAGTGATTAAATTAGCCATCCTGATCAGCATTCTGGAGCAATCTCTCCCAGGAAACAAAGACGCAACATGGTAGAGTAGACAGGGTGCTGAGCTTGAAATCAGGAGGACCTGGGTTCTCTTCTACCAAGCATTTGCTGCCCTGATATTGGAGTTAATGACCCCTAAAAACATATTTTCCATGACAATTTTTCTTAGTTCATTTCCCATCCAGTTGTACTCCTCTGAAATTTCCATCATGCTCAGGGTCTGAGTACCACCCTTCTCCCCACCTCCCTTTTCAACATCCTCTTGTGTGTCTTCCCCCATTAGATTGTAAACTCCTTGAGGGCAGGGACTACCTTTCTTTTTCATATTTATATTCCTAGCACTTGGCAAGATGCCTAGCACACAGCACTTAGTAAATGTTTATTCACTGACCAACTGCTGTAATTAAGGAAGCAGGAGGAATTTCCAAGGTGAGAAAACTGGCTCTGTGGAAGGGGACAAGGCAGGCATGGGAACAACCCTTCTGTTAGTCTGCAAGCATGAGTTTGTCTCTCACATTAGCTTGTGAACCCCTGGAGTGCAAGCACAGTGCTTGGCACATAGGTGCTTAATAAATGCTTATCCACTGATGATCCTGGAAGATTGGGATGTTGTACAAGTGTTCTTATGTATTTCTTTTCATAGAACCATAGATTAGAGTCGAAACGGACCTCAAAGGCCATCAAGTCCACCTAATCTTCCTCCCCCGCTCCCTTCCCCCATGCAAATAGCTGAAACTGTGGCAAAAGCAGTAAAGTGACTTGCCTAGGTTCAATCGATTAGTCGATTAGTAAAACAGGTTATAAACCCAGATCCTCCTGATTTCAAGTCCAGTACCCTGTCCACTCCACCATGCTGCCTCTTTTTCCTTGGAGGGATTGCTCTAGAATACTGATCTAGGTGGCTAATTAAAACTTCAGTAAGGTGGGGGGAGTTTCAGATTAGACATAAGGAGTACTTTCTTTTGAGGGAGCTGTGGATATCACAGGTGAGTTCTTTTTTCCTGCAGGTCTTTATGGTTGTCAAACACTGATCTCCTGGGAAGGATTAGGTGTAGTCTGTGCTTAGAGATTGGTTAGCTGGACTATCAGTCAATTACAGAATCTGAGAGGGTATCTCAGAGGGTATCTGTGTCATAGACCTACCACACATTGCAAGACATTCCTTACACTCTTACATCCATTGCTGGGCATCCATATGGCAAAATATATGGAGTTTAGAAGTTTGTCATATAGATATGTTGTGCAATATAGACTCTGCCTGGGGCTCTCCATCATAGCTGCTCAATATGGTATCACTGCATATGGACCCACAACAAAGCCCAAACTCTCATCTCATACTAATTCAAGGCACACAACTGGGGCTGGAACTTCCAGTCCTTCCCCTCCCTCCCTCTCTTTTCTCTCTGCACAATGATTCTCACATTGTGTTCTCTTGAACACAAGCTCTAATTGCATTAAATCCCAGTTCTTATTCTATTAACAGGCAGCTAAGTGGCACAGTAAATAGAGTGCTGGGCCTGGAGTCCAGAAGACTCATCTTCCTGAATTCAAATCCAGCCTCAGATACTTACTATCTGTGTAATCCTGGGCAAGTCACTTAACTCTGTTTGCCTCAGTTTCCTCATCTGTAAAAATGAGCTGGAGATGGAAATGGCAAAACCACTCCAGTATCTTTGCAAGAAAACCCCAGATGGGGTCATGAAGAGTCAGACAGGACTGAAAACAATTGAACACCTCTATCAACAACTCACGTGTTAAACTTCCTTCAATGGCCCATATTAATGTTTCCCTAAGGCTTAACATTGGTGTCAAGGTCACAGTCACCTTAGTCTCTTAAACTAGCTTGTGAAATTGTAGGTAGCTTCACCTGGGCACAGACTCTAGGACACAGGGTACCTGCCTTCATTCTGGGCATCTCCAGACTAGAAACATCTAGTCCAACCTGTAGCCAAATAGGAATCCTCTCTAAATTATCCCTGACAAGTCATCATTCAGACTCAATAGGAAGACCTCCAATGATAGGGAGTTTGCAACTTTCTAGGCAGCTCATTTCATTTTTGGACAGCTCTGAATTTTTTCAAAAGTTACTTGGTTTTTAAAAAATTAAATTAAAATTTTCTTTTCAATTAAGAAAAACCTATTTTCTCTCCCTATTGTTGAGGAAAAAAGAAGAGAAAAATAAAACCCTTTTAACAAAAATGTATTGTATAACAAAAAATAATTTCCCCATTCATCCATCATATAAAAAAATCAGGATCTCATTCTGTACCCTTGAGGTTATCACTTCTAGCATGACTCTGATTATAGGGATATATTTTCAAGTATTACATTCAGGGTTGTATCTAATGAGTCAATGTCAAAGTTTAGTAGCATGTACCTAAAAGTTAGAACAAAGGGGGAAAAGTGTCAAGGACTTATTTCCAATGGGGAGCCTCTCCCTGGCCACACCGAAACAGACATTCTGTCCCTTTTTTAACTACAAAGAAAAAGTGGTGGCTGAATTCATACTAATTCCCAGCAGCTCTCTTCAGACTGGGGTAGGGAAGAGGAGGAGGTGGGATGGGGGGGTGGAAATCTGCCTTTGTGGTTGTAGGCATAAGTGCTAGCCTGCTGTTATGCTAAAAATTTCTGTCTCTGAAAAGTTTCAGGCTAATTTTCAGGGAGAAAATTAGATGAAAAGTGGCTTTTAAACACTGAAAGTCTTGTGTTGAAAAAACTTAGTTCCCATGGCAACATTTTCTTTTATTGTCCTTGCTGCAATGTCATAAATCGAGTCTCCTAACAGAAACACAATTGAGGTAATTGCTGTGGAGGAAGTCTGTGATGGGCCTAGGCTTGGCCTTCAAGGTACTCATTGCAGAACTGAGTTAGAAAACTTTTACTCTCAGCCCAATTATTTTTCTTTTCTTTTCTTTTTTGTTTTTTGCCCCTTTTTTTGAGGAGCAGGGGGGGTTAAGCAATTTGCCCAGGGTCACAGCCCATTACTTTTCCAGGAGAATTGAACTCACCCCTTGAGCTAAATGCTAGAGAGCCAATAGCATATTTAAGGGTTGGTTTTTTTTTTAAAGGACATCAACACAGTTCCCAAAAGAAAGTCTTAAGTGTCACACTGCTATGTCTTTGATTCAACAAACACTGATTAATCCCTACTATAGAAGCATCATGGTGTGGTGGTTAAGGAAGTAGGCTTGGAAGATCTGAGTTCAAATCTTGCTTTTGATACTGACTTGGGAACCTTGATGAGTCACCTAAGCGCTATATGCCCCAGGAAATCCCCTAGAATTGATCTACTGATGGCTGGTGATCTGCCATTGATGGAAGGAGTGATCCACACAAATGAAGTCATAGAGTCTTCATGTATTTGCATATTCATACAAGTAAAGTCCTAATTCTTCCCATATATGCCTATTCATATGTGCAAGGCCATATGCTAGGTATAGAGAGATGAAATGTGATGGCCCCTACTCTCAAGAAGCTTACACTCTAATAGAGGAGATTCATTATATACACATCATTGTAATATATATTGAGTGTGTAAGAGAGGCAGCATGGTATAGTGGAAAGAATACTGAACCTGGAGACCTGAGTTCCAATTGCAGTACTCTTGCTAGTTGGGTAACCACAAGCAAAGTGCTTAAATCTCCCCGAACTTCCGTTGGCTCATCTGTAAAAGAAGGTTATAATATACTATCTGCTTCATTGGGCTATGGTGGAAAGAGTATTTTGACAACCTTAAAATGCCATAGAACTATCACTCACTCAGTCAGTCAATAAGCATTTGTTGAGCACCTACAATGTTCTAGGCGCAGCGCCAAGTGCTAGGGATATTAAAAAAAAAAAAGTAAAAGATAGTCCCAACTCTCAAAGGGATTGCAGTCTAACAGGGGAGGCAACAAGCTGTGTACAGGATAAGGAATAAATAATTAAAAGAAGGAACACACTAGAATTAAAAGGGTAGAAAAAGCTTCCTGTACAAGATGGGATTTTACATGACAGCCAGAGAAATGTGAATTATTATTATTCTTCTTACAGACAAGATGCCCTCTCTGAAAGTTCTGAGAGCAATTCTACAAGCTCTTCAAGTTTAAAGTAGGAATTGACATGGTATTGATGTGGCAGGTCCTGATTCGTGCCCAGCTCTATCCCTTTACTTCATCTTAATTCAGTTCTATCCAGTATAGCTCAATTCAATCCAACCATCATTTGTTAAGTACTTACTGTATGCACTCTAATCGGCTAGATGTCACAGGGGACAGAGTGCTGGGCTTGGAATCAGGAAGAATCATCTTCATGAGTTCAAATGCAGCCTCAGACACTTGCTGGTTGTGTGACCCTGGGCAAGTCACTTAACTCTATTTGCCTCCATTCCTCATCTGTAAAATGGGCTGGAGAAGGAAATGGCAAATCACTCCACTCCAGTATCTTTTTCCCCAAACCCTCAAATAAGGTCATGGAAAGTCAGACAAGACTGAAATGACTGAATATATGTAGACACTGTGCCGCACCATGGGGGAGATGAGGGATTTAGGTGCCAGAATCTCAGGATTGAAAGAGAACTCAGCAGTCATCAAGTCAAACACATTCTTTTTTTTTTTTTTTTGCTTTTTGGAAGTGGGGAAGGCAGGGCAATTGGGGTTAAGTGACTTGCTCAAGGTCACAGGGCTAATAAGTATTAAGTGTCTGAGGCTGGATTTGAACTCAGGTCCTCCTGAATCCAGGGCTGGTGCTCTATTCACTGCACCATCTAGCCATCCCCCAATCCATTCTTTTTTTTTCTTTTTCAAAAATTTATTTTATTTTATTTAAATTGATTTGTTTATTTATTTTCAGTTTACAAGATTCAGTTTCAGAGTCCCTTGAGTTTCAAGTTTTCTCCCCTCCTTCTCCCCCTTCCCCGCACAGTGGCATGCAGTCAAGTATAGAATTTGCAAATACTTTCATATTGGACATTAGTCTGGTATAGAAGGGTTGTAACCAATGGAGTGTACAATGGGAAAAAGGAAGCAAAACCAAACATGGAAAAGAGTGATAGCATGTAGATTGCTTCAGTCTCCATTTAAACTCTGTTCTTTCCGGATCTTTCTCTTAATGCAGGTATCTCCTTCCATCCTGAGACTTGTAGAATTGTCTTATAGCTGTGTGTTGCTGAGA
>CM053581.1:202494081-202559385 GCA_028627135.1 Pseudochirops cupreus | reverse complement strand
TTGCAAAAAACTGGAAATATAGGGGATGCCCATCACTTGGGGAATGGCTGAACAAGCTATGGTATATGAATGTAATGGAATACTATTGTGCTATAAGAAATGGGAAGGAGATGGACTTCATAATTACCTGGAGAGGCATATACAGACTGATACTAAGTGAGAAGAGCAGAACCAGGCAAAACCTGTACACAATCACAGACACATCATACATATGATGACCAACCTTGATAAACTGGACTATCTTCAACAATGCACAGCTAAAGGCAACTCTACAAGCCTCAGGATGGAAGGAGATACCTAAACTCAGAGAAAGATATTGAAAGACTATAGTTTAAATGGAGGCTGAAGCAAAACACGCTATCGTTCTCTTTCATGTCTGGTTTTGCTTTTTTTTCCAGTGATCATTCATTGGTTACAACCCTTCTATATGACCAAACTATTGTAACGTGAAAGTATTTGCAGATCCTGTACATGATTGCACGCTACCATGGTGGGGGGAAGGGAAGGGAGAAAATCTGAAACTCAAGTGATTGTGGAACTGAATCTTGTAAATTAAAAATAAATAAACAAGTCATTTAAAAGGAAAAAAAAAAGAAATGAGTTTAGAATTTCTCTCTTTGGCCCCTCTTTGGTAGAATTTGGAGCAACGTGGGTTGGGAGGTTCTTCAGGGGTAGCTGCAGAGAGGCAGATGGAGATTCAATATCAGGAAAAACTTTTTCAGCAATTCGAACAGGGTGAAAAAGGATCAGCTTCCTCAACAGGTCGTGAGTTCCACATCACTGGTGGGCTTTCAGTGAGAGGCTGGATCACTACTCTCCAGAGATGGTATAAAGGAGATTCCTATTCATATACTTCAAACAAAATAACCTCTAAGGCAAGTTCCATCTCTGAGATTCCTGAGATGGAGAAGGCAGCCCTGGCCAACCCTCCCTCCCGGGGTGAGGTATTGGGATGGCAAGAACAAGCAATCAGAGGTGGACCAGGGCAGAGAGACCTCTGTTGCTTTGGGATGGGTGCCCCTGTGATGTGAAAAACCTGACAGAGCCCAAGTAGAAAAGCAATGAGAGATCGGGAAAGCAAGGGTTAAGGTGGCCACAATTTGTTCCGGGAGAGGGTGGGAAGCAGAAAGGAGGTTAACGAGATTGCCTTTCCACTTTCCTGGGTCTTCTGTGCCTTGGTTTGGTTTTCACAAAAGGCCTGAAGGGCAGGTTACTATTTTGTTTGTTATTGTACTATGATATTTGCACTTCCACACACAAAAAACTAGGGATTTATCCCAAGTCCTAACCTGGGCTCCTGGAATTACTGGGGACCATAGAGAAACCCAGAAGTAGAAATTCAGCTAAAAAGCCTTCTTTACTTGTTCCGTGGAGCCATGGGAGGGTAGTGCAAATATCTGCAGAGCCATCCAGAGACCTGGGGTCCAGAGGCCAGTCAGCACAAGCAGTTCAACTTCCCTGAGCCTTGATTTTTTTTCTTGTGGAAAGGGAAAGATTTTAATTGGATTGTCTCTGAGTCACTTTCCAGCTTTAGTACTAGACTTGGAATCAGGGAGACATGGATTCAAATCCTACCTCAAAAACACTTCCTAGCTATGTGACCCCAGGTGCCTCAGTTTCCTCATCTGTAAAATAAAGGACTTGGACTCCATAGCCTCAAATGTCACACCCACCTCTAAACCTATCAACTTATTTGTAGAATGTAAATTTTGTGTAGGTATAGTAGAAAGACTTCTGCAGTTGGCATCCGAAGATCTGTGCTCAAAGTCTGACTGAGAGTTTCCACTTCCTTATAGGGCATTAGGCAAGTAATTCAACCTTTCTGGGTTTCAGTTTTCCCAACTGTAAAATGAGGGGTTTGGATCCAGTGACCTCTAAAGGTCTGTCTACCTCAAAATCTGTGCCTCTTTTTATCTCTGCTCTGCCTGACTTACTGGGAGGAATCTAGGGGTGGTCTAGAGGAGGAGTTTGGGGAGGGTCTTCAGGAGGAGTCAGATGAGGTCAGGCTCCAGTAATGAGTGATTAAGGGTGGGAAGTTGCTGGAGGCTACCTGGAGAAGACAGATAATGGTGGGCTGGGTCAGTTCAAGGGTGTAACAGATTTGGGCCAGGGAGTATCCAGAGTGGGAAATTGCAGGACAAAGGAGTGCCAAAGACTTGGGCAGAGCCACAACTTAAGGCCCATGGCCTCATCATAGGAGAATATACTACAAATCAAAAATAATAAATCATGTGTACTTGCCTCAGGTCACAGTAATATGATAATTGTGGATAGGGGCTATGCCAGGCATAGCTTGGCTAGGAAATGGCTTGCCCTTATACTAAGACAGGATTGGGGAACCTGAGGTCCTTTTAATGGATTAGAACTACACTTGAGGACCTAGAGGGCTACATGTGGCCTCCAGGCCACAGTTTCCACACCCCTGTACTAAGTTCTTCCACCTCTTGGAAAGCTCTTCTCACAACTCACCTCCTCCTAGAAGCCAGCCCTGATTAACCCACCTTTACTCTGTGCGCCTCAGACCATACTAAGCCTCAGGTCAGCAAATGAAGAATCAGATGGGGTGGTACAAACTTTGTTTAAATTTTCAAGTTACTGTCTATGAAAGGTGTTTTCTCTCCTCAAGAGAACTATAGATTCTTTGCTAGCAGAGACTGTTCCAAGGATAAAAAGCTGCACAACGGGACGCAGTAAATCAATGCTCACTGGTTTTCTGCAGTGCCAAAAAGATGAGGAACAATATGAGTGCTCACTGATTGAAGGAATGCTTAAACAAATTATGGTATATGAATATAAAGAAATATTCATTTCACCATTTGTTGTTGAGTCATTTCAGTCATATCCAACTCTTCATGACCCCACGTGGAGTTTTCTTGGCAAAGATACTGCAGTGATTTGCCATTTCCTTCTCCAGCTCATTTTACAGATGAGGAAACTGAGGCAAACAGGGTTAAGTGATTTGCCCAAGGTCACACAGCTAGTAAGTGTCTGAAGCCAGATTTGAACTCAGAAAGATGAATCTTTCTGACTCCAGACCCAGTACTCTATCCACTGCACCACTTAGCTGCCCTATTATTCTACCATAAGAAATGACAAATATGAGGGATTTAGAAAAGCTTATATGAATTAATTCAGCAAAATAAACAAAACCAAGAAAACCTTGGGTAAATCACAGAATCTCTCTGGGCTTTACTTTCCTCATTTGTAAAGTGAGGGGGGTTGAACAAGATGACCTTCCATATCCCTTCTAGCTCTACTCCATAAGTATAATAACGGTAATGTGAAGGAAAAACACCACCACAAGACATGACTCAGCTAAACGAATTGACCAGGTTTGACTCTAGAACACTAACGATGATGATGCACATTTATTTCTTCAGAGGAGAGACTTTGAAGGGATGAGCCATGAACATTTAGATAGGATCAAAGTGTCAGTTTAATTAACTATTTCTTTGTTGTAAGAAAGATATTTCTCAGTATCATACCCCATGAGAAATAACTATTTGGGTTATTTTTTTTTTAAGCGTCAAGACCACTAAAACATAGCTGACTACAATGTTTCTTCTGTTTGAGAAAACATTCCCACCCATTACGTATTAACCTCAGGATTCTAGTTAATGTTTTTTAATAGCATTTTATATTTTTCCAATTACATGTAAAGAAAGTTTTCAATATTCACTTTATAAGACTTTGAGTTCCAAACATTTTTCTCCCTCCCTTCTTTTCCTTCCCGTTCCCCAAGACGGCAAGCAATCTGATATAGGTTATACACATATGATCAAATTAAACATATTTCCACATTAGTCGTGTTGTGAAAGAAGAATCAGAACGAAAGGAAAAACCAAGAGAAAGAAAAAAAACAAAAGGTAAAAAAAGCGTAGATCTGCTTTCAGACTCCATAGTTCTTTGTCTGGATGTGAATAGTATTTTCCATCATGAGTCTTTTGGAATTGTTTAGATCACTGTATTGCTGAGTAGAGTTAAGTCTATCAAAGTTGGTCATTGCACAATGTTGCTATTACTGTGTACAGTGTTCTCCTGGTTCTACTTATTTCAGTCAGCATCAGTTCATATAAGTCTTTCCAGATTTTCCTGAAATCTGTCTGTTCATCATTTCTCAGAGTACCATAGTATTCCATTATGTTCATATCCCACAACTTGTTTGACCATACCCCAATTGATAGACATCCCCTTGATTTCCATTCTTGGCCACCACAAAAAGAGCTGCTATAAATATTTTTGTGCATGAGGCTCATTTTCTATATTTTATGATTTCTTTGGGGTATAGACCTAGCAATGGTATTGTTGGATCAAAGGGTGTGCAGAGTTTTATAGCTCTTTGGGCATAGTTTGAAATTGTTCTCCAGAATGGTTGGATCAGTTCACAACTCTACCAACAATACATTAGTATTCCAATTTTCCCACATCTTCTCTAACACCCATTATTTTCCTTTTCTATCATATTAACCAATCGGGTAGGTATAATGTGGTACCTGAGTTGTTTCAATTTGCATTTCTCTGATCAATAGTGATTTAGAGCATTTTTTCATATACCTATAGTTAGCTTTAATTTCTTCATCTGAAAATTGCCTGTTCATATTCTTTGACTATGTACCAATTGGGGAATGACTTGTATTTGTATAAATTTTACTCAGTTCTCTATATATCTTAGAAATGATGTCTTTATCAAAAATACTAGCAGTAAAAATTGCTTCTCAACTTTCTGCTTCCCTTCTAATCTTTGTTGCATTGGCTTTGTTTGTGCAAAAATCTTTCAATTTAATATAATCAAAATTATCCATTTTGCATTTCATAATGCTATCTCTTGTTTGGTCATAAATTCTTCTCTTCTCCATAGATCTAACAAGTAAACTATTCCTTGCTCTCCTAATTGGCTTATGGTGTTACCCTTTATGTCTAAATTGTACACCCATTTTTACCTTTCTTGGCATATGGTGTAAGATGTTGGGTCTATGCCTAGTTTCTGCCATACTATTATACTATTTTCCAGTTTTCCCAGCAATTTTTGTCAAATAGTGAGTTCTTATCCCAGAAGCTGGAGTCTTTGGGTTTATCAAACAGTAGATTACTATAGTTTTTGACTACTGTGTCTTGTGTACCTAACCTATTCCATGATTCTAGTTAATCTTAACTGCCTTGCTATACATAAGTAAGGAAAGCACCTTAGAATAAGTGTCTCAGGTCTATAAACTAATATCCATATGGCATAAAGTGTGTGTGTGTGTGTGTGTGTGTGTGTGTGTCATAAATTTTCTTGGGTCACATTTAGGAAAAGGACAGAATGTTTAACTTGAAGTCAAGAAGATCAGCGTTCTAACTCTGCCTTAGACACTTGCTAGGTGTGTGACCCCAAACAAGTGACTTAACCTGTTTCAATCCATTCCTTTGTTCTGTGAAATGGGAGAGATGACAACATCGATCTCCCAAGGCTGTTGCGAGAGAATCAAATCAGATGTAATGTATGTAAAGCATTTTGCAAGCCTTAAGGTGCTATAAGAGCTACCTGCTGATATTTTTGTTATTGACATTTTTCTTTAAAAAAATACTTTACATCCACTATCTTATTCCACCATCCTGACAGCCCTGTGATGTGGAAGTAATACAGGTACTATCTTCATTTCACAAATGAGGCTAGTAAGAGGTTAGTAACTGGTCCAAGGTCACACATGCTAGTAGGTAGCAGAGGTGAGATTCAGATCCAGGCACCAGGCTCCATCTCCAAAATCAGTGTTTTTTCCACCACAGCTAGAGAATGAGAGTAACTGCAATGGGTATAAGCCCTTTAAAGTCTGTTATTCTCCCAGAGCTCCTAGCATTCCATCTTTCAGATGAGGAAACCAAAGCTCAATGCTATTCTGTGGCTTACCTGGTATACAACACAGCTAGGCAGTGTTAGAAATGAGACCCAAAACTAAGTGTCCTGACTCCAGGACTGGTACATTTTAAGGTGCTGCCTCTCCAGAAAAGATAATAGACCCCCATGAGTCTGTTAAAGCATTTCAACCCATGCACAAATTAATAAATGGGGTTATCAGAAAACCCATGATAAAAGCCTTATCCAGAAGTTGCCATATAGAGTCTCAATAATTCATTGGTCAATTATCATTAAAGTTGTGTTTTAAAGGCAAGAGGTGTTCAGGTACCCAGGACCAAAACCAAGCAAGTTCACACTTTGATAAAATCAAGGAGACTTCATCAGTCCTACAATAAAGGCCTCCTCAGTGAGGCAAGAAAAACTCAAGAAGAATGGAATTAATTATTCCTTGGGAGTTTCATAACTCGTCTGACAGACAGATTGAGGAGGAGGGGCCTCTTTTTAGGGTGTACCTGGGCATACCTTTTGCATATATGCTATAGTGACCTGGTCCTACAGTAAGGAGGGAAGAAGAAAACACCATCATTTCAAATTCTTGCAGCATTTCCCAAATATTTTACCCAGTGGTTTAATTCAGTTAATCCAAATAATTTTCTGCACTATTACCTCACATTTTGTTCTCTTTCTACTTCCCCTCTTCTTTCCTTTCCTCCTTGACCCTCCTTGAACCAATTGATAAAAACAAAACAAAACCATACATTAATTGCTTACAGTATGCAAGCATTGTTTTAAGTATTTGGGATACAAATACAAAAGCTGATGACAGGCTCTACCCTTGATAAGCTAATATGTTCATAGTGGGAGATAATCTACAAAGGGGAGTGATGGTCTCGGTGGGGTATTTTGGTTTGGAAAGTTGCCAGAATGGTAAGTAAAGACACAGGGAGTAGACTTAGTACACTTCCCAGGAACAACAGCCATATTGAGCTGATCCCTTTTTTCCCTCTCTTTCTTCTTTGTCTGTTTTCCTTCCCTCAATTCCCTCATCACTTGGCCCACCCCATCCCCAGCCACCAAGCACTGTCATAAATACACTTTTTTTTCTTCCATTAGTGGGAATATTTCAAGCATTGTTCAAACAAAGTAATCTCTTCTATGACTGGTCACCAGAAAGATCTAGACACCTTTTTTGCTGTGATGAAAAGAAAAAAAATCCAGTCAAATAAAATATTTTCTACAAAAAGTTTATTGAATAATTTTATAAAGTAGGTCATGCCAAAAATTAGAAATCATAATAAGTGTAAGGAGTAGTGTATAAAAATAATCTATACAGATATATTATTAATAGTGACATTTCATTCCAGTAAAGACTAACCAGTAATCTTTCCCAAGAATTTTCTAAAGATGTTAAATATGTTTCAGTAACAGTACATATGGAAGCACACACACACACACACACACACACATATGTACATCTCAAGTATTTTGCTTTCTGAGTTTCATAGTTTCCTGTGATGTTGCTAAGATGAATAAGGGCTAATGTCTAAGTGTTCTTAAAGTACAACAAAACATTTACTAGGTAGAATAATGGAGATATGATTAAGATTTTTCCCTCTCAATCTCTTAAGTAAACACTTTATCTGAAAAATTAAATCATGCTTCTCAGAGTTACTACCAGGCTTATCAGTGCATTCATTATAGTGCTACCCTAGTGCATTTATTATGGTCCTACCCTTAGCGTCTGGTCATTTACCTGGCTAGACATCTTATGAATTGGAAACTAGTCATCAGCCCCCCCCCACTCCAAAAAGCGAACATATGAACAATCTGCGCTAGCCTGATTACATCTGGCTTATTCTTTGCTTAAGAGCACTAATTTCCCTTTCAATTTCATATGGCAAGTCAGTATTGACTTGCACTTCAAGGTACTTCTCAATGTCCTCCACCTCTTCCTCCCAGAATTCCTTGGAGATACTAAAGAGCTCTGTCATATTGATATCTGTCAGGCCCTTGAGATTGAAGGCATCTTCCGAAGGGATGTAACCAATGGGGGTGAGTTTAGCATTGTCTTCTCCATTGATCCTATTGAAGATCCATTCCAGGACACGGGAATTCTCCCCAAATCCTGGCCAGAGGAATTTGCCTTCCTTATCCTTTCGGAACCAGTTGACATGGAAGATCTTGGGCAGTTTGGCAGCTGGGCGCTGAGCCATACTGAGCCAATGAGCCAGATACTTCCCAAAGTTGTAGCCAAAGAAAGGTCTCATAGCAAATGGATCATGCATGATGACTTTGCCTAATAAATAAACATAGAGAAATGTGAAATGCATATGATGTCTCTATTTAGCAACAATAATTCCTAATAGAGTAGGCCAGAATTTCCCAAGTCATTATAATAGCATAATAAATACTGAGTGAGAGACAGAGAGAGTACGTAGTTATGACTAGAGGGCCAGCTTTGGAGTCAAGAAGATCTGACTCTGACAGATATTAGCTATATGATCTTGGGCCAATTAATTGTACTGTTGCCCTACCCTATGCTCTAGGACTATAAGTGATAGAAGACGTATTTCCAAAGATCTAGACCAAGGGGAAAAAAAAGCTATGGTATATAGAATAAAAATAAGAAAAAAAGAAATGCCATACAAGGTGGAGTGGGTAAATATGCTTAATATTTTAAACAGTAATAGAAAAACTTGCTAGCAAACTCTACAGTTTAAATTTTTATTCCCCTTACCTTTGTGCTCAGCTGCTGCTGTTGCTTCTGAACGCATTGAGGCCCCAACAAATACTCCGTGCTGCCAGCTCATGGCTTCATAGACCAGAGGCACCCCTTGAGCAAGAAAAATATGTACTTTAGAGTTTGGGATTCCACTCAAGTCCTGCTCAAACACGTCAATATAACCTGGAAGTGACCTTTGGCTCTGCAAAATTGCATCACTAGGACATAAGTTCTGGCAGGTTCTACTAGGCTAGAAAGGTTGGGAGGAAAGGCTTATTAATTGACAATGGGACTGTCCTCTGAGGACAACCTAGTACATTTGTTTGCTCAGTGACTCAAGCAGCACCCATAATGAATCTATCTTTTCTGAGAAGCATTGTCCTAGAAGTTGAGAAATGCAATTTCCAATGGAAACACTGAACATTTTCTAGATTTCCCTAAAAGCCATATATCAGGAGAAAGAGCATGGTGCAGTGGACAGAATGACAGGCCAATATTCAAGAAGACCTGAATTCAAATCCCGCCCCTTATAATCATTAGCAATATGATAACTGGGTGAATCATTTAAACTCTATGTAACTGAAGTGGTTCTTTAGTATTTATCTAAGATATAGATAGGTTGCAATACACACTGGTGGAGGAGGTTACTATGCCCACAACAGGAAAATCATAGGTCCTAATAATAACCCACATCTTCTTTTAATTATTAAAAAATGCCATGCTCACCAACAGGTCTACGGCCTCCAAAGATAATGCCTTCTATTGGAACTCCTTCAGGAGATTCCCAGGCAGGGTCGATGATGGGGCACTGGTTTGCAGGAGTGCAGAATCGGGAATTGGGATGGGCACAAGGCTCTCCTGGGCAAAGTAAGAAGAAAAATGTTGGTTAGTAGCATATATTAGGAATAATTTAGCATGTACATCATGGTCCTATCTGTGTGCTCTTACCATCCTCTGGAGTCCATTCCTTGTTTTTCCATGATGTAAGTGTAATTCCTGGGCCTAAAGGCTCATCGATGCCTTCCCAGTAAACACCTCCATCACTTGTTTCTGCCACGTTGGTAAAGATGGTGTTCTTTTGAATGGTTTTAATAGCATTGGGATTTGTTTTCACAGAAGTTCCAGGAGCAACTCCAAAAAATCCATTTTCTGGATTAATAGCCCTTAAGTTGCCTGAAATTTTTAAAATATTGAAGTAAAGGTGAATATGAAACAACCATTTATACTTGAAAATGTATTCTAATTAGGTTTGAACAAAACTTTTTTTCTTTTTCTGGCCAAATTCAAAGCCCTTTTTTGTATTTCTCCATCTCTCTCTAAATACCTATTTTATTCTGGAATTTAGGTTTGTTTTGCTTTTGTAAAGCACTACATTGAATTTCAAGACTTGCTCCTCAGATAGCTTCCCATCAAACAACATTTTGATGGGTTATATATGTAAACAAATCATCAACATATGGATTATATTTTTAATCCAGTTTTTAATTAAGGGAAAATGCTCTCAAAAATACATTTTTAACAGAACCATTTCTCTTGGAAATATTTATAAATAATTTAAAATGTTTTGAAAGCAAACCCCCAAATTTCCACCTGATATTCACAGGCAATGTGAAGAACCGAAAGAGTTACCTTGTTCATCAAATTTCATCCAGGCAATATCATCACCAACACATTCAATTTTCCATCCTGGGAGTGTTGGATTCATCATTGCTAAGTTGGTCTTTCCACAGGCACTAGGGAAAGCTGCAGCAAAGTACTTCTTCTTGCCCTCAGGATTCGTGATGCCCAAGATCTGTTGAGAAATGGAATCCTTGAGGAACAGCCATTTGCCTACAGCAGTGGTTCTCAACCTTCCTAATGCCGTGACCCTTTACATTCGTGTGGGCGCATCTGCATGTGGATGGACCTGCCTGGATATGGATGGAGGAGCAGTGTCTTGGTTCCTAAGACCATCGGAAATATGTGTTTTCCAATGGTCTTAGGCGAACCCTGTGAAAGGGTCGTTCAAACCCCAAAGGGGTTGCAAACCACAGGTTGAGAACCGTTGGCCTATAGTATATCTTTCAAAAGCCAATGGAGGTAGGAGCCCCTATTTCTAAATATTTGATTTTAGGTAATAGTGTTGCAAAATGCTAAAGTCAAATTGACAAAACATTGGCAGAAGTTCTCCTTGTTGTTGTTTAGTCAGTTTTTTTTCAGCTGAGCCCAACTGTCCACGATCCCATTTGGGATTTTCTTAGCAAAGATACTGGAGTGGTTTGCCATTTCCTTCTCCAACTCATTTCATAGATGAGATAACTGAAGCAAACAGGGTAAGTGACTTGCCCAGCATCACACAGCTAGTAAGTGTCTGAAGCCAGATTTGAACTCAGGAAGATGAGTCTTGGCACTCTACCCACTGAGCCACCTAGGTGCTCTCAGTGCTCTCTTTAGGTACATTCTTCTCTGGAAACCTTAAAATAGCCTAAACCATTATTTTAACATGTTCATCAAATGGAATTTTCCCATATTTCCTGAAATATATGCACTATTATGACTCATGTAAGCCCCGCTTCTGCATTTACCCCTACTTTCAAGAGCACAGGTACTCTAGAAGGGGAATCCGAGGACCTAGCTTAAAATCCAAGGTATGCCACTATAGGACCTGTGTGATGTTGGACAAATTACTTTGGCTTTTTGGGTCTCAGTTTCCTCATCTGTAAAAATAAGAGAGTCAGACCGGATGATCTCTGAGGCCTCTTTCATGTATCTTTCAATTCTATAAGCCTATGAGTCTAATTGAAATCCATGCAAATACAAAAACAGTTTTACAGAATTAGATTATCTTACAGTTAAAAGAGATCTCAAAGTTAATCTAAATCAGTCCTTACCTGAAACATGAATCCCCTCTACAACAGCCCGGACTAGCAATAAGCTAGCCTCTGCTTTGGAGCATAATGTGATGGAGGGCTCATTACTTCATGAGCAACCTGTACCAGTTTTAGACTGTTCTAACAATCATTAAGAGCCTTTCACACATTAATAAATGCTTGTTGAACTGAACTGTGCCACAATCTGCCTCCTTAAATTCCCACCCATTAATCCTAGTTCTTTCCTTTGAGACCTATTGCACAATAAATCTAATCTCTCAGTTTGATTGATTGATTGATTGACTGATTGATTGATTTGCTGTCCTCTTACCAGCATATGCTCAGCAAGCCAGCCTTCTTCTTTAGCAATCCTGCTTGCTATTCTGAGGGCAAAGCACTTTTTCCCCAGGAGGGAGTTTCCACCATAACCACTTCCAAAGGAAATAATCTCTCGGCGATCAGGAATGTGAGCAATGAGAGTCAATTCGGGATTACAGGGCCAGTTGTTGACTAAAGGTTCTATAAAACATGACACAGGCAGGTGAGTATCAACTCCTCTGAATGGAATTTGCCTAAAATTTGGCTAACGGTCAAACAAGTAGGTTTCAGCGCGCTTACTTTTTAAAGGTAAAGGGCAGCCCACAGAATGGAGGCCTTTTACAAATTCCCCATTTCCCAGGGCTTCTAAGACTGGTGTTCCTATTCGGGTCATGATCTTCATGCTGGCCACTACATAGGGTGAGTCTGTCAGTTCAATGCCAATCTTCGACAGAGGAGAACCGATGGGGCCCATGCTGAAAGGAATGACGTACATTGTTCGGCCTATGGAACAAGAAACAGTATGTGAGAAATAACACAAGAAATCTGTTTTAATTTGAAGAATTCTCCCAGGTGAAGTTTTGTTAAAGGCTAATAGCCACATATAAATTATTTTCTGCTTGTACTATCCTATCTTCCCCAAGTAAACAACTCTGATAAGGAGATTTAATTTATTATTTAATATAATTTAATTATTATTAATTTGCATTGAAACTGGATTAAATAGTAACATCATGACTAAATGTCACTTTGAATTACTCTTTGGCATGTACAGATCAGGCAGCTAAGTTGCACAGAATGCTGGATTTGAAGCCAGGAAGACCTGAGTTTGAATCCTACTTAAGCCACTAGCTATGTGACTCTAGGCAAATCACAACTTCTCTGCCTCGATTTCTTAATCAGTGAAATTAAGATGATAATAATAGCACCTTCGTCACAGGACTGTTGTGAGAACCAGAGGAGATAACACATATATGATGCATCTTACATACCATAAAGTACCACATAAATGCTAGCTATCATCAGCACTATGATTATTAATATATAATATATACACTTCAATATAATACAATAAGTATGCTTCTTGACTTTAGTAATTCCTACAGGGAAAAATTTAAAATATCTGAGGCAACTATATTATGTTTCTAGCAAAAAAGAAGCATTTTATTGCAGTTAAAATTGTAGTGGTAGAATAATCATGGAAAATTATAGTTGTATCTTGTCATATTAAGTGCTTTATTCACCTTTCATGCATCCTGGAAATCTGGCATTGAAGGCTTTCTCAAAGTCCTCCTCTGACATCCAGCGACCCAGTTGGCTAATTCCAGTCTGGGGTATTGGTACTGTGTCTCTTTGCTCCTGGGTGATGATGACAGTTTTGCTTTCAATTCTGGCCACATCTCTGGGATCAGTAAGAGCCAACCAGCTAGCAAAAGTCAAGAATGTATATGTTATTATTATAGAAAGTTGAAATGACAGAATCTAAAGATAAATTTTAATCTACGTGTATATACACAGGCCTTCTTTCAATGAAATGCATAAAAATCTCAGGTAGAAGAAAGCAGATGAACCTCATTAAAATATAACGGAAGTATGAAAATGGCTTAGAAATGGACTCTGTCTTAGAAGCCTCCCTCCCTCACCTCTCCAAGTAGTGGCTTACTAAACATATGTGGAATGAATGTATAAATGAATGAATGAGAACTTTTTAAAAGACTCAAGAGGTTTCACAAAATCTGTATATAAATCCCAGAATCATGTAATAGTTTATTAAAAATCCTTCATTTAAAGACATAAAATGAGAGAATAAACATCCCAGACTCTGGTTAATATTCTTACAGTTTTCTTTCCTTACCAATTATCATACTTCTTTAGTTTCTTGATCATGCCTTGTTCTACCATACAGTCAAGAATGCTCCTGTTCTCTTCTTCAGAACCATCGCAGATGTGGATTTTGTCTGGCTGGCACAACTGGGCATTACTTTCCACAAAGTCTCGGACTTCTTGGGGCAAAGTGTCCAGGCTACCATTGACGACTTGAGCAGAGTAGTTCATGTTATTCTGCACCTGGGGAGGCATGACCAGCCTGGCAGAATGGATAGGCAGGCAGAAATGATCTGCAAGATCTAAAAAGAGACAACAGAGACCTTTCAGTTAGCCCAACACCCTCAAAGGAGCTTTCAGCTGGATTTGGATTTGTCTGGATTTCATTATCACTAGACAGCTATTGCACCTGGAAATAGAAAGTGAGTTAAACATTTTAAAATTGTATACAGATATGTATAAAAGCTCTACTTACATCTCCTCCCTTTGGAGGGTCTCAGAGATCTGTGCGATTTTTTGTTGTTATTTTGCAGCTTTTTCCTGGTGATGAGTGTTTCTTCTTTATGAGAAGTTTGTGTTTGCCAGCACATTCTCTTGCCTTAAATACTCTCTAGGAAGGAGAGCCCAACCCCCTAATCTAGGATGAAGGAGGCTTGGCCTTTACGTCAGAACAGTATCTTTTGGACAGCTGCCATGAACTGCTGTAGCAGGGAACAATTTGCGACAATAATGGGCAAGGGGGTGAGAGGTGGTGTTCTCACTTATCACTTATTTAACAGACAGCTGATTAATGAATACTAGCAGATTTTTCTCGACTGGACTGCCCCCAGTGAGCCCTTGCACAACGTGTTGACTTGCCAAACACTGACCTAATTCCTCCTTTATGGAAAAAAAAGAAAAACACTAACCCCCTCCCCCTCCTTTCCAGGCCTTTCTCGGATGGGGCTTAGTGTACTGTGTTCTGACTAGGTTGGAAAAGACTCCTGGACTACCTAGGTTGTTGGCATAGGCTAAACCAGCATACTTTGTATACAGCTGCACAAGATTGTTAGCTGACTAAAAATTGCATAAGCCTATCGTCCTGGGGCTATTTCCTCATCTGGGTCAAATCCCCTGAAGCCAGAGAAAGTCTAGTATATTGGCCCAGGCTGAGGGCTCAAGGATTTAGGGTATTTAAATGACTTTCTGATTAAGATCTACAGGGAAGGTGCCTGGGTATGGTAGAAAGCTCCTGTGTGCAAGAGGCTAGAGATCCTGGATGAGTTCTCAACTCTGCCGCCTACTTATTTTAATAAATGTAAAATGCTTTGCAAACTTCCAAGGGCTGTAAGAAAGTTAGTTGTTGTCACTCTTGGCTTCATTTTCCTGATCTGTAAAATGATAGGATTGAGGAAGATGACCTTTTAGGTTCCTTCCAGAATTAAATATGTTATTATTATTTTTTGATAGCTGAAGGAATTGGGGGTCCTCACTTCCAATTTGGGGTTAGGAATCCTATACCGTAAAGATAGTCCTTTGCA
Source organism: Pseudochirops cupreus (assembly GCA_028627135.1). Classification (NCBI taxonomy): domain Eukaryota; kingdom Metazoa; phylum Chordata; class Mammalia; order Diprotodontia; family Pseudocheiridae; genus Pseudochirops; species Pseudochirops cupreus. The sequence goes on along the minus strand of CM053581.1, from coordinate 202,544,316 downwards.
TATGTGGGGGGCAGGGAGAAAGGAAATTAAAACATGAACCATGATGCACTTTTTAAAATTATAAGATGAGCTGTAACAGATAAAATGGAGCCTTCTTTTTCTTCTAAACAATTCAGCCAATCAGTAAACATTTATTAGCTTCACTTGGGTTTCTCTACTCAGCTAAATTACTCTCTCAAAATGGATGAAATCATTCTGGCCCTTCCTCAGTCAAGGAAAGAGAGAAGAAAAAGGAGAAGGGTGGGGAGACAGATGTGGCAGATCAAATTCAACAATCGTTTGTTAAGTCTTTACTGTATGTCTGGCACTGTGATAAGTGCTAGGGATACAAATAGAAACAAATGAACAAAAAGACAGTCCCTGTCCTCAAAGAGCTTACATTCTAATGGAAAAAGACAACAAATAAAATAAAGTAGAAGTGAGGGGTAGGGTGGGGAGTACCCAGGGACTTGGTGGAGAAAGAAGTCTAGAGAAAGGAGGCTTAGTGGAAGTGCCTCCAAGATTTTCTAGATTCCTTCAAATCTGTTAGTGCCTTCCCTGGTAAGAATACTTCTCACCTATTTTGAATATATCTGGTAGGTAGCTAGTTATTGTCTTCCTCCTCAGAATATAAGTTTCTTGAAGTCAGGGACTGTTTTAGACCTTTCTTTGTATCCCCAGTGCTTTCAGTGCCTGGCATAAAACACTTAAATGCTTTGTGATTAATTGGTTGGTTGGTTGATGAATTAAATTTGGAGAGTTTTAAATATAATGCTGAAAATGTTGTATTGTGTACTAGTGGCAATGGGTAACCACGAAAATTTTCTCAAGCAGGGCAGTGACACTGTCACGGCTATGTCTTCACAATTCTCAATCTGGCTCTTGAAATGAAGATGAATTAGAGAGGAGACAGAAAGCAAACTAATTAGGAGGTCATCAATTCACAAGCATTTATTTAGAACTTAGTAAGTGCTAAGCACTGAGGATACAAAGAGAGGTAATTGAAGTCTCTGCCACCAAGAAATTCGAATTCTAATGGAGAGACAACATGTAAATAACTAGTTACCTATCAGATAGATGGGAGGTATTCTCACAGGGGAAGGCACTAACACCTGAAGGGACTAGGAGAGGAGCCCCGAAGATGGGACTAGAAGGAAACCAGATAACCAGGAAGCAGAGGTGAGAGATGGAGTGTTACAGTCAAGTAATTGTGTAAACGGTTCACTCCAGTGTTAGCTGGATTATAGAGTGATGGTCCTCTTCAAGAACAAAGGACAAACAACAATCTATGAGTAGCATGAGCTGCTCCACTGGGGACCCAACTGGCAAGTTCCAGTTGGGCAATACAGCTCCTTCCTTCCTTCCTTCTTTCTTTCCTTCCTTCCTTCCTTCCTTCCTCCCTTCCTACCTCCCTCCCTTCCTCCCTCCCTTCCTTCCTTCCTTTTTCTTTCTTTCCCTTCCTCCCTTTCTTCATTCTTCTTCTCTTCTCTTCTCCTCTCTTCTCCTTTCCTCTCCTCTCTTCTCCTCTCCTCTCCCTCCCATCACGAGCATCTCAGTCCAGGATGTAAGGTGAGTGAGAATAAGGAATCAAGTATGACATAAAAGCTGTCAACCTGAATGACTGAGAAGATGATGAGACCCTCAACAGTAACAGGGAAATATGTATAAAATAATTATTCTTTTTAGCTATTCCTAAATGGTTTTATTTTTTAAATTCATATTATGCTCAGATTTTCATCAATCTTTCTTATGAACTACCCAATTATTAATAAGAATCTTAGACACAAATTTTATATTTTACATATATAAAAAGTAAATAGTCTGTCCTTATGAATCTCTTATAATCAGTTTTTGTTATGTATCTTATATTTATATTAGTTCTTGTATGTCAAATTGTCTAATAAGTTCAGGAATTTTTTTTAACAAAGTCTTGAAAATCTGAGAGTTTATCAAATGTCCATTTTTTTTCCCATTCACGATAATAGTTAACTTTGCAGGGTATAATATTTTTGGCCAGAGCCCCAGTTCTTTTGCTCTTTAATATGTTGTGTTCCAAGACCTGCGGTCCTTTAATGTTTCTGCTGCTAGGTCTTGTGTAATTCTAATTGTGGCACCATCATATTTAAATTGTTTTAATCCTGATGCTTTTAATATTTTTTTCCTCGAGCTGGGGATTTCAGAATTTGACTATGATATTCCTATGAGTTTTCCTCATAGGATCCCTTTTAAATGGTGATAGATGAATTTTTTCTATTTCTACTTTCCCCCCTTGTTCTAATGCTTCTGGATAATTTTCTTTGATTATTTCTTCTATTATTGTATCAAGATTCTTTTTTTGATCATAACTTTCAGTTAGACAAATTATTTTTATATTTTTTCTTCTTGATCTATTCTCTTATTAGATATTTCATTTTCTCTTCTATTTTTTCATTATTCATATTTTGTTTAATCATTTCTTGATCTCTTATAATTTCATTGGCTTCACTCTGCCCAATTCTAATTTTCAAGGTGTCATTTTCTTCCTTAAGATTCTAGATCTCCCTTTCTACTTGGTTGATTTTCCTTTTGTATCCTTGTGTTTCTTGGATTATTCTTATTTTCTTTTTAAATTTTCCTCCATCTCTGTCATTTGATTTTTAAAGTCTTTTTTAAGGTCTTCTATAAATTCTTTTTGGGCAGGTGACTATTTGATATTACTCTTTGGGTTTTTTTTTTTTACTTCAGTTTCCTCCTTTGAAGATGAACCCTGGTCATCTCTATTCCCATAACAGGTATCTATAGTTGGATTCTTTCTCCTTTGCCTGCACAATTCTTTTTTTGGTGGTGATAGCTTATTTATTTGTAGTCTCCTTTAGCCCTGGGGTGTAGGAAATGGTTCCTCTTGCTCCAGATCTTCAATTCTTCCCTCTAGCCTGAAACCCAAGCCAAACCTCCAGCCTCCTATAAGTGCCCACAGCCAGGGACTTTCTGCCCCACTGATTCTGCACTCATGGGGCATGTGCTGGTTCCTTCTCACCCCAGTCATTCTTCACAGCACAGCTGGGTCTGGCATTTAGGGTCAGCAGAGGTTACCTTGATCTTCCCTTGGGCCCCTCTCACTATCCCAGGGGTAAAAGTTCCAGTGGCTGGGAGGGAGGCAGCCTCTCAAACCAACTAACCCCAGGGCTTGCCACTTGTTGTTTAAGAAGCTAACAGCTTGCTGTTAAAACAGAACCTAGCATGGAGGTATTTACTCTTCACAGGGACCAAACCTAGTCCTAAGATTTTTCTTCTAATCTTCTCAAATTGTCCCAGGAGGCCACTGGTTATGCCCCTGTTCTTCTTTATCTCCACCCACACTTTGTTCACCCTAAGGTACTATTTTAACTCTCTTGTGGAGGAAGATCTTGAGAGCTTGGAATTTTCTGACCTACTCCACCATCTTCCCAAAATCCTCTCCAGTAATATGGAAATATGGAAGAGGGAATAGTTTTGGCAGAAAGTTAATGAGTTCTATTTTGTATATACTCAGTTCAAGATGCCTACAGGACAACTAGTTTGAAATGTCCAAGAGGCAGTTGGTGATTCATGACTATAGCTCAGGGGGGAAACTAGTGATGAACATATAGATCTAGAATCATCTGTACAGATGATTGAATATATCTGGTAGGTAGCTAGTTATTGTCTTCCTCCTTAGAATATAAGTTTCTGGTGAGATTACTAAATGACACAGCATAGAGAGTCTCAGGAACAACCATGGTAAGTCAGCATGATATAGATGAAAGAAGCAGTAGCAAAGGACACTGGGAAGACACAGTGAAAGTAATAGGAGAATCAGGACAGGGAAACCTAGGGAAGAGATAGTAGCCACTGTGATCAACAGTGTCAAGTGCTGCAGAGAGATCAGAAAGGATAAGGATTGAGGAAAAGGTCATTAGATTTAGCAATTAAGACAGTGGTAACTCTGGAGAGGACAGTTTCAACAAAATGATGAAATTAAAAGCCATATTGCAAAGGCTTCAGAAGAGAATTTGAGGACAGGAAATGAAGGCACCTGATGTCAATATCTTTCTCAAGAATTTTATCCATGAAGAAGAGGAAAAATATAGAATGAAAGCTATTGGTGATGATAGAATCAAGTGAAAGTTTTTTAAGGAAGGGGGAGAAATGGGCATGTTTTTAGACAAGGAAGGAACCAGATAAGGAAAGATCTACAGAGTATATGAGAGTGGGGATGATGTTGGGGGCAGTCTGCTAGAGAAGTAATCAGATACAGTGTGAATGTACAGGGATTGGCCTTAGCAAATAGAAAAGTCATTTCTTCACCTGAGCCCAGAATGAAGGATGAATTAAAGATGTCTGACTGACATGAGATGAGAAGGAGAGAAGATGGAGTTCTTGGTGAATAGTTTCAATTTTGGGGGGGAAGGATAAGGAGAGGTCTTCAGATAAAACAGTGATAGGAGTGGGTGCTATGAAAGACTTAAAGAGAAACAAGAACATTTTAAATAGCAGCTATGGAGAGTGGGATAGAAAATAGAGACTGTTGTAATAATAAAGGCAAGAGATGATGAAGGTTTGATCTAAATGGTCTTGTGAATAAAGAGAAGGGGTAAAATGGGAGTGGTAAAATTAACAAGACTTGACAACCAATCAATATTGAGTAGGGGGAGCAGGTGAAGAAGAGGAAAAAAAAAAGCATAGGATGAGGCTGAAGTTGCCCACCTGTGGGATTAGAAAGATGGTGGTGCCCTCAATAGAAATAGGGAAGTTTAGAGGAGGATGAGTTTGGAAATGGGGGGAAGGGAAGACACAATGAGTTCCTTTGGATACCTTCAATTTGAGATGATGATAGGACACCCAGGTGGAGATGTCCAGCAAGTTTTGATAATTTAGGACTAGAGATTAAGGTTAGATATGTAGATATGGGAATTGTTTGCACAGAGATGATAACGGAACCTATGGATATCTGAGAGAGAGAAGAGAGAGAGAGAGAGAGAGAGAGAGAGAGAGAGAGAGAGAGAGATTGTGTGTGTGTGTGTGTGTGTGTGTGTGTGTGTGTGTATCTTAGGGGGACATTTATACTTACTGAACAGGAGATGGATCATGATTCATCAAAAGACATAAAAGTAGACAGAAAGAAGGAAGAAAATAAAGACAGAGAATAATGTAACAAAAGCCAGAGGAGGAGATAGTGCCCAAAAGGAGAGGGTGGTAGAAAGTGTCAAAAGTTGTAGAAAAGTCAAAGAGAATGAGAACAGATAGTAGCTGAGATCCTTCCTAACTAGGGAGAACAGTTTCCATTAAAGGGTGGAGTTGGGAAGCCAAATTGGGTTTTGAGTAGGGGTTGAGTATAAAGCACATGCATATTGAGTAACTGACATTTGGTTTGGGAATCTAAATTCACAAGAATTCTAATCTTGCTTGGATAAAAAAAATAAACAGAAAAAATTTAAAAAGGAGATTTGATTTTCCAGACCCATGAGAGTTCCAAAATCTGATAAGAAAGAAACTGTCCAAATCCCAAATCTTCAAGCCAAACAATCTACTTACATAAGTCAACTGCTGGCTTCTATTAGTCAGAGATGGCACTTGATGGATTAATTGATTAACATTCCTTTGGAAGTTTCCACCAGAAGAAAAACACTGTTTAGAGCTCCTCTAAAGTGGCCTGTGACTTTAAGTCTACCTGGTCACTGAACCTTTATTGATTTTGTTAGAAACAAATATTTACATTTTCTGCATTTACCAGACAATCTTAATGTTTCTCTAGGTTGGCACGTGTTTTAAAAGTTAACTGGTTTTCCTACTTTAGAATATTATAGATGGAAGGATATAAGTGAGTATCTAGTCCAACTCTCCATTTTATAGAAACAACTACAGCCCACAGAGGGAATATACTTGCTTAAAAAGGTTCACATAGCTGGTTTAGTATCATAGCCAGAACCACACTGGCACTTTGTCCTGTCAAAGGTGCCTTTTATGTTTTGCTTAGCTAAGATTAATTTCAATTCAACAAACACTTACTGAACACCTACTATGTACAAGGCAAATTTACATATTTCAGAATTTTGAGAGTTGGCAATCTTTCTCCATGAGAATTAAAAAAAATTTTTTTTCAAGCTAGATCCTAAGTCAGATTCTTCTGCTTACTCCATATTTATAAAATCCAATTTCATTGCATAGATTTACCTAAAGAATATAAAATAGTCCTGGTTTTAAAACCTTTACAGGGTTATATTATACATGAACACAGTATGGGATCATAAAGTCAAAGTTGAAATGCATCTATTCCAGCACAACCCATATGGGGTCGACACCCACAATTTAAGAAGCATTGAAGGGGTCATGAGTGGAAAAAGTTTAAGAAGTCCTGATTCTGCAACTACCTCATTTTACAGATGACATTGTGATATTGTGGTGTAAGAAATCAAATGACTTTCTCAAACTAGGCAGGTATTAAAAGAGTCAGGATTTGAACCTAGGATTTGACTCCAGATCCAGCACCTTTTTTTCTCATTACTAACCCCATAGAAATAGCTAGCTCCATCGGTGGCTAGGTGGCACAGTGAATAGAGCACTGGCCCTGGCGTCAGGAGGACCTGAGTTCGAGTCTGACCTCAGACACTTAACACTTGCTAGCTGTGTGAGCTTGGGCAAGTCACTTAACCCCAATTGACCTGCCCTCCCCCCTCCAAAAAGCAAAAAAGAAAAAAAAAGAAATAGCTAGCTCCAAATGCTTCTTTTCATTTTAGAAATAATAATAACTTTCTCAAATAATATCAAAATGTCATTTGGACTCAAAAATTATAAAACTGTTCATTTCTGATACAGAAAAATAGAGAATGAAAGTTTTGAGTGAGGAAAATTATTATGCTGTATCATATTAATCTGAAATCCATTCTTTTCCACAGTTGGCTAGACCCCACTTTTTTCAATCTCACTTACCAGGCAGCATGCTAAATCCATTGGCAGTTGCACCACTGCACCCACCCTGGATGAGTATGGCATTATGACTAGAAAGCAAGGGTCAATGGGGGAATTCTGTGTTCTCCCAGGGGGGTTCATTCATATAAAAAGTACCAACATGACCTACAAATTTTTCTTTAGCCAGTAACTAACCCCCAGCTCTGGTGTTAAAAAACTCGTGTCCAGTTTTTTGACATCTTGAACAGTAAGGAAGGGATTCCTGCTAGGGATTCTGGAACCCAGTCAGATTCATAAACCAAGTACCTAGCCTATGATTAGCCTATTTAGCTAAATCATGTGGCTCCTTGGGAGCAACTCCTGAAAAACAGTTGAAACCTTAGAGAAAAGCATTCTTGGAGACAGTATCTCTATTGCCCATTCAACAAGCTGAGTTGTAAGTTGAACTAAAATCTTTTTAACTTCTCCAAGCAGAAGAGGCCTGAAAAAAAAAGAAACAAAATCCAGAGGCTGGTACTGAAGCTTCAGGCTTACAACTGGTGGGACAACCTTGTATTCATTCTCTCTCTCTCTCTCTCTCTCTCTCTCTCTCTCTCTCTCTCTCTGTGGGGTGTGGGGTGTGGGATGTGTGTGTGTGTGTGTGTGTGTGTGTGTGTGTGAGATGAATTTTCCTAGGTCATATTTAAGAATGTTTAAAAATACACATTTTAAAAGGAATCTAGAACAACTTTTGGGAGCCAAAATGGCAAAGTAAACAGTAAGTTGCTGTCACTCTCCCATATTGCCCTCTAAAAACCAAAAATTAGGGTCCCAAGAAAAATCCTGGAACAAGTGAGCCAGCAGAAAGACAGGGTGGAGCAGTATGTTAGTCCAGGAAGCTTGGAGGATCAGTAAGAAAGGTTCAATTCACTCAGGTAAAAGGGGAGTGCATTCTGGGACAGGAAGCATCCCTATAAGCCCCACCTCAGCCAAATAGTAGGAAATCCTGAGCTAAGGTGGTGGAGCGTGCAAATGCCAATACCTTAGCACAGCCAAGGGAACCCGCAAGACTGTAGCCTGAAGAACCAAGACATGTACTGGTGCAGCCCTCAGCCATCAGGTGTCCTCCAGCAACCATCCCTCCATGTGCTTCTGTGTAGCCCTGGGAAAACACAGAAAAATCTCACCTGACCTCAGCACACGCCAAACACCACCACTAGGACCCTAGCTCAACACCAGGTAAGTTGACAGAACCCTACAGCCTCCAGCTAACAGCACCTGAGACCCCAACACATAAAGCCAGTGAGCAGCACAAGAAGCTTGGGACAGTGGCCCCTGTACTCCAGAAACAGAACTCAACATTAAAAACCAGGAAATAGGCAAACAGAATGAGCAAAAAGCAAGAACAAACACTGATCATAGACTGTTTTATGGAGACAGGGAAGATCAAAACATAAACTCAGAAGAGGACAACATGGCCAATACACCCACATCTGAAAACCTCAAAGGGGAATATGAGCTGCTGTCAAGCCCCAAAAACCTTCTTGGAAGAACTCAAGAAAGATTTTAAAAGTCTCTTTAAACAAGAGAGGGAGAAATCAAATTGGGAAAACTAAATGAGAGGTATGCAAAAGAGAGTCAACAGCTTGGAAAATGAAGGACAAAAATTGACTGTAGAAAACATTTCCTTAAAAAATACAATTGACAAGATCAGGGGTTAAACAAGGATGTCCATTATCACCACTGTTATTCAATATTGTACTAGAAATGTTAACTTTAGCAATAAGAGAAGAATAAGAAATTGAAGGAATTAGAGTAGGCAAAGAAAAAACTAAGCTATCACTCTTTGCAGATGATATGATGGTATACTTAGAGAATCAAGTAAAAAATATTTGAAATAATAAACAAATTTAGCAAAGTTGCAGGATATGAAATAAACCCACATAAATCATTTGCATTTCTATATATTACTAACAAAAGTCCAATAGCAAGAGATAGAAGAGAAACTCTATTTAAAGTAACTCTAGACAATATAAAATATTTGGGAGTCTACCCGCCAAGACACATGCAGGAACTATATAAACATGATTACAAATCACTTTTCACACAAATAAAGTCATATCTAAATAATTAGGAAAATATTAGCTGCTCATAGGTAGGCTGAAATAACATAATAAAAATGACAATTCTTCCTAAATTAATTTACTTGTCCATTGCCAATCAAACTGCCAAAAAGTTACTTTATGCAGCTAGAAAAAAAATACCGAAATTCATCTGGCAGAACCAGGATATCAAGTGAATTACTGAAAAGAAAAGCAAGGGAAGGTGGCCTACCCATACTAGATCTAAAACTGTATTATAAAGCAGCAATCATCAAAACTACTTGGTACTGGCTAAGAAATAGAGTGGTGGATCAGTGGAACAGGTTAGGTACACAAGACAATAGTTAATGACTAAAGTAATCTGTTTAATAAATCCAGCGACTTCAGCTTCTGGGATAAGAACTCACTATTTCATAAAAACTGCTGGGAAAATTGAAAAAATAGTATGGCAGAGACTAGGCATAGACCAACATCTTACACTGTATACCAAAATTAAGTCAAAATGGGTACACGATTTAGATATAAAGGGTGATACTATAAGCAAATTAGGAGAGCAAGGAATAGTTTACCTGTCAGATCTAGGGAGAATGGAGGAATTTATGACCAAACAAGAGATAGAGAACATTATGAAATACAAAATGTAATTTTGATTACATTAAATATAAAAGGTTTTGCACAAACAAAGCCAATGCAACCAAGATTAGAAGGGAAGCAGAAAGCTGAGAAACAATTTTTATAGCCAGTGTCTCTGATAAAGGCCTTATTTCCAAAGTATATAGAGAACTGAGTCAAATTTTAAGAATATTTCCCAATTCCCCAATTGCTAAGTGGTCAAAGGATATGAACAGGTAGTTTTCAGATGAAGAAATTAAAGCTATCTATAGTCATATGAATAAATGCTCTAAATCACTATTGATTAGAGAAATGCAAATCAAAACAACTCTGAGGTACTACATCACACCTATCAGATTGGCTAACATGACAAAACAAGAAAATGATAAATGTTGGAAAAGATGTGGCAAAATTGGAACACTGATGCATTGTTGGTGGGGCTGTGAACTGATACAACCATTCTGGAGAGCAATCTGGAACTGTGTCCAAAGGGCTATAAATAATTGCATACCCTTTGATCCAGTAATACCACTTCTGGGGTTGTATCCCAAAGAGATCATAGAAGTGGGAGGAAAACCCATATGTACAAAAAATATTTATTGCAGCTCTCTTTGTGGTGGCAAAAAACTGGAAATTAAGGGGATGCCCACCAATTGGGTGTATTAGCAAGCACCCTAGCATACCCAGGGTGGCTACTAGCACAGGTTCTTAGATCTGCTTTTCTAAAGGGAAGCAACTCAAAATGGGTTAACAATCTTACTTTAATCAATCAAACATATATCATTTGCCTAGTTCAAGGGAAAAAGTCATCACCTTGAACTTCAGAAAATACAAATAATATAAACAAGTTACAAGCAGAAATTACAAGCAGACAAAGAAACAGATCAGCAGACAAGGCTTCCAACCCTCTGACCATTGCATCCATACCTAGTTAGTTACCAGAGAGGGAAGTACCAACATCTGGATTTTTCAAAGCCGGGGGGCTCAACGGCTTCCCAGAGTCTCATCTGGCCAAATCACACAACTCTTTCCAAAATGAGCCCCAAAGGAAAATCTCACATCAGCATTATATATAGCCTTCTCCTGGATCAGAGATTGTCACAGCCCTCTTGACCCACTGCCCAATCACAAAGTAATAAGGCATGGACATTCCTGAAGAGCAAGCCTACCACCACAGGCTCCATGTGACCACATTCAGCCTATTAGCGGGCAGAGTATACTTTCAAATCAGGGAAGGTTCTCAGAGCCACTTAAGCCTATCAAAGGGCCTATGGGCAGGGAAGATCTTCAGATTCCCATAACATTGGGGAATGGCTAAACAAGTTGTGGTATATGAGTGTAATGGAATACTATTGTGCTATAAGAAATGGGGGGGAGATGGACTTCATATTTACCTTGAGAGGCTTATACAAACTGATGCTAAATGAGAAGAGCAGAACCAGGAAAAACTTGTACACAATCACAGACACATCATACGTGTGAGGACCAACTTTGATAAACTGGAGTCTTCTCAGCAACACACAGCTATAAGACAATTCTACAAGTCTCAGGATAGAAGGAGATACCTACTTTCAAAGATCTAGAAAGAACAGAGTTTAAATGTAGACTGAAGCAATATACATGCTATCATTCTTTTCCATGTTTGATTTTGTTTCCTTTTTCCCATTGTCCATTCCATTGGTTACAACCCTTCTATACAACCAGACTAATGTCCAATGTGAAGGTATTTGCCAATCCTATACTTGACTGCATGCTGCCATGCGGAGGGGAGGAGAGAGGGAGGGGAGAAAATTTGAAACTCAAGGGACTCTGGAACTGAATCTTGTAAACTAAAAGTAAATAAACATATCAATTTAAATTTAAAAAAGAAAAAAAAGACTGTAGAAGAAATGTCATTAGGAATTGAAAAAAGCAACTCTCTTGATTTAGAAATTACAGAATAATAACTCTCCAGATTCTGAAAAGTTAAGAGTAAGTAAATAGAAAGAGAAGAGAGTAATTATGATTTAATTTGGAAAAATGCTTTGACTTTTGTAGACAGCAAAACAGACCTTAACTGTCATTTGAATAGATCAGAATTTTATAAGTTGTTAACTAGGTCTTGGAGAACTCAGAAACCCTGTGGTTCAACAGAAGTATAAGCCACCCTAGGCCTCATGCCTTGAAAAGTTATGGTTTAAAGGTTTTTGTAATTACTAAGAACACCTTAATGGATTTTTGAGGGAGTTTTCCCACAAATTTATCCATATATTGGGACTAGGGATGGGTAGTACAGGTTTCCCTCATCTTCTGGGAGCATGGGAGAGATCCGAGGTGCTTTAAACTTCTAGAAAATGCCTAAATTATAACTAATCAAGTAATAATTTGAGTAGAGCCAAGATGGTTGTATAGAAGCAGGAAAACTCAGTGAGCTTCCTCCATAACCACTTCAAATACCTATAAAATATGACTCTAAACAAATTTTACAGCTACAGAACCCACAAAGTGACAGAGAGAAACAAATCTCCTGCTGAAGGCAGCCTGGCAGGCTGGCAGGAAGGGTCTATCAAAGCACACTGGGGGCTGTGCCCAGCCTCACCTGAGCCCACTTTTTAAGCCCAGGGTGGCCCCAACCAGCAGTGGCTGAAGCAGACTGTGGGAGAGTGGATCACCAGCAGCTGTGGCAGTTTCCAGAAATAGCAATCCATAAATGCCAAAGAAAAAGTAAAAGGTCAGTGTGGAACTCTGTTGGAACTGGGGGGGAAATGGAGTGTGGTCTGGCCTCTGCCGCTGGACCAAGAAGCAATAGAGGCATGGTGGCCTTGCAGCTGCCTCCACATGGCTGCTTTAGAGCTCCTGGCCTACAGATCGTAAGGGGACCAAGCAACCATTCAGAGGGTAGTCACTCTTATTTTTAACTGCTGGATCTGTATTGTGCTCATGGGTGGTAGTCCTGAGGTGTGTGACCAGTGAGCCAGAGCTTGTAGGGACAGCAGAGAGGGCACCCAACTAATAGCTCCAGCAGCTGTGAAAACCCCAGTGATTTGGAGCAAAGCTCTCCTCTCTGGAAGCAGAGTTCTACTGTGGCAAAGAGCTCAAAAGTCAAGTAATTGAGTGGCAACATGAGCAAGCAAAGGAAGCAAAGCAAGCACAGCAATCCAATTTTAGATTCCTTTTTTGGGGACAAAAAGGATCAAAGCATGGAACAGGAGGAAGACAACAAAGTCAGAACTCCTGCACCAAAAGCTTCCAAGAAAAATATGAATTGGTTACAGGCCATGGAAAAACTCAAGAAGGATTATGAAAATCAAGTAAGAGAAAGTTGAGGAAAACTCGGGAAGAGAAATGAGAATGATGCAAGAAAATAATGAAAAGCCAAGTCAACAACCTGACTGAAGAGAATAACACCTTAAAAATAGACTAACTCAAATGGCAAAAGAGGCCCAAAATGCCAGTGAGGAGAAGAATGGCTTAAAAAGCCAATTTGCCAGATGGAAAAAGAATTTCAAAAGCTCAATGAAGAGAATAATTCCTTCAGAATTAGATTGGAGCAAATGGAATCTAATGACTTTATGAGAAACTAAGATACTATTAAACAGATCCAAACGAATGAAAAAATAGAAGGCAATATGAAATATCTCATAGGAAAAACCACTGACCCGGAAAATGCATCCAGGAGAGATCATTTCAAAATTATTGGACTACCTGAAACCCATGGTCAAAAAAAGGAACCTAGAAATAATCCTTCAAAAAATTCTGAAGGAAAATTTCCCTGATATTTTAGAACCAGAGGGCAAAATAGAAATTAAAAGAATTCACCAATCACCTCTTGAAAAAGATACCAAAAAGAAAACTTCTAGCAATATTATAGCCAGGTTCCAGAGTTCCCAGATCAAGGAGAAAATATTTCAAGCAGCCAAGAAGAAACAATTTGAATGTTGTGGAAACACAATCAGGATAACACCAGATCTAGCAGCTTCTACATTAAGGAATTGAAGGGCCTGGAATATGATATTCTGGAGGTCAAAGGAGCTAGGATTAAAATCAAAAATCATCTACTCAGCAAAACTGAGTATAATGTTTCAGGGGAAAATATATGGTCATTCAATGAAATAGAGGACTTTCAAGCATTCTTGATGAAAAAACCACAGTTAAATAGAAAATTTGACATTCAAATACAAGAAGCAAGAGAAGCATGAGAAGGTAAACAGGGAAAAGAAACCATAAGGAACTTATCAAAGTTGAATTTAACTCTAGCTTTTGATAAGGGACCAAGCAGAAAAGTCATCCTTATCATCTATCTGATAATAACAAGTAGTTTCATGAGGACAGGGAGTTTCCCAGAAAGGAACAGATCAGCATATTTTCTGAAACTTGCAGTCTTAGAGAATTATCTTGGACACTGAGAAGTGACATGACTGGAGCAGGGTAGCCTTAATTAAAGTGTAACCAATGAAATTTTAAAAAATAATAATAATTTAACAGAGTTTAGTTGTTATAGTGAAAAAGTTGCCTGAGTTGAAATAAACTAAACATCTTAAGGGAATAAAAGTTTTAATTAAGTCATTAGTTTTGTTTAACAATGATACATCCTAAAATTATAAAGGAAACATTCAGTGGAGTAAAGATAGTTTGGGATGAGCTGAAAAAAATAAAGGGGGGGGGGGGTGAGTAGGTGGTGCAGTGGAAACAGCCCGGGCCCTGGAGTCAGGAGGACCTGAGTTCAAATGTGGCTTCAGACACTTAGCATAAAAACTAGCCGTGTGACCTTGGGCAAGTCCCTTATCCCCAATTGCCCTACCTTCCCCTCTCCAAAAAAAAAAAGCAAAAATATAAAGAGGGTAAGAAATGAGCAAGTAAAGGAAAGTTTAGGAGAAGAATATGAAGGAAGTAAGAAAGGCGTGGCTTTTAAGACCACTGGAGGGGATATAGATATAGAAAGAGAAATGAAGGAGGAGAGTTTAGGCATGTTTAAAAGGGTCTGAGAAAGATTTTTGATTTTATAGAAATAAGAAAGAAATGGAAAACAGTCACTGTTTATTTGGTTGGTTTTTGACACCAGGACATTCTTGGGCTCCAAATTGGGGGTTGGGAACTGGAAGCTCCTCCCAAGGCCTCTACTCTATCTCTCACTTTCAGGGCAAGTAAGAAGGTGGGAAAAAGAATCTGACTGGGCTCTTCATTTGAGGTAAATAGAGAAAAATTACGGCTGGGAGTAACTACCACATGTCTTTAAGAATGAGCTAAGTGATGACAACAAGTTCTCAATCTCCAAACTGTGCCAGAAATAAATGTTGCCATTGGTAGCTATAAAACCAAGATTTAATTGAAATATATCCTGAAACTAAATGAGTGTGTTGGTCATAAGAATGCTCCTGGATGAGAAAAATTATGGCACATTAGAATTTAGCACAAGAATGCCACATTTAAATTTTTGGCAAAAGATTAGCTGGTAAACAAGTAAAAATTGAGATTCCATATGATGTTGTTTGTATAAATAGATTCAGGCATGATTGACTATTCTGGTTTCATTTTAAGTGGGATGAAGTCTCCTATTAAGAGAATAGTGATAAATCAGAATCTACTCTACTACTTGACATTAAGAGAAAATGTTGGGGAAAATGCATGGATCAGGAAAAACTGAGTTACACTACAATCTCAGGAAATTTGATAGCTGTGTGATCTTGAAACAAGTGGTTTTAAAGGTAGTGCTTTTGGGTTGTTGGGAGAACTAAATGACATAATGATTGCAAAGTGCCTATTATATATTTGATAATTCATTGTATTAGAGATATTGTTAGAAAAGCAACTCTTAAATTCTCTTGGGTTATAGATTCAATCATTAAAAGACTGATGTAAATATCTTTGAAAACTATTTAGAAATATAAAAGATAATGATAACGGTTTTCTGTGAAGTTGATCTTGCAAAGATCTGTTAAGGTACCTTCACTGATGAAAAGCAGAGTCCTAAGATCTAACTGGATAGCTAGGTGGCACAGTGGATAGAGCACCAGGCCTGGAATCTCATCTTCCTGAGTTCAAATCTGGCCTCAGATACATCCTAGTTGTTTGACCCTGGGCAAGTCAATTAAAGCTGTTTGCCTCAGTTTCCTCCTCTGTAAAATAAGCTGGAGAAGGAAGAGGCAAACAGTTCCAGTATCTTGATCAAGAAAACCCCAAATGGAGTCATGAAGAGTTAGACATGACTGAAACAAATGAACAAGACATAAGACTCTCTTGACTTGATTTCCCCAGTGTGATGTTTCCTCTTGAACAGAACACTTTTCCACTTGGCTATTCTGAGCCTGACTGCGACATTCTGTCAAAACAATTGGATGCCTATATGACTTAAGCCTGGAATTGACATCAAGCTAGGGAGAGCATTTTTCCCTTATTACAGCTACGTCCCTCTTTTCCTTTTATGATAAATTACAACAATCATGACAGGTGGACAATAGAACATAAGAATACAATATTTTATCTTTATCTACTTAGTCTATTATTTAGACTAAGGCTGGAACACGTCTAAATTACTATAATAAGATGCTAGTATGTAAGCAACTAAGTTAAAAAGTACTTGGGTTTGTCATCTGCCTACTAACAGTTATATATTTCTGGGTAAAATTAAGTCCTTGAACTAAAATTATACATAGAGCATGCTCTGAAATGCAAGTTACCTTAAACATGCCCTCTTATTTAGAAAGAAATTAAGAACAGTAGTTGATGGTGTAATACCTGTTTAATTTGAGCATGGTTAACAACTGAACATGTTTTAATATAGAAATTTATTTAATACAGTTTTGAACTTAATTACTTAGTATATTCACATATCTTAAACCCAGGTCTTTTTTTTCTCTTTTTTCTTCTTTTGGAGGAGGGAAGGCAGGGCAATTGGGGTTAAGTGACTTGTCCAAGGTCACATGGCTAGTAAGTGTTAAGTGTCTGAGGTCTGATTTGAACTCAGGTCCTCCTGACTCCAGGACTGGTGCTCTCTTCACTGTGCCACCTAGCCACCCCAATATACCCAGATCTTTTGTTACAACTGGAGTATAGTTAGCATCTTTTAAATAAATTCATTTGAGTAATAGGAGTCATCTACTTAAAAAGAGTGTTGTTACCTATGTTTTCATGTTAGCACTAGATATTTATCAGTCTCTACTTCTAAGGGGGGAATTGGAATTAACTGGAGTTCTCAGTAATTGGAGTGGAACATTTTCTGAGAAAGCAACAAGATCAGATAATTATATATGTCGAATGTAAATGATTCTAGTCAGATAGAAGGACCTTTAGCATGTTTTTAATAACAAGTTCTAAAGAATGGGTTCAGAATTTCATATATACAATTATATTATTCACCCTCTGCCCATATCAGGTAGTTTTAAGAGGGTTAGTTAAATTCTGATTTCCCAAATTATTTATATTTCCCAAATATGTCAACATAATAATTTACTAAGTTGTATCATGGGGCAGTTATAGGTAATAAAATAGTATTGGCTCAAAGAAGGAATAATATACATAATCAGTAAGAAATCTCTTTTACCCTACCAGGAAGAGAAGATTAAGTAAAAGAGTGAGGGTTTTGAGAACTAAATGAAGGGAGGTCAGAACAGGGGAGGTAGTAGACAAAAGCAAAATACTGGTGAGGTGGGAAAGGGTAAAAAGAGAGAGAGGGACAAAAAGGAGAAAGTATAGGATGGAGGGAAGTACACAAATGGTAATCATAACTGTGAATGTGAATGGGATGAATTCTCCCATAAAATGGAAGCAATTAGAGTGGATCAAACACCAGAATCCTACAATATGTTGCTTACAAGAAACACACTTGAAGCATAGAGGCACTCACAGAGTAAAGGTAAGGGGCTGGAGCAGAATCTAGTATGCTCAGCTGAAATTTTAAAAAAACAACAACAGTGTTACTTGGACAAATTAAAAGCAAAAAAAAAAAGATCTAATTAAAAGAGATAAGGAAGGAAATTATGTCTTGCTAAAAAGTACCATAGTCAATGAAGCAACCAAATTAGGAGAGGAAGGCATGGTCTACCTGTCAGATCTATGGGGAGAGGAAGAATTCAAGACGAAACAAGAGATGGAGAAGCATTGCAAAATTTAGAAGAGATCATTTTGATCATAACTGTTGAAGAGGATGTGGGAAAATTGAGACATTAATGCATTGTCAATGGAGTTGAGAACTGGTCCAACCATTCTAAAGAGCAATTTGGAACTATGCCCAAAGGGCAACCAAACTATGCATACCCTTTGATCCAGCAATACCACTGCTAGGTCTGTATCCCAAAGAAATCATAAAAAAAGGAAAAGGGCCCTACATGTGCAAAAATATTTATAGCAGCCTTATTCGGGAAGGCAAAATATTGGAAGTTGAGGGGATACCCATCAACTGGGGAATAGCTGAACAAAATGTGGCATATGAATGTAATGGAATACTATTGTGCTATAAGAAATGATGAATACGCACATTTCAGAAAAATCTGGAAAGACTTGTACAAACTGATGTGAAGTAAGATGAGCAGAACCAAGAAAACACTGTACATCAACAACATTGTGTGATTGTGAACTATGAATGACTCTGCTTTTCTCAGCAACACAATGATCCAACACAAACACAAAGGATTTGTGAAAGAAAATTCATATCCAGATAAAGAACTGATGGAGTCTGAATGCAAATTGAAGCATATTTTCTTGATTATGTTATTCTTTCTCATGTTTTTTTTATTTTGATCTATTTCTTCCTTCACAATTGTGATGAATATGAAAATATGTCTTACATGAGAGCATATTATAAGCTATATCAAACTGCCTACCATTTTCAGAAGAGAGGAGGTAAGGGAGGGAAGGAGAAAAATTTGGAACTCAAAATCTTATAAAAATGGATGCTAAAAATTTTCTTGATATGTAATTGTGGGGAAAAAATAAAATACTATTTAATGCAAAAGAAAAAAATGCCTTGGTTTTCTCTAAACAAGACACATCAAGCATACACTTATCAAAGAGAAAGCTGTGCCTGTATATATCAAGAGGCTTACTGGCATCCTGGAGTCAATGAGAAGAATATTTTTAGAGCAATTAAATGACCAATGTACATTTTTGGAATAATAAAATAAATGAAAATAGATTAAGAAAGTATCTAAACAAAAATCTATACAATGTTAATGAAATACAGAGCCCATCCTTCAAGGCAACTCTATAAACATTAACTCTTTCTCATAAAAAAGGATATTAGATGACTAACATGATTTTAGATCACTCAATAAACAGGTTAAGGTGTTTACAAAAATCTTTCTGGAACAAACAAGTAACCACCACTTTGCAATGGAGCAGTAAAGAGGAAAATAAGTATATGCCACTGGAATTATCGAATGTAACTGGCATTGTGGGGCAACTAGGTGATGTAGTGGATAAAGTGCTAGGACCGAATTCTGGAAGACTCAACTTCCTGGATTCTAATACAACCTTAGACACTTAACTAGCTGTGTGACCCTGGGCAAATCACTTTACCCTGTTTGCCTCAGTTCCAAATGTGTAAAATGAACTGGAGAAGGGAATGGCAAATCACTCCAGTATCTTTGCCAAGAAAACCCCAAATGGGGTCATGAAGAGTTGGATACAACTGAAACAACTGAACAACAACAAACAAATTGGTTTTTCATCACCTCTAGATAGAGCCTATAAAATAACTAAGATCTAAGAGTGGAACCAAATTGACCCTCCATGGGAAACATTCATAAGATTTCAAGCAACAATATGTTGACAAGGAAGCGTTTAACAAACGGCAGATTCATTCAGATTTATTTACAGAAATGGAGAAGTTTAGGATGACAATTCAAAGGCAGGTCATTGCCACCAGAAATGACAGAAGTATCCTTCAGGAGCCTAGATTTCGATTTACAAAATGAAATAGTAGAAATTTGGCTCCATATCACTAAAGGCTGCAAAAAAATTAGTACGTACCTAGCAAGACATGGCCTGGTGACTAGAATTTTATGTCAGAAGCTTGCGATGTTTTATCTATTGACAGATGACAATTATTCATACCACAGAGGCAAAATAGAGTCTTGAGAGTTCAGTCCAATAAACTATTCTGCAACTGTGGTACCACCAGAGATTAAACTGCCCATAACTGCCCAGACGTAACATTGATCTATAGAAATATTAGGACAATGTTTTTAATAGAGATTACCACATGTAATACTCAGTTTCCAAGCTGTTTAGAATGGAAAGATATCAAACTACTGAGATCTATAAGAAGTGAAAAATCATATGGGAAAAGGACAAGGTACATTTCATCCTCGTCAAACTGTCAACTCCTGGATTTGTGCTAGGGACGCTGCTTTAAATGAGCTTACGTCCTAATACTTTATTCAACCACAAAAGCAATTACTTTATCCACCTGTTTGAAGAACAATAGGTAGAAACGAATAATTGCAAGATAGAAATTTGTCCAGGACTGTTTCTAGCTGAACTTCATCAACTAAGATGAGAAGAATAATTTTTCAATAATGATAATGATGACAAAGATACTTTGGGTTTCTTTTTGTTCAGACTATCAGTTTGGGAAACTGTGGGAATATTTCCTCCACTTGTACACATCAGCAATTCAAAAATATAGTTGCTCTATTACTGCTTTTATTTTTTTCTAAAGTTTTTCACTACCTTTTCAGACAATTTTCACTACCTTTTCAGACAATAAGGGAAGGGACATAAGACAGTTTGATGCCCTTCTCACACATATAACATTTTGAAGCTCCCATTTCTCACACTTCTCATATGTCTTTGTTCTGTACCTCTCCAATAGACCTGTTTAATATGAAGTATGAATGTTATCTGTGATGATTTATGTTATAAGATTGTAATTTCCATGAGGGTTTTGTGTCTCCTCCAGGGCTCAGGATAATGTACTACATGGAGTAGTACATAAGAGCTTAATGAATGCTTGTGAAATTGCCTCTACTGAGGCTATTTTGTAGACTGGAAAATTTCCCACTTTCAACTACTTGGTATAGAACGACTTTGCAATGTTCCAATACTTGTAGTTCTTTGCACCTTGAGATTGCTTAACAGAACTCTTTCTCCTTTGTTGATGCTCTGGACAATGAACTCAAGCATCATGCTGTTACTTATTTCTTCAGCTTTTATAAGCTGAGGCCAGATCCAAGTAGTCAGCTTTTTTCAGATGATCTCTTGACAGCCTGCACTATGTTCCAGGCTGACCAAACTACTAACTGCTCCCCAAAGTCAACACTATAGCTCCCTGCCCTGAACATCTGCACAATTTGCTCACCAACCACGAAATATACTCTTCCTCATTTGTGTTTAGTGGCAATTCTTGACCACCTCTCTCCTCCTAGCTATACTTTTTTCTCTTGGTTTCAAAGACACTGCTCTATCTTGGTTCTCTATTTGTCTGACTGATAACCAGTCTCTTTAGTTGGACCATCATTATTGATTTCCCACCTGGTAAATGAATCACTCCAAGACTCTGTACTGTTCTTCCTTTTCCTCCTCCTTTCTTTCTTTCTCTCTCTTTCTTTCTTTCCTTTTCCTCCTTCTCCCTTTTCTCTTCCTCCTCCTCCTTATCTCTGTCTCTGTCTCTTCCCCCCTCCATGGATTCACAGGATCATAGCTTTAGAAATTGAAGGGACCTCAGTGATCAACTAGTCCAATCCCTCCATTTTATAGATGAAGAAACAACTGAGATCTAAAGAAGTTAAATGACTTACCCATGTCCATTCAGGTAGAAGAGCTCAGATTTGACCCTAGGTTTTCTATTTCAGGATACAGCAAGATGGCTGTTAGGAACTGTCAGGAGTTAAAGGGGATTTTCTAACCCTAAGTCAAACAAAGGCTTGAGACAAGAATATATGTCCTGCCAAGAGGATTTCAAAAGACAACCAAATGCTTGAAGGCCCTACTTAGCTTGTTTTTATCTTCCAAGAATATCTGGCCTCTGTGACTGAGACTCTAGGAGCTGACAGACCTTTCTCTCCTCATTTAGAGAATGCTATTAATCCCTAGTACAACCACTAGGTGTGTGAGGGCAGCACCTTTCTAGAAGACTCTAAGCTTAAAAAAAAATGAGGGAACCCATTCCTCTTTTTATGGGGAAGAGATAGTATTTCAGTTGAGGACCCCAGGTGAAGACCAATGGAGAATAGCAAAGATACCATTCCTGGCAGAGAGCAGTGGTAATACAGTGCCCAGGTTGTGGAGAGCTGTATCAGCAAGCACCCTAGCATACCCAGGATGGCTGCCAGGTCCTTACATCTGCTTTTCTAAAGGAAAGCAACTCAAAATGGGTTAACAATCTTACTTTAATCAATCAAACATATATCATTTACCTAGTTCAGGGGAAAAAGTCAGCACCCTGAACTTCAGAGGATACAAACAGAATACAAACAAGTTACAAGCAGACAAAGAAACAGATCAGCAGACAAGGCTTCCAACCGTCTGACCATTACATCCATACCTCTTCAGTTACTAGAGGGGGAAGTACCAACATCTGGGTTTTTCAAAGCCGGGGGGCTCAACGGCTTCCTAGAGTCTCATCTGGCCAAATCACACAACTCTTTCCAAAGTGAGCCCCAAAGCAAAATCTTACATCAGCAGTATATATAGCCTTCTCCTGGAAAGGAGATCGTCACAGCCCTCGTGACCCACTGCCTAATCACAAAGTAATAAGGCACGGGCATTCCTGAAGAACAAGCCTCCCGCCACAGGCTCCATGTGACCACATCCAGCCTATTAGGGGGCAGAGTATACTTTCAAATCAGGGAAGGTTTTCAGAGCCACTTAAGCCTATCAAAGGGCATAGGGGCAGGGAAGATCTTCAGATTCCCATAACAAGAGCCCAGAAAAAAAAAAGCAATATCAGTAGGAAGTGAGCCCAGCAAACAGCAATACCCTTTGCAGGCCAAGCCTAAAAAAAGCAGTGCGATGGATCACCAGGAAACATCATCAGCTCTCCCCTTGCAGCATCACAGAGAGGCCCAGGCCACTTGTGTTTTCTCCTTGCAAGCCCTTTCACTCAGAAGTGCTAGTTACACACATTCCCCATGTACCTCTCTACAAATGACCTCTTTGAATGTCCATTCTTCCCACAGCTGGCATATGAATTTGTGGGGAAGGTTGGTTGCCTTAGATTTATGAAGAAAACAACTTTGCTTTGCAATTTTTGTGTCCTATAGTTGATAAGAATAAAAAGTAAACACATCAGTAGGGTTCATCCATTATGACTGAGTAAATGCAGACCACAGAATAACTAGAGCCAGGAGCAGATTTTGGGGGTACTTACATGTGTGAGAAGGGGATGCTCCAGGTAATACAATAGAACTCACAAAGGGGTCTATTGTGAAATAAGACTGGAGAGGTAAATGGGAGCCTGACTGTGGAAAACATTAAATGCCAGGGTAAGGAGCTCAGCTCTTTGGATAGTTGTTTATTCACTATATGATGAAGGAATAGAATGTGATCTCTAAGAAAAGGGGTTCTCTTTGCATTTCTATGTTCAGTGTATAGCAACAGTACCTGACACATAATGGATGCTTAATAAATGTTTGCTAATTGGTTAATTAAGACCCTGATAAAATTTCTCCATTCCAAATAACAAACGACCAGGTAAAAAACTGCATTTTCCTGTATGTCTGCAGCAAACGGGAAAATTAAAAGAGATTTGTAACCAAAATAGCTAGCACTAAATGCAGTTCTATGCTCAACAAAAGAATGGCTAGCATCAGACAAACAAGGGGAAAAGAAGCTAATTGCATAGTTACCACAAAAACAATTTAACATGATTATTTTGCAGTGAGAAAATGTATCCACTATGTGGTACTGTTAACTCTATTGGAAATAATGATAATTGCATAGTAACTGAACATTAACCTTCCCCTGCGTTCTCCTGGTAACTATGCAAATCACTTTAGTTGCCACTTTAATGTGGAGGCTCAGAACAAAATTCTCTTTTCTAATTTATACTAGGGATGATTCCTAGGTCTGGTGGAGCCAATACACATTTTCAGCTTGTATTCCCAGTGGAAAAACTCACATCAATAGTTATTGCAAAAGTGGCAACAGGAAAACAAAGCATGGCATGAGATTGGTCATGTTGAATCAGTCATCCAGAATCCCTATCAGAGCAGAGAGGGGGCCCATGGGAAGGCATCCAAAATAGCTCAGCACTGAAACAGTAGAGGAACTGGGGCTTGAGGATTTCTGAACCTTTCCTTTTTGGTCAAGTATATGAACCAAAATCTTCCATTGTGAAACATATTTGGGTTCAGCAGGTGGAGAAAAAAGTGTCAGTCAACTAATCATCGTGTCTCCTAAGATCAGTAGTAATATCACCTCTGACTTTAAAAACAAACAAAAAAGTTAACTACTAAAATAAATAGCAAAGGGAAAGAAAGATTTCATTTGGGTATTTAAAAAAGTCTCTCTAACACATACATTCATGGTCATGGCCATTATGGTTTGTTTGTTGGGTTTTTTTTTTTGCTAGACTATGTACATTTAAGATGAAGGTATTTTTGGTTCAGGATTTTGTCATTGTTAGTGTTGTTATAATGGTGAGTACAGTGGAAGGGACAAATTATAAATGAATGGAAAAACAAGTAAATAAGTCCTTTAAAAAATTTCTTTAAAAACTTTAAGTTATAGAGATGGCATTGCTCTATATGGAGAGAGGGGGTTTTCTTATCTGGGAGTTCCCTACACCAATCCTGGACCCTATCCCTATATCTGTCTCCTTTTGTAAAAGGCTATCTAGACAATAACTCAAACATAGAAGGGAAGAATTTTCTTTTTTACACAAGATGATATTTTAGCATAGAATTAAAGGTTGGAAGTCGTCCCAGAAAAGTCTAGATGACCTCTAAGTTCCTTCCAACTTTAAGATTCTCTGTGTTCACATATTCGTGAGTATTTTTTAAGGCATTTTTAGCACTTCAATTTTAAATAAATTTGAATTCTGTGAAAGACAAGGACGTATGGTCCTGCCTACAGATAATCAAACAGTCATTGTGCAAGATACCCCACTGGGTTTTACCAAAGTGACCTGTGTGATGCAAGCCTTTCTGTCCAAATCTCGGTCTATCCTTTCCTGAGCTGACACAGACCCTGTTGCTATTAGTGATTTGTGGCCAACACACTTCTCCTAAAGCACTCACAGTATTCAGAAGCCTTATTTTGCTGAGCATTGTTGGTGTGTTTAAATAATGCACTTCTGCACAATATATTGGATTTGAGCAATCAGTCCTATTCAGTCAAGATAGTTGTAATCATGGACTTGATCCTAGACACATGTATCCCAGCTCCCACCTATGTGGGTATATCTACTACAAGTGAATGTTCTGATAATCTTTTTTTTTTTTGTGAGAGGACTGAAATGGAGTTAGAGGACCTGGGTTCAAATCTTGATTCTATAACTTATAGTTTAATGACC
Organism: Pseudochirops cupreus; assembly: GCA_028627135.1. Taxonomy (NCBI): domain Eukaryota; kingdom Metazoa; phylum Chordata; class Mammalia; order Diprotodontia; family Pseudocheiridae; genus Pseudochirops; species Pseudochirops cupreus. Next base: position 202,519,308 of record CM053581.1, on the reverse strand, counting down.
TTGGACAAATCTCTTAACATCTCTGAGCCCCAGTTTCCTCATCTGCAAAATGAGGGCATTAGACTTGAGGGTCTCATGAGTTCTTTCCAGCTCTAAATCTATGATGTTAAGTCCATGTTTTATGAGCTCTAGTTGAAAGAATTGAGGAAGCTTAGCATAAGAACGAGAATATTTGGGAGAATGTTGTGATACCTGACCTCAGAAATTTGATGGTCTGCTTGTGGAAAAGAGGAATTTGACTTCCCCTGTTTGTCCCAAGAAGGAAAAAGTAGGAATAATGGATTTAAAATGTAGGGGAAAAAGATTTTTAGTTGAAATTGCAAAGTTTTAGAGCTACCCCAAAGTGCAATGGGCTGCCTTAAAAGTAGTGGATTCTCCTTCATTTGGGTCTTTAAGAATGACTGAAAGTAACACTGAAGAAAGTATTCCTATGGGGGCAGAGCCAAAATGGCAGAGAAAAGGCAGGGTCTCACCTGAGCTCTTCCCAAAATTCCTCTGAACAACTTTAAATAATGTCACAGCATGAATTCTGTAGCAGTAGAACCCGCAAAAGGGTTGAGTGAAACAATTTTCTAGCCACACAATTCAAAAGGTTGTCAGGAGAGGACTGTAACACTATAACTAGGAGAGTAAGCACAGACCAGTGCAGGGCATGTGTGCAGACTCAAACCAAGCAAACCAGGAGCAGTATCAGCAGTTGTAGCAGCTGCTTCCAGAACTCACAGGCAAAAGACTATAAGAGGGTTGCACAACTAACTGGTCAGAAGGAGATTACAGGGATCTCTCTGCTGGCACTAGGGGCAGGACTCTGTTGCTTTGTCCATATTTGAATTTTGGTTGCAGTCCTGAGTGGCAGTCCCAGGGCAAGAAGGAGCATTAAAACATCATAACTGGCAGCCATAGTGGGACCTTTGTCATAGTTCCAGGGCAGAAAAAAAATGCTTGTGGTCACTCACAGACCACAGCATAGGCCAGGAGAGTAGTAAACATACCTCTCTTTAGATCATACCAGGTTGGAAGAACTGAAAACTTACAGGCCCCTAGAAGTATCTCTGAAAACAGCTGCACAAAACCCCTGAAGCTTGGGGGTATACTAAACTTTTACCCTAGAAGCAGACACCCACTTTAGCAAATAGTTGAAAGTCAAGAAACAGTTTGGAAAAATTAGCAAAAAATAGAAAAAAACGTTATGACTATAGAAAGTTACTATGGAAGGCAGATCAAAGGAAAGACAAGGAAGACAAAAACACGCACTCAAAAAAAGACAACAAAGTCAAAAATCCTAGATTAAAAGCCTCAAAGAAAATTATGAATTTGTCTCAGGCCATAGATGAGCTCAAAAAGATTTTAAAAATGAAGAGATGTAGAGGAAAAACTGGAAAGAGAAATGAGAGTAATGCAAGAAAATCATTTTAAAAAGAGTCAACATCTTGACAAAGGAAGCACAAAAAAACACTAAAGAAAATAACACCTTAAAAATCAGAATAGGCTGAACGGTCAAAGAGGTACAAAAAATCCAGTGAGGAGAAGAATGCCTTGAAAAGTAGAATTGGCTAAATGGGGAAAAAAAAGATATACAAATGTTCACTGAAGAGAAGAACTCCTTAAAAATCGGAATTGACCAAATGGAAAAAGAGGCACACAAATTCACTTTTTAAAAAATCCTTTAAAAGTAGAATTGGTTAAATAGAAAATGGGGTCCAAAACCTCACTGAAGAAAATAATTCCTTAAAATCCGAAGTGAGCAAGTAGAAGCTAATGATTTTATGAGACATCAAGAAACAGTAAAACAAAACTAAAAGAATGAAAAAATAGGAGATAATGTGAAATATCTCATTGGAAAAACAATTGACCTGGAAAAAAGATCCAGGTCAATTGCTTTTCCAATGAGATATTTCACACAATTTAAAAATTACTGGACTATCTGAAAGTCATGATCAAAAAAAAGAGCCTAGACATGACCTTTCAAGAAACTATCAAGGAAAATCACCCTGATATTCTGGAAACAGCGGGGAAAATAGAAATTGAAAGAATTCACCAATCACTTCCTAAAACAGATTTCAAAATGAAAACTCTCAGGAATAGTATAGTCATATTCCAGAGCTGCCAGGTCAAGGAGAGAATAACGCAAGTAACGAGAAAGAAGCCATTCAAGTATTGTTGAGCCACAGTCAGAACAACACAAGATTTAGCAGCTTCTACATTAGAGGATCAGAGGGCTTGGAAGAGGATGTTGCAGAAGGCAAAGGAGCAAAGCTGAATATAATCCTTCAGGGAGGAAAATAGATACTCAATGAAATAAAGGGTTTTCAAGTATTCACTGGTGGCAAAGAACTGGAAATTTAGGGGAGGCCCCCATCAACTGGGGAATGGCTGAACAAGTTGTAGTATATGATTGTGATGGAATACTATTGTGCTTTAGGAAATGATGAGCACAATGCACTCAGAAAAACCTGGGAAGACTTACATGAACTGATACAAAGTGAAATGAATAGAACCAGGTGAAAACTGTACACAGTAACATTATAAAATGATCAACTGAATGACTTAGGTATTCTCAGCAATGATCAAAGACAACTCTGAAGGACTTATGATAAAAAATTCTATCCATTCCCAAAGAAAGAACTCTTGGATTTTAAATACAGATTAAAGTATACTTGTTTAAACTTTATCTTTCTTTAAGGGCGGAGGGGTTGTCTATGTTTTCTTTTACAACATGATTAATACGGAAATGTTTTGTATGACTATACATATATAACCTTTATCTAATTGCTTGCCTTCCCAATAAGGGGTGTGTGTAGGGAGGAGAGAGAGAGAGAATTTGGTAGATGGCAAGGCCCAGGGGACCTTAGATTAAACCAACAGGTCAGATTGCAGTGCCATACATATATGCAGCATTGAGAAGAGGCAAATGATAAGGCTGTCTAAAGAAACTAAGTAACAGACACTGTAAATGCTGGAGATACAAAGAAAAAGCAAAAACCAGCCCAGCCCTCAAGGAGTTCTAAGTGCGGGGAGGGAGAGTAGGGCAGACATACCATTTGCCTCTTTGCTACTCTTTGTAGACACACGGCTCTGTAATGTATATAAACTGGTATATAAAACACACATACAGAGTAAATACATTGGAACCTTAGAAAAGAAGACACTGACAGCTAAAGAGACTGTGAAAGGAAGGTGGCATTTGAGCTTGGAGACTCTCGATTTCCAAGGAACTGAAGGTATTGCGACAGAACTAGCTGCCAACAGGTATTTTAATACCATTGCTTGTCTTCTGCCAATTCTTGAGTCATCCTATAAAGACTCATGCAGATGACAGCCGCATTTCAGAACGCCAAACAAAACAGCACCATGTAACTAATATGTCTAACACTGAAAATAGACCAAAGAGGTAAGCAGATGTTAAAAACAAATGCCCAAATCTCAAATTTTCCATGATAGACAAAAAACCAAGTATGCTCTGTGTATACATGCCAAGAAAAGAAGGCAGGATCTAAACAATTCAAATAGAATAACTGAGTTTGTTTTAAGTGTCTGGCTATTTCCATTTAAAATGCTTAGGGGGACCTGAACTATCTAACTAGTTCATTGCTTCTATCCTCTGCTTAAATGGGAAAAAGATGATGATGATGATAATCAGTCTGCCAGGTACTGTGCTAAGTACTTTACAAATATTATTTCATTTGATCCCCATAACAACCCTTGAATGCAGGTGCTATCATTATTCCCATTTTATAGATAAGAAAAATGAGACAAACAGAGGGTAAGTGACTTGCCCAAGGTCACACTGCTTGTATCTGAGACCATATTCAAACTCAAGTCTTCCTGACTCCAGGTACAGTGCTCCAGTCACTGAACCACCCACTTGCCCCACAAAGACAACGATAAAAAAAAAATAGTGCTATCTTTTCTGAGTCAAGAACTCAAATAAACACTAAGCACAAACAAAGGTGTTGTCTTCCATGACAACAAGGTCAAAGGACACCAACACGAAAATGAAAACTATGTTCATCTTGTGAATTCTTTATAACTATTATATTATGCATTAAAGAGACTGATTGAAGGAGCATTCTTTAAAACACCAGAGGAGGATGGAGCCTCAAAGGTTATCTACAACTTCTTATTTTGTAGCAAGGGCAACCTGAAGCCCAGACATGCAAATTGATCCATCTGAAGTCATACAATGGGTCCGTGGAAGAATGGAGACTGGAATCCAGGTATCTCAAGTCAAGAGCCAAAGTCACTACTGAAAGAAGTGATAATGAGAGAGAGAGAGAGCCAACATCTGAGTCCTGCAGCTGGTGGCAATGTAGGTACCTCCTTTACTGTGAAATACAGGTGGAGGATTTTCTGCTTCCCTGGTGATGGAGATGTTTCAACTTAGCTGTTGTGAAAAAAGGACAGGAGGCAGAGAAGCTCGCTGCTAGTACTGGGAATTGCCTCAAACCCGAGGTCTTGGAATGCTTCCACAAGTAATTCTTCCCACATAGGTCCATTTGACAATCAAGAGGCAACACTAGGGATAAAAGGGTTTAATTAGTATCAGAGGATGGGAGGTTGCCAATTGGATAGGGCAGGACAGAGATACACATGTACAAAGGATTTTACTCAGTCTTGAGGCTATGTTACAGGTAACAAAAAGATATTATAAGGGGAGGCTGTTTAGCCACCTTCCTTAAGGCTAGGTAATAGGGACAAGTTGGCAGGTGATTTGGGGGAGAATGTGTTAACCTCAGGACTAGAATATGTTAATCTTAGGACTTGCCAAAGATAGGCTTTGTTCCAGTGGGATATTTTCTCTGTAGTTGATCTTATCAGATATTCATGTGAGACAAGGAATCTCTAAGATAATAGAGCAGGTGTGGTGAAGCTGTGGCCTTCTAGTCCATGGGTGTGACCTTTTGACAATCCAAGTTTTATAGAACAAATCCTTTTATTAAAGGGATTTGTTCTATGAAGTTTGGATTCAAAGGGCCACACTTGAGGACCTAGAGGGCCATATGTGGCCTCAAGGTCACAGGTTCTTCCCCTCCCCCATCCCGTAATAGAGTCTTCCTTCAAAATGAAAATCAGTAAGGGTCATCCTTTTCTTAACAGACTTAGGTACTCTATATAACTCTTAGCTTTATTTCTTTGACCTTTAAGGTTATTTTTTCTGGGAATATGTTTTCCTCGAACTCACAATACAGGTTTTATCCATTTTCTCCACTCTGTTTTTGAACTTCATTGTACACTGCCTTTCCATTTGGGTTTAGGGTGAAAAAAATCACATTTTGGCATGGAAAATGCATTCCAGATCCAGAGTGAAAGACAGAGGCAGGGGTCTGTTAGAGCTAGCTTGAAGGCTCATAAGAGCCAACTGTTGAATTTTCAGTTTATACTAGAATAATTGGAAGACATCCCTCAGTTGAAGAGGTCTGGATGTTTTGTGGTAACCATTTCCCAGTGCAGCCACCATGTCTGTGTGTGGTTACTTCCTCTTACCTTGATTTAATTCAAATAAGGGGACTTGCTCCTTTATATTTGTGGAACTGAAGTCTTACATTGTTTTCTGTTTTGTTTTCAATAAACTTAAGATATTTTACAGGGGGAAAAATCTATTAATAAATATTTAACTATTCAGAGTATATTTTTCTAAATAATCATTGCCCAGAAACAGGCAGGAGCTCCCCCATAGGAGTCAAGATGATTAATCATGCCTTGGCCCCCAGGAGGTAGCACCTCACAAAGGGGACACAATCCCAGGCTTAGTTGTGGTTCACTTCCTATGGTAAAGTGTGAAATTAATACAGTCCTCTTCACTAAAAGCAATATGACTGTAAACATCCATCTATTTCGTATAACCACAGATTCTGAACAATATGCAAAACTGGGGGCAGTTAAATTCAATTCAAACATTTGTTTTGAGGATGTATTATATGTCAAGAAAAATAAGAAAAAGATCACCCTGAAGTGAGGTTAGTAAGGGAAAACTTTCTGAAGGAAGTAAATCTGGACCTTGAAGGGCCCATGAAGCTTTGGATTTAAATGTGAAGAGGAGAGGGGAAGGCAATGGAATGAGATGAAAAGTATGGACAATGGTAAACAATTGGGTCTAAGCAAGAAGTGTTAGTAGAATGATAAAGAGATAGTCCTGATTGGGGTGAAATGGTATATTGATGAAGAGTTTTGGATTGAGCCATTTTGGATTTTCAGTAGCAGATAAAAATGATAATTCTGTTAGGGAAACATGATAGCTATCCTACAGTAGTTAGAGGGCTATCCCATAAAAGAGAAATTAAACTTATTTTGCTTGGTTCCAGAGGGCAGAACAAAGATTCACAGGGAGAAGTTGCAATATTTTAGAAGGTGCAAAGAAGCAAATTTAGGCTTGAGGTCAACTTTTAATCATTAGGGCTATGCAGAAGTGGAAGGGACTCCCTCAGGAAGTGGTGGATTCCCTTCTCCTGAGTTCCCTAAGTAAAGACTGGATGACAACCATCTGATATTCTGTAGAGGTTTTATCCTTGTTCAGATATGTGCTGTTCTACATGAACTTTGAGACCTCAGAGCATGAACATTCTGTGATTCTGCATAATGGACTCCAACATCTGGAAAAGGCTTTGTTCCTATTCATCTGGAAAAAAAGATGGTGTCAGAACTATACCTGTTTTCCATTTTTTAAAAGTGATTTTTCATTTTACCAATTTCAAACTCACTCTACTCCATGGTTTAAACCCCTATTTTCTTTAGGGAACTGAAAATAAGCATCTTAATTAATTCTTCTCTCCAATCCATGGGAATCTAGCCAAACTACAAATGCTCCATTTCAGTCCTTCAGGGGCTCACTTAGATTTGCCTTTCTTTGTATCTCCAGCACTTACCACAGTGCTTGGCATATAAGTAACTCTTTTATAAATGTTTGTGGACTTGGTGAATTCCACAAAATGCAATTTCCTGATGTAATGGAAAAACACTGAAAGGTACTTACAAATCTTTCTCTTTTAAAACCATTATTTTGATGAATCTAAAGTGTAGAAATTAGATTTTCTATGAACCAACCATGATTTTGTCATCATTCCTTCCAGACTGCAAGTTTCTTAAGGACAGGAACCATGTCTCGTGCATCTTTGCATTTATAAGGCAATGCATGAGCAATGCTGTCATATCCAAAAGATAATAACAATAAATAAAGAAGGAAGGAATAGAGAATACATTGAAGCCTATGTTTATGACTTGAGAAACTTAGAGCTTAATTTTTCTTTTTAGAAAAATCTTGGGTATTTTTTGTGGTCAAATGAATCTCTAAAACTTAAAGTTGTGCATGGAGATATTTACTACATTAGAGTCTGTGCTGTGATATAGTACAAAGATCACCAGATTTGAAATGAGGGGCCTTGGGTTTGAATCTCCACTCTGCCACTATGTGATCTCAGGCAAGTCACTTAACCAAGGTATATTTTCATTCTGAATTTAGTAATTTCATTTTAACTGCCAGGAACGCACAATAAAGTTTATGAGCATTCTGAATTAACAAGTCCTTAGAAGAAGAAAAAACTTTTTTGGACTCTGCTATACTTTTGACAATTGAATGCAGTACTCATCAGGTGTCTTCTTGGGAGCTGTCAAATTATTTAAATGAGAGCACATCTGACATTTTCAGATGATGGTGCTCAATAAATACTTGAAAAGAGTGTTTTCAAGGTGTCTGCTTTGATGGACACCATTCAGACTTTTCAAAATAAAGGTTTTGAGTGCTTTAATTTTGGAATGACTTCCCATAGTTCAATACAGAGATTTAAAATGTGCTAAACTACTTGGAAGAAGAGTGTCAAAAAAAAGTTTTGTACTTCACTACAAACAGACACACACTCAACAAAGCACTCTCGTGACATTTGAAAGGCACTGATGGTGGATAATAACTATTCATAATATACTTAGAAACTCTCAGTTCTTCATTGTTCTTTATGTCTCTAATTATTCCAGGTATTGTCATGTCAAAAAAAGTTTCATGTGACATATGTTGTTCCCTTTTTAAAACTACAAAGTCAGAACGTACTGTCGCTTCTTAAAATGCTCTCTACTTTTATTGTGAAATTGAGACTTGACAAAGTTATTTTATCCAGCAATCGACACTTCATCTCCAAGTTGGTGGTGGGGTTTTTTTTAGCTTAGTTTTTAGACTATAGCTATTATGTCCATTTGTCCATCCACCTATCCATCCACTCATCCATTCACTCATCCATCTACCCATCCACTCATTCAATTTATCCAACAAACATTTACTGAGCAGCTACTCCATAGAAGTATATGGATGCATAAACTCTATGGAAGGTTATAAGGAAGACTAAGACAGTTCTTGACCTCAGCTCACAATTTAATAAGATAAAAAGTTCAGTCAATTGTTTTTCAGATCAAATTGTCTGTTAATGCCAAATAGAATAGAGTGAACTCTGTAGTTTTCATCTGTGTGTTTGGTACAATGTAAAGGCTGCTGAAGACTGTTCTTTCTTTACTCAAGACTAAAAAGTCTTCATATATCATATTCCTAAAAGCAATAAAAACAACAACAACAAAACCAAAACATTTTCTTGCCTGCTATAAGAAGGTCTAAGGACCACCTTAAATTAATTACGGATTCTTTGAGGAATTAATCTGCCTGTGCAGCCTCGGGCAAGTCACATAACATCTCAGAGTTTCAGTTTCTTCATCTACAGTGTCCCCAGACGTTTTAGTGCAGCTTTAAGTTTTAGCATCTTAAATCTGCACAGACTTTTTGAACAGCCTATGTAATGTGGAGAGATTGGACGAGTGGGTATCGAAGGGCCTTTTCAACACTAACATCTATGATTCTAATACACACATTGCTTAAGGAAACATTTAGACTTTAATTTGTGTCTTGCTATAATCAACCAATAAAACATATCTTCAAAATACTTTGTTTGAATATTTAGGTAGAATGGGACAAGATGATTGAAGATAAAAACAAAAACCCTGAATGTAACCTAGTGCAGACCATCCATCTGCTCTTAGGACAAGTCATAGCCTCTGGGTCTGAATCTCCATCTATAAAATGAGGACAATACGTCTTGTGTTATCTACCTCATGTGAGAATTACAAGGATCAAATGAATAAGTGGACTTTATAAACTGTAAGGTGACACATAAATGTCAACCAACAAACAAACATTTATTAAATACATACTCTCTGTTAAGCACGTAGGGACTGAGGATACAAAGACAGTCTCTGCCCTCAAGGAGCTTTCATTCTTTTAGCTATTATTGTTGTTTTCTTGGAAAACTGTTTATGTACTAGATTCAAAGACTGAAAATCTAGAAAGAACTTCAGCGATCATCTCATTCAATGCCCTCACTTTATAGAAGAAACATTTACCCAAGGTCCAATAGCAAGACTAGCTTTTCAACCCAAGCGTTCTATTGCATGCTTATCTTTTGAAAATGATAGAATTCTGTGTGAATGCAGAATTTTTGCCCAGTACATAAATGAATTAGCTAAGTTTTCTAAACAAAATAGCAATCTCCTTCACTGTATCCTACATGACTTGACATAACTAAACAATCATGCAGTAAAAATAGCAATGAATTTGTAGTCAGAAGCCTAAGTTCCAATTTGTGCTATGTATTACCTCCTCACGGGGCAAAGAACATCATAATAACAGTAATAATGACAATGATGACAGCATTTATGTAATACCTTAAGGTTTGCAAAGAGATTTACAAATATTGTCTCATTTTTTATCTTCGTTACAACCCTGGGAGGTAGATGCTGTTCTTAATCTTTCTCCGTCTTAGTTCCCTCATCTGAAAAATGAAGGGGTTGTAGGAGATGACCTTTCAGATCCTTTCCATTTCCAATTCTATGACCCAATGTTTCTATGAAACCCTAAACCCTGATGAGTCAGGGAGGAAGTACTTTGGATAGAGCTCTTTATCAGTCAACGTATGCCAAGTGCCAACACCCGTCTGTACTGGGAGCCTGCTAGGGAGATTAATTTTTTATTTAAACTAACTTTATCAGGAGATGAAAGCACTGGCATGTGGGTATATGTGTACATATGTATATATGCGTGTGTGTGCGTGTGTTGAAGAATTCATCATTGTGAGGCAGCTTAGTGTCTTAGGAGGAAAATTGGATTTGGGGCAGAAGACTTGGGTTTGAGTTATAGCTCAGTTACTTATTCTGTCACTCTCTGATCTTCAGCTTCCTTACCTATTAAATAAGGATGATAATCTTTGTATATTATTCGCCTCACAGGGGCGTTGTGAGGAAAGCGTTCATTGTAAAGCACTACCCAACTGTGAGCTATTAGTACCACTGAAACGTTGTTTTCTATTGAAAGCATAAAGGAAAAAAGTTTTGTCTGAATAGATTGCAAAATATAATGTATAATAATGACAACTACACCTTTATCACTTTTTCACTGATGTTACTAATGAAAATATTCATTTCAATTTTTATTTAGGGGAGGCTAGGTGATGCAGCGAATGGAGCGCTGGCCCTGGAGTCGGGAGGACCTGAGTCCAAATACAACCTCAGACACTTAACACTTAACTAGCTGTGTGACCTTGGGCAAGTCACTTAACCCCAATTGCCCAGCCTTCCCCCCTCCAAAAAAAAGCAAAATTTTTTTAAAATTTAGTTTAATATTATTTCATTTTATATTGCCGTGTAATTGTTATATAACAAGTTAAACTTCTACTAAAGTGTTCCTCTGTCATCTCATCGTGACATGTAACAGTATTATCTCATCTTATAACAACTCTGGGAGGTAGGTGCTATTATTCCTATGTTGTAGATGGGGAAACTGAGGCAGATAAAGATTGAGTGACTTGCCCAGAATCACACAGCTGGGTAAATGTCTTAGGCTGGATATGAACTCAGGTCTTCCTGATTCCAGGTCAAACTGTATTCACTGTGCCACTTACGTGCCATTAAGAGGGTCAAACCTGGAAAGATCTACCCTTTGGGGCAGTCTTTAAAGAGAGTACCAAAGTTAGACTGTTTGTTTATGCCCCAGGAGCCAGCTTCACTGAGTTTGGAGAGAGGATTCTTCCTCCTTACAACTCTCCATGCAGTGCCTTGCTGGACAAGCTACATTGTAGCAAAGATTCTTTCATGAGATGGTCTCTAAGGTCAAATTCCAGGATTCTGGGATGCACATTTCTAGACAATTGGTAAGCAGGGGATGGAGTTTTTCAGCCACTGAGAGTCATGACAACCACCTATGTGGCAGAGCAGAAAGAGCACTAGCTCCAAAGTCAAAGGACGTGAATTCAAATCCTACCTCTGATGCTTATTATCTTTGTGAGATTGGGCACTTAACATCCCTGGGCCTCACTTTCCTGATCTGTAAAATTCAAAGATTGGACTATATGACCTATAAGGTCCCTTCCAACTCTAGATCTGTGGTCCTCTGATTTATTATAGCATAGAGAGCTTGCAAACGATGATGATGGACAGAATAACCATACAGTAAATACAAAAGTTTGTCATTCCAATTGAGGAGAAATTAAGAATAACCATGCGATGTTAAAATCTAATAGGATGTCCCTTCCTTCCATGCCCTCCCCCCCCAGCCAAGTCTTTCTTCTCCCTCCCTCACGAATCACCTTCACATCTTGCTAGTCTATCCAGCAGATAAACTTTTAGAGTCTTCATTTTACTTGTCATAAGCTTTCTATCTCCCTCTAGTTGGGATTTGGTGGGAGAAAAAACAAACGGGAAACCAATTCCAAGAAAATTAAAGGTGAGTCTTGTGTTGTATCCCCGATTTTGTTGACTCAAGAATTTCCATCACCTTTGGACTCATAAAATGCTAGGTCTATAGGGATCCTTAGAGATCTATGCCAACTTATTTATTTTACAGAGGATGCTACATCCCAGAGAACTGAGGCAACTTCTCCATGGGCATTCAACCAGTTAGTGGCAGAACTGGAAATATCTGCCTCCCAGCTCAAAAACTATTTCACTGCGTAAGACTGATTCCTCTTATAGTTTATTGTATAAACTTTTACGCTATTGCTCGAAGAGAACTCAAATATTTCCTAACCCTGGTTTGAGATTCAGAGCATTGTGGAAGTCTTTGTTGAATTTCCCTCCACGATGCATTAACCGCACATTTTGTCTAGTTAATAAGTTGTCTTGGCCACTGGCATGAGGTAGCCACTGACAAAAGGGAGGAGAAAAAGGGCAAATGAACCTGAGGAGGACAAATTGTTGAGAGCTGTACAATTCATTTCACATTTTGTGACTGAAACCAACTGCTTCAGTTCAAATGGTATTGGGGTCCTTGAAAACATTTTTCCATCCCTGGAATTGGCTTTCAAATCATGGCTAAGGGGGAGCTCCTATTTCTAGGAGTTAGAAGCTGGGTCTGGTCAATTATGTCCTTTCTGACAAGGTGCCTAGAGGGCAGCAGGCATCCTCAGTACCCACCTGCCTGCTCCTCCACTTAGATGGGAGCCGGAAACTTGGACAGGTTCTGATTGCACATGGAGCCTGTGAGCTGACTAATGAGACCTCACAGTCCTCTCATTCCCAACCAGGAGCATAGGTTTCAGACTGTCTGATGCATGTTTTTAAATGAAAATGCACTTATAATTTGTCTGGCTTCTTAATTTCTTCTCAGATGAAATGACAGCCTCCTCTGCTGTTCGCCTCTGTGTTCACTTTTATTATTTCTATTTCTTTATTTTTCCACCTCACCCACTCCTTTCTGTTCCTCAGCTTCCCGGCTGCATTCTATTGTCACTTCAGCATTCCCTTAATGTCTGCCTGGCAACCCACCATTAGGCACTTATTTTATTACTTTGTTTCCTACTCTTGATTTTGTGATTCATTTCTAACCTTTATTGCCTGAAACCTAACCCCTCTGCTACCTATCTCTTCTTTCCTTTCTAACCTCCTCACCCCTTAACTTTTAGACTATTACTGTATTTAATTTAAAACATGGAATCTATAATTTCTATCACCAGGTTGAACATTTTCTTGTCTTCAAGTATGCACTGTTATTTTTTTCCCTTGGGGCAATTATTTTTGTCAAATAAAGGGCTGTATTTAATGTTTTCAAGTTCCTTTATGTGTAGGAACAAGAGAAAAGGGGGGGAAAAACACTGGCTATGCAGGAGGAAGAAAATATGCTATAAATTTGTCCCACAGGCAGTCAACATTTGTGCTTCTATTTGACTGCCTGGGGGAAAACAATCAACAGAAAGGTAATTATAACTCAGATTTACAATTCTGAAGTATGATACACAGGATGGCTTTCTTGTTTTAGAATCTAACTGAAAGGTTTAGGAAGAATTAAGAACTTCATAATTTGGAGATAACCTCACTTAGGGAAAACTCGATATAAGAAAATCCAAAGTTATGTAAAAATTAGGGGCTGTTTACCTGTTATTGTGAAAAGATTACTGGCTTAACCAAAAAATTTCCTGAAGGTGGAGTTCTTCCAAATGTTATACAGTACAGTCCAAATGTTACATAGCACACCTAGTATACAGACGGAAAGGAACACAGGGAGAAATAAATAATGCTTGTGACAAGAAATACTGACAATTGAAGCTCATACCTCTCCAAATTTATCTAATAGGATGCAAAAATAAATATGACAGAATAGAGAAAAATTCCATTTTCTCTAAACCTTTTAAAAACACTATTATATAAGTGTACCTTTTTCAAATTGCAACTGGTCAGGGAAGCTCAAACTTAGTTTAAGATCCTATGAAAAACATTCTTGTATCTTTACCTAGGCATTATTATCTAGAATAGCTATTGTACCTTCAGTAATTACGCTGTCAATTTAGAGTCATAAAAACCTTTCTTAGAATTGTTTCTATAGAAGAACCAAGATGAACATTTTGATAATGATAAGGCACATGGACATACTTGAAGTGTGTTCCTCTCATCAGTACTACTAGTTTGACTTCTACTGCCTGTCTCTTTCCTTGAACTAATTTCTTAGGCAACTAAATTCTGCACCATGTTTTCCCTGCATTAGCAAAAGTGATAGAAAGCTAATTGTTTTTTTAAGCTAGTAATTTAGGTACTGCATGGCAATGAATGCACAGCAACTACAGAAGCAGATAGGACCCTTAAACAAAGGGGGTTTGGTCCTTTGGAGAACAACAGTAAAAACAAAATTACTCGTAAACCTATGTTCCAAAAATAACCAGTCCAGTATAACTGCCTTATGACAATTTGGTATATGAATTTCTGAAATAGAGCAAGTTACTAGAAAGAGGTCATAGAAAATTCTTAGCAAGACTTTGAGGTGCCAAGTCACCTAATAAAAAGCAGAGTCATAACTGCTGTGCCACCTAGACTTTCACCTCTGCGTTTGTGCAGATGCTGTTCTGTGACACTTATGGTTATTGGGAGGTTTCATTTGCTATAGCTATTCTTTTGGCCTTTTTTTTGCTTTTCAGAGGGAGGAAGGCAGGATAGTTGGGGTTAAGTGACTTGCCCAAGGTCACATGGCTAGTAAGTGTTAAGTGTCTGAGGTCATATTTGAACTCAGATCTTCCTGACTCCAGGGTTGGTGCTCTATTCACTGCGCCACCTAGTTGCTCCTCATTTGCTATAGCTGAACATTTGGCAGGAAGGTAGGGGCAGCTAGTTGGCACAGTGGATAGAGCACTGGGCTTGGAACAAGAAAGACCCACCTTCGTGAGTTCATATCCAGCCTCAGACACATACTAACTGTGTGACCCTGGGCAAGTCACTTAATCCTCTTTGCCTCAGTCTCTTCATCAATAAAATGAGCTGGAGAAAGGAAAGGCAAACTACTATCTTTGCCAAGAAAACCCCAAACAGCATCATGAAGAGTTGGACATGACTGGAAAAATGACTTAACAACAATAATGATTTGGAAAATTAAAGATCAGGAATAATAAATGTAATGATGGCTATTCCCGAGGTAGGGGCTGGGGGGTGGGGGGGTGGGGGGGTGGGGATGAGACAAGTTTTGACAATAGCCTTCTTGCTATTACTTGCTATAGCAATTTCCAAGTCTTCGCAGGATAATACTAAATGTAAGCTCTAAATGAGCTTTTTAACAAAACATGAGCTAGAATCTTAAACATAACTACTTGAATAATACGTTTTACTTTAAATATAACACCTTAAGGATATAAATTGGCACGGCTAGGTGGTTCAGTGGATAAGTGCCAGGCCTGGAGTCAGGAAGACCCGAGTTAAAATCCAGCGTCAGACACTGATTAGTTGTGCAGCCCTGGGTAGATCACTTAACCCTGTCTGTCTCAGTTTTCTTGATCTTTACTATAAGTTAGAGAAGGAAATGGCAAATCACTCCAGTATCTTTGCAAGAAAAGCCCAAATGGGCTCACAAAGATTCAGGCATGACTTAAATGACTTAACAACAATAACAGAGGATATAAATTATATCTTCCAGACTCAAATTTTCTAAGGTAACAAACCAAAGCTTGATTTGATAGAATTATAGAGAAAGGAATTAAAGGAACATTTAACCTCATCTGATCCATCCTGTCATACTATGCAGGAATACACTTCATAAAATCCCTGACAAATGGCCATCCAGTCTCTGCTTGAACACTTCCAGTGATAGAAGGCCCATGATCTTAAAAGATAGCCCATTCTATTACTCAACAGCTAAAGATGGAAAGTCCTAAGATCCGAGGATCTTAAATTTAAAGCTGGAAGGAATCTTAGAAGCCATAGGGTCCAATCCCCTCATTTAAATAGGCACAGCAAGGACTTGCCCAGGATCACCCTGCTAGTAAGTATCTGAGGTTGGATTTAAACCCAGGTCTTCTTGATTCCAAATCCAGCACAGCAAAGAGATAGTAGAGAACTCCTCTTTGAGAGAGCTAACATATTGCTAGGAGCTGGTAAAGTCTGGGACAGCTTCATGGAGATGAGACTTGAGCTGAGAGTTAAAGTTCAAGTTGCATTTGGGTAGGAGAAGATATAAAGCTAACAACTGTGTAAGCCAAGAGATGGAAGAAATAAAATCTAATGTATACTGGAGATAGCAGCAGACAGACCAATGTATTAGAACTGGAAGGTTATAAGGAGGAACATGGACTAGATGCAATGGTGGAGAGCCTGTGGCCTCAAGGCCACATGTGGCCCTCTAGGTCCTTTGGATTCAGTCAAAGGGCCATGCTTGAGGACCTAGAGGGCCATGTGTGGCCTAGGAGCCACAGGTTCCAGGTAGAGCGAAATAGAATTGGAAAGTTAGTTTGGTGATAGATTGCAGGGCATCCTGAATGACAAGTGAAGAAGTTTAAACTTTATAGGCAATGGTTTGAAGGTTTCTGAGCGGATGAATGACAGAAACAAAATGGGGTTTCAAGAAGATTAACTGAAACCATGTGCTAGATGGATGTGAGGGAGAAGAGATTGTGGGCGGAAACAATTAAGAGTCCTTTCCAGTATTTTCCTCTGTATCCTTGTGCCAGACTTTTTAAAAGGGACCTGTTTTCTCACCTGAGGCCAAGCTGGAGCCAGGAAGACTCATTTTCATGAATTCAAATCCGGCTCCAGACACTTAGTAGCTATGTGATCCTAAGCAAGCCCTTTAACCTTGTTTGCCTCAGTTTCCTCCTAAAATGAGCTGGAGAAGGAAATGTAAAACTTCTCCAATATGTCTGTCAAGAAAACTCAAAATGGGGTGGCTAGGTGGCTCAGTGAATAGAGCATGGGCCCTGGAGTCAGGAGGACCTGAGTTCAAATGTGGCCTCAGACACTTAATACTTATTAGCCTATGTGACCTTCGGCAAGTCACTTAACTCCAATTGCCCTGCCTTAGCCCCTCCAAAAAAAAAAAAGCTAACTCAAAATGGGGTCATGAAGAGTCGGACACAACTGAACGACAAATTTTCTCACCTGTAAAATGACGGGGTCAGACTGAATGGCCTCTAAAGCCCATTCCAGTTCAAGGTCTATGATGACATGGTTTAGACAAGGTGGGAGTAGGAATGGAAAGGAAGGAAGGAACGTCTTCTTTGTACCATTTAGAGCTCCTGTGATAAAGAATTTTTCCCCAACCATGGAATGTTGGCTGACTGGTGTTATGACATTACTATATCATGGGAAGAAGTATGTGAGTATAGCAAGCTGGCCTTGGGAATCAGGAAGAATTAGGTTCAAGTCCTGAATCTGATACATATTGTCTATGTGACCCCAAGAAATCACTCAACCTCTTGGTGCCTTTGCCAATATTCTTAACCTCTTGGTTCCCCAGGCTACTCTCCAAGCATAATAAATTGTATCGTAGTTGCTAACCTTCGGAGCTTAAGGTAGTTCCCTACACCAATGAAATCATAGCCCTGGAGCACGTGACTATTAATCCAACATTGTTACTGTTTTCCAAGATCCTTATGAAGTTTGTGTTTTGGTAAAAATAGAATGATTCAGTGGTTATTAAATAATGGTTAACTTAACAGTTGTGGCCTTCAGCTTTTCAACTCTTCTACCTTGTTCACTCATTTAATTAAAATGACAATAGCATGCCATTTCAAGTACAGCAAATCATGGTTTATCTGAAGTTTGGACCCTTTAGAAAGTGTACGGTTAGGCCCTGACAGCACTACATAATTAATAACTGCTATAAAACACTAAAAACTTGTAGAAGATGCAGCAGCAGCAGTAGTAGAGTAGCAGCAAATGATGATAATATTTATATAACACATTAAAGCTTGCAAAGCACTCTACAAATATTACCTTATTTTATCCTCACAATAATGCTGGAGGGTAGACGTTATTATTAGGCCCATTTTACAGATGGGAAAACTGAAGAAGAGGTTAATTGTTTTGCCCAGGATCACACAGCAAGTAAGAGTCTAAGGCTGGATTTGAACTCAAGTCTTCCTGACTCTGGATTGAGGGTTCCCTCCAATGTGCCACCTACCCAAAAAATTAATGAATGCGTGATAAAAGGGGGAATCTTGCAGCCTATCACTTCTCTGACCATCGGGGATCATTTTATTCAATACTTCCACCTGCAGAATGCAGTATAGTATGGTGGGAAGATCACTGTTCAGGGGGAAGGAAGAGGAGGTATCAGTAAAACTGTGTTCTTGTTCCAGGCCTGCCTCTGACTCACTGTGGGACCTTAGGTGTATGATTTAATATTTCTCTGAGCTTCAGTTTCCTCATTTGTAAAAATGGAGGTAAGAGAGATTATTTAAACTCTCAAGTTCCTTTGAAGTCCTTAAAAAAATTCTGTAATTCTATTTAATCCTCTCTTGGCTTACAGAGACAAGCCAATATCCTTCCACTTTATTTTCTGTCCCATCCTAGTTTAGCAGAAAAAAAAATTATTTTAGTGCATATTTGGTGCCCACTACTGTGTAATTTACTTTTGAACCTCTTCAATTTAGGGAGAAGGAAAAAGCCTTTCTTCAGAGCATTCTTTGAAAATGTCACATTTAGTCAAGGGAGTAACTCAAGCCAAGTTCTAGGAATTTTTTAATAGTTTTATGAACACATTTTTTTAAACTTATTTCTTTAATACTTACATGACCTAAGATAAAAATGGATCAGAAAAATAAAATTATCAGAGAATTTTGTCATGAATTAGCTGCGGAGAAAGTAATGTTCCCTCTCTGGGGCTCAGTTTCCTCACTGGTACAATGAAGAGGTTAGACTATACGATTGTAAGGGACCTGTCCAACTCTGACAAGCCATGAAAATGGACTCGTTGGGTAAGCGCTTGGTCTCAGCAGGATCTTGACATCATAAAATAAGTTATCAAGAAAGCAGAACTAGAAGAAAATTTATTTTCATAGTTCTTCTTAAATCTCTTCATCACTTAATGCTTAAGTGAAAATGATCTGTCCCCTATAGTAATGGCACTAAATTCTTCACTGACTTCTTATAAACTGTAGGAAATATGGTGCGTCATGTCTTGCTTTGACACAATCCAGTGCCCAGAAATGGACTTGTAGCTTTAGCTTTTAGATGATCTTTTATGCTTTTGTATAATTCTGGGCTTATTCTTTCTGCAAGTGGGTAGAAAAATACTTCTCAAAGAAAAAATAATAACCACTTCAATTATACCCAGTTGACAAAATCTGAATTTACCCAACAGATAACATTAATTAACTAGACCTTTGGAGAATTCTATTATAAATAGCTAGCTCGCCTATGATCCTGGTCAAATTATTTAACTTCTTTGGGTCTCAGTTTCCTCATCTGTGAAATGGGTATAACATCCATAGTAACCAAATCACAGGGTTGTCATGAAGATAGTGCTTGGTAAATTTAAAAGACCAATAAGGATACTATTATTGGTTATAAATTTAAAATTATTCAATTTACACAAATTTTATTTATACACAACTTTTCAGGGACATACCTATTGTGTACAGTTGCCATGTTTTCAGATAATACCCATCTTCCCCTTCCCCCTCCCTGCAGGAGAGTTAACTTTGAAAGTATTCTATGATCTTCTAATAACATCTCATTAATATAGTGATTTGCAGTTTACAAAACATCTTCCTGACAGTGCAATGAAATAATGTATTACTATGACTCCGTTTTACAGACGATAATATATCAAATTTCTATGATGTTTTTAATGTTAACAATATGCTTGCCTTACAATGACCCTGTAATATATCATATATCATTATTCCCATTTTACAAATGAGGAATCTAAGACTCAGAGATAGTATATAACTTATGCCAAGTTGAATGGCTAGTAAATGGGAGAAAAAAGATTTGAACACATTCTCTAACTGAAAGTCCAATGTACTTTCCCCTTCACTATGATGATTCTCTGTTTAGCAACGAATGAGATCTAGTTTAGCAATCCCACTTATTTAGTCCTTCACTTAAAGTATAAAATTATGACATTTGCTCTATGTGAAAAGATTAAGGGGCTGATATCTTATAAGAATAAAACTGGCCAGAAGATTTCATTTTTCCTTTTGTTTTGCTAGTTGTGAAAATATAGGAAAAATTCTAGTGTACTAGATACAATACTTTACATGTAGACTTCATATTTTTGTAGACCACACTCCTACAGGGTTTAATTTTCTTTTTAATAAGTTCACTCTCATGCATAATTTGAAGATTATAGAGGATATAAACAATCAACCAGACCAGAAAGGATCCAAACCCACACTTGCATAGGAGTAGAGCCTTCTAGCCCACGTAATCCCTCTCCTATGGAGTCCTGATTCTCCCAAACTCAATGTCTCTAAAGAGTAGCAAGCAGTTCCTTCCTCTGCCCCTTCTCTGGAGTCTTTCATCCTTTTCATCAATCTAATTCTCTCAACCTTTCTGAATTTCTGGTTAAATAAGGGCATGTTGTCTCTGTATCTCAAAGTTCAAAGTTTAATGATCCGTAGAATGAACTTGCCCAATAAGCAATCAACACATTCTAAAATAGATCCTCCTTAGAAACCCACCCAATGGTTAAAAGAAGGTTGATTCAAGCACTTGCAAATTAATGTAAAGTCTTTGCATTAGTTTGGCTTAACCAGGGTAACATTCTGCAGTCCCCTAAGAAACTAAACATCAATGACAGTCAGGAAACAAACTATATTCACCTGTTTTAAATTCTGTTTTTTGTATGTCATCATGCCATTTCATCACTGAGGATTTGAACAATCACAAAGAAGCAAACACTGACTCAAATAACAATATTTACTGTCACTGCTGAGATCCAACATGCCATGCAAAATAGACTTCTAACCCTACTACAAACAAAAGCTGCACGGGAGACAGTTTTTGCACTTGGGAACAATAAATAGAACTTACAAGGAAGGAGATTTTGGTTTAATGTAAGGAAAATTTCCCTTTTAATCAGAACTGCCCATGCCTGGAATGGGCTATCTTCAGGAGATAATGAATTCCCTGTCATTGGAGATCTTCAAGAACTGGGATATTTAATTCCCAATGATTCAACAAAAGGGATTCATTTTCTAGGTGAGGACTTAGACTAAACAATCCCCCAAATCCCTTCCAACTCTATGATATTCTATGGGATCTCTAGGATTCTGCTGGAAATGGAGACCATAATAAGGAAAAATCTGGATTCATAGCAACAACTTTTAGTTTGGGAAGCTTAAAAAAAAGAGTGCCTATATCCTCGGCTGTTTTACTACAACCTGTTTCCTTTTTAATTATAACAGAAATGAGGCTGTCCCCTTCTACTTTGTAAAATGGTGTCTACATAGTACTGAAAATTGGAACTTCAAGAAGAAATTTTAGGAATCCATCACTAAATAAACAATGCCCTATCTCTACTTCAAGTGAAGAATATCTATACCTTTGCAGAGAAAAATAGGAGACAGGAATCTGGAGGGAGTTGTTGCCTTGATCTTGATTCTAGCTACCTCTCCGTCATTTTTTACCTTTTTTTTTTCTGTGTGGTGCAGAAAAGAAAAGAAGCCAAAGGGAGAAAAAATGAGGCCTAGCCAGAAGAGAATAATGTAATCCTAGTTGTATAATCATGTCTAAGATACGCAGACGATACCACTCTGATGGCAGAAAGTGAAGAGGAATTAAGAAGCCTCTTCATGAGGGTAAAAGAGGAGAATGTAAAAGCTGGTTTGAAGCTTAATATGTGTGTATGTGTGTGTGTGTGTGTATTGATATATATATATATACATATATGTATATATGCCCTAAGATTTTGGCAACTGGTCCCATCACTTCCTGGCAATTGGAGAGAGAAGAAATAGAAGCAGTGTCAGATTTTATATTCTTGGGCTCAGAGATCACTGCAGATGGAAACTGAAGCCATGAAATTAAAAGATGCTTGCTCTTTGGAAGGAAAACTATGGCAAATCTGCACAGCATATGAAAAAGCAGAGATGTCATCTTTCTGACAAAGGTCTATATAGTCAAAGCTATGGTTTTTCCAGTAGCAATATAGGGCTGTGAGAATTGGAGTATAAGGAAAGCTGAGTGCTGCAGAGTCTACGCTTTCATATTATGGTGCTGGAGAAGACATTTGAAAGTCCCTTGGACAGCAAGGAGATCAAAGCAGTCAAAATTTAAAGAAATTAATTCAGGCTATTCACTGGAAAGTCAAACACTGAAGCTAAAATTTTAGCCACATAATAAGAAGATGGGACTCACTGGAAAAGATCCTGACATGGGAAAGATTAAAGGCAAAAGGAAAAGGGGATGGCAGAGGATGAAATGGATAGTGTCAGGGAAACAATGAACATGACCTTGGACAGACTTTGGGAGATAGAAGAGGATAGAAGGGCCTAGTGTGGTATGGCCCATGGAGTCACAAAGAGTCAGATATGACTGAATAACAACAACAATGAAGTTATATAATCCTAGTTAGAGCCCCCACCAGTTCCAGCTTCTGGCCCCAAAACACTCTGGATGTTACCTTGGCCCCTTTGCAAAGCAGATAAAGTTAGAATGAGTGATATTATCTTATAGAAAGACTGTGTGTTTCCATGATCCCTAAGCTACTCCCTGATGCAAAAACTCACCTCTTTAAAACTAAGTCTCTATTTTCTATATTCTCTCTGTCTAGTCTAGTCTCTATGGGAACAGTATGATTTCTGAAGAACCAAAATTATGGAAAAGCTAAAGGACAATGAAGCACTGAAGTGCACCATAACATTTTACCAAAAATGATTTGTGGGCCAGAAGTAATGTAAGTTATCACAAAAGAAATGGTAACTCTGTGGAAGACTGATGAGAGAAGGAAAAGCCTGGAGGCTGAGTTCAACTTAGGAGGATATTGCAGTAGAGAAGGTGAATGATAATGAGGTAGTAGATAACCAAGTGGAAAGGAGATAGATGTAAGAAATTGATGACCCTAAACTCAGAAGAAAAAATAATTTTCTGAAGTACATATTATCAAGAATCACCTAAAAATGTTCAAAATCACTAATAAATGGGGGGGGGCGGTTTGAATCAAATTAAAACAATCCTGAGTTATTACCTCAAACTCAGTAACTTAGCAAAGATGAGAAAGCTCACTGTGGGAGGAGTTGTAGGAAAACAGGCAATTCCTAAAATTGTTCTTACCCTTTGATCCAGAGATTCTACTATTGGAACTATATTCTAAGGAGAGCATCAATAAACAAGAATATGACCATATGTATAAAATATTCATGGCCACACTATTTCTAATATTAAAAAAGGATCTAAAAACAAAATACGTGTCCACAATTGAGAAATGGCTGAGCTACCAATCTGTGAATGTTATTTAATAATACTGTGCTCTAAAAAATTATTAATCTGAATTCAGAGAACTTGGGGAGACATAGGAAATAATGCAGAACCAAGATGACAGAGCCAAAAGAACAACATACATAATGATTACAACAATGTAAATAAAGTCATTGCTGAGAACCAACAAAACCAGGGTCAAGTACAAGGGTCAGTGTTAGTATCACACTATCAAATTTAAAGGACACACCACTCCTTTCTGTTAATTATTGAAAAACTATTTCAGGGCGAGGGATAATGTACTCCATAAAGAGAGTATTATTTGGGTGCTTGTCGTGAAGTGTCTGTGTTAGCAAAACAAAATTTATCCATATAATATTTTTAATATTGGTGAGAATAATTCAAGCAATAAGATTTCTCTCTCAACTACGAACTAATATTAATAAGGCATTTGTTCTGGAAGAAAGATTCCTATTAATGATTCCATGATTCCATGCAGGATTTCTTGGAGGATATGGACTAGAACTGCACAGGATGAGAAAGGATGGATGGACTAGTTTAAGGAACACCCACCTAAGACTGAAGTAAATAAGGATAGTTTTATAGATTAGGAAACAAAGACCCTGACGGGCTAAGTCATTTTATGCTCATGGCTTTACAATTAGTTAGGTTTGATCCCAGGTCTTTCAAAATCCAAATCCAACATGCTATCAATTACGCTCTATTGTGCTATTTCTCTCAGTCAGGAAGGAATGAATTACAAACCATTTATTAAGTGCTTAGGAAGTCCCAAGCTTCTGCTGAGCTCTGAGGATGCAATTAAAAAAGCAAAGATAATCCCTGCTCTCAAGGCTTCTGTATTCCAATAAAAGGGAGTGATGGCCAAGGAGGAACATTTTGGTTTGGAAAGTTCTGGGGCTGGGGGGGCGGAGCCAAGATGGCGGCATAAGAGCAGCAACATATTGCAGCTCTCACATAGCCACCCCAAAATACCCATAAAATATGACTCTAAACTAATTCTAGAACTCCAAAACGCACACAAATATACTTTCCACTAAAGTAAGCTCAGCTATGAGGAACCATATCAGCACTGCAAACTGAAACCAGCCTGGCCTGAAACCTCAGCTGTGTTCCGGGGGCGGCTGGACGAGAGGAGCCGAGCCCCAGCTGGAGCTTTGGGTGAGCGGATTGGCGGCAGCTGCAGCAGGATCCAGAACTAGGTCAGTGGGACTTGCAAGGTCATGAGAGAAAAGCGGTCCAGCCGAAATGCCTCCAGCGCTGAGAAGCGAAAGGCGGAGGTTCTGTACCTGCCTCCGCATTGTTGCTTCAGAGCTCTCAGCTTGCAGACTGCAGGGGGACCAAGCCATTGTTCAGAGGCCAAGTGCTCTCGCGTTGAGCGGCCTGGATCCAGATTGCAGTCTTGGGCTTTGGTCCTGTGGTTTGTTTTTATTCAGTCAGCTGGAAGTGGCAGAGGGACCCAGCAACTCCCCAAGAACTCTGGCAGCTGGGAGGACCCCAGTGATTTGGGACAGAGCTTTCCCTTCCAGAAGCAAAGCTCCACAGAGATTAAAAAAAAAATCACGGACTGACCAATCATGAATAAGAATAAGAATAAGAAGCAGGGTAGGAACAGCAACCAAACCCTAGATTCCTTCTTCGAAGAAAAGACCAAGGCAGAGAGCTGCAGGAGGACAGCACAGCCAGAGCTCCCCCACCAGGAGCTTCCAGTAAACATGAAGATTGCCTTAAAGCTAGAGATCAGCTGAAGAAGGATTTTGAAAACCAAATGAGAGAAGTGGAAGAAAAATTGGGAAGAGAAATAAGAATGTTGCAAGAAAATCATGAAAAGAGAGTCAGCAATCTGACTGAAGAAATTAACACCCTAAAAAACAGATTAATTCAAATGACAAAAGAGGCCCAAAAAGCCAATGAGGAGAAGAATGCCTAAAAAGTCAACTTTGCCAGATGGAAAAAGAATCTCAAAAGCATTCTGAAGAGAGTAATTCCGTCAAAATTAGAGTGGAGCAAATGGAAGCAAATAACTTCATGAGAAATCAAGATACTATCAAACAGATGCAAACAAATGAAAAA
>CM053581.1:202393689-202493581 GCA_028627135.1 Pseudochirops cupreus | reverse complement strand
AAAAAAAAAAAAGAAGGTTCTGGGGCTAAGGGTGGTAGATGAATATGCCCTCTGCAGGAAAAAGGGTAGAATTGATGTGCTCAAGATGAGCTGAGTATCAGAAAAACTTGCCTCACCTTCAGAAGTCTATTTCTTTATCCTTTCCATTCTTCCTCAATATTAACTTGGGATTTTATTCTGGGCTGATAATAATAATGATAGTCTACTGTGTCAAGATCTAATTAAGGTTTTTTCAGTCTGAGGATTATTGACCAAA
This sequence comes from Pseudochirops cupreus, assembly GCA_028627135.1. Lineage (NCBI taxonomy): Eukaryota > Metazoa > Chordata > Mammalia > Diprotodontia > Pseudocheiridae > Pseudochirops > Pseudochirops cupreus. The sequence goes on along the minus strand of CM053581.1, from coordinate 202,493,325 downwards.
AAGGTTCCTTTCATGTCAAAAACTGAAACGATTTTTTTCCTGTCCAAGTCATCATTAGAAATTCCAGAAAACATGAGTTTAAAATGGAAATACTGATAGAAACTTACCAATGCATGACTTGTACAGCAATAATGTAGAATTACATGGCAAGATAGCACTTAGGTGATGATGACTGTAAAAGTACAGAGAAGCTTATTAAAAATGACCCAAAGGAAGATATAGTATTATACCCACACATATTCCTTCAGATACTTACTGTCTTATGCTCATGTGGAAATCTGAAGTTCTTAAATATAAAACTTAAGTGATACAACTTTTTAAAAGACTGAGAAGAAATAATCAGATAAATGGATGGAGAATCGGAAGAAATCGGTATCACAAAAACTTAAGAGAGTACCAAGGAAAAGAGGGTGAATGATACTATTAAAGGCTAAAGAAAGATCAAGAAAGATGAGTTCTGAGGAAAAGGCCATTAGATTTGATGATTAAGAGGTTCACATGCGACTTTGGAGAGAATAGTGTCAGTGGAACAATGAGGTCAGAAGCCAGAATGCAAAGTTAAGAAGAGAGTGAGAGGAAAGAAAGTGGAGACATCCATTATATGCATCCTACTCAAGGAGGTTAGCCACAAAAGGGAGACGAGATATAGGACAAGAGCTAGAATGGATGGGTGGGAGAAGCGAGGGTTTGTTTTGTGCAAGATGGGAAGACATGGTTGTATTCAAAGGCAGGAAAGGAAGAAAGATTGAAGGTGAGAGAGTAGACATGATAGAGAATGAAATCTGCTGGATGGAATGAGATGACTTGGGTATATTGAAGGGTTTGGTTTGGTGAGGAGAAGAGCCACCTTTTCTCATGAGACAGGTTAAGGAGGAAAAAAGCCAGACGACATCTTAATGATGTAAGATGAAAAGGAGGAGAGAAAAATGAATCCTGAGGATGTTTTCCTCTACATTTTTCGTGGGCCCCCAACATCCTTGGGCAGGCCAAAGGTTGTATAGTCCTGACTTATGCTAATATGATGTAAGGGTCTTTGAAATTTCTTGTCCTCAAAAAGGTTGGGAACCCTTAGGGTGACAGAGTGTTGGATTTAAAGTCAGAAGACTGAAGTCCAGTCCTGGTGCACTCCTTCCTTCTTCATGACCATAGTTAAGTCACTTTACATCTCTGAACTGTTTTCCTTACTCTTTTAATCTTCTCTTTCCATTTTTCAACAGACTTTTTGTTTTTTGATTCACAGCCCTTAAACTTATTTAGGCCTTCTTTAGCCTTTGCATTTTTTTTTTGTGCAGTTAAACTTTCTAAGGCACCTATTTTGTGTTATCTTTTCTAAAAAGTTTCTCTATTATTGCCTTTTAGACCTTGCTCCCTGGGCCTTTTTATCTTTTGTGCCTCACTAAAGTACCCTTTTCTGTTAGTGATCCGATATTGCCCCATGTAGGAATTTTCCTGTGTCCCTGATTGTGTAGTTCATTATTAACCTTTGCCCTCACCATGGCCATTTTTTTTCCCTTCCCATTTGCCTTCAAATACTCTCCTGGGGTCCATGCCCTCCCACTGTACTGGGTGTCAGCTGCTTTCAGGAGCTCTGATTTCCCTTTTCCTGAGGCAAGAATGATCTTTCTAAGACCAAAGCCTTGTAGATTTTTCTCATTGTGAGATCTCCATCTCCCTTTACAGAATATCTCTCCTTTCTCATGGGAACATTTATCAGTGGTACCCCTCCTACCGCTGAAATACTGTTTCTCTTTGTCTTTCTCCATTTTAATCCCTTTTTATGCCTCCTCATTCATTTTCCTATAGACCCTCTTCTTCCTAGGTGACCACATTCCCTTCATTGTTGACCTTGACTTGATTTGGATGCATCTCACATATTCCCCCTCTGTCTTCTTCCACTACTCTCCATTTTCATGCACTTTCTCATTTAGTTACACCAAAACAGTGATTCACAGGCAAGGTGGTCTGTGGTTTAGTGATACTATGATACTTCAGGTCTGTTTCTCCACCATCGCTCATGTCTGATGTCTGCTTTCACCTCTATCTCCTTGTATTTTAAAAAGAAATCTCAATATTTGCTATTGTTTTGTCGGTATTGTTCTTGGTTGCTATATTTGTTTATTTTTCTTTTATTTATCTTGTCTTGGGTATTTGAAAAGCAAATAATGTGTTCAGGCATGACATTCTTTCTAGGAATGCTTCAAACATCTCTTTTAATTTGAATGTCCATGTTTTTTCATTAACAGTTAGGTTCAGGTTTGCAAGTTATGTCACCTTGTGTTGAATCCTGAGCTCCTTTACTCTTCAGAATACATTATTCCATTCATTCCTGCAATTTCTGGTGGGAACAGTATTGTAGTATTATAATTTCTTTTTCTTTACATTTGAAGGTTTTTCTCCTGGTTACTTTGAGAATGTGTTATTTGCCACTGTAATTGTTAAATTTAACCACAGTGTGTCTTGAAATTTACAACACAGGCTTTTAGTTTTTGAAGGAAGGGCAATTCATAGATTCTTTCAAATGGCACTTTATTTTCTGTGTTTAGAAGTTGTGGGCAGCTTTCTTGTATTAGCTCTTGCATTATATTGTTCAGGCTTTTCTTCAATAATACCTATAATCCTTATATAGTTTCTATGCCTCCTGTCTTTGAGATCAATATGTTTTGCTTGTATGGAAATCATGTTTTCTTTTAACTATTGTTTTTGGGTTTTTTTTTTTCTTTTCTTCTACCAGATTTTACTTGTGTGTATTTGCATTCCCAATAAGTTATTTTTTTCCTTCTTCGGTGAGACTCATCCTGTGAATTCAAGATTTCCTATTCTGACAATTGTTTCTGCTGTGCATGTCATAAATTCTGCTTTCACTATTCTTATTTCTCTTTTACATGATTTAGGAAAATTCTGTTGTGCTTCATGCTCTCTTAGAAACCCACATGGTCCTTTGCCTTATCAGATGTTGACTCATTTTCCTTTGTCTTGCCTGAGACAGGTCTGTGGGCTATAATAGGCATTACCTCACTCTAAGTGAGAACCTGAAAAGGCCTTAGCCTAAAGGCCAGGGTCTCCCATTACATCCCGGGTCATCTCCAGTCATCCTGACGAATATCAGGTCACTGGATCCAGATGGCTCTGGAGGAGAAAGTGAGGCTGGTGCCTTGCACAGCCCTTACTCGCTCAAATCAAAGTCAACTTTGGCTTTCAACAAAGGCAAGTCATGTCATCATTTCCCTGATGCCATGGTCCTCTTTGAAAGTGAAGGACAAACACAACCTGGGTATGTGATACTGATAAATCTGAGAAAAAGGACATCTAGCTGAGCATCTAGTTAGGGCCAGTTCTGTCCCCTCGGAAATCACTTGGGGCAGAAACTGAGGCTAGTGAATTATGAATTGCAGCACAAGAGTATTCTGAGTTAGTTTTGGGGACTGACTCTCAGGGAAACTGTAATCAAAGGGAAAGGAGTAAGAAAGTGAAACATAGAGGAATATAAAGAAAAAAAAAATACTTAAATTACCAAACATATCAGGAGGAAGAAAACTCCTTTAAAGACATTGAGCATTAACATATCAATCAATAAGGAAGATGTTATCAGTGGAACTGTGGCCTCTAGATCAGCTAAACTCTGTTTACAAAAAACTTACTTGAAACATAAAAGTTTCATACAAAGTTGAAACAAGGACCTGTAGTAAAATCTATTATACTTAAGTTGAACTCAAAAAAGCAGGGATAAGCAATCATGATATCAGACAAAGCAGTTACAAAAAATAAATTATTAAAAGAGAGAAAAAGGTAAACTATACTATGATAAAAGGCACTATGTACAATAAATTAATTTATTTATGTAAATAATTTACATATGTGCACCAAAAGGGACTATATATAAACACTTAAAAGGAAAAGCTAAATAAGTGACAAAGAAAATAGAACATAAACTATACCAATAGGGGAACTGAATGTACCCCTTTCAGATATAGATCTAATACGAAGAAAAAAAGAAAGAAAAAAGAAAGAAGCTAAGGACCTAAATAGAAATTTGGAAAATTCAGATGCTAGATGTCCAGTGTTTTGGGGATGGGAATATAAAGAAGTGTGCTTATTTTCAAGAATACATAGAATATTTACAAAACTTGGGCATTTATTAAGGCAGGGATTCTAAACCTAGTCTATGGATTCCAACTGATCCATAGATAGATATTAAAGGATCCATGAAATTGGATTAGAATAAAATTATACCTTTATTTTAATATAATGGTTTTTCTTTTCAGTTTTATTGTTTTAGTTTATACATTTAAAAGCATTATTTTAAGAAAAGGTACACATGCTCCAACAGACTTCCAAAGGAGTTCATGAGACTAATAAAATTAAGGATTCAGGATTAGGGCATAAAAACTCAAAAACAAACATAGAAAAACAGAAACATCAAACATATTCTTTATTGACCATAATGCAATAAAATTATATTCAATAAAGGGCTATTGAAGAAAGGATTAAAAATTAATTGGAGACTTAAAAAGTCATGAGAAATTGGTGGATCAGAGAGTAAATCATGCAAGTAATAGGTAATTTCATGAAAGAAAATGAAAACAATGAAACAACATAACAAATTTTATGAGATTCAGCCAAAGCAGTCCTTAACAGGAAAATTTATATAAATAAACACATTAATCAACAAAAGAGGGAAAGAACAGATTAATGAATTGTGAATGCAATTTAAAAAAGCTACGAAACCACCATAAAAAACACCAAGATGGAAATAATGAAAACCAAAGAAAAGGTTAACAAAACAGAAAGCAAAAATTCATCAAACTAATGAATTAAACTAGGAGTTTCTTTGGGTTGGTTTGTGGGAGAGGGTAATAGAATAGATCAAGCATCAGTTAACTGGATTTTTTAAATGAGAAAAGCCAAATTACCAGTATCTAAAATCAAAAAAGGAGAATTCACATGAAAGGAAGAAAAAATAAAGGAAATTAACAGAAACCATTTTGCCCAAATAAATGCAAATAAAACCAAAAACTTATGTGGATGAATCTTTTTAAAAAATAAAAAATTCCAGGATTGTCTGAATAAGAAATAGTGAATTTAAATAACTCAACTACAAAAAAGGAAACTGAATAATAAAGTCTTTCCCAAGAAAGAAACTCTGGTCCTAGATAGATTTTTCAAAGGAATGTTATCACACATTCAAAGGATAATTTTTTTTTTTTTGCTTTTTTGGAGGAAGGGAAGGCAGGGCAATTGGGGTTAAGTAACTTGCACAAGGTTACATGTCTAGTAAGTGTTAAGTGTCTGAGGCTGTATTTGAATCAAGGTCCTCCTGACTCCAAGGCCGGTGCTCTATTCACTGCACCACTTGCCATCCCTAAAGGATGGTTTTAACATACAGTTTACAAAAATAGGAAAAGAAGGAGCCCTACTTTTTTCCTTCTATGAAACAAATATAGTCTTGATACTTATAAAAGAAAGAGTTAAAACAAAGAAAACTACAGAACAATATCTTTAATGAACATTGATACAAAAAATTTAAATAAAATATAAGCAAAGAGCCTACAGAAACATACCATAAAAGTTATATGCTATTAACCAGGTTATATTTAGACAAGGAATGTTGAGTTTAGTTCAATATTAGAAAACCTATAAACATTAAAAGACCATATTAATAATAAGAACAACAGAATTAATATTATATCAACTATTGCAGCAAAAGCTTTCAACAAAGTATAAAATACATGTTAAAAACACTAGAAAATAAGAATACATTTTATTTAATATATTAAGTAGCAACTATATAAAACAAGAGCCAGCATTTTATAAAGTGGGGATAAATTAGAAAACTTTCAAAAAAATGAAGAATAAAGCAAGGGCGCCCATTATGATCACTACTATTTGCTATCATGTTAGAAATGTGAACTATAAAATTAGACAAGAAAAAAGATTTGATGGAATCAGCATAGGCAAAAAGGAAACAAAAGTATCTCTTTTTGCAGATGACACCGTGGTTTACTAAGAAAACCCTAATGAGTCAACTAAAATTATTTAAAACTTTAGCAAAATTTAGCAAAGCTTCAGTATTTATGCAAATTCACAAAAATAATAAACCTTTTTCTACATTAACAATAAAATTTAGGAGAAAGAAGTAAAAATTCTATTAAAATTAAGTACAAATACTTAGGCATCTATCTATATCTCTTTAATGCATCTGGAAGACCAAAAGGTTAAAAAATCTGAAGGGAAATGATCAAAAATAATAAGCAGGAAGGGTGGTTATTAATACAATATTTCAAATTATGCTATAAAACAGTTATTATCAAAATGATTTGGCATAGTTAGAAATAGAAAGGTCTGAGAGTGGAACAGATTAATTAATGTAGAAGAGCAAACAGTTTAATAAAAGTTTAATAAAATTTATCTGAGATACAAAAGGTCAAGAATCTCGAGGGAATTTTTTCTTAAGTGGAAAGGAAAGAAACTTAGTAGTTCAGAATTCCAAACTGTACTATAAAGAAGTTATCATCAAAATGATTTTGGTAGTAGTTAAAAAATAGAGAAGTTTGTCAATGGGAAATGTTAATTACTTAATATACTGAAGGAAACCAAACCAATAGCTTAGTGTTTGATAAATTCAAAGTCCTGAGTTACTAATGGTAAGAATTCACTATTTGACAAAAACTTCTTGAGCAAATTGGAAAGCAGTCAGACACAGATTGGGTTTTGACTGACATCTCATATGAAATACCAAAATATACTGCAAATGGATACACGGCTTACATGTAAAAAGTCACATCATAAATAAATTAAAGAAGCAACAAGAAAAAAATTCTTTGAGATCTATAGATAGAAGAGTTTATGACCAAAGGATAAATAGAATCAAAGAAGATAAAATGGAAGACTTGAGTGAATAAAAATTTTTAAGTTTTTGCATAAAATCAATGAAACTAAAATTTGAAGAGAAATTATTAACTGGTAGAAAAATAAAACCTTTGCTACATATTCTCTCATATCATTTTCAAGATATATAAAGAATTGATCCAATAAGAGCTATTCCCCAATTGATAAATCATCAAAGGAGATAAACAGGCAGCTTTCTTTTAAAAAAAAACCCAATTATGCAAATTTTTAATGTATAAATGCATTAATTTACATATGAAAAATTTTTAAATTAAATCATTTACATAAGTTTGGAGAAAATCTCATTTGTTCAAATTGGAAAGATTTAATAAAGCTTCAGACTTGGAAAATAGCTGATAAGATTGTGTATCACTCTTCTTGGAGGGGTGGGCAAATTGACAAATTACCTTTTACTTCACTTGCTGACATACAATTATGCACCTTGATTTCCAAGGATTTCAATAAAACCAAACTTGATGCTCTGAGAACAATGAGGTCAGGGACAATAAAACTTTTATTTCCAGGTTGAACTTCACTGCCTCCAAAATGGCTGGGTTTTCCACTAATAGATAATTCCTTCAACCATCCCAAATTCACAGCTTGCATAAAAGCACCACCCAAAGCTAACATGTCCATATCTAAATAAGGATCTTGTTTAACTGAAGTAGGAAGTGAAGTATTTAGGACATCCTCACCTGCTTCATGTAGTAGACATCTTTTAAGAAGGATGATGAACTTCTTTTTGACTAAAGACCAGGCAATAATGGCCAAAGCACAAAATATTTTCAAATAAAAATTCTCTGGTAAATGAGATATAACTTTAGGTGAATTCTAGAGGCTATAAGAATTTCAAGCAATTCCAGAAAACAAATCAAGAAATTTATAATTTTAGGATTTAGTGATGTATCTTGGTACTTTTCAAAATGCTGAGAAAAAAACTGAACAGCAAAAGACTTCAAAGAGAAAATCAAAAGATGTCAAAAAACTCCTTCAATATTTCTGAAGTGATAAAAAAATAAATGGGACATGTATGACTATGTAAGTGATTAAAGCACAATTAACCATAACATTTTAAAACAAATTTAAAGACTGATTTTATATTTGTCATAACCAAAATCATAAGAAAAACAAAATAACCAAAATTTCTGAGATAAAAGCATCTATAAGGATCTTAAAGACTTATATGGAAAGCCACTTAGTAGAAAAATATAATATAAACCAGAATAGGATAAAAATGTAAGTGTAAAGTACTCTTAAGGTTAGAACTTCTAAAAAGAGGGAAGAGAATAACTTGAACTTGAAGGTTATGTGGCGTGGCAGAAAAATACTGATCTAGTCATCAGGGGACTTAGATTTTAAGATTCAAATCCTGCCTCTAACAATTATCACCTGTGAGACCTGGACAAGTTATTTAACCTCTCTGGGCATCAATTACCTGTATTATAGAATGAGGTAGCTGGATTAGACAGTCTCTTCTAGGTCTACATTTATAATACAGAATTTAAAGGTCAGAGGGTTACATAATAACTGAAAATTTCAATTTCTACTTCAAAAATACAAACATTTGAAAAGTTAACTTATTACTCTAGGATTTTCAAAAATATTGTGGGGAAGCCCTGTCTTTCCTATTTTAGAGATAGATGGGCAGTTGTGAAATAGAATTCATTCCATATTATAAGCATGAACTTCTTCCAGTGGTAATGATACTTAATTATGTCAAAGAACTACTTTCTATAAACATGTAGCCTTCACTGTTTCTTATATTACAGCTGTAAGAGTCCAGAGACAATATGAAATTATATTACTTTCAGGGTAGTCAGAAACAGTTTTTAAACAAAAAGCTGTCCATGTTTTATTTACTATAGCCTTTTCTCTTAGTTGTGAATATAACAGTGAGGCAAGACACTTTACAGCCATACAGGACAACTTACCAGAACTGTGGGATGTGCTGATTAATTTAGATTCCAGTTCATATGGCTTTAAAAGAATTTCAATTATATCACTATACTGAATTCCATTTTTTAGATAATATTGTGGTTATCACCATCTTGATGACTGTTAACTGAAGTAGCATTATATCTCTGGGATTACTAACTTGAAAATTCATTTTCAAATTTATGGATGCTACAGGAGTGGGAGTGGCATCCACATTGAAAGAACTAGCTTGGTTACCGTGATGAACGCATGGCCACTTCAGGAAATCTGATGTGGAGAAATCTTGGGTTGAAAAAGGCAGATTGAGATAAAATGCATATTCTTGGCTATCATTTTCAAGTGGACCTCCAAGAAGCATCTTCTTATATAACTGTTTTAAAACTTGATAGGAAGCTTCCATTTTTTCCCCCAAGATGTTATTTGTTTGATCTCAATTTTCTTGAAGCAATTCAACCTAAACACAAGCAGCATATTCCTTCAAATGCACCTGCAGCTCCAGAGTCTGATCATCCATGCAAATTATCCCTTCCTAGCAAGGACCACACTACTCTCTACTGCCAGAATGTCCCTGGGTTAATTCCACCTAAGCATTCCTAGTGACCTTTTCTGGGTCACAGTAAGCTCACCTGTGATATAAATTGTTTGTGGTAGGCCATCTCTCAAGTGCTCCATTCAAGTAGTAAAACAATCAATTTTACTATCAACGTAGTTTCCTAAAATGGAATTATTCATTTTGAGATACTATGCTCCTTTTATCGCCCAGGAGTCCCGTTGAAGTAGCCATGCTTTCACACTGGATCCAAGTGGATCATGGATCCCAGGGACACTACTCCATCCCTACTTCCAGGGCACCATAGTTCAAAGAGATTTGTATGCCCCCTGAACAGGCAGTTTTCAAAAGAAGCAAAGATATCAAGTCATAAGAAAAATGCTCCAAATTTTTAATAATTACAGAAATGAAGATTAATTAAACTCTGAAATTTCATCTCACACCCCTCAGATGAGCAAAGATGACAACAACAAAAAAGGGAAAATGAGAAATGTTGGCAGAGCTATAGGAAAACCTTCGCACTAACACTTTAGGTGGAGCTGTGAATTGGTGTAGCCATTCTGGAAAACAATTTGGAATCATTCCCCAAAAGTCACTATATTATTCATATACTTTGACTCAATGACACTACCACTATATATTTCTAACAAAAATAAAAGAAAGAGGAAAAGCACCCATGTATGCAAACAATATTATAGGTGCCTTCTTTGTTATGCTAAGGAACTAGAAGCTAAGGGAGTCTTCATCAATTGAAGAGCAGGTAAACAAATTATGATATATGAATACAATAGAAATCCTATTGTTCTATCATACATAATTAAAGAGATCGTTTCAGAGAAACTTGGGAAAGCTTGCATGAAGTGATAACAGAATGAAGTGAGCAGAACTAAGAGAAAATTTATACTATAACAGCACTACAAAAAACAAACAACTTTGAAAGACTTGAGAGCTCTCTGTCCGACATAGACAACCCATGATTCCAGACAACTAATAATAAATCATTGCTGCTCACATCCTGACAGAGAAGTTATTGACTCAGGGGGCAGAATGAGACATATATTTTTTTATTATGACCAATACAGGTGTTTATTTTGAGTGACCATGCATATCTGTTACAAGGTTTTTGTTTTGTTTTTTCTTTTCTTTTTTCTATTAGGTAGGGATGACAGGGAAGGTTACAAATGTTTTCTGACTAAGAAAAAAAAACAAAACTTTTTTAATTAAAAAAAATTGCCATTTGTGTGAAGAATAGATTGGAGAAGTGAAAGACTGTGTTTTATTTTTCCCTATCCTAAATATCAGCAATTCCTTCAACCAAAACTATATGGTATGATTGCAGGTCCCTTCATCAACTTTCTCTAGAAAGCAAGCAATGAGGAAACAAGAGTATCACTCGTTTTTTCTTGTAAATGTTCTCTCTTAAATATGCCATCTAGAGCCAAACATAACACTTCTGATGTGATCTCTACAGGTCAGAGTATTACAAAAATATAATTTCTTTCATTTTGAATTCTGCTTTTATTAAAGAAGAATATAACTGAAGTAGCTTTTTTAAAATGTCATACCACTGATTCAAATAAAGCTTGCTATCCAGTAATTTCCTATAGCCTTTCTTACATGAATTTTGTCTATCCTTGCTTCTCCAATCAGTAATTGTGTGCCTGAGTTTTGAACACAAATACAACTTTACATTTGTTTCCATTCCATTTCACCATATTCAGTTTAAGTCTGTTGAAATCTTTTTAGATCCATCATCTTTACTCTTCCTGACTTCTTCATAAGTCCTGAAAGATTGGGGGCATAAGTCTGTTCTAATACTCTTAAGCTATCTTACTGTATTTTACTATTAAGAATTACTTTAGAAGCACAAGGAAAATTTAGTTTGCTGCCTGTCTAAACCCATGCACTATATTAACAAAACTACATTAGAACAGAATTGTCAAATGAGTAATCAGAAAGATCAATAAATTACGACTTTCCATTTTTACAGTATATTAGTGAATAGAAATAGTTCTCTCTGGAAATATTCTCTGTCTTATACAACAGTTTGAGGCCCTTTAAAGTCATGTAGCTAACACACTTAAAACATTAAAATCTTAAGACAAAAAAAACTAAAATTATAAAGCTGAACACTTAAGTTATTAAAATCACCATACATAGATGAGACACAGGTGTGGCTTTGGCCACACACTTTAAGACGAAAAATCTAGAGCTGGAAAGAACTTCAGAAACTATCTAGTTCAAACGAGATACGGTAATGTTAGTTGACATGCTCAACCACACATACAGAAAGAAGTTTCAAAGACAAGGTTTGAATCCACCTCTTCTGATCTCAGGGCAACCTTCTTTGCTTGACCCCTCCATGTTTACCCAATTGAAAACCTATAACCAATAGCAACAAGAAAAGAAAAAGAAATTGAAAGAACAAAAGTAGGCAATGAGGAAACAAAACTATCACTTTTTGCACATGATATGATGGTATCTTTAGAGAACCCTAGAGAATCAACTAAAAAAACTAGTTGAAACAATTAACACCTTCAAGCAAAGTTGCAGGATATAAAACAAACCCACACAAATACCAGTATTTCTATATCTTTTTTTTTAAATTCTGAACTTAAGAAATAAAACAAGCATTTCCATAACAGAATAGAAAAACATGTAACTACACACAAAACTGCAAATCTTTTAAATATATAAAAAAGTTATCATGCAATTTTCTTTCCTTTTTTCTTCCCTCCCCCATAGCTACCATTAGACACAAATGTATGTGTGTAAAATCACTCTATTCATACTTCTACTTATCAGTTCAGTGTGTGTGTGTGTGTGTGTGTGTGTGTGTGTGTGTGTGTGTGTGTAAAATCATTCTATTCATACTTCTATTTATCAGTTCATTCTCTGGATGCAGATATCATCTTCCTTCATAGATTCTTTGTAGTTAATTTGGGTATTTAGAATAGTCAAAATGACTTGGTTGCTCAAAGTTGTTCCTAAAATAATACTACTATTACTGTATACAACATTCTCTTGGTTCTGCTCATTTTGCTCTTTATTATTTCATGCAAGTCTACCCCAAGATCATTGAGCTCATCATTTCTTATAGCACAGTAATATTGGTCAAGATCATAAACCATGGCTTGTTCAGTCACTCTGCAATTGACAAGCATCCCTTCAATTTCCACTTCTTTGCCACAACAAAGATTGCTGCTATAAATAATTTAGAACATACAAGTTCTTTTTCTTTTTCCCTAATCATCCTGTGAAACTGACCTAGTAGTGCTAATGCTAGGTCAAAGAGAATAGGCAGTTTAATGACTCTTTGGGTATAATTCTAGATTGCTCTTTAAAATGTTCTCCAACTGTGGATCATTTCACAATTCCACCCACAATGACTCAGTGTCCCAGTTTTTCCACAGTTGTGGTTTTCTCCTTCAATCATTTTAGCCAGTCTGATAGGTGTAAAATGATATCTCAAAGTTATTTTAATTTGCATTTCTCTAATCAATAATGATTTAGAGAATGTTTTCATATGACTATAAATTGTTTTGATTTCTTCATCAGAAAACTGCCTGTTCATATTCTTTGACCATTTATGGATCAGAGAGTGACTTTTATTCTTATAGATTTGACAAAGTTCTTTAAATATTTGAGATATAAGACCTTTATCTGAGAAACTGTCTATAAAAATTTCCCCCCAACTTTCTGCTTTCCTTCTGATCTTGGCTACATTTGTTTATTTGTAGAAAACTTTTTTTAATGTAATGTAATTGAAATTATCTATTTTGCACTTCACATAGCTCTCTTCTCTCGTTTATTCACAAATTGTTCCCCTGTCCATAAGTCTGATAGGCAATAAGTTCCATGTTCTTCAAATTTTTTTTTTTGCAATCTCTTTATACCTGGGTTATGTATCCACTTTGACTTTATCTTGGTAAATGGTGTAAGATATTGCTCTAGGCCCAATTTTTGCCAGACTGCTTTCCAGCTTTTCCTACTCTGAATGTAGATTGAAGCATACTTTTTATTTTCTTTATTTTTATTGTTTCATCTTCTGTTTTCCTTTGCAATATGCTTAATATGGAAGTATTTTGCATGACCTCACATGCCTAACCTCTATCAAATTTCTTGCCTTGGGGGGGGCCGAGGGAGGAAGAGAATTTGGAACCCAATTTTTAAAATGACTTAAAAAATCTTTTACATTTAACTGGGAAATACTTATCAAAATATTTTATAATAATTTAAAAGCAACAAAAAAGGGGAAAAAATTAAAGCTATAGCTAAAAGGTAAAATCAATACAAGCAGTTAAGTGGGAGAATGTGGACTGTGCTTAAGTTTAGTGCCTCTGGAGAATATCCAAGATAAGGGGTGTGCCCTCAACTGGGGTATTTTCCAAAAACCTTTCCCTCCACTTTGCCGCCTGACTCTTGCAGGATGCAGTTCTTCACTTTTCTCCTGTTTTGGCTTCCCCCGTCTGTCTCTTTCTTTTGCCTCCCCCTCCTACCTTGTCCCCTCCCCCGCCTTCCCTCCCTCCCATGTGCCACTCCATGCCTGCCTATACCCCACCCCCACCTCCCAGGCTCTAGCCTCGTTCTGGTCTTCCAATGCTGAGCTTGCGCATTGCCTCGTGCCTCATTTTCTCCAAACTTCCCTCCCTCTTACCTCCCCCGCCCACACAAACTCCCTACCACACCCTTCCCTTCCTCCACTCCCCCGTCTATTCCCAACATAGCACGAGGCACGGGAGCAGCTGGCACGCTACCGAGCTGAGCGCGTGGCTGGAGGCCGGAGAAGGCCAGAGGAGGTCAGAGGAGCCTCGAGGCGAGTCAGAACGAAGGCCATTGAGGGGAGGGGGTGTGGAGAAGAGGGAGAAGCGAGCTCGTGACCGGAGGCCGAAGGTGGGCACAAGACCTGCGTGGGGTAAGGCCAGTCCTGGAAGGCCGTGCCCAGGGGCGAGGGTGAGGATTCCTGGGGGCTCGCGCCACCACCTGCCGGACAGCCTCTAGTCACCTTGGGTTAGAGGCTCAGTGGTCAGGGAGCGGGGGTGGGAGAGGCCTCGAGGGTGGTCTGGGGGAGGCGTTCAGCGTGCGTGCCTGCTTGGGGCCGGAGCGATTAAAGGGCCTGGGCTGGGAGGCTGGGGTCTAACTCTTGTTGGGGGGAAGAGGAAAGGATGGAGAGAATAAAGGCCCGGCTCATCAGAAGGCGGTGGCCTGGCCCTCCCTTAGCGGAAGGCAATGATGGGCCACCCTGGTTGGCGAAAGGAAATAATTGCCTGGCCCTCCTTTGCCAAAGGCAATCGCCAGGCCTCGTAATCAGAGGTTAGTCGGCCGACTTAGGTTAACTTAAGGTTAACAACAGGCCAAGGCACGATCGGGTTTATCAAGGGAAAGGGCCTGGCCCCGTTAACGGAAGGCAGTGGGCCAGCCCCAGATAGCGGAAGGCAGTGGTCGCAACCCTGTTAGGGGAAAGCAGTGGGCGGGCCCCGGTTAGCGGAAGGCAGTGGGCCCTGGTTACAGAAACGTGCCGACCAGCCCCTCTTAGTGAAAGGCAGCAGGCCTACCCTGGTGAGCGGAAGGCAGACGTTGACCAGCCTTGGTTAGCTGACCAGGCAGGCCAACTTGGTTAGAGAAAGGTGATGACCTGGCTTTATAAAGTGGAAGGCAGTGAGTGACTGGCTATGGTTTTCAGAAAGCGGCAGCTCCCATTTTAAGGCAGGATCTGTGTGAGTGGCCAGGAGGCCCAAGCCTGAGAGCTTGCAAAATGCAAGGCCTTGGAGGACCCTGACGTAGACTTCTTGGTTTTCCTGAAATAGGCTTCCAGAATGGGGACGGAAGCCTCGGCCTTGCCAGAACAGTTCACTAAGATAAAAGGCACCGATCTGATCCAGGAAAAGACCAAAGAAAACGACGTAGATGAGGTGTCTAAGCTAAAGGAGAGGCAGAGCAGCTGTGGCCTTGAGGTGGACTGTTCCTATGGAGTCCTTCAAGCCAAGATTGTGGAAGGAGAGTTGGAGTTGATCCCCGCAATGGAAGAGAAGCACATACTTACCTTGCAAACTGTGCATTTTGCTACAGATGACGTGAACCACCAGGAGATGAGCCAGATGACTGTGCAGCCAGCAGAAGGGATACATGTCATGGTGCAGCAGGGAGAAAGTGGTTTGCAATCCTTGCTAGTGTTGCAGCAAGACATAAATGTCCAGACAGAGTTAAGCGAGATATCCCACCAGAATTTGCACCAGTGTGTTGCAATAAGCATTCAGGAAGAGGTCTTTTCACTTGATGAAATGGAGGTGATGGAGATTAATGTTGTGGAAGAAAGTATTGAAATTTCCAGTGAAGAAGATAAAGTGCCAGTTAACCCACCATTAGATGAAAACACAGAATTGATAGAGGTAGAAAACTGTTAATATGTACAATTTTAAAGGGCAACACCGTTTAGTCATTCTCTGCAGAATTAGTGATGTGATTTTTTTTTTTTAGTTTAAAAACCAATCCACACAAATTGCTCAAGGTAGTAACACTTGTTCATGTCACACAGCCTGAAAAGGAGAGTGAATAAGTTGCTTAAATGTATATTTTTAGATGTATTTTAGCATTGAAAATATCACTCTTTTGTTTATGCTTCAGATTGGTTAGTACTGTTAATGTATTAAATTTGAGTAAGCTTGATATTTCTGTGAATGATTGTATTTTTCTTTATTAGGATAAAAGCAAAGAGATATATGGAGATGAAGGGGAAGTCCAGCAGTTATGTGAAGAAAGAGAATTTGCTGACCAAAAGGAAAATTTATTTACTTTTGAAAATCTCAGAGAGGGAGAAAAGGAAGAAATAATTCTATTACCAGCCGACTCAGAAATTGAAGAACATGAGGATATACCTTCATCAGAACAAGATATTGATGAGGTTTCTGAAACTGTAGAAAATAAAGCAAAGACAAAGGGTAGGCAAGATTAAAGTAATTTATGTTATATAAAGCACTTGGAATTAAGAAAAATAAAATTGCCATTTTCTCATGGAAGGGGAATTCATTCCTCTCATTTAAAAATTTTTGGAATTTCTAAACAAGTGGATGATTTTTAGTTGTCTTCAAAATATTTAAAAATAGCTGACAGATTTTTGATCAACTCAAGAATTTTTTTCATTCATACATGATCTATGGAAATTTCCAATACTGATAAAAATCACAACTCCTCTGTGATTTATAGTTATGCAGAATTGCCCAGGGCACTTAGAGGTTAAGTGGCATGCTTGTCAAAAATAGCACTTGAACAGTCTTCCTGATCCCAAAGCTTGCTGCCAAATTACCTTTTTTTGAATATATTAGTTATTAAAAAAAACTAGAAAGATGTTTTAACTGACTTAGTATATAGACTTATTCTTAAATGGTAGTAGAAATGCAGGTATGATTTCTTCTCAGAGTAAACTTTCTATTTTGACATGGAGCTTATTTGCACAGGAAAAGTTTTCATATTTTTTTTTAACACTTTACATGATTCATGCATACCCCAAAACAAAGCAGATATTATTTTATAATATTGGTATATACCTTCACATTTAGATTGTTAGCTCCTATTTAACTTATTTTGTACAGAGCAAAGCATGGTGGATATCTTCAGTTCAGTTAGTATATCCAGGGGTGGAGAACCTACAGCCTGGAGGCCACATGTGGCCCTCTAGGTCTTCAAGTACAGCCTTTTGACTGAATTCAAATTCTGCAGAACAAATCCCTTTGGGGAGATTTGAAGTTTGGGTTTGGTCAACAGGCCACACTTGAAGACCTAGAGGGCCACTTGTGGCCTCTAGGCTGCAGGTTACCCACTCCTGGATGCCATTTGAGGGTGATTTTAGCTAAACCCTTTTAAAAAAAGGTATTTACAGATATCACAGCAAAAGTCTAGTTCTACTGTTCTCAGCTTGAATGAAAATATTTGAGTCTACATTTCTGAATTATTAATATCATCTGAAGATATCAATTATTTTTGTTATGTTACTTCACAGGTTATTACCAAGAATTTTTAGCAGTTTGGAGATATTTTGGTAGATTGGAATTTAAGGAAAACCATTCTATCAGTTATTCATAGTTGAGAAATATTTTAAATTATAATTCCTTTTGAATATATTGTTTACATTTTACTTTAGTATTTTAAGGGTCCTCAATTTCATTTTTATAGGTAGTCCTATGTTTATCATGGCCTCCTCCATGCCACAGTAGATGATTTCATAACCTGATAAGACCAAAAATTCTGTTAGCAGGTACCCAACTCTGGTGGTAAAACCTATCCAAACTTAGCTATTCTGGTGTTTCGGTGATACATGTGGTTTCTTACTTGGCCCACACTTGGAACCATTTCACCTTTGTACAGTATACCAGAGCTTACATTTTGCTATTATGGCCCTTGAAATTCAAACTTATCTCCATATCACAGTAATAGATACTTAATGAATAATTATTGTTTATTTGTTTGGTTAGAAAGTCTTTAGCAAATACACATTAAAAAATTTTTTTTTAATGATTGAGTATAGATTTTGTAGTTCCATCTTGGTATAGAAGCAAGGATGTTTTCTGAAAGGTTATCCTATAAATTCTGACAAGTTGCAAAGGCTTTGAATATATGTATGTCTAGACCACCAATCAAATTATTGTTTAATGAATAGACACCTACCTAAATTCCGAGGATTTTATCACCAGATTGTTGTCCATCAGGCAGTGATGTTTGTTTTGTTTTGTTTTTTAACCATAATAACTGATCATCCCGCTGCCCATATAACCTTGGTCAAGTCACACTCCCTGAACTTCAGTTACCTCATCCCTAAAATGAAGAGGTTGAACTAGATGGTTTCTAGAGATCCTTCTAGCTGTAAATCTATGATCCTATGAATTTATAAACTTTAAGGCACTGTAAGTTGCATTTCTCATTAGATGGAGGGATTTAAGAGTATGCACACTGATGAAATTATAGATATTTTGAAATACTGAGTAAAGTGTATTTTATTGTTAGCTTGAAGTATTGGTCGAGTCATCCTTTAATATTTGGTTCCTACAATGCAAGAGGTTTTTTTTTTCTTCCCCAGTTGTTTAAATATGATACTATCTGTAGAATATATAGTATATATTTTCTGAGCTACTTCATTGGATTTTTAAAAGAGTAGTTTTCATGTTAAATTTGTTTAATTTTTAAAATTTGTTTAATGGAATTTAATGGTAAGCACGTTTTTAAAGAATGAAGAACTTTTTTGTAATTGAATGTAAATGCAATATTTTTATCCTGTAGGAATGAAACAGACCTTCCATTGTGAAATCTGCATATTCACCTCTTCTAGAATCTCAAGCTTTAATCGTCATATGAAAACTCACTCTGATGAAAAACCTCATATGTGTCATCTCTGTCTGAAAGCTTTCCGTACTGTTACCCTTCTACGGAATCATGTGAATACACATACAGGTAAAATAACTTGGAAATCTGTTTCTTTTATTTGATGACTATCAAAACCCAACAGACTTCATCTTATACAGAGAAACATATTACATTAGAGTAAGCATTGCATATTATACTAGGATTAGGGTATGACGATGGAGTTAGGTTTCAATATGAAACATTTCAGACAAAGTCAATAGATGAGTAGCATACTCTAGTTGTATGTTTGCAAATAAATGCAATCTTGGGATTATCAAAAAAAGGTAAGTAATACTGATTGACTGAAAACCCTACTTTTGAAAGGGAGTTGTAACTTAAGGTAATAGGAGAACTGGTTTCAGTAGCTATTCAGACAAAGGGGACAAAGGAAAGAAGGGAAGACAGCTCTTAAGTGAAAAAGTTTTAAGACCTCCAAGAACGGGATATTGCCATCTTAAAGAGGAGTGCATATATTAGTGGTTAATTATACATGTTCAGGAGAAGCAAAATTTAAAAGGAGGTTAATACTGGGAAAGGAAAGGATAGAGGAATACCTTATGTATGTTTGTATGACATGTATAATACTTTATGATGTTACACTTACAAAATTTAGTGGAGTTTGGAGAATGTGCCAGTACACCACATCAGTACCAAATAAAGCTGCAAACTAAATACTTAAATCATAACGCATTCAAGATACTCTTCCCACTGTGGGAATCAAGAGGTAACAGTGTTGTGCTTTTAATATTCTCTCTTTTTTAACGTTAAAATCAGTAATCCTAGAATGAGGCCAGTTAAAGCTAATTACAGATTCCTAAATTGTCTTTTTAATTATCTACAAAAAATATTTTTGCTCAGACCTGAAAAATCCCATTCTGCTAATGATGCATTATGGTTCAACATTGTATTTTATCCTTTTTCAAGCTATTTAAAATTTAACATGACCTTGTATCTCCATATTATAGATTTATTGCTGGAAAACTTAATGAGTAAACCTCATTCACAAAATTTTAAAGTAGAAAAACATTGTCTTTTACAGGAACCAGACCATATAAATGCAGCGACTGTGATATGGCATTCGTGACTAGTGGTGAACTTGTGCGACACAGGCGTTATAAACATACTCATGAGAAACCATTTAAATGTTCAATGTGCAAATATGCTAGTGTAGAAGTAAGTGCCATTCTAGATCCTTTAGCATACTTACTTTTCATATGCTTATAGTTTGATATTGTCTTACGAGAAATTGTAGCAGATAATGCTTTTAATTGTTAATCATGTATGCCAAAATGATAATGATTTATAAATGTGAACTAAGAACTTTGAATACAGTGAATAATAAACCATTTCCTATGTTTTCTAAAGTTCAAAAAGAAAAATATATTTCTCATTTTCTGTGGTTACTAAGCAGTAATGAAGGGAAGTTGTACACAAATGCCGTATGAATATATCTATGAGTAAAAGATAGAAAAATCTGTAACTGAATTTGATGCTATTTACTTTACTTTTGAAGTGAGCTTTTCTCCCAATCTGAGATTTCCGTGTAATAAGTCATGGTTGGAAATCTGTCATAAATTTGTAGCTGTCTTAGTATAATTTCAGAATGAAACTATGTTCAGGAAATACCATACACAACTTTATATTGTTTTGCCAAGTATTTTAAGGTAGAATTCACTTGTATTCAATGTTAAAATGACTTCAGAATGGATTTTATCTGGTTTTTTGAAGTGTGTACTCTGAACTTTTGAGCATAACTCAGTTGAGATTGACCATTTGCTCCTTTCAAATTTAGGGCAAGTTTCCAAAAGCATAACATTTCAAGCATAGTTATTTTCATTCTCAGTTACACAAATGCTGCCAGTTTAACATTTGGCCTTATATGTCACAATTATTTCACAAAGAGAGATTATATTTCAGTTACACATAACAGCAGTCTCACTTTTCAAGTAAAATGACAGCAAAACAAAAATAAGCTTACCAGTTGTCAGAAAAAATATTTAGGGAAAGATACATTGGAATAGTGTACTGAGACTGATGGAAAGAGAAGCAATACACATAAAAGACAATAAAGAAGAATGCTAACTTTAAAATGAATAATAGTGGCATGATGCTATAGTTTCTTAAGCATACATGTTACCAGAATCTTCATTAAATAACTTTTTAAAAAATGTTCTACACCTACATGATAAAAAGTTTATAACTTTATCAGTAAGTTAAAAAATTAATGTTTTGGGAACGGCTGGGTGGCTCAGTGAATAGAGCACCGGCCCTGGAGTCAGGAGGACCTGAGCTCAAATCTGACCTCACACACTTAACACTTACTAGCTGTGTGACCTTGGGCAAGTCACTTAACCTCAATTGCCCTGCCTTTCTCCCTCCAAACAAAAAAAAAAAATAAGAGCACATTTGAAGTAGGGACGGAGGAAGTTGTGAATGTACTGTTCTAATACATATTATCTTGTCCTATAAGGGTCTAATAATTTAAAAATTTTTAAAATTCTGATAACATTAAGACAGAACTTGATGGTTTTTGCCTTTGTGCTTCTATAATGTAATATAAACTCTGTGAGTGTTGAGCGTATGCTACCATAGAAACAAAATAAAATTCAGGCAATTGAGTAGCTAAAACTGAAATTTTCCTTTGTAAAGTGAAAGCAAATATGTTGCTTATAATTACATTTTAACCTACTGTTCTTCATCTGCTGTTTACACTATAAAATGCCACGTAATATGTTAGTTTTTTATTTTATTTTTCAATTATTTGTATGAAATGTTTTGATTGAAAGAAAAATAGTTTGTTTCAACATATATAAGTATTATTGGATATTTTAAAGGAATACAATTTGTTTTTTTCCAATTTTTGGTTTCACAACAAATTTTTTATTTGTGTCTTTTACTTTAGGCAAGCAAATTGAAGCGCCACATACGTTCACATACTGGAGAACGTCCTTTTCACTGTTGTCTCTGTAGCTATGCTAGCAAAGATACCTATAAGCTAAAAAGACACATGAGAACTCATTCAGGTAAAAGCTTTTTCATGTTTAAGTTCAACCAAGTAATACCATATTCAGATTTGATAATGTTGGGAATAAGTATATATTAATTATAGAATAATTATACTATTATTATAGAACTCTAGAATGTATATAGAAGTTATAGAATAATTATAGAACATAGATTTAGAACTGATGGGTATCTCAGAAATGATCTAGTCCAATCTCTCAATTTTACAGATGAGGATAAGAAGGCCCAGAGAGTTAAAGGACTTACCAAAGGTCACACAATAACATAGCTGAGATTTGAACATAAGTCCTCTGTGTACCAATTATGATTCCAAATACAGTGTTATTTCTGTGACACAATTGTATCTTGAATGTTCTATTTTGAGACTCAGATTTTTATATGTACAACTTTAAGCTAACATCAGGAACAGTTAAACTTCCCTTTTGATTTGAGCTTAGAGTAACTTATATAAGAACACAAGGTGTTTCCTTTTCTGAATTTTTGTAACGCCTAAAATAAAACTTCTGAAATCAGCCTGTAAAGTTTATTAGGTAACTTTGATACACCATTAGAATTACTGAATTACTATTCAGTGGATCAGAAACCATATAAATAGCTTTTGGGGGGAGCGGTGTATCAAGAACATTCACCCTTTGTTTGCTATGGTTGGATTGGACTGCCAAAATCCCTTTCAACTCTACATCTGCCTTCCTTTAATTTAACTGAAGTCATCAGACTTACTTTGGGACTTAGCACATCAGAAAGGTGTTCAGATAAACAAGCCAAGGAGCAAAAGGGAAAAAAAAACCCAGACACAAGCCAGTATCTAGTCTTCCATGAAGTTTTTCTCCATTTTTCCTCCCCCCCACCATTTGTTAGAACATTTTCTCCCTAAAATTACCTTGAATTTACTTATGCGTATGTTGAATCCTTCCCAATAGCTTATGAGCTCCTTGAGGTCAAGGGTTTAAAATGTTTTTGGTTTTGTATTCTCAATGCCTTGCATATCTAACAAAAGTAGACTTTTATTAGATCTTTGTTTGAATTAGTTGGATTGCAGTGGACCACAATGTGTCTATCATTTTACTAAAGCCATTTGTTTATTTATTTTAATATATTTTATTTTTTAGGGGTAGCTAGGTGGCGCAGTGAATAGAGCACCGGCCCTGGAGTCCGGAGGACCTGAGTTTAGATCCGGCCTCAGACACTTGACACACTTACTAGCCGTGTGACTTTGGGCAAGTCGCTTAACCCCAATTGCCCTCCAAAAAGCAAAATATGTATATTTTTTATTTTTTTTCCCCAATTACATGTTAAAAAAATTTTGACATTTGGGGTTTTTTTCAAGTTTTCAGTCCCAGATTCTGTTCCTCCTTCCATCCTTCCCCTCTCCAGTCCCTGAGACAGTAAGCAATTGTACTAGAACCATTTAATCCTGACACATACATTTCATCTGTCATCTTGAATCATAGGTGAAAAACCTTATGAATGCTACGTCTGCCATGCCAGATTCACCCAGAGTGGGACCATGAAAATACATATACTACAGAAGCATAGTGAAAATGTCCCCAAATATCAGTGTCCACATTGTGCTACAGTCATTGCAAGAAAGAGTGACCTACGTGAGTAGTTGGTTGTTTTAATCAAATTTACATTGATTTTACTTCTCTCAAGGGCTAACTTCTTTCATTTCCAGTAGAATTTTTTTTCTTCACAAAGTGATCTGTTGCCACCTAGTGGCTAGAATGACAAATACATGTTCATAACAATCACAGTACATCACAGTACATTTGTTGAGTTCGGAGTTTCAGAGCTCTTTTATATACATTTTCTTACTGGATCTTTGGCCACCGTTATTGTCTCTGTTTTATACAGATGAGGATACTGAGGTTGAGCGTAGTTAAATGACATGCCCAAACCTAGTAAGTAGTAAAAATGAGACCAGAATGCAGATCTTGACCCCTAAGCCTCCATAACAGCATACTTTTTCTCATGTGGCTTTTGAGATTTATGAATGAATATTTGAAGTCAATTAATCAGTTGGGTTAAGTTGAAATTATTAATATGAATTATAAAGTTAATAATATGATTTAGTTTTGTGGAAATTGAAGTTCATAAGGATCAAGGTTAGACACTTATTTTTGTTATTAACATTGCAAAATATAAATAAAAATTTTTGTGAGGTTACAGGAATTTTAGAATTCTTTACATTTCTATTAACAGATTCAGGTATGCTAGGGTCATAGGCTCTTAGAATTAGAAAGGATCTTAGAGAACAGCTAATACAAATCCCTTCCCAAATTCAAGAAATAACTCCCTTCGTACTATTCCACTGCTTGAACATTTCCAGTAAGGGCAAACTTACTAACTTATAAGCCTGTTCCATTTTCAAAGGGCAATAATTAAATTTTTTTGGAAGGGCAATAATTATTTTAAACAATCTCATATCAAATTAATATCTGCCTCATTGACTTCTACCTGTGAATTGTACTTTAGCCCTCTTCTACACAGGGTAATCCCTTTTCCATATGGAATCCCTTTAAATATTTTAAGACAGCTATTATTTTCACCCCAAGCCTTCTCTTCTTTAGACTAAAAATCTTCAGCTCATTCAACCATTTCTCATATGAAGGGTTTCTAGACCTCTTCACATCTTGGTTGCCTTTTTAGATATTTTGTCATTGCCCTTTTAATTTGGCATACAGAGCTATGCATAATACTTCATATTTGTTCTGATCAGTGGATATTATATTTCTGTTAATGTAACTGGAACATCTATTAATCCATGTCTCTCCCCCCCTCTACTTGTGTAGTTGAGTTTTTTAAGAAACTTTAGGCCCACATATTTTAACTTTCCAAGAGCTTTTTGAATGTTTACTTATTATTCCTTCCAGCTTTGTGTCTCCCCTTTCCTGGCATTACTCTCTTAAATCATATACTTTGTGGCACAAGGATATCTGAATCCATCTAACAATACTGCTATCTAGCTCACGTTTCTCCAACTTCGAATTTATAAAACTTCATTATGTTATTTCTGGAAAGGATGTTAGAAATATTTCAGTTTATTCTCACTCTTTCTCCTCCCCACTAGACTTTGTTCCATATTATGAGAATGCTAAGGCTTAGAAGTTAAATAACTTGCCTGTGGTTATACTACTACATAGTGGCAACATCAGAACTAGAACCCAGGTCTCTTGACTTTCTATTTAGAGCTTATCCATAACTATAAGAGAGTTTCTTTGATGTCTTGCCAGAACCAGTATATTATTTTTAGATGGAGACATTTGCATAAAGTAGCATGGATTTACTTAACAATTTCTTGAATGATTCATTCTAGAATTTTTTTGGTATTCTGTATTATACCCAACATAATTTATTTCTAGACTCTATTTTTCTAGGTTTTTGAAAAGTTTGTCTCCAGTTTTTGTTTTCTGTGACTCCTCAGATATTACTAGTTTTTGAAAAGTTTTTTCCCTAGGTTTTGAAAAGTTTGTTTTCAGTTTTTTTTCTGTGATTCCTCACATATTACAAATGGAAGTTCTTGAGCCCATGTACAGATTTTTTTTAGTGCCATGAGTAAAATTTGTTCAGGCCTGAAAACTTGAACTTGTTTAAGGGACTTTCTTACTATACTTTAATTTGCATGTGCTTCATATGTCTCAGAATCACATTCTTTCCAAATTTTTGAGTCATAGAAACATTCCAGTTGATGAAAAATATAGAGGTCAACTAGGAGTTAGGTAGTCCTGCATTCTCTTTGTCATCTGTTCACATCATACCCATCATCCCTCAAGCAGCAGGCCTGTTTCTTCATTGTTTTCTTTGTTAATTGCTAAATAACATCCCTCTTTTACTGCCATTATCACTTGTATCAATTAGTTGGTCAGTATTTAGAAGGTTAATCCTTGATGTTATAGCACTTCTAACAAACATGTTGTTAATTCTGAGCATTCTAACACAGTGAGTATGGTACTGTGTAATAAGTTCCCATTGGAATTTTAAAGAGTATATGAATTTTTAAAAGCAGATTACTGAGAAAACCCTAGTAATATTTTTCTCATATTGTCTTAGGAAAATAGTATTGCCTGTATAGCATCCAATTAATAGTTCATATGTGGGAGTGTCCCGAAAGTCTTAACATGGTTTTAAGCACCCCTTTTTCCCCCCTTAGCTTTAAACTGCACTAAGACTTTTGGAATACATTATACAGTTACCCCTTCCATATCACAGGGCTTAGGGGCACTGCACCCCAACAATCTGGAAAATTCATGTAAAATTTTTTGGCCCTCCCTTTGTACCAGAGAAAAAGTCTGAATTATTTCTTTTTCTTTTATGGGGTATTTCCACTACTTTATTGTAAAGTTTACATTAAATATTTGGTCATAGGCTCTGTTTTATTTTTGGCTTCTACAAAACTCCCAAAAAATACCATTTAATTTCTTATGCCAACTTGTTAATATATCCAGATTGCAATGGGAAAAGTAGCAATGGGGAAGGGATAATTGTATTCCATATTTTCCATGTAAGTTGGTTTGTTTAACCTAGTAAATTCGCATACAAATTGCTTTATTAGAAACAGAAGCTATTTGAATAAGTATGAGTCAGCATAAGTGGGATGTATCAAAGCTATGCAATTACCAGCTTTTTGTTTGGCTTCTTACACAGAGTATAACAGAATTGTCATGCCTAAAAGCCTGATTCAATTGAGCAAAAATCACAATACAGCTTGCTTAATCAGACCTTGATAAACATCTCAAATGAGAAGAGACATATGAAGTGTCATTTGGTTGTAGCTACATAGTATTTTTAGTGCTTGAATCTTTAGAATATTAACTAACAATTACCAAACATAATTTTAAATTTTAAAATAAAGTGAAATACCTCATTTTTGTAGAAGGTGAAGAGTGTTTGTACAAAGACTATACTTTAAAAACTATCCTCCTATTTTATAACCAATGAACATCTGTTAAAATAACTTTCAGTCGTTACTAAATTCTATTCTCTAGTGATGAATATTATTTAAGTGAGGTTCTACTAGATGGCTAGTTTAGAGAAGAAAAAAGTGACCAGTCTTACTGGAAGCTGATAGGTACAATGATTTGTTAAATTTTTTAGGTGTCCATTTGCGAAACCTACATTCCTATATGGCTACAGAGATGAAATGCCGTTACTGTACTGCTGTATTTCATGAACGCTATGCTCTCATTCAGCACCAGAAAACTCATAGAAATGAAAAAAGGTTCAAATGTGATGACTGCAGTTATGCCTGCAAACAGGTATTTTATGTATCAGTGTTTTGGAGTTTTGGAATGCATGACAATAAAATACAATAGGTAAGGAATCAGGTAGGCATTCTTTCACTTTTTAAGATCTTAGTGAAACCCTCTGGTTTTTAAAGGACTATTTCAGAATATTACCACTAGAATATTGGATTGACTACCACTACCACCTCATTACCCCTTGTCCATGGTGAACTTATGGGACAATGATGTGCACAGGCTGGGTAGGCATGGATGGTTTATTCTGCATCATTTGAGGGAATATACACATGGATAAGATCATAGAGCCATTTAAGTATTTCAGAATAATAAGAAAGCTTCCACAAATCAGTGTTTTAAAATCTATTTCCTATTATAAATATTTTTGCCATTGACTGTGAGGTAAAAAAGGATTGTAATATATTAGTACCCAACTTGATCCCCCCTCCAAAAGTTCAACTCCTTTTTCTAACTACCTGATTTCTCTCAATGCCACCACCATTCTCCTAGCCTCCAATAAGCTTGGCATTTTGGTGTCACCTTAGATTCCTTCCTCTGCTTTTATTTCCACATTCAATAAGTGGTTAAGTCTTATAGATTTTACCTTCACAAAGTCTCTTGTATTCATGCCCCCATTTCCAGTCCTAATGTTGCTACCCTAATTTAGGCTCTTGTTACTGTTAGCTTAGATCATTATAATCCCTTTGCCTCTAGTTACTTTCCTTCCTCTAACTTCAGTCCATCCTACTTTTTGAAATCTTTGTGTCTGCTGTTAATGAAAAACAAAAACAAAAACCTTCCAGTGGCTTCCCATTACTAGCTAAATAAAGCCTAGATTTCTTAGCATGGAATTCAAGACGTCCACTACTCAAATGGATTAGAAAAGGATGATTGAATACTAAGAGCAGTTAAGAAGTTGTTGTAATCCAAAAGAAGCCATGAACTCCTTTCAAATATTTACCAAATATGTTAGGTAAAATTTATTTTTTAGTATGTTTTAAAAATTATTTATAGCACTTTTGAGAGTTAGATAGAACATTGTCATTTTTGGAGAAATTATTTCCAACCCTAGAGGTCTTCTGAATTTAAAGTTTAATAAATTTGACAAACTCAACATCATCATATATATTTATCAAGTTGCACGTTCACTTTAGCAATATAAATTCAGGTCATTATAAATGTAAGAATTAGTATCCAGACTCATCGCTGTTTTTGTAAGGGAAAAAATATTGGTATGAGGTTCCATTGCAAAGCTGTGTACACTCTAGTGTACTGTGTAGAATTGGAAAATCAGCAAGTAATGAAACTGCAAGTGACACTGTATGACTTGTGTGGTTAGTCCCTAAAGGGCAAGAACAAAATAGATAAATCATCTTTAAAATACCATGCATGCAAGTCCTTCATCAGTCCTTTTGGGGGGTATTTTTCCAGACATAGTTGGAATCAACCAACAAATACGTATTTAGGACATGCTGTTTGCTGATTACTGTGCTGTGTTCTTTGAGAGAGAACAATGGAAGTAGGAGAGACGTGGAATAACCATTACACTTAAGGCTTTTGCCTAACTGATTTTTTTTTTCTTTCCAGGAGCGGCACATGACAGTCCATAAACGTACCCACACAGGAGAGAAACCATTTACCTGCCTCTCCTGCAATAAATGTTTCCGGCAGAAACAACTTTTAAATGTTCATTTCAAGAAATACCATGATAAAAATTTCATACCAGCTGTTTATGAATGCCCCAAATGTGGCAAAGGTTTTTCACGATGGGTAAGATACTTTAAGGATAGTTAATTCTGGAAAGATTCAGTTAGGACAAAGATGAGTACCAAACTAGAAAAAAGTTCTTTCTCTATTGGAAAAAGCTTTGTAGGGCACATCTGCTATGCCTATGTTATCCTAAGGCACAGAATGTAGACAATTTTAATTCCACTATAAAATGTAATTATAAAATGCTTTTTTGCTGTTGTTTTATTGATGTTAAGGTTGGATTTTTTTGTTTTATTGATCCTTTTTGTTTTTTTTTAAAGTAACTTCTTAGTAACTGCCCTTCCCCCATAGAGCTCTCCCTTATAACAAAGAAAAACAGAACTAACTGACACAGTAATTGAGTCAGACATCATATGCAACATTTCCTTCTCATAGTCTACTGGCTCCCTACTGAAAAGAGGGAAATGTCATTAATGATCCTCTGGAATGAATATTAATAATTGATTGAATTTAATCTGATTTCTCATGTCTCGTAGTGTTGTTTTCATATATTGAGTTTGACAAACTCAACATCATCATATATATTTATCAAGTTGCACGTTCACTTTAGCAATATAAATTCATGTAATTATAAATGTAAGAATTAGTATCCAGACTCATCACTGTTTTTGTAGGGGGAAAAATATTGTAGTTGTATATATTGTTTCCTGGTTCTAATGTCTTCATTCTGCAGCAATTTACATTCAGGCTTCCAATATGATTTATCATATTCCTAATTTCTTACAACACAGTATTCTAGTGTTTTAATACATCATAATCTATTCAGACAGTTCCCAAATTATGGGCACCTACTTTTTATTCAGTTTTGCTACTACCAAAGATGTTGGCTGCAATTATTTTGTTATATGTGGATTTTTTTTTCTGTCATTGATGTCTAGTAGTGGGAACACTGGGTCAGAAGGTATGAACAGCTTAATATGTTTGGTAGTTTAGAATTAGATAAAAGTGGAAATCTGGCATGAATTAATTATCAAAGTATAATATCACTCTAAGAATTTTATAACAAATAAGTCATGTCCAAAGGTAAAACTTTTGAGAAGCTTTTTGACTTTCCAGAATAATACCTTTTTGTTTAAATATTTTACATATTTACTTCATGAGACTGTACTAACTACTAATGAGTCTGACTCCATACTTTTTTCTCATTTTTCCTTAAAAATTTTTTGGTTACAAAGAAGAATAATCCTCTATAAAAACTAATATATATGATCGGGTTCAGAAGAAATATAGAAAAGGGCACTAGTACCTCCATTGTATATTACCTGATTATAACTAAAATTGAACATGCATAGATTTTTCTATGCATTTTCATAGTGTGACGGATAGAGGACTGGACCAAGAGTTCAGAGGTCTGAATCTGAATCCTGGCCCTTCTAATAACTAACTGTATAATCTCAAGCAAGTAATTTTCCTTCACTGGGTCTCATTTTCTAATCTGTAAATTCAGAGGGTTAGATACAATTATCTCTGAGAAGGTATCATGATACTTGTAAAATAATACTTGGAAATAATGTTGAATTAGGAGTCAGAGAACCTGAATTAAATCTGAACTTTGCCATTTATCATCCTTGTCACCTTGGGCAAAGCACAAAGCCACAATTTCCTCAACTATAAAATGAAGGAGTGGGACTAAATAATCTGTAAAATCTCCTCTATCCTTTATCAGTGATAGTATGATTTCATCCAGCTCTAACAATCAATCTATAATTTTGAGTTCAGAAATTATTTAACTATGTCTTTTGCTTTATGAATAGACACATTCCAGAAAATCTGACTCTAAAGTGACTTAATGTACTGTTTACTTCTGTTGTAAAACAAGACCTGTATTCCCCATGAAAATAATTCCCCTTTACTGAAAAAGTTTGTCTTAAATATTCCCCCTGGTATGCTTAATGTTGTTTTTGGGGAACTCTCCTGCCACACTTTGAATAATCTGCATTGCTTTTTTAGCAACAGGCTCTTCTCTATCTCGCTGTACCATGTGTTGCTTTATCAGATGATAGGAATTTCTTCTTATTCCTCCTACACTTTCATAGCTCCCCAAATTTAACTTCACTTTCTCCTTTTCTTAATAGTATTTAATAAAACAATGCTATGACAGTAAAAGACTATTTCATGTGACCTGAAAATTCCTTACAGGCAAAGTTTTGGGGGTTCTTTTATTTTTTAAAGGATCATCTATATAACTCTTTAAACTCTATAAAACAGAGAACCATTCAGCTATACATGGATGAGAATATCTGTACTAATAAATAGTATCATCTTTATTTTTACAAATGATTAGAGGTAGATATGACCCAGTGTTTTCTCAGTGTTTATGCTTTAGAGTATAAATGTTTTGCTAAAATATTGAAAATAACGTTACTGTCATTATGCTAACTCTGAAACATTTTATCAACAGAATAATATGCACAAACATTCAGAGCATTGTGAAGTGGTTAGAGGAAAGGCTGTTCTGTCAGCAAAAGGAAGAAAAAATAAAAAGAAAAAACAGAAGGACCCAAAACAAGGTGCAAAGGAAGAAGGTAAATAACCTATTTCATGAGCCTTAGGGAATTCATAAGATCAACTATAGCAATCCAGAGTCTTTGGCCTTGTAGGGTAGAGGCTGGTTTTTATGTTTGCCGAGGTAAGTTAGAACATCTCTATTTGCTTTTAGAAATGAATCAAAACCATGCATTTTTAAATATATAGCTTCTTCAAATATTAAATACATCATTGAGAAGTACAAATAGAAATTATTTTAAATTATAGTGCTGGTCTGTGATTTTTCTGAATCATTTCAATGAACCTGATGAATATTTTTAGTTCTCATATAGGAGATTGTTAAATAGTTATATTCTAGGGCTAATCAATAAATTATTATGTAGAGTACTCTTTAGGGGCCATATAATTCAATTCTCTTACCTATCTGTAAGCAGAATAATGCCTAAAAGCATCCAGATTAAATATTTAATTGTTTATTTTAAAAGTCTCTAAAATTTATTACAATTGCTTTTCAACTTCTAAAAAGGAGCATTTTTCTTTTATTTAAAAAACTAGCCTATTATGCAATTTTTATCAAAAAAGAAAAATATTTATGGGATTTTATGTACAAGTAATAAATACATATTTAGTTATGATGCCAAAGAAATTTTGTTATAATGAGCAAATATGGAAATGTAGTCATCTATTCGTAATCTCATGTGATTAAAATTCCTAATACAAATAAAAATTAGAGGAACATTTAAAATAATGATTGATGTAAATAAAAGTGCCCCTAAATTGTTACTATTATGCCTTACACACTTGATAACAGCACATCTTTGTTAATCTTGGAGTTAACATCTGCTAACTGCTTATCTTGACCGTTGATGCTGAAGTAAGAATGAAAATATTTTATAAGGAGACAAAAAATGCACCTTACTTTATATTTATTTTCCTAAGACTGCCTTTGAAACCCCAAATTCCTTCAGATGTAGACAATAAAAGACAGAATTAGTCAATTTTGAATATATGTGTAAGGATTTAATTAAAAATTAATATCTTTAATCACAGTGGAAAGGGGGGGAATAAGAAAAGAACATAAAGAGGGCAAAGGAAACATAAAAGTAAAACCAAGTTAAAAAAGTGATTGACATAAAAGATAAATTTTACTATCATGTAGCTTTCAAATTGCCCAAGATTTAGAAATTCTTTTAGATAGTTAAAAAAATGAGATTTTTAGAATCATAATTTTAATTTTAGGGTAATATGTGTTGTGATTGGTAGGAATATGGAATGTGAGTATAGTAGTAATAATTCACAAAATTCGCAAAGTGCTTTGTATCCATTGTCTCGTTTGAATCATACAACAACTGTATGAGGTTAAGTACTTCAGATATTATTATCCTCACTTTCCAGATAATGAAACCTAAGTCTCATTGAGTTAGCTAAATAATTTGCCTAAAGTCACACAGTTAACAAGAGTCACAGATTCTGAACTCAGTTTTTCCTGCCTCCAAATCCAGAATTTTCTCCACTATACAAAACTCCCAGTCTTCTTATTCTGGCCACTTTTCGCTGTAGTCAAAGCAGAACTCTAGTAACCATGATAATTTCATGCTGGCCATCACCACCAGAGCAAAGCATAAAATTGATAAAAATTATTATGGACAAGTATAGGTGAGGGGCTGCATTTTGCAGTTGATGTTTTTATTCATTTTGTGCAGATTATCATCTAATGTTTCTACTTTATTTTGCCAGTGAGAACAGAGTATTTTCGCTTTACAGCAAAATAGTCTCAAATAGCCAAACTATTGATAGGCCTCTTTGGAAAATTAACTAAGTCCAGTGTCATTTTTTTTTACAGGAAAGTACTTAGAAACCTTATATTGATATAGATTAACAGCATTTTTTTAAGAAGCCCCCTATGATATCTTAGATTGAAGCTATTCTTCCTTTTCACGTTTGTAGCAGGAAAGCAGAGTAGTCCCTTGGATATTCTTGGCCAATAAGAAAGTTTGTCAAAGGGTATGAATAACAGTTACTAGTACAAATATTTAGGATGATCTTTCATAATCCTCATTACCCAGATTTAGGTTTCCTGAGAATTGGGACAAAAAGCTGATACGTCTTTCATATGCTTCATAGCACTCAGCGCAATGCTTGCATATGGCAGGTACCTGGTAAATATTTGTTGATTGAACAGACAAACTAGAAATAATGGACAAATGGAAAGTAACAGCTTTTTTTTTTAATTATAGTAGTTATGTTCTGTTTCTAACAGAAACAAAGCAGTTTTGGAAAAGAATAACTTGAATTGTTAAGAAACTACAAAATAAAATGTTAGTTTGCTAAAATATTTTTCTTATTTAGAGCAAGCAGATAAAATCAAATACTAAGTTGATTTTGGAAATAAAACATTGGAGGGCCTAAAATTAACACACAAATAGTAAGGGTACAAAACAGAAGTGTTTATGCTATGCTATCATCAGAGAATTAGTACTCTGAAATATTTGATTTCACGCTTTAAATCAAGTTTCAGCATATATTTGTACATTTGCAGTTTATAAATTCTGATTTTAATGTATCATTCCTAATGTCAAATATGGTCTCTTTTTTCCTATTAAGTTGTTGAACAGATACCAATTGAAGATATTTCCATTGTAAACACAGAACATCATACAAATGAAATTGTTCCCGTTGTATATGGAATAGCAACAGATGTTGCTCAAGAACCAAAACCAGAAGTGACTTGTGAAATGATCCTCAACATGATGGATAAGTGATGCAGATTAAAATTCTGCATTTCCTTTTAGTACCTCATTTTTAATTAAAGGTTTTTTTCAGTGTCTTAATTCTGAACACAACATTAGTACGTGGTT
The DNA here is from genome assembly GCA_028627135.1 of Pseudochirops cupreus. NCBI lineage: Eukaryota > Metazoa > Chordata > Mammalia > Diprotodontia > Pseudocheiridae > Pseudochirops > Pseudochirops cupreus. The sequence continues at coordinate 202,459,186 of CM053581.1, read as the reverse complement.
ATGAAAACTGATTTTAAAGAACTTTTCAAAAGTTTGTAGTGGGGCCTGGAATTGCATACTTACTAGGGTAATATAAGGTGTTTAGAAATCTATTGAAGTTAATTTTATTCATACCAATTTTGTAAAGGACTTACAATTCTGAGTCAGAGCATCTTCACTTCAAAGGCATTAAACTCATTCAGGTTATCACCTTAGCAATTCATAGTTAGTAAAGAATGATATTAGAGTTCTTCTTTTGATGGTAGACTAGATTACAGTAACAGGTAGTCAAAGCCTAAATTTTTTCTGTTTATTTAGAAACCTGTACCCAAAGTATTTCCAAACAATCCATTTTGTTTAAAATGTTTAGCACTTAGAAAAACTTATAAATCTCTGTAAAAGCTGACACTGCCATGAACCTTAAATTACTAATTTTAGTAATAATGCTTTTATTTAATTTATTTTAAACTACATAGTAGTTTAATTTCCTGTTATAAAATAACTTGAAAAATGGCTCCATATAAAATGAAAAAACAATTAAAAACAAAAAGATTGGTCTAGAAAACAATGAAGAATATATCTGGAGGTTTAAAAGAGATATACTTTTTAGAATTTTTATCGTTAATTATGTTTTAGGCTGATGTAAAACTCCCTTAAATTCAGTATGAGATAGCTAAGCTATCACCTACTTATACATCAGTTCATACCTATATTGTTATTTAAACTAGTTTATATTTCTAAAAATAATTGGCAAAGTGGAAAATATTAATTATATTCCTGAAACTACATGTTTTTGAGGAAATTTATTCTATTTTTAACTTGTCTGATATGTGAATATTTGACCTCCTTTCTCATAGCATAGGACATGTTATTTCATTTCAATTTCAAATTAACTGTTATATTTCTGTATGATGAACCAAATTTTTCTCTTTTCCTTTATTGAACAGTTACTTTTGGTATATTTAAGCATGTCTTTTCAGTGTTTCAGAATCAATGATAAGTCAATTCAGGTTCTTAGATTTTGACATGTTCTTTAAAATGTTCCAAATTTAGAAGATTCTACACATGTTAATATGTATTGGTAAATTAATTCAACAAGATTTACATTTTACAGTCTATTCTATGCTATTATTGTGACCGTTTTATTACATTAACATCTTGTCACATTTTACTATTATTTAAAATAACTCAAATGAAATACCTTTTTAAAAAAAATCTCATGAATTATGACTCTTTAAAAAATGGCCCATTTTACATCAGAGCTATGACACTTGTTTTCTTCCCAAGTTGGCAATATTAATGTTGACTGTAGGAAAATTTATTTAGAAAATAAAGTTAGCAATGTTATTAGTAGTTTCTGAACGTATATCTGAGTATATTTTGTATTATTGTAAACTTTAAAATGTTTGTGCTGAAAATTTTTCAAGTAATAGTTTAGTTCACAGAAGGCAGTAGGTTAAGAAGCAGGTAATGAAAGAAAGTTTTAAAAACCAAGGCTGTATCTAAACATCACCAAAACACTAGGACAAAATTTTAAAATAAAAACTTTTAATAATATGAATATTTTGAATACATATCTTCCAAGTCCTAGTCCTCTATTTGTATAGAAAATATCCAGATAAAAAAAAACTTTCACTTTCCATCCAGATATTTTGATGTTCTAGAGAACTCCCAAATTTGTTTCTATCACTACATACAGAATTTGGAATAGAAAACAATGACAGTTGTTTCCCCAAAAGGGAAGTCATTTTTTTTAGATCAATAAAATGCACCCAGATGAGAAGTCTCTCTTATGTTGTTACTGAGAATAGAAAGTTACAGAAAAATCTTAGCGGTTAGTATTATTCATTTGTACTAATCAGAGAAGATAAAGTAAAACCCTTGTTTGTCTTCAGAAGTAACAGTAGAGCTGGTTAGATATGAAGAAGCAAAGAGAAAATAACATCTATATTAACTTAAAAGAGAAGTATTTGTTGAGCTTTACTGTGATTGAGTTTTAAATGCTTGGTTAATGAATTGCCTTTGGAATGATTGGGCTTAAAATACTTTTGACATCTAGCACTAAATAACTCTAGACAATAGACAAATCTTGCATAATTTAACATCTCTTTTTAGGTAAAAATTGCAAGTGTTTGACAACAGTTTAATTGAATAAAAGTTGCTTTTTAAACTGACTTGATACCTTGCTGTTTTATTTTTTTAACTTAGCTTGTTATATATAGTTTGAGGTTTGTTACTGAAGTGGTTGAATGGGTTTTTTTCAATGTTGAGCAGACCATTTATTTGAAAGTTACAAGAATTTCCCCTTTTACTGTCAACTGAGTCAAATAGTGCCTTTGAATGTTTTCCATTAAAATGCTTAGATTCCCTCAAAATGATTTATTATCTTGAGTGCCCACTGGGAACATTTTTTTAGTTTGTCTATACTATATGTACATGCACCGTAACAAAGCTTTTAAAAAGTTTTCTCTAACATTTGACACACATTAGCAGTGATTTTTGATACCTCCCCCCCCTTTTTTTTTTTACAGAATCACAGAATGTCAAAACTAGAAGGGATCTTAGAAAGACTTTAATCCATCCAGTTCTTATTTTTCAAATGAGGGAACTGAGGTCTTGAGAGATTAAGTGACTTAGCACAAGTGATATATATCAATGACAGAGCTGGAATTTGAATACAAATTTTCCTTCTCCTAATACAGAATTTTTTTCTTGCTACACTATTTATTCCTTAATTCATTTTTTGTATTGAATCCCATATCTCAATGCACTTTTTAAATGACTTGACCAGTTTGTAACATAGCTTTTCTGTGTATCATAACTTTCTATGATATATGAAATATGATTATAAAATAACTGATTTGCAAGCCATATAAGAAATTTTTATCTCTTCCATGTGCACAGCTCAAGGTCAGGATGTGTTTACTGTGTATAGCATGCAGCATACAGTGTCATCACCATCCTTAGCTAGACCAACCCAGTATCAGTAAGAATCCTTTATTTGTCCGGTGGCTCGTGTCCCTGTCTGGCAGACAAGCTGTATGCAAGAGGTCATATATATCAAGACAGAAGATAACACTCATAGGAAAGTATTCCTCTCAGAAGCAGATGAATGAGTTGAAACAATGCATAGCTGTCACTGCCTGATGATGGACGACAGTTTTTAGAAGATGAGTCAAAAGGTTATTGATGAGAAGATCCATCCTCATAATTACTATAATTATACCCTGAGGCCTGATCAAAAACAGTTAAGTAATAACTGAAAATAACATACTTGACAATGAATTACTTCACCTTAAATCAGTCAGTTTGCCACATTACATTTGACAGAATGAGCTTTGTTTTTACCTTCTTTTTCCATAGTAGTCTATTGGCTGATGGCTACTGAAAATATGAAAATACTTCATTTTCCTTTAAAACAAATTAATAGCTGGTATTATTGAATGTTACGTTTATTTCTAACAGGTAGATTTAAGTGCTCACGCCAATTGTGCAGCACTAGAACAATCAGTGAATAATGATTAAATTTTTTTTTATAAAACATTGGGGCTGTCCTTCAAGTACAACAGTTGACATTTTAGTTTAATGAATTGTCTAAAGTATGATACAGAAAGAAACTTTGGAACCTAATGGCTGACATTGGTATAGTGCTTTACGGTTTACAAAGCACTTCCTTTGCTCCCTGTATCTCCATTTTAACAATGAAGACCTTGTTAATCACCTACTATGTACAAGGCTCTATACCAAACCCCAAGGATTTAAAGGCAAAATGAGAGTCTCTGCCCTCTAGGAGTTTACATTTAGCTGGGGGATTCTGTATAAACAGAAAGTAAGATAATTTGAGTAGGAAGAAAAGAACATTAACTTTGATGATAGGAAAGACTTTATCCCCCCTAAAACATAGAACTGATTTTATTTATAGTAAAACAGCAGTTTTTTCTGTCGACTCCCAAGAAGACAATTTCTCATCTCACTCCGTAAACCCTGTACAGTCTTGGTGATTCTTGATTCTCACTTAAGTGGGATACTGGCATTAAGTAGAAGAGGACTCTAGATTCTATCATCTGCATGTGCACTCTGATAGATAGGTTGGTTTTGTGTTGCTTCCTATTCCCAATACCTTTGGTAGTCTTTTTGTGTCCTGTTCCTAATAGGAAAAACTTTGCATGAGAATCAGAACCTCAACTAACCCTTGTAGCTAAAAGACAAAGGCAGAGAGTATATGTATTATAGGTGTGGGTAACAGCTTCTGCAAAAACACAGAGTTGGGGAATAGAATGCTGAGTTTAGGGGACAGGAGGCCATTTGGGCTGGGACATAAAGTACATCAAATGGAGTAATGTGAAATAAGTTTGGAAAAACAGTCTGGGGCCAAACTGTGAGGGACTTCAAACACCAACCTGAGGAATTTCTGTTTTATCCTCGAGGCAATAGGATGCTACTGAAGCCTCTTGGGGACCCAGACATAGGGGTTTGCATGGTTAACCCTGCATATGAGGAAGATGGTTTTGGGAGCTATGTGGAGGATGAGTTGGACAGAGGTGAAATTAGATGCCAAAAGACCAATTAAGATTGCAGTAGCAATAGTACAAGCATGAAGTACTGAGGACCTGAACTAGGATGGTAGCCATGTGAGTAGAGAGAAGGGGGTTAAAAGAGAACAGCACAACACCTGTAATGGTAATAGAAATTTGAAGATCTTCCCTGTCCCTTAATAAGCCTAAATTGGACTTGAGGACCTTTCCTGATTTGAAAGTAAGCTGTGCACCCTCATAGGCTGCATGTGCTCACCTGGAGCTTGTTGGAGGAAGCTTTTTTTTTTTTCAGGAAGGCACAACTTTTGCTACTTTGTAGTCAAGTGGGTCATGAGCCTTATGATATTCTCTGACCCTGGAGAAAGCTATATATCCTTTGAGGTGAGGTTTTGCTTTGGGGCTCACTTTGGGGAAGAGTTGTGTGATTTGACCAGATGAGACTCTGGGCAGCCTTTGAGCCCCCCGGCTTTGAAAACCCAGATATTGATGCTTCTCTCTCTGGTGACTAACTAGGTATGGATGTAATGGTCAGACAGGTAGAAGCCCTGTCTGCTGAATTGTATTATTTTCTCTGTATTTTTGTCTGCTTGTAACTTTTGTTTGCATTCTCTGAAGTTCAGGGTGCTGACTTTTCCCCCTGAACCAGGTAAATGACATATGTTTGTTTGATTAAACTAAGATTGTTAACCCTTTTTGAGTTGCTTTCCTTTAGTAAAGCAGATCAAAGAACCTGTGCTGGCAGCCAAAGTGGGTATGCTTGGGTGCTTGCTGCTACAGTATATGAAGAAGTTGTTTTGTAAATCTCAAAGTACTCTAAGAATGTAAGTCATTGGGGCAGCTGTGCCCTCTATCTATATATGTATTCCCTCCAACTAATACTGAAAAAGGTCTCATGAGTTACAAATATCATCTTTTCATGTAGGAATGTAAAAAATTCAACTTTAATAAGTCCCTTATGATTTCTCTTTCCTGTTTACCTTTTCATACATCTTTTGAGTCTTATATTTGAAAGTCAGATTTCCTATTCAGCTCTTGTCTTTTCATCTGGAATGCTTGAAAGTCCTCTGAAGGATTATACTCACTTTTGCTGGGTATGTGAGTCTTGGTTTTAATCCTAGCTCCTTTGACTTCCAGAATATCATATTCCAAGCCCTCTGATCCCGTGATGTAGAAGCTGCTAAATCTTGTGTTATCCTGATTGTGTTGCCACAATATTTGAATTGTTTGTTTCTGGCTGCTTGTAATATTTTCTCCTTGACCTGGGAACTCTGGAATGTGGCTACAATATTCCTAGAGGTTTTCCTTTTGGAATCTCTTGAAGGAGGTGATTGGTAGATTCTTTCAATTTCTATTTTCCCGTCTGGTTCTAGAATATCAGGGCAGTTTTCCTTGACAATTTATTGAAAGGTGATGTCTAGGCTATTTTTTTTTATCATGGTTTTCAGGTAGTCCAGTAATTTTTAAATTATCTTTCCTGGATCTATTTTCCAGGCAAGTTGTTTTTCAAATGAGTTTTTTTACATTATCTTCTATTTTTTCTTTCTTTTGGTTTTTATAATTTCTTGATTTCTCATAGTCATTAGCTTTCATTTGCTCCATTCTAATTTTTAAGGGATTATTTTCATCAGTGAGTTTTTGAACCTCCTTTTCCATTTGGCCAATCCTGCATTTTAAGGCACTCTTCTCCTCATTGGCTTTTTGGACCTCTTTTGCCATTCGCATTAGTCTATTTTTTAAGGTATAATTTTCTTCATTTATTTTTTGGGTCTCCTTTAGCAAGCTGTTAACATGTTTTCATGATTTCCTTGCATCACTCTCATTTCTTTTCCCAATTTTTCCTCTACTTCTCTTACTTGATTTTCAAAATTCTTTTTGAGCTTTTTCATGGTCTGCAACCAGTTCCTATTTTTCTTGGAAGTTTTGGATGTAGGAGCTTTGACTTTTTTGTCTTCTTATGGTTGCATGTTTTGATCTTTTGTCACCAAAGTAAGATTCTATAGTCTGAGGTTTTTTCCTCTGTTTGCTCATTTTCCCAGCCACTTACTTGACTTTTTAGCTCTTTGTTAAGGGTAGGACTCTGCTTCCAGCATAGAAGGTGTACTGTCCTGCTTCAGGGGTTTTTTTCAGCTGTTTTCAGAGATATTTTTAGGGGCCTGTACCTTTTTAGCATTTCCAAGGTGGTAGAATAAAAGGAGAAGTATTTACTCCTCTCCTGGCCTGTGGTCTGGTCTGTGAGTGACAACAAGTACTCTTTTCTGCCCTGGAACTATGAGGAAGATTCCCTTTCCACTGCAGCCCCAAGCCCAGCCACAGGTTCCTCCTCACTGCAGGACCATTACTCAGGACAATCCAAGCAGGCAAAGCAAGAGTCTTAGCGCCAGCAAAGAGATCCCTGTAATTGCCCTCTGATCAGCCACTCAATCCCCCTACCATCTATGGACCCAAAGCTCCAGAAACCACCACTGCCACCCTGGGGCTGGGGTCGGACTCTGCTCCTCTCTCATCCAGGTGGGACAGACCTTTTCAACTGACCTTCTGAGTTGTCTTTGGAATTCGTGAGCTGAGAATTCTGGAAACTGCCACAGCTGCCAGTGATTCAGTGCCCTGAGGCCTTCTTCAGCCCCTTCTGTGACTGTGCAGCCGACGCCAGACTGTGCTCTTCTCTCAGACTGGTACAATAGATCTTTCCTGTCGACCTTCCAGGTTGTCTTGGGCAAGAAATTTGTTTCAGTCTGTCACTTTGTGGGTTCTGCAGCTCTAGAATTTGTTTAGAGTCATTTTTATAGGTATTTGGAGGAGTTTGGGGAAGAGCTCAAGGAAGTCCCTGCTTTCACTCCACCATCTTGGCTCCACCCCCCCCAAATCTCTGATTGTAATCAGAAGTAATTTGTGTCTAGTAATGAGAAACAAAAGTAATGTGCACATATGTACAATCAAAATTCAACTAAAAGCAACAAAAATGTATTCCCCTCAAGGAGCTTCCATTTCACTGGCCCTAGATAACTATTATCTGCTTACAGAACTTAATGTCAAGTGCAACAACAAAGTGAAGGAAACAAACTCTTTGGAAGCTAAGGTCTTTTGGAGAAACTGAGAAGATACTCACTTCTAAACTGTTACTGTAACTCTCTTGGAGGCACAGCCCCCATATTGCCTACAGGATAAAGTACAAATTCCTCAGCCTGGTAGTCAAGGTTTTTTATAATTGGGTCCCAATCTATTTCTTTAAATTTATTCTCTATTGTTTCTATGGCTGATGGCCTTCACCAGATTTTCTCATTTCTCCATCAGGAAGAAGTCTCCCACTCCCACTGTGTGGCCTGACACAGGGAACAGCTAACAGAAAAACAGCTAGAGAATTACCCACTGACAAAGGACAGGCACACCAAAGAAGATTCTTTCCAAGCAAGTAGGTTAGGTCCTATCTCTTATCTCCCTCTGTTGTTAGTTCACTGAACTAAGATAGCTGCCAAAATGTTAGTTCAAAAACATTTATTAAATACATACTGTGAGATTCTGGGAAAATGGCAGAGTAGGTCAGAAAAGTCCAGACTCTCCAGATTTCCTCCACAGACAGAACATTTCTTCAAGATAAACGTACAGTGGCAAAAATAAAGGGGTAAAGCAGTTGACAACTTGAGAGAGGACCTGAAGAAAGATGACCTCCAGAGAGTGAGGTTTTGCTTTTGTGAACAGCCTAGGCCTCAGGAACTTTCACCTGACAAACTTTCATCTAATGAAAAATGGAGTTTGGGGATTAGGGATAGGATGGCTCAGTTAAGGGAAGATTGAAGGACCCTTTGCTATCTCTGGATGCCAGGCCTAACTGTTGACTAGATGTAATCTGGAGCTGCCGCTGTGGGCAAAGAGCAGCGAGTATATGCCCAATGAGTGTGGTGCCACAGAGAACGTTTCCAGACAGTGTGGCTGGGAGCCCTAGACACCACTTCGGAGATGAAAGGAGCACCTCAGATTGTGCCCTGGGACATAACTAATAAAATAACAGTAAGAAGGACCTCAGATCTGAGGAACCACTATCCACAATTTGGGATTAAAATCTGATTACAATAATAAACTGCTGAAAATAAAACAAAATAAAAAATTTTAAATCAGACTTATGGATAGGCAAATAATTTATGAATTAATAAGAAATAGCAGTCTGAGGTATAAAATGGATAATTAGATTACATTAAATTAAAAATGATTTGTATAAATAAAACAAATTAGCCAAGATGAGAAGGGAAGCAGAAAATTGGGGAAAATTTTTTTACAGTTTCTCAGATAAAGGTCTCATATCTCAAATATTTAAAGAACCTCATCAAATTTATAAGAATAAAAGTCATTCTCTGGTTGATAAATAGTCAAAGGATATGTTTAGGCGATTTCTGATGAAGAAAGTCAAAACAACTTATAGTCATATGAAAAAGTGTTTTAAAATCATTATTGATAAGAGAAATGCAAATTTTAAAAATCTTGAGATATTTTACACCTATCAGATTGGCTAAAATGGTTGAAGGGGAAAGTGATAAATGTTGGAGGGATGTGGAAAAATTGGGACACTAATTCACTGTTGGTGGAATTGTGAACTGCCTCAATCATTTTGGAGAACAATTTGGAACTATGCCCAAAGAATTATTAAACCGCTATCCCCTTTGACCTAGCAATACCACTACAAGGTCTGTTTTCAAAGATGATTGGTGAAAAGGAAAAGAACCTATATGTTCTAAAATATTTGTAGTAGTTTTCTTTGTGGTTGCAAAGAACTGGAAATTGTGGGGATGCCCATCAATTGGGAATGGCTGAACAAATGATCATGATGAAATACTACTGTAGTATAAGAAATGATGAGCTCGATGATCTTTGAAAAACACGGATAGTCTTGCATGAAAGAGTGAAAAGGGAAATGAGAAGATCCAAGAAAACCTTGTATACAGTTATAGCAATATTATTTTAAGCACAACTTTGAGCTACTAAGTCATTTTGATTATTGTAAATACCCAAACTACAAAGGATCTATGGAGGATGACGCTATCTGCATCCAAAGAACTGATAAATAGGAGTATGTGTAGAATGATTTTACAAATATATAGATATTTGTGTCTAATGGTAGCCCTGGGATGGAGGGGAGAGAGAAAAAATTTTTAAAAGTCACATGAGAACTTTAGTCTATATTTAAACGGAATGGCAAGTTGTATATAATAGATTTGCAGTTTGATGTGCAATCATCTTTTATATTTTACCTTGTTATGGAAATGCTTGCTTTATGTTTTAAGTTCAGAATAAAATAAAATTTTTGAAAATACATACTATGAGCAGACAGAGCCTTGGAATAAACACTGTTAGAGATACAAAGTTTAGTACAGAAACTGTCTCTGCCTTCATAGAGTTGACACTAATATTCAACAAACATTGAGTGCCAACTATGAGCCATCAACTGTGCCACATGCTCAGGATAACAAAAAGAGTAAAGAGACAGTCCCTGCCCTCATGGAATTCATACTCTAATGGGAGAGACTGGAGGATAAGACACGAACTTTGTTAACAATGCTTTACTATTTTAGTGGTTCTTTAATATCTTAGATTGTTATTACTTGTCTAATAATATAGATCACAGCCCATTCACTCCTCATTCTGTATGACTCTTATTTGTGTCCACCTGTAAATCCTCTACAAGAGTTCTACCCAAAGTGTTTGAGATCTTCCTCTAAATCTCTTCCATTGTGAAACTTTTTTGAAGAAGTTTTTATTAATATTTTCCATTTCTTGCATCACCATAGTTATCCCATGTATCCCTCCCTGCCTGTCCCAGAAAGTAATTCCATATGACAAATAGTAAGGGTTTTTTTAGAGAGGAAAAAATTAAAGTCAACATAAATGATAAGCACTTTGAAGAAGTTTGAAAAATGTGCACTTTACGTGCAATACTTTTGGACCTCCCACCTCCACAAAAGGATAGTTTGGAGTTGTCTTCTTATATCTCTTCATTTGAGTCACACTTGATCTTTATAATTTTGTTACATTTACTTTTAATTACTAGGTAGTTCTTTCCATTTTACATTTTTGTAGTTATGGTGTATATTGTTTTCCTGATTCTGCTTCACTTTGCATCAGTTCATATAAATATTTCCATGTTTCTCAGTATTCATTATATACAACATTTATTACAGCACAATATTTCATTATATTCATGTAACATAATTTTTTTAGCCATTTCTCAGTTTATGGATATCTACATTGTTTCCAATTCTTAGCTATCACAAAAAGTGCTGCTATAAATATTTTGGAATATTTAAGGACTTTTTTCTTATCCATAGCTTCCTTGGGGTATAAGCCTAGTAACAGAGTCTCTGGTTCAAAGGATGTGAACATTTTAGTCACTTTATTTGCATAATTCCAGATTGCTTCCCAAAGTGGTCGCACCATTTCACAATTCCACCAATAATGTATTCCACAATCCCTCCAACATTGACTGTTGCCATTTTTCATAGTTTTCTCCAATTTGCAGGGTATGAAGTAAAACCAGAGTTATTTTGATTTCTGAACCTTTCAGTCAATTGTGTAATTATAAAGTGTCGATTTGCTGTAGAATATCTTTTTGTGAAAATACAAAATACAAAAGAAGCATGGAAAGACATAAGCAGGACTTATGTTAAGGACTAACAACTAACAACTTAAACGTTGTTTAATCCTTGTCTGTATTGTCTTCCTGCTTATGTCACTTTGCATCAACTCATATGTCTTTCCATGCTTCTTTTGTATTCATCATGTTTGTCATTTCTTAGCAGCACAGTAATGTTCCATTACATTCATGAACCATAGTTTGTTTAGCCACTCCTCAGTTGATGGGTACCACTTTATTTCCAATTCTTTACTCCCACAAAAAGTGCTACTATAAATATTTGAGGCTATATTGGGCCTTTCTTTTTTTTCTATGATCCACTTGGGGTATATGCCTAGCAGTAGAATCTGTGTCAAAGGAGATGTACATTTTAGCCATTTTGCTTGCACAATTCCAAATTGCTTTCCAGAATGATTTACCAGTTCACAGATCCTAACAATGCATTAAGGTACTTGTCTTTCCACTAACTTTTTGACTATTCCCATTTTTTGTCATCTTTGACAGTTTTCTGGGTATGAGGTGAAACCTCTGTGTTGTTCTGATTTGCATGTCTCTTAAGTAATACAGAATGTTTTCCCATATGGTTGTTAATAGTTTACAATTCTTTTTTTTAAGAACTGTTTATTCACATTCTTTTACCACTTAATGAGAAATGGATTTTGGTCTTACGAAATTCTTCTCGATGTGTGTATATTTTCAATATCAAACCCTTATCAGTGACATTTGATAAAAATATTTTTCCCACCCATTTCCTGTCTTATCCCAGATATGTTCATTTTATTTTTTATTTTTTAAATATATTTTATTTCCCCCAATTACACGTTAAAACATATTTTTTTAAGTTTCAAGTTCCAAATTCTATCCCTCCCTCTCTTCCTTCCTCTTCTCTCTCCTTCCTAAGATGGTAAACAATCAGATATAGGTTATACATGTGCAATCAGTTCATTTTATGTTTGCAGAAGCTTTTCAGTTTAATCATTTTTACCTTTTGTAGTTGCCAGTAATCTTTGTTTTGTTAAGAACTTACCACTACCCATAGCTGTGAAAGGTCCATGATTTCATTTTCCCCTAATTTTTTAATAGTAAGATCTTTACTATGCAGATCACAGAACCATTTTGAATTATAATTCTTCCTTGTCTAGTCTGTTACATCAAGCCACTTTTTAGTTAACTAATACCAAATAGTTTTGATAATTGTTGCTTTATAATATAGTTTAAGATCTGGGACTGCATTATCTTTTAGGTCACTTCCAACCCTTAACATTTTATTACCAATAGGTAAGTCCTCCCTTATGTTTCTTTATTTCTAATGAAGTTAAAATTTTCTCTTCAGTTTTTCAACACAGGCACCATTTTGTGTTTTGATTTTTGTTATTTTTTTCTGATTCATTTCTTTTCTTTCTTTCTTTCTTTTTTTTGCTTTTTTTGGAGGGGGGAAGGTAGGGCAATTGGGGTTAAGTGACTTGCCCAAGGTCACACAGCTAGTTTTTTTGTGTGTGGTAAGTGTCTGAGGCCAGATTTGTACTCAGGTCTTCTTTACTCCAGGGCCGGTGCTCTATTCACGGCGTCACCTAGCTGCCCTCTAGATTTAAACTTTGTAATCCAGAAGTTAGTAAAATGCTGAAGCCTATTTACTTGCATCATGTGACTTCCTATTGCTCTTTGGATCACCTGCAGTTTTGATCCTTCTAAAACCACAGTATTTGATAATTCATTGCCACTTAGCATCATAAGAAGAATACTGATATGAAAAAGATGGTTTTTGTGGCTTGATTGTTGAAGCAAAAGCCCTGCTCAGTTTTCCAAAATGTGATCCAACCCACTCTTCTCTATTTTAATTCTAGGACCAGATCTATGTGGAAGGTCCATGATATATACACATGCACACATGTGTAAATATGTATGTACTCATGTATATATGTGTATAAAGATATAGGCTTATATAGATATATATCTCTGTGTATGTGCGTTTTGAGAGAGAGAAAGAGATTATATGTGTGTATACATATGGCACCACGGATAGGGTACCAGGTCTGGAGCCAGAAAGAGCCAAGTTCAAATGTACCCTCAGATCTTTATCATACATAGAGACTGTTTCATTTAATATCTTTGTGTCTCCAGCCTCAGGGACAGTTAGGTGGTGTAGTGGGTAGATCATTAGGCCTGGAGTCAGGATGTGAGCTCAAGTCCAGCCTCAGACACTTAATAGCTGTGTGACCCTGGGCTAGTCACTTAACCCCTATTTGTTTCAGTTCTTCATCTGTAAAATGGGGGCACACTGGAGAAGGAAATGGCAAACCTTTCCAATATCTTTGCCAAGAAAATCCCATGGACATGGAGTCACATAGAGTTGGACAAAATTGAACAACTGAGCAACAACAACAATCTCCAGCATCTGACTCAGACACTTAAATACTTGTTAAATTGATGAATTGACTCAGTTGCCCATTTAACTTCATGCCACACTTAGAATACACATTTTTCATCACTTTGGTTTTTTTTTTCCTGTGTGGATTGCTATCGTCTCTTATTTTCAGAGACCAGAGGTCTCATTGAAGAGGTTCTGAGGTTCAGGACTATCAACACAATATTAATCCAGCAATAAGAACATATGGAAACTCTCACAATCTCTAAGAAATCCCCCTTGCACTTGGATTTCATAAAGGTCACTTTCCATGGTAGTGGAAAACTATTGGTGAGCATATATCTCCATGTTTTACACCTGGCTTACTATTGGTAATGAGAAGAATGTTAATCAAAATTGTCTTTGTGATTATATCTGTTAAGGAATCTTTTGTATAATCTTAACAGAAACACGTGAAATACATAGAGGACAGAAGCAGGCTGTAGTTTACTACTAACAAAAGCCTGCATGTGAGAAACAGCATCAAAGACAGCATCCTTGGCAGCTTGGGAAAGGACTTCACCTCTCTAGGCTTTAGCTTCCAAAGATGTAAAATAAAAGAGTTGAACTAATTAGCCTATGTTGTTCCTTCAAGTTCTAATTCTTTTATCTCTTTTTATTATATAATCTCTATGTATTATAAGAAAAGGAAATTCTGTAGTAAGAGAGAGGGAAAACAGATGGAGAGCTTAATGGGTACTGGTCCCCACAAAACATTTGAAACTCCTGGAAGAATGATTCCAGTGTTTTGGGTAAGTCCCCTGTGGAGGGTTTATGGAAGGGTATGAACAATAATTATACAGAATACTGGGGTTAGATATATAGATCTGAGTATCAGATGTATAATAATGATCACTGAAACCATGGGAACTGATGAGGTCATCAAATAAGAATAGAGAGAGAAAGAGGAAGGGCCCAGACCATAACCTCAGGGGACACCCACAGGTAGGGGGCATGACATGGATGATGATCCATTAAAGGGTAATGAGAAGGGATGGTCAGAAAGGTAGAACCTAGAGAGCAGGATTCTGAAAACCCCAACAAGAGAAAGAATACAGATGATCAGCACAGTCATATACTACAAAGAAGCCAAGAAGGATGAGAACTGAGGTGATTAGAGTTGGTAATTAGAGATATTGGTAACTTTGGAAAGAGTTTCAGTCAAATGCTGAGGTCCAAAGCCAGATTGCAGAGTAGTGGTGGAAGCACAGAACATAAACAGCTTTTAAAAAATATATTATTTTATTTAATTAATTATTTCCCAATTACATTTTTAATTTTAACATTCTTTTTTTTTATTCTAAGGTCCAGATTCCTTCCCTCTCTCCTGCCCCTGCCACACCTCTTAAGAAGGCAAATAATAGATTATACCTAAGAAGTCACGTAAAATGTATTTCCCTATTAGCCATGTTGGAAAAGAAAAAATAAAAAACCAGAAAATAAAATGAGAAAATTATACTTCAACTTATTTTTGAAATTATTGTAATTTCATTAAATATTTCCCAATTACATGTCAAAAATTTTAGACGATTATACATGTGATTTCATGCAAAACATATTTCCATATTAACCATGTTGCAAAAGAAGATACAAGCAAAATAAAATAATAAAAATATAGAACATGTTTTTAAAAATATGGTTCAGTCTGCATTCAGGGTTTATCAGTTTTCTCTCTGAAGATGTATAGCATTTTTCATCATGGATCTTTGGAATTATCTTGGATCATAGTCTCGATCAGAGTAGCTAAGTTATTCACAGTTGATCATACAAAATTGCTTTTACTGTGTACAATGTTTTCCTTGTTCTGCTCACTTCACTTTGTGTGCGTTCATATAAGTCTTTTTAGGTTTTTCTTAGAGAATCTTGCTCATCATTTTTTTTTTGTCTTTTTGGAGGGGGGAAGGCAGGACAATTGGGGTTAAGTGACAAGTCACTTAACTAGTGACAGCTAGTAAGCTGTTAAGTCACAGCTAGTAAGTGTTAAGTGTCTGAAGCTGGATTGAACTCAGGTCCTTCTAACTCTAGGGACGGTGCTCTATTCACTGTACCACCGAGCTGCCCCATTCATCATTTCTTATAGCATAATATATGGAATATGATTGTGATGGAATACTACCGTATTCCATCACAATCAAATACCACAACTTGTTCAGCCATTTCCCATTTGATTCATATCTCTTCAATTTCCAATTCTTTGCCACTGCAAAAATAACTGCTATCAGTGTTTTTGTACAAAGATCCTTTTACCCTTCCATTGATCTTTTTTGGATAGAGATCTAGTGACAGTTGGGTCAAGGAATATGCACAGTTAAACAGATTTTTCAAGGAGTTTTACCAAGATATAGGAGGATAGCAGTAGGTTTATAGTAAGTCTGAAAATGCATATCCTTAAGACAAGTCCCTTAAATAATAAATTTCTTACAGAGAAAGTGATTTCACCTGAAACATTATAGTAGGGAAGGGAAGGTTTTTAAAATCATATCATGTTTAAATATGATAGCTCATAATTAGCACTGACCTGGATGGGAGTTTGCACCCACCACCACCACCACCAAAGAGTCCTGGTGAGATCACCACATTCCCATTGTGTAACAATGGTAGAAACCAACAAGTATCACTTTATCACCCTGAGTAGGATTAAAATGAGCAAAGCTTTCTGTTTAAACTCTAGAAACTGGCAAACAGAGACACCATTCCTGTCATTTCAATTTTGAGAGACTTTACAGTTTAATTGAGTGAAGCATGAATTAGCAGAGAGGGCATAGAGAAAAAAGAAAATGACGGCATCCTCTATGAAGGAGTAAAAGCTGCCCAGACAACAAAAACCATCCTGTTTTTCATGACTGAAAACTAGAGCAGTGGACAAGAGACAGTTCAGCTACAAAGTGCTTCTAGTATTAATGAGCATTATTCTTAACAAGCCTCATAGAAATGGCTTTTCAGGGTGATGATGTTGCTTTGTTTACTAACCAGATATTAGAAATAAGTTGCTTATCCCAAAGAGATCAAAGATAGAAATATTGTGTTTACAGAAAAAGACTCTTGACCACACTTTTTGGAGTAGCAAAGAACTAGAGTCAAAGTAGATGTCCATTGATGGGAGTGTGGCTAAACAAACTGTGGTACATATATGGAATATCATTGTACCATAAGAAATCATGAGAATGGAGAATTCAGAGAAGCAATGGAAAACTTATATGAACTGATGCCAAGTTAAGTAAGCAGAACCAGAAAAGCAATATATACAATAACTACAACATTGTAAGTGGAAAGAAAGAAAGGAAGGGAGGAAGGAAGAAAGGAAACAGAATGCTATGTAATTTTAATGACTAAATTCAGTCCTGAAGAAGAGATATGAGAATATGCCTCCCTCCGTTTTATTCAGAGATAAGGAACTATTGGTATAGAACACTGAATATATGATAAGACTTGGTTTATGTTTTGGTGAGTTTTGCTGATTTTTGCTATAGGGGATGGATCTCTAGTTTGGGAGGCTGGGAGAGACAAACTGAGAAATGATTATGTAAAAGCAAAAGCTATATTTTAAAATTCAAGTTTAAAATTTTTTTAAAAAAATAAGTACATCTTTGCATCTTCCATTCCCCTTTCCATAAGGACTAGACACCATTAATTTGTCCCATTTCAAAAATTCTCTTATGCTGTTTGCATAAAGCCCTCAAGTCCTTTATTAAATGATGTATGTTGAATTTGGTTGGATACTATAGCCACATCTCAACTAATGAATACTTAACTCCAAAGAATAGCTATCAGTTTGATATTTACAGAGTTGGAAGGAGGATCAGTGATTCCATTCCTCTTTTAAAAAAAAGGCACAGTGAGAAAATTATACTTCAGTTGGCATTGAGAATTCATCAGTTCTTTCTGGATAGTGTTTTTCCATCTAGTCCTTTGAAATATACTTGGATCATTGTATTGATCAGACCAACCAAGTCTTTCAAAGTTGATCATTACTACAACATTGCTGCTACTGTGCACAACAATCTCCTGGTTCTTCTCAATTTGCTTTGCATCAGTTCGTATAGGTCTTGACATGTTGTTGTTTTTTTCCTGAAACCAACCCCCTCGTCATTTCTTATAAGGACAGTAGTACTTCATCACAATCATATGCCACACCTTGTTTAGCCGTTCCCTGATTGATGAGCATCCCCTCAATTTCCAATTCTTTGCCAGCACAAAAAGAACTGCTATAAATATTTTTATACATATAGTTCCTTTCCTTTTTCTTTGATCTGTGGAATACAAACCTAGCAGTGGTATTGCTGGGTCACAAGGTATTCACAGCTTTATAGCCCTTTGAGTCACAATTCCCAGTAGTTCTCCAAAACGTTTAGACTGGTTCACAACTCCACTAATGATTCATTAGACTGCCTATTTTCCCTCATCCCCGCCGACGTCTGTCATTTCTGATAGGTATGGGGCGGTTCCTCAGAGTTGTTTTAATTTGTATTTCTCTAGGCAATGGTGACATAGAGCATTTTTATGTGACTATATATAACTTTAACTTCTTCTTCTGAAAACTGCCTGTTCATATTCTTTGACCGTTTATCAACTGGGAAATGGCTCTAATTTTTATAAATTTTGCTTAGTTCCTTATATATTTGAGAAATGAAGCCTTTATCAAAGAAACTTATAAAATTGACATTGTTTTGTTGTTTACAATATCTTTTAGCAAAATGCAATTTTTCTGCTCATCTCTTTTTTTCATTTTGTTTCCCTGAGATTATGATTGCTACCCCTGCCTTTTTTATTTCAGCTGAAGCATGACAGATTCTGCTCCAACTCTTTATTTTCACTCTATATGTCTCTTTCTGTTTCAGATGTGTTTCTTGTAAACAACAGATTGCTGCATTCTGGTTTCTAATCCATTCTGCTATCCACTTCTCTTTTATGGGTGAGTTCATCCCATTTATATTCATAGTTATGATGACTAAATGTATACTTCCTTTAATTCTATTTTCTTCTGTTAATCTTCTCTATTTTTTTATCCTGTCCCTCCTCAAAAGTCTGTTTTGCTTCTGATAACTGCCTCCCTTAATCTGCCTTTCCTTTTATCATTTCTCCCCCACAGCCCCATATCTCTTATCCCCTTCACCTCCTATTTTCCTATTGGCTAAGATAGATTTCTACGATTTCTACACCCGACTGAGTGTGTATCTATATTCTTCCCTCTTTGAACCAATTCCAATGAAAGTGAGTTTCAAGCATTACCTTCTACCTCCTCCTCCATTTACCCCTCCACTATAAAAGCTCTTCTTCATGTGCCTCTTTTACGTGAGAAAATGGTGCCCCATTTTACCTCTCCCTTTCCCCTTCTCACAATGCATTCCTCTTTCTCATTTTTTTTGAGATCATCCCAACATAACTGACTTACATTCATGCCTTCTGCCAATATAGACTACTGCTAACTGCCCTAATAATGAAAAGTTCTTAGGAGTTGCATGTATCATCTTCCAATATATGAATGTAAATAGTTTGACCTTAATAAAGTCCCACATGATTACTTTTTCATATTTACCTTTTTATGCTTCTTTTTAGTCTTGTGTTTGAATGTCAGGTTTTCTATTCAGTTCTGGTCTTTTATCAAGATTCATTAAATTTATCAAAATTCATTAAATAACCATTTTCCACCTGAATAATTATACTCAGTTTTCCTGGGTAGAATATTGTTGGTTGTAATCTTAGCTCTTTTGCCTTCCAAAATATCATCCCATGACCTTCACTCCTTTAATGTGGAAGCTGCTAAATCTTGTGTGATACTAACTATGGTTTCATGATATTTGAACTGTTTCTGGCTGCTTGCAGTATTTTCTCCTTTACCTGGGAGCCCTGGAATTTGGCTATAATGTTCCTGGGAGTTTTCACTTGAGGATCTTTTGTAGGAGGTAATTGATGGTTTCTTTCAATGTCTGTTTTGCCTTCTGGATCTACAATATCATGACAGTTTTCATTGACAATTTTTTGAAATATGATATGTAGGCTCTTTTATAAATTGTGGTTTTTAGGTAGTCTTTATCTCTTTTCAGTCTGTTTTCCAGGTCAATTGTTTTACTGATGAGATATTTCATATTTTATTCTACTTTTTTTTCATTCTTTCTACTTTATTATATTGTTTCTCAGTGTCTCATGGAGTCATTATCTTCCACTTGCCCAACTCTAAATTTTAAGGAATTATTTTCTTCAGTGAGCTTTTGTACCTCTTTTTCTATTTGGCTAATTCTGCATTTTAAGTAGTTATTTTCATCAATTAAGTTTTGTACCTACTTTTCCATTTGACCTAGTCTGCTTTTTAAGGAGTTTTCTTTAGTGAATGTTTATGGCTCTTTTACTACTAGGCCAATTCTGGGTTGGTTTTTTTTAAGGTGTTATTTTCTTCTATTTTTTTTGTGCCTCTTTTACCAAGCTGTTAATTCTCTTTTCATAATTTTCTTGTGTCACTCTCATTTTTTCACCCGTTTTCCTTCTAGCTCTCTTATCTCTTTCTTTAACACTTCTAAGAATTCTTGTTGGGGTTGGGTCCAATTAATATTTTTCTTTGAGTGTACAGTATGATTATTTAAGCTCCCATGCTTGCCTGTATTTATAATGACTTACATTCTTCTTTTTTTTTTTGTCTTTTTTTTGGAGGGGGGAAGGCAGGATAGTTGGGGGTCCCACGGTCACACAGCTAGTAAGTGTTAAGTGTCTGAGGCTGGATTTGAACTCAGGTCCTCCTGACTCCAAGGCTGGTGCTCTATTCACTGTGCCACCTTGCTGCCCCAATGACTTACATTCTTAAAGTACTTTGAGATTTACAAAACAACTTCTTCATATACTGTAGCAGCAAGCACCCCAGCATACCCAGGATGGCTGCCAGCACAGGTTCTTTGATCTGCTTTACTAAAGGAAAGCAACTCAAAAAGGGTTAACAATCTTAGTTTAATCAAACAAACATATGTCATTTACCTAGTTCAGGGGGAAAAGTTAGCACCCTGAACTTTAGAGAATACAAACACAAGTTACAAGCAGACAAAAATACAGACAGAGAAAATAACACAGTTCAACAGACCAACAGACCGGACTTCTCTCTGTCTGACCATCACATACATACAGCTGGTTACCAGCCAGGGAAACACCAACATCTGAGTTTTCAAAGCCGGGGGGCTCAAAGGCTGCCCAGAGTCTCATCTGGTCAAATCACACAACTCTTCCCAAAGTGAGCCCCAAAGCAAAACCTCACCTCAGAGGTATATAGCCTTCTCCAGGGTCAGAGAACATCACTTGTGACCCACTGCCCAAACACAAAGTAACAAGGTGTGGGCATTCCTGACAAACAAGCCTTCTACCACAGGCTCCATGTGACCACATTCAGCCTATTAGAGGACAGAATTTATTTTCAATTCAGGAAAGGTCCTCAAATTCACCTAAGCCTATTAAGGGGCAGGGAAGATCTTCAAATTCCTACTATTACCATTATATATACCTACCTCACAGGATTATATTATCATCTCCATTTTACAGATTGGTAAATTGGGTCTTCTTACATTGCTAAAATGACTTGCCTGTGGTCACATAGCAGATTCCAGAATCAGAAGACCTGAATTCCAATTCTGACTCCCAGTTCAGTGTTCTTTCCATTACACCCCATTACACATTGCTTCATTATTTCAAAGAGTCATTCCTCCACTGACTCATATCACAATCACTGCCAGTATAGTATATTGGAAAAAATATATTTAGTAGAGTCAGAAGGTGATAGATTTAGAAATAGAAGGAACCCTAGAAACTATCCAGTTCACCCCTCTTATAGATGAGGAAACTTAGGCTGAGAGAATAGTTAGGTCATTTGACTAGGGTCATACAACTAGTATCCAAAGCAGGATACAAACTCAGCTCTTCCCAGCTCTCAGCCTAGGACTCTATCCCCTGTTACCACCCTGCTGCCCCTGGATTTAAATCCTTGCTCTGCTATTTCCTATATCTCTGTGACAGTGGTGTCATTAATCTCTCTGGGCCTCAATTCCCTTATCTGTAACATGAGGTCGGCCTGGTTGATCTCTAAGGTCCCTCCAGGCTCTAAATCTCATGTTTCTTTCACATTTTAGCAGACAATCATAGGATCATAAATTTAGAGCCAACAGAGATCTGAGAGATCACTTGGTGTAACTCCTTCATTTTACAGATGAGGAAGCTGAGGAAGCTACAAACGAAGAAGCAAACATGGTGAGTGACAGAGCCAGGATTTTTAAATCAGGTGCTCTAGCTCCAAATTCAGCATTCTCTCCGCTATACCATACTGCTTTGCATAGCTATAGCCTTCATCTCCTCCCAGCCAACCTTCTGATGGACAGCCCCTTTGCACTCATCCAGTCTGGTCCTCAGGCAGCAGAAACAGCTTCTCAACTGGCTTGTTCATGAAGACGTTTAAGCTTTGTAGGACACGCCGGAGGTGTCTGCATTGTATCTTTACAAAGAGAGAAATCTAAACTATGCTTTTAGACCAGGCTGTATTTCTTTTATTTTGATGGGTGATTTAAATTCTTCAAGACATAAGCAAAAGCAACATGATCAGAGTAGATAATGAGCAACGTTTTTAAGTGGCACAATTCACAGCATGGCACTTTCTAAATCTGATTCAGATGTACAAACATTTATCTTTCAAATCCAAATTGTGTAATTGCCACAAAGCACTGAAGGAATGTGTCTATGCAATGCCACCAGCCAACTAGACAAGAACTCCATTCAGTGCTTACTCAGTTTTTTTTTCCTCTTTCAGCACTTAAGTCAAGGATACATAGGAAAAGGAGAATTCCACAGGTGTTTTTAGGAAAAGGAAAGCCTTCACTGGTTGTCAGTCAAGATAACTGTCACGATTAGACATATTCCACAAGATTCTGGGTCCCGTGCCCAGAAAACCAAGCCAATTTCTGGCTGGCTGTCCTCTGACTTGTGTCAGTATCCCTAAAGAAGAAAATCTAAACATAATATCAGTTCTGCATATTTGATTTTTCAATTAATTTACATGTCATTTGTATTAATACCTTTTGTTTTTACATCACTTTCATATCCAAATATTTTAGTCCTCCCTCTGCTACCTAGCCAATGATCCCTTATAATAGACTTGGAAAGAAAGGGAAAAAATGGTGATCCAACAAAACCCACCAATACTCCAATCAGTCCTCTTGTAGTAAGCATTGTACTAGGTATAGAGGATATAAAGACACACGTGAAACAGTCCCTGCCCTCAAGGAGTTTACATTAGACCATATATACTTCAAAAATATATACACAAAACATACTAAACAACTACAAGGTAACCTTGGAAGGGAGAAACACTAGGAGCTAAGGGGGACCAGGAAGGGCCTCTTGCAGAAGGTGGCACATGAGCTGAGTTGTAAAGAAAACCAGGGAATACAAGAGGCAGAGGCGAAGAGAGAGTAAAGTCCAGGTATGGTGGCTAGCCAGTGAAAAAAGGATGGAGACAAGAGCCATGTGTTAAGAACAGCAAGAAGACTAGTTTGACTAGACCACAGAATTCATAGAGGGGAATAAGAGGTAATAAGGCTAGATAGATAAGATAATATGATAATGATAAGATGGGAATGTCCTACTAGCATGTAAAAAGCTTTAAATGCCAAACAGAGGAGTTTATACTTGATCCTAGAGGTAATATGGAACAAGTGGAATTTATTAAGAAAGATGATGGTATAATCAGATATGTGCTTTCTGTGAAATAACTTTTGGGTGGAAGATGAAGTTGAGTGGGGAAGAGTCCTGAGGCAGGGAGACAAATTAGGAGTCTATTGCAATACTTAAATGAGAGGTGATGAGGGCCTGAGCTAAAGGGTGGCTGGGTGAATTGAGACAAGGGGATAGATATAGATATAGGTAGATAGAGATATACACGCACATGTATATGTATATATACTCACACATATACACATGTATATACATACACATGCATATATATATGTGTGTGTATGTCTGTGTGTGTGTGTATATATAGATAGATAGATAGATAGATACATATATATAAGATTTGGCAACTGACTGGCTATGTGGAATGAGTGAGAATAAGGAGTTCAGGATAACATTGAAGTTGTAAACCTAGATAACTAGAAAGATGCTAGTTACTGAGAGAGCAATTGGGAGGTTTGAAAAAAGGAGAGTGGGGCTTGGGGAGGGGGTTCAGTTTTATACATGTGGAGTTTGAGATGTCTATATAGTACATCCAGTTTGAAGTGCTAACAGGCAGCTGGTGATGTAGTGGAGCTTAGGAGAGACACTGGGACTTGATATATAGTTATAGGAGTCACTTGCAGAGAAATGATAACACATTCTCTCACAGCAGTAGTCTCCCACCTCTTTGAAGATAGAAAGGAGATTCTTTTCCTTGTTTTTCCTCTGGGATTAAGTTTGATCATCATAATTGTGCATTGTTCAGTTTTCCAGTTCTTCCAGTCAAATGGGCCCTTACTATGTATCAGGCATTGTGCTAAGTACTGGGGATAAAATTACACTGTCTCTGCCCTCCAGAAGCTTACATTCTAATGGGAGAGACAACACATAAGTAACTATGTACATAGAAGATACTCCATAGAGTAGATGGAAGGCAATCTCAGAGAAAAGCTAGCAGGATGAGGCAGGTAGAGAAAGAAGAAAAATTTGAGCTTGAAGTTGGGGAATCTAAGAGACAGAGGGAAGGAGGGAGAGCTTTCCAAGCATGGGGGGAACCAAGAAAAGGCATGGCATTGAAAGATGAAATGTCATGTGTGATGAACAGAAAATAGCCCAGTGTAACTGGATCATTGAGTGCATGGAGTGGAGTAAAGGGTCAGAAGACTGGAAAGGTAGAAAGGGGCCAGGTTGTAAAGGGATTTAAATGCCAACTGACTTTACAGCTACCAGAGTTTATCAAGTAGGCTAATGATGTAGTCAGGCTGCACTTTAGGAAAGTCACTTTGGCAACTGAGTGGAGAATGGATTGCAATGAGAAAAGATAAGGCAAGGGAACCAATAAGAAGGCTATTGCAGTAGTCCAGGTGAGAGGTGATGAGATTTATGCAACTGGCTGTAATGAATGACCTGTGCTTTCACAGATGGCGTCTGGCACAAGACTGGCAAAGGGTTAAAAAAAAAAGGGCTGCACAAACAATATTACAATATGCTGCCTTGAAATACCCTAATTATAGAGAACCCTTAAGATACTATGCAGATTAAAGAGGCTGATTCGCATAAAAACACCCATGATGTTCAAATAACTGGTTGGCTGGAGCTGAGCTCTAATAAATTACTATGTTTTGATAGCAAAATAAAGCGAGGTTGCAAAAATTTCGCAGGGCAGGTGACAGAAGTCATGTTAAAATCTAAGTATTCTCAAATTGCAGGAAATTACAGTAAGCAGGATTTTGTGACTCTATTATAATCTTCCCTTGTCCACACACCCAGTGTTGGTATCCTATGATGGAAAAGATGGGCTGCTAGATGTTGCTGGTCTTTTGGCTTGAACTACTATGCTGGTCTGTTTGGAAGAGAGCCAGGCCACCCTAGGCCTGGAGCCAGGGGAATGGTCTTTCCTCCTTAAATTTTTCATAGAAATAATAATAGCTGCCAGCTGGCATTGATATAATGGCTCTAAAATTTGCAGAGTGCTTTACATATATTCTCTCATTCAAACCTCATATCAACTCTGTGAGCAAAGTGGTGCTACACATACCATCCTCTTCCTTTAGGAAGACTCAAGGAGTTTAAATAATTGCCCTTGATCAAACAGCTATTTTTATTAAATTATTAAACAGATATTATTATCAGAGGCAGGTTTGGATGTAGGGCTTCTCGATTCCAAATTTATCAACTATATCATGTTGCCTGGGCCTCACTTTTGTACATCTGTCCTGTCCCTTCTGTAATAGTAACTTATATACATGTCCTTCCCCTCAGATTGTATGTACTTAGACTTTATCCCCCAGTGCCTAGCAAAGGGTTTTCTAAATAAATGGTTGTTGGGTCAATGAATGAGAAGCAATCTCTTTATGTAAATAACATTTTTTTCCAATTACATGTAAAGACAACTTTCAACATTCATTTTTATAAGATACTGAGTTCCAAACTTTTCCCTATCCTTCCCTTTCCTTCTCCCTCCCCAGGAAATCAAGCAATCTGATATAGGTTACATGTGCAATTATATAAAACATATTTCCACATTAGAATGAGAAATAATCTTAAGGAACTAGAGAGATTGTTTAAGAATGATTTAGTAAGGTTTACTAAAGGTGTACCTGTTGACACAGCATTGCAGATAAAGACAAATAAAGTTTGGGGTCATTGGTTTCACCTGCCTGTTTCTAGGGTGAAATCTTGGACCCTCTGCTCTCTTGGCTGTTTTCAGCAGAAGTCTCAGCTGATCCTTCTAAATAATAAACACAACAACTAATATTTCAATTATGTCTTATGGTTACAAAACTCTCCATTATCTCATCTGATCCTCTTAAACATTGTAATGCAAGCAGGGCAAGGATTGTTCTATGCTATAGATGAGGAAACAGTCTCAGATGGAAAGTGACTTGTCCAAAGATCTCCTAATATGTGGTAGAACTGGAGTTCAGACCAAGGTCTTCTGCCTTCCAGTTCAGTGTTTTGCCTATCTCACTGTACCGTCCCCGCAAAGAAGTGAAAATACAGCTTTTGAAGAAGGCTTCACCCTTCCCAAACTAGTTCTCCCACTGTAGTCCCCTCAATTTCCATTCTTCTTAGCTCAGATTCCTGATCTATCTTGAATTATGTTCAGGGTCAGATGCTTCCTCAAAGCAAATTGGATATGTGGTTTCTTTGAGCCACTGAAGACCATTTGTGATCCACTATCACAGATTTGTCCAAGTTATTCCTTATAAACCTGCTCTGGGGAGACCAGAAGGACTTAGAAGCATTAAGCAGCCCTTTGACTA
This sequence comes from Pseudochirops cupreus, assembly GCA_028627135.1. Lineage (NCBI taxonomy): Eukaryota > Metazoa > Chordata > Mammalia > Diprotodontia > Pseudocheiridae > Pseudochirops > Pseudochirops cupreus. Next base: position 202,432,708 of record CM053581.1, on the reverse strand, counting down.
GAGAGAGTTTTGCCTTTAATTCCTATGCCATGGATATGGTGCTTTCATCCACATGGATAAGGAGGTTTAACTTGAGTTTGCCTAGAAGGAACTCCTGGGAATCAGGGAACCTGTTTTCTCATTCCCTGTAACTGGCTGCATGATCTCTAAAGGATCACTTCATTTTTCCAAGCCTCATTTTCATCCTCTGCTTTCTAAAATTCTATGATTCATTCCTTCATTCAAGCATCTATTGTATACAGATCAAACGAGATAGTAGATGAAAAGTAACTCACTACATAAATGCTAACTCCATTACAAAGACAGCACTCTGCTAGGTATTCCAGAGATGCAAAGTTTACTTAGCACAAGGCCCTTGCCCTCTAGTCTCAAAAGGAACGAAACACACATGGCTGGGATATGCAATGTTACACCATTAATACTGTAGAGAGGAGCAAATGAATTCACTTTGTTTTCTTACAGGATGGGGGAAGGACCAAACTGTTGGAAATATGTGCCCTCTAGTGGCTGTTCTCAATTTTGTGGCCCTTTATCAAAGGAAGGCAGGCCTAGCTTATGTGAGAGGGACACTGGGGAGAGGAAGGGAGTGAGATGAAGGGAAGCCGTGGCTAGCATTGACATTAACTCCCATTTGCAGCACTGTTGGTCTGGGTGCTAATGAACAACCTCAAGAATGTGATGTGTGGCCCTCTTCTGAGGCCGAGAGTTTCTTAAACATCTGCGAACAAGGAGTTCTGTAGCCAAGAGAGTATGGCAGAAAGGAGAGTCCAGATGTCAGACACTAAGCTCAAGGACTAACGGGGACCATCGGAGTCTGACCATCTCATTTTACAGCTGTGGAAACTGAGACCCAGAGCCTTTCTTAGAGCACGAGAGTGATAATCTTCAACAGAAAAACATTAGGATCTTAACTCTAACACGCTGAGTTTAGAATTTGTTGTTGTTCAGCCATTTCAGTCATGTCCAACTCTTTGTGACACCATTTGGGGTTTACATTGCATTGCAACTGAACTAAAAGACCAAACATTTTATAAAATCAAAAGATTTTAGACCTGGAAAAGATCTTAAAGAACTTATCCAGTCTGACTCCCTCATTTTACAGAGAAGAAAAATGAGGCCCAGAGAGGAGGGATGACAGCCCAAAGACATGAGAGGCCAAATTGGACCTAGGACCTCATTCTCCAGCCTTATTGATAATTTAATGTCCTTTCCACCCCTCCTCAAATTTTCCCAGAACATTTTATCGATGTCCTTTCTTTGCAGTTATATTCTACTTCGTGTCATATTTATTTGTGTATCTGCCATCTCAGCCCTTTTAGATTAGAAGTTCCTTGAGAACAGGGACTGAACCATGCTTTAGATCTCTCTCCATATCCTAAAAGAGGTATAGGAGGTATAAGCATTTACAATGGCTTAACACGTAATAGGAGGGTTTTAAAAATTGAATTCCCTCTCACCAAAAATAGAATTTTTTAATGGGGATAATTAAAAAAAAATCTTAAGGATAACACAGTTCCAGTTCAGAGACAGACAGAGAGAAACAGACACAGAGAGAGAGAGACAGAGAAAGACAAAGAGAAAGAGAAGTGAATTGTGAAACAGAGAATAAACCGCATTGCTGGTGTACCCTGAAAGCAGCAGCTTGTTACCCCAACATGTCCAGTTTCCTTTGCAGATACAGGACAACACAGTTTACTGCTGCTTCTTGGAGCCCAGCCCCAGAGGAAGCAGTTACTCACCCTGAGACTTGTTTAGGCTTATTAAGCTGTTTAATAGAAGAATTCCCCCTTAACAAATTTTTTGTTTGTTTTCTACTGTTGTTTTTTTTTTATTTTTTGCTTTTTCCAAATTTCATAGGATAAGCTTAAAGACTTAATCCTAAATGCTTCTTTCATCTTCTCAGAGATTCGAGACGGAGAGCACTCAGTAAATAAGCTTCCTGGTTGTTCTCTGTTTACTGTAATTATGCTTTCCTTGTGTATTCAGAGTCTGTTCTTTGGATATCTGACCACAGCTATTTCCTTTTCACATGTTACAGAGGTGTAGGCTCCCAACAGAGCTCATTGCTATATGCCTGGCCTAAGCATGCATGTGCACACATGTGCGCAAACAAGTGAACACACACGCAGGCACACACGTGCACATACACATATTCACACACAGAGGCAGAATCTCCTCTGATGATGACATCAAACTACTTATATCAAGCTCTGGAACACTGCAGAGCCTCCTCTGTGAGCTCTATAATCACAGGAGAGAGTTAAGCTTAATTATCCACACAGGAAAAACCAAGTGGATGAGAAATGTTTATTATCCTGTTGATCATAGTCTATTGGAGGGACAAGAATAAAAAATAATGATATTGATACAGAGCCTTAAGGTTTGTAAAGTACTTTATATAGATTATTTCATTTGAGACTTACAACAGCTTTATGGGAAGATGGGTAAACTGTGGGTAAATCTAAGTAAGTCTACCCTTGTAGGTAGATTTATTTTCCAAATGAAGAAATTGAGACTCAGAGAGGTAAAGTGACTTGCCTCAGAGTGTCTTTAAGTCTCTGAAGTAGGATTTGTACCCAATTCTACACCAAGTCCAATGTTTAAACCAATACACTATGAATGGATTTAACAAACATTAAAAAAGAGACAAGAGCAGTACCCTCCCTCTACCCTTTGATTTATTTACTTATTTATTTTAAGAAATAATGAACATCACTGAAAGTTAATAATCTAGTTATCTATCCTCCAGAACAAAAGATTTTAGTACTCCAAAGAACCTCCTTGGAAATTAACCTCAAAGAGTTGGCCAACCTTCCTTTTTTCATTAGCACCTTAAAATGTTTTTTTTTCTTTAAGTAGTACCATGCATTTAGAAAAAAAATCTATGATTTTTCATTAAAATATAGTTTTTAAAGCATATATACATTATATATGTATGTATATATATACATATATATATCCATTATATAATTACCCATTTTATTACAAATAGCTTTATAGCCTTATTTCATTTGATACTCATAACAAACCTATGAAGGCAACAATTTATATAGTACTTTTGTCATTTACAAAGATATGTGTGTGTATATGTATGTATGTATTATATTTCTCAGTCATTTCAATTGTGTCCAACTCTTTGTGACTCTACTTTGTGTTTTTCTTGGCAAAGATACTGGAGTGGTGTGCCTTCTCCAGCTCATTGTACAGATGAGGAACTAAGACAAATAGGGTTAAGTGACTTGCCCAAGGTCACACAACTAGTAACTGTCTGAGGCAATATTTGACCTCAAGAAGATGGGTCTTCCTGACTTTGGGCCTGACTCTATCCACTGTACCACCTAGCTATCCTAAAGATATACACATACATATAAACATAGATACAGGTATAGACATAGATATAAAAACTTATTTGGCGTGGCAACCCTACCAGACAGCTATTATTATCCCCATTTTATAGATGAAGGAAATGAGGTTCAGGGGCCTAAACTACTTGCTAGGGTCATGCAGTTAGTAAGTAGTGTCTTAGGGCCCTTCCAAATCCAAGTGCTATGGTCCTGTGATTGAATAAGCTTTAGGGCCAGCACTTCAACTCGAATCCAGAGCCAACAATCCTTCTACTCACTCCCTTGTTGCTGTTCTAATTCATTAGCAGCAGAACCAGGAATTAGAAAGAGCCAAAGTCTCCTGACTCCTGATCCGATGTAATCCCCCCAGCGTACACAGACTCACACGTAGACCCACATCGGGCTACCCTTGACTTGGCAGAAGGGGAAATTGTAATATTTTGTTTTTAACTCTCCCGTGGTCTCCCTACATTGAGTGTCCAGTGTCCGGCATCCACAGTTCTCACCCGCCCTCTCTGGGTTCCAGTGCTAGCAGTTTTTATAGTATGAATGTTTTCATTTAATAAAAAGTTATAGGTGTCATCAGTGAACACACAGAATTCAAGGACATGTGGCAAGTGACAAAGATTAACAGAGCAGGAAAATGATGTGTTCTTTGGAGTTAAGAAAACGGTTCAAAGAAACAAACGGTTATTTAATACTTGATGTATGCAACATGCTAGTCACTGGGAAACAGGAGGATGGGGAAGACAAGGTCACCGCCTGCAGGGATACCATCCTGGAATAATGGTAACAGAATGCCAAATGAGCTAATAATACAAAAGCAATCATTTATATTGCTCCATAGAGTTTGCAAGGCACTTTATAAAGATTATCTTCTTTTATCCTTCTAACAACCCTGCTGTCATTATACTCATTTAATAGATGAGGAAACTAAGGCCAGCAGAGGTTCAATGACTTGTCCAAGGTCACATTGCTGAGACAGGACTTGAACTCAGGGTCCCTGACCAGTGCTCTCTTTACTCCACCAGTTTGCCTACAGGTTACTTTTGTTAGGTACTTTGCAACTGTAAAACATTATATGTGTCCATTATTGTTATTAGCAACAATTATAATAATAATAAACACCTTAACACTTTATACTTTTCAAAGCACTTTGCTTTGCATGCTCTCATTTTTATAGGAACTGTGAGTAATGAACCAAGGCTGCTGTATAAATAAAAGCATTCTTCTGTATTGTCCTACAATCTAAATATTAGTCTCTTACAAGGAAGGCTCTGCCTACTAATGTTATGATTTACCGTTGATGGATGGTATGGCTTTATCTTTCCAGCGTCTTCTGTTCTTTTCTTGGATGTTGGAAGTTTCTTCTTGGCTATAGGCTGGCATCAAGGGCCTGAATTTAGACTTTCAGGAACCATGACATTGACTGTACATCCCTCTTAGCATTCCGTGGTAGATAAAGCATGTGCCAGGAACTCTGGGAATATATCGATTTCTGTCGTCTGTGTCCTCCTGCTCTTGCCCCATTACATCTGGGTTGAGCCCGCATCTGGAAGAAAACCGGCTGTGGAAAGGAACCAAAGGAGAGGTGATTGGAATTACTGTGGGCCACCTCCCCTTCTAATTAAAAGTTAATAGCTCACTTTTAAAAAACGAATTTTTTTCAGTCAATAAAATTTGCCCTCTAGAATGGCTTCCATTTATGTAGGACTCTTCCACTGAAGTCCCTCCCTTCCTTCCAGACCCAGCTCAGGTGCTGCTTTCTCTGTTGGGACTTCCTGACATTCCCTTCCCCACCCCCTACCCCATCAAAATGAACAAAGACTCAGACTTAGAGCCAGACACAATCTTAGGAGCCAAGTAAGTAAAGTCCCTCAATTTATAGACAAAAGAGAAAAGTGAAGCCCAGGCCGGTTACATGGCATTCCCAAAGCCACTCTTCCCCAAATTTCTCACGGTACTTTGCCTTTTGTATACATAGTACATGTTGTATTTCCACACGCGCATGCACACACACACATACACACACACACACACACACGTCATTAAGTTTAATAAGCTCCTCAAGAGCAGTGACTCATTTTTTCACCTTGAAATCCCAGCTCAGGATCTTGTACATAGTAGGTGCTGAGAAAAATGTTTGCTGAATTGTTGAATAGTTGTTCAGTCTTGTCCAATTCTTCATGATCTCATTTAGGCTTTTCTTGGTAAAGATACTGGACTCATCTGCCATTTCCTTCTCCAGCCCACTGTACAGATGAGGAAACTGAGGCAAACAGCGTTAAATGATTTGCCCAGGATCCCACAGTATCTGAGTTCGGATTTGAACTCAGGAAGATGAATCTTCCTGACTCCAAGCATGGCGTTCTGTGCACTGTGGCGCCACCTAGCTGTCATTTGTCAAACTGACTTATGTACAAATCGTTCTGTACAACAAACCTATGAGGCAGGTCAGCATTATCCCATTATCCTTCTTTTACAGATGAAGAAACCAAGGCTCACCCAGGATACATAACTCAGAGATGTCAGAGCTGTGACTTTGATGCAGGGATTCTGCTACCAACATGCCGTCATACTTTCCACTGTGCCATTCTGAGTCTCCAGACAAAGACCCCCTCCATACTCCACCCCCCCCAAAAAAAATAAGTTAGAGAAATGGGAACTGGCCTATTGGGGGGAAAGAGGAGTCCTCTTAGCAATGAATATGTATGTGTATGTGTAAATATATGTGTAAGTATACATGTAAATGTGTGTATGAGTATGGATATAACTATGTTGCCTCAGTTTCCTCATCTGTCAAATGAGCTGGAGAAGGAGGCGGCAAGTCACTCCAGTATCTTTGCCAAGAAAACCCCAAATGGGGTCACAAGGAGTCAGACATGACTGAAATGACTGAACAACAACATGGATATGGTGTATGGATACATATATGTAAATGTATACCATATGAGTATGTATAGATATATGAATATTTGTAAATGAGTATGAGTATAGATGTGTACATTACATGTAAATATATGTGTGCATGTGTGTAATTTTATATTAGTGTATCTGTATACATGTATATACACACTTGTGTATTGTATATGTATGGGTGTGTTGGTATGTGTATGTGTACATGTAGATGAATATGTGTCTCTACATACAAAAATATATGTGTACATGTATGTGGGTAAGTATAGGCGTGTATATCTGTATCTATGTATTTGAACCATGTATGCATATGTAGATACACACATACATATATACAGACATGTCTGTTTGTATGTGTCAGAACTATACATGCCTGTGTAGATGTGAGACTCTATGATCCACACTTTCCCTCCAGGAAAGATGACCTTGTTGCAAAACAGAAATTCTAGACTCCTTTATGCAAAGAAAGGATTTGAAGAGCTGTCATGTGGAAAAGGGATGATGTTTGCCTGGCTGGGCACCAGAAGAAAGAATTAGGAATAACAGCTGGAGTTTGCACAGAGATAGCCTTAGCTTAATGTCCAGAAATAGCTTCCTAAGAGCCAGAGCTATCTCCAAGTGAGGATGGACTGTTTGAGAAGGCTGTGGCTTCTCTATAACTGGGCACCTTCAAACAGACGCTGAATGATCACTTGTCAGAGTGTAGAATATAAGATCCTTGGAAGCAAGGGCTGTTCTTGGTTTTGTCTTTGAATTCTTAATACCCAGCATATAGGAGGTGCTTAATGGAATGAGTCAGGAGCATTTTTTAACATTACAACTTCTCAGACACTATGCTAAGTGCTCAAGTACAAAGACAAAGGCAGGGAAGGCCTTAGCAGCTGAGGGCAGAGGGAAAGTCTACAGCAGCTGAAGGGGCCCAAGGCTTCACAGAGGCAGAGGGGAGCAAGGACAAGGTGAGATGTCTGATAGGGTGCATGGAAGAAAGCCATGTGTCAGAAGGCTGGAACAACAGGGAGGGGCTTTGGTGTTTAAATGCCAAACAGTTTATATATATTATATTGGATCTTGGGGGTAATAGGGAGTTGATGGAGGCTATTGAACAGCAGAGTGCAATGCTCAAACCCACACTTTAGGAAGGGTCTTTCAGCAGCCATGTGGTAGATGGATTGGACTGGGGAGGAACTTGAGGGAAGAAGACCAGTGCATAGGTGATTTATGAATAAATGGATTTAAGAGGCTCATCAGGAAGCCTAAGAAGCTTATCATGCAGGTAGACTTCCTTGTCAATGAATATTTAAGCTGTGCTCATTTTTTCTGTTTTTATGAATTTATTTTAAATTTACTTAAATACTCAAACTTAAATACACAATAAGAAAAGAAAGAGACATAGTGTAAAATTAAATACTAAAAATTAAGTACACAGCAGAACATAAGAGAGGATGCAAAATGTATGGCAAGAAAGTCTATATAATAAATACCACACATTGTGTTGAGAGTTGGCCGTCTTTTCTTTGCTTCCTTATAAGTTTTCTATTGCTCTCTGCTGGACACTTTCTACTTTGTTCTTTTTTCCCCCTAACTCCCCACCCTTCCCAAGAAGGCTACGATTAAGCATGGTGATGCAAGTGTACACACACACACACACACACACACACACACACACACACCCCTACACACATACATATACACATAGTACATACATGTACATATATTTAGATATCTCTAATCATACTCATATATAGACATTTACATTCATAGGCATCTACGTAAGACCATACTATACTTACTTGTTCTTCGTTTCTCTGAGGGCGGATAACATCTTCTTTCATAGGTCCAAGTCTTTCTACATTTTTCTAAGTCCACCAACTCAGTATTTGCTATGCCACAGCAATATTCCAACCGTATACTGTCTGGTTATTTTAAATAGTCTAAAACAATACTGATTAATATGACTGGCATATATAGTGAAGTTTCTCTGTTTTTTTCTCTTTTGATTAAATATTTTAGCTTTCACTTTGAGCTGTACTTATTTTTCAGTAATGTTCTGATAGTGTGCGTTTGAGCATTTTGCAAAGCACACTGGATTTAGGTCTAGAAAACTTGGGTTTGAGTCTTGGCTATAAGACTTCCTAACTGTGTAGCTTTAGGAAAATAGATTAACTGCCCTGAACTTGTTTCCCAATCTGTAAAATTAAAGAATTAGAATCCATGAACTGGGGTCATAGAATTTAGAGCTGGAAAAGAGCATGATCTGGGTTCAGATCCCATCTTTAATAATTCCCGTGTGACGCTGGGTAAATCACTTAACTTCCTTGGCCTCATCTGTAAAGTGGGCTATATTCCAGCTTTGGATTTATTATTCTATGATCTAATTTCCCATCCTCGACTTACAAATAAAGAAACAGAAGCCCAGAAAAATTATGGGACTTGGCTTAAAGTCTTGCCAGTAGGAAGTCCTAGAACCAGAATTTGAATCCAGCCGCATAATTATAAAATCTAGTGCTCTGTACCATGCTGACAATACATAGATACACAACTGTGTTTGTAACCAACGGTGGGACCTCCTATTTTATTTTATTTTTTGTAGGCAATCAGGGTAGAGAGACTTGCCAAGGGTCACATCACAATGATCCGAGGTCATATTTGAACTCAGTTCCTCCTGACTCCGGGGCTGGTGCTCCATCCACTGCACCGCCTAGCTGCCCTGGCCGCATATTTTCTAAAGGGAAATTTGACTTGATACCAGATCTCTGAAAGTTTTTAGACTGTAAACTGGACTCTCATGGACTGAGAACAAGGAGACTTGGGTTCTAGATCGGGTTTTACCAGTACCATGTAACCTAAAGCAGGTCATGTAATTGAAGCATCTGGTAGAATTAAGGGAGCCAGGAACTTCAGAGTCAGGAGTTCTGGATTTGAATCTTACCTCTGAAACTTACCGGTGATATGATGGTGGGCAAGGCAGTTTTCCTTTCTGGATTTCAGTTTCTTCATCTATAAAATACCTGCTATACCTACCTTGAAGGGCTCTAGTAAGGTTCCAATGAGCTAATGTCTGTAAAGTGTTCTGCAAAGCTTTATAAAGTACATGCTGAATGTCAACCAGTATTGTTGCCATTACCAGAATCTCACTCACCTTATCACAGGGGGTTAATGAGATCTGCCCTGCTTTTCTCACAACACAAGATAATGTAGGTGAAAAGGTTTTGAAAAGTGATATTAAAATACACAGTGGAGGTAAAAGATAATCTCTCTTATTTTAACACCATAAATCTAAGAAATCCTAGAACTGTTAGCAACCTTGGTCATGTGTAGTCTAATGCACTTATTTTATAAAGAAAGAAGCTAACGCCCAGGGAAGGGAAGGGACTTGCTCACAGTCACATTGCAGGTTAGTGTCAGAGGCAAGAATATCATAAATAATAGTAACCCATATAGTGCCTCAAAGTTCAGTGTTCTCACAAAATTCTTTAAGGTACTATTATCCCCATTTTACAGATAAGGAAATGGAGGCTTGTCCAGTTTTAAAAATCTATCACTCTATGACCATAGAGCTTTCTGAATTCTCACTTTTTGGGTAAATCTCTTTCCCTCTCTGAGCCTCAGTTTCCTCACCTTCTATATTAACTTTTTATAAGTTAAGGGCTTGCAGAGCAGTTAGGTGGCTCAGTGAATAGAGCACTGGCCCTGGAGTCGGGAGGACCTAAGTTCAAATCCAGCCTTAGATACTTAACACATACTACCTGTGAGATCTTGGGCAAGGCACTTAACCCTAATTGCCCTACCTTCCCCCCTCCAAAAAGAAAAAAAAAAGCACTTGGATTAGATAATTTCTAAGGCCCTTCTACTAGGAAGGTTTTGTAATTTGACATCTTTAGAACTTGTGCAGTACATGTGCCCCTATTTTCTAACCCACCATACTCTTTAAGGTTTTAGATGCTTATGCAGAGGTTTCCCAAGAGTCCCAACAAGTAGCAGTACTGATGTGTTTTTAAAGGCTATATTAATTTTAGGCTCAAGTCCACCATAGCTCTGTGGCAATGATAATCATCAGCTTCCTTCTCGTGTCCCAATTCCACACAGACCCAGCTCATGTAATTCATAGGCACATCCCATGCTGTTCATAGATACATAGGGTCAGAAACAAACAAACAAAACAACATTGGGTTCTCTGTCAAGGAAGGGGCTGAAAGCTCCCAGACCTGGTGGTTCTGTGTGTGCATGTGTGCGTGTGTGTGTGTGTGTGTGTGTGTGTGTGTGTGTGTGTGAGAGAGAGAGAGAGAGAGAGAGAAAGAGAGAGAGAGACAGAGAGACAGAGAGACAGAGAGACAGAAAGACAGAGACAGAGAGACAGAGATAGAGAGACAGAGAGAGAGAAAACGTTTACAAGACATCTCTCCTGGGCTTGATGCCACCTCCTGGGAGAGGGAATTCCAACTAACAACAATGACTTGTGTTTATCTTAGATTAGAATCTGGCCCTGAACTCCTGAGCTGGGCTGTTTCCTTTCTCTGGACAGACTGGGGACTTTTCCAACACGTCACTTAGTTATTCTCCTCTGATTTAGAAATGAACAGACCCTCTCCTGAGTCCTCAGTCAAGACTATTGCTAAATTTTTAAAAAACCATAATAATAGCAGTAACATACATTTATTAAATCCCTACTTTGTTTAGCACGTCGTGCTAGGCATTAGGGTGGGAAGGGGGCAGGGTGATGCCCTTTTGATAATTTGCAATCCTCAGATCACAAGATCATAGATAAGATTTAAAGTCAGAAGGGACATCGGAAATCTTATTTTTAGAAGTCTGGTCTAACATTCTTAATGAAACTGAGTTCCTAATGTGTGAATCCCTGAAGGAGTTTACACACACTGTCACTGAGGCATAAGACAGAAGCCTTAGAGCAGTATAATATGAAACATGACACCAAGTCATACATCAGGAAGGTACGAAATGAAGTCCAGTGTGAGATCTCAGAGGGAAGGTCAGTTGGAAGGGGAGGGTCAGTCTGTACCAGCTGGGGGAATCTAGAAAGGCTTTCCAAAGGTAGTCTTTGAGCTGGACTTAGAGGATGAGTAAGAATTCAATAGGGAAAAGGAAAGAATGTTCCAGGCACAGGGAACAGTGGGAGCCAAGACACAGAGGTGGTAGAGAAGCCTGTCCACACTGCAGAGATGGCAAGTAGCCCAGTTAGGCTGGAGCACAGAATATACAAAGGGGAGTAATATATGATAAGGCTGGAAGGGTCAGAAGGGCCTTGAATGCCAGGTTTCCCCCCATGAGCAAGGGATAAAAATAATCTTTTAAATCTCTTGTTACACTGTGACATACTGGAAAGTGAATGGACATTGGCAATGTCCCCAGTCCAAGGTAAATCTCTCTTACCGGCCTCACAGTCCGCACAGTTTAGAATCTAAAATCAAACAAGATGACCTATGAGTTTTGACAAGTACAGCTCTTTATCCAAACTAGAAGAACTAAAATATGGATTCCCTCAGGGTTATTCCTTCTGTCCTAGGGTTCTTCCATTGGAGCTTCCCAACATAGCTGAAATGCTTCTGGTCAGGGTTTCCAGAGCAAGCTTTCCAGCTGTCACTACAAAGAAAGGTGATATGGAAATTACTGTGGCTGTGTCTTACCATGACAATGGCCCATAGTGTTGCTTCCTAACTCAGAAGATTCAGAGCTAGAAGAGATCATAGGTGACCATCTCATTCTACAGGTGGAAAAACTGAGGCCCAGAAAAGGAAAGTGAAATCCCCAAGGTCATAAAAGTAAAAGAGCTAGAATAAAAAAACAAGTTTTGGGTTTGTTTTTTCCTACAAATCCAGTGCTCTTCACAGGGATGTGCTATTTTAATAACCAGCTCTCTTAAAAGAGCAGGGCACTCTTTTAAGTTTAATATGCATATGCAAAATAAATTAATTTAATTTACATTTAATAAAGTAATAATAATATAACTAAAATATATAAATAAATTAGAAAATTAAAATTAATATGCATAATTAACATTTTCCTCATCACTTTCTTAAATCTAGACAAATTGAGCTCTAATTTGTAGCTTGCTGATTTTGAAGGTATACATACTCACACTGAAAATTTAACAACTGGCTCTCTGGAAACTTTGGGGCTGGCTCCATTACATCACTCTTACTATACCCCAAAAAACCAAGACACATTTGCAGCAATATGCTAGGGCTGACAGCCTGCTATAGTGAGGGTTAGATTCAGAGGTGTAAATTTGAACCTTACCTCTGTTACTTATTACCTACGGGAACTTGGAAAAATCCCCTTTCATTTTTCCAGCCTTAGTTTCTTCATCTGTCAAATGAGGGGGTTGTAGCAGATGCTTCTCACCACTTCCAGGCCCTATGAAGGGGCTTAGAAGTAATCAAAGAGAACCAATGTCTCTGTTTTACAAAGCAGGAAACTGGGTTCCAAAGATGGACCGTGATTTGCCTACAGTAACTTCTGAGTGATGGCAATGCTAGGACATCTCCACATCTCCACATGCAACAATTCCATGCATTTCCCATTTTGCCCTCCTCCATGACTCTCCAACCAGGCACACTGGAATACCTGCCCCCTAAGGAATCACAGTTTATGCCGCCCTTAGAGTGGCCCTGGCTCTTACAAGAAATAGGCCTGGTTTCTACATCTACAAAATAAAGCGACTAGATGGGAGGTGGCCTAAATCAGAGGTGTCAACACACAGAGACAAACAACACTCCCCCAGTGTACAGAACCAGTTTAAAATTTAATGGGAAGATATTTGACAAATTAAAATTAAAATAAAACACAAACGATTTCACATTTTACAACTAAGTCAATAAGCTGTCTCCTCCAGCAGGGATCCTTATGTATGGACTAGTGGCTTCCATTTGTAATCTGATTTGGACACCACTGGCCAAATGACCTTTGAGAAAGCCTCTCAAAACTGAAACCAGAAGCCAGAAGAGACATTGTTTGTCCACATGGAGATTCTTTTTTTTCCTTTCCTGAAAGTCTTGGTCACAATGAGGGCCCTTCTGCTAGAAATTACCCTGAAAGCAATAGGTATTGAGATTACTCATGCACAGAAGACAAGACGCCTGCCTGAACTCAATAATAGCTCACATGTGCCAGGCACTGTGCTAAGTGCTTTACAATATTATCTAATTTGATCTTCACAGCAGCCCTGGGAGGTTTATCTTCATTTGATAGATGAGAAAATTGAGGCAAACAGAGATGAAGTGACTTGCCCAGAAAGTGTCTGAGATTGGATCTGACTTGGGTCTTGCTGACTGCAGGCCCAGGGCTCTACCACTGCACCACCTCGCTGCTCCTGGACAAAAAGGGCAACACAGTTTTATCTCTTTCGTTGGTGTACATCAGAAAGAACATCCCTCTGCTGTCTCTTCCAGGCAGGAAAACAAAAGTCAGATCCATGTGCCTAGAGGCAGATGGCCAAACTCCTCTGTCCCTAAAGCCATGAATAAGATGTTCAAGCTCTTTTCATATGCAAAATGAGTGACTTCCCAGAAACTTGGACAAAACCAGATCTGCTGGGAAGGGGCAGGTGTGTTTATACAACTATATAAGGGTCAAATTTTCTACACAGGTTTTATGAAAAAAAAGGAACCTGTTATATGCTTTTTAGAGGGAGGGAAATGCAACCATCTTCCCAAGATGAGAAATCTATTTGAGTCCAGGCTGGAAAATCAGTCCCAGAAAATCTATTTTCAATGTTGAATGGGATCATAGGTTCATAGAATTAAATTAAATTCAAGTTGAAAGAAACTTCAGAATTCCTTTAGTCTAATGCCCTCATTTTACTGTCGAAGAAACTCCTGATTCTCCAAACTTTTCCACCTTCACTCCAGCAGGGAAGACCCTACCCCTGAAGACCCCTCCTCAGATTGAACTGTCCAGGATCATATGTGTTCACTTCTCTCCAGGCTTCACTCAGTTCTCCAGACATTTTTACCTTGCCCCAATATGCGTAGCCTTTCTTGACCTCTCCCCCATTCCAACTCCCTTTTATGTCTTGTCTTCCCCCGTTAGACTGTAAACTCCTTAAGGATTCTCTTTGTTTCTCCCCCTCTCTCCCTCTCTCTCTCCTCTCTCTCTCTCTCTCTCTCTCTCTCTCTCTCTCTCTCTCTCTCTCTCTTTCTCTCTCTCTCACTATCCCTTTCTATTTAAGAAACTGAGACTCAGAGAGATTATTTGACTTACCCATGGTGACAGAGCCTGCATCAAGGTTTTGGCAGTGTCAGAGGAAAGAAGGGGTTGTATAGGACAGATGAGAAGGTAAAAACAACGGGACTTGGCAACTGCTTGGATATCTGGGGTAAGTGTTACTGAGGAGACAAGGATGATGCCTACATTGCAAGACTGGGTAACTGGGAGGATGGTGGTGTCCTCAACAGTATTAGGGAATGTATAAGAAGAGGGGAAGGTTTGGAGGAAAAGATAATGAGTTAAGTTTTGCATATTCTGAGTTTCAGATGGTTGTGACTATCCAGTCTGAGATGTCCAGTAGGCAACTGGTGAGATGAGAGCAGAGCTCAGGAATGAGGTTAGAGCTTAATAGGTCTGAGAATCATCTACATAGAGATGAGATGATTGAATCCATGAGAATGGATAAGACTGCCAAGAGAAATAGTACAAAGGGAGAAGAAAAGAGAGTCTATGATGAGGACCCTTGGGGGGACACCTACAATTATCTGGTACAAGATGGATGAGAATCAAGCAAAAGAGACAGAGGAGGTATTTTCAGACTGGTCAGAGGAGAGTTGGGGAGAGAACAGTGTCACAAAACCTAGAGAGAAAAGAAAGTCAAAGAAAAAGTGCTCTGATACGGCATCTCCCACATGCCCCTACAGCCCAGCACCTTGATGTCTGCTCGAAAAGCCTTTCCTCTGTACTTTTCAAGGGGTGGCATTGCCTTCAGGGACCCCTGTGCTCCTGCTCCAGCTTTACTGACCCAGGCTTGTTTCAAAGGCAGATAGTTACTGAGGGACAGGACAGAAAGCCATTAAATCTCACAAAGCATGTCCTCTACAGCAGACTTGTCAAGAGGGCTGGCCTTGGCTAAAAGCAACTCTTGACCACATTCCTCTTTGGAAAAGCCCTCCCAAAGGTTGAGACTCTTATGTTAAGCCCAAATCAGCCTCTGTGACTTCAGCTGTTGGTTTCTAGTTTGATTTTCTAGGGCCTAGCAGACCAAGTGTCTAGGGCTATATCTGGAGCAGTGCCTGGGATTTGGGGGGCAGGATAGGTTATATGAGGCAAGGTCTAGGCCCAGGCGGTGCCTGCTCTGGACATGGGGGTGGAGGGTAGGGAGGGGCCTCAGAATGAGTGCCAGCAGACACTGAGAAAGAGCATGATCATGACCATGACTGTGACAGGGAACACTGAGCAGCTTATTTAGAGGTCTTCTGAGAAAGAACTTGTTCATTCACTTTTGCTCTGTGTTTTGTTTTTTTTCAAGTATGAGTTAGGTCCACGAATGTAGAATGTAAGCTCCTGATGCCAGGAACTGTTTTGGATTTTGTCTTTGTAACTTTAGCATGCAGCTAGGTGGTGTAGTAGAGTGCTGGGCCTGAAGTCATCTTCCAGAGTCCAAATGTGACTTCACACACTTAACTAGCTGTGTGACCCTGGGCAAGTCACTTCACCCTGTTTGCCTTGGTTCCTCACCTGTAAAATGAGCTGGAGAAGGGAATGACAAAACTACTCCAGTATATTTATTGGAAAAACCCAAATGGGGTCACAGAGAGTCTGACATGGATAAAAAGAACAAAGTAAAAAGTGCCCAGCAGAGAACTTACAAGGAACTTACAAGAACACTTACAAGGAAGCAAAGAAAAGATGGACAGCTGTCAACACAACGCATAGTATTTATTATATTGACTTTCTTGAAGTAGAAACTTATTGTTATATAATTTGAATCCTCTCATATGTTCTGCTGTACACATGATATTTTTTCTTTTCTTATTTCATATTTAAGTTTATATTTCTTTTTCTTTTCTTATTGTGTATTTAAGTCTAAAATTTTGAAAAAGAAAGCTAAAAAAAACCTAGAGTCTGACACAGTTGAATTGACTGAACGACAAACAACAAATCCCCAGCATCCCCTTTCAGCACATAGTAGGTGCTTTATAAATGTTTGCACCAAACCCCTTGCTCTTAGTATCCCCATTTTACCAGTAGAATAGTTGAGGATTCAGAGAATTTAAGTAACTTGACCAGGATCACACGGTTAATAAGAGTCTGAGGCTAAATGTGAATCTGGGTCTTCACAAAGTCATGCAGTTTTTGAGTTGGAAGGGACCACAGGGGCCATCATGGTTATCTCATGCATCCCCTATCTGAAAAACCCTCCTCAATGCCACAAGCCTGACATAGATTTATACAGCATTTCCTTGAAGTTGGTCAGTGAGGAGGAACCCACTACTTTCCAGGGCAACACAGTAAAAATGGGTTTCACTTTGGATAATTGCAGTTGTTAGAAGGTTTTTCTTGAATATCAAGTCTAAATTTGCCTCTTGGCAATTTCTATCTGTTTTGCCGAATTCTGCCCTCTGGGGTCTTACAGAATAAATCTAATCCTTTTTCTTCTTGGAAGACTTTCAACTACTCAAAAACAGATAATAAGTTGTCTTTTTTTTTGAGGCTGAACATTCCCAGTTCCTTCAGCTGATCCTCATATGGCAAGAACTCGAGGCCCATCACCCCTCTGGTTGCCCTCATCTGAAGGATCACCAGCTTATCAATCAGGTTGGCCAGACCTAAATAGGAAAAAATAGTCCATATGTCATTTGACCAGGGTAGGGTAAAATAGTACTGGCGTATCCTCATCCCTGGAGGTTACTCCTCTATTACCATAGCCTAAAGTCACATTGGGTTTATTGTGTGTTGACTGATTTTGAGCTTACAAGTCACTAAAATCTCTCAATCTTTTTAAGGCCAATGGCTCCCCAACCATGCCTCCTCCATCTTGTATTTCGGAACTCCTTCACTACTTAGTCCCTGTTTACCTTTCTAGCCTCATCAATTCTTTCTAATCCTGTCAAGTTGTCCTTTTCTCTGTCCCTTGTGCAAGACACTCCAACTCCTGTCTCCTGTCTCTGTCCCATCCCCCATGCCTCCAATTCATTCCCTCACCTCCATCTCACTGAATTTTCCATTCTCCTCGACACAACTTAAGCACCACTTTTTTGGTGAAGTCTTTCCTGATCCCAACTATTGATTTCTCTCCCTCCCTCCACTACTTCATATTTAACTATTTGGTATTTACTTTAGTGATGATATGTATGTATGGATATTTATACATGGACTTCTTGTGTACCCTGGTAGAATATAAACCCCTTGAGACTAGGGATTTTTGTCTTTATTTGTAATTGTATCCCCAGTGCCCAGCACATTGCCAGACATACAGTAGACACTTAATAAGTGCTGGTTGATTCACTGATTAATTAAATACAGGGGCTGGACTAGACCAGGCCTCCTGACTCCAAGTCTGAGACTCATTCCTTAGCTCGAACTGTCTTCTCTAAAGATTAAGAAAAAATCAGGTATTTATAAATGAGCATAGACTGTATCAGAGGTTCTTATTCTTTCTGGGTTATGTTAGGGATGCACTGGCAGTCTGGTCAGGTCAAGTCAATAAGCATTTATTGAGCACCAGATAAGGACCAAGCCATGCTAAGTGCTAGGGATACAAAGAAAGGCAAAAGATAGTCCCTGCTCTTAAGAAACTTGGTCTAAACTAGAAACAAATAAATTAAAGAAAAACAACAACTCAGCCTAATGAGGGAGATGACATGCAAACAACCACGGACAAGTTAAAGAGAGAGAGATATGTATGTACCTTAACACCTTCCCTCTGAGAATATCTTCAATTTATTCTTTGTATGTATATATAGATATAGATAGATGCATATATGGATAGTTTCTATAAACATATATCTATATGCACATATACCTATAGCTATCTATATACATACATTCCAATAAATTGGAGATAATCTTAGAGGGGAGATCCTAAAGTACATGCATATATACATATCTATCTACCTGTAGTTTGTACATTGTTATTCCTATATATTTCTATATGTGTATCTATCTATATCTATATGTTATCTATTTATATATTTATCTATTTCTATGTATATAGTTTGTACATACACATATATGTAATGCACACATACATATATCTATCTATATAATATTTATGTATACACATACATAGAATAAATTGGAAATGATTTCAGAGAGAAGGTACTAAGGTTAAGGAGGATCAGGAAAGGCTTCTGGTAGAAAATAGATTTTTTAACTTAGACTTAAAGGAAGACAGGCAATAGAGATGAGAAGGGAGAGATTTTCAGGCATGGGGAACAACCAGTATAAATACACAGAGCTGAGAGATAGACTCTTTTGGTCAAGGAACAGCAAAGAGTCCAGAGTCACTGGATCTTAGAGTATATGGAAGAAAATAAGGTGTAAGAAAATTGGAAAGGCAGGAAGGGGTCAGGTTATCAAGGCTTTTAAAAGCCAAACAAAGGATTTTATATTTGATCCTGAAGGTAATAGAGAACCACTACAGTCTATTGAATAGGCAGCTGCCATGGTTGGACCTGTACTTTAGGAAGGTCACTTTGACCAAATTGAGAATGGATTGGAATGGGAAGAGGATTGGGGCAGTGAGGGTAACCAGAAAGCTTTTGCAATAATTTAAGTGTGAATGATGTCCTGTATCAGGGTAGTGGCAGTGTCAGAGAAAAGAAGGGAGAACATATGAGAGATGTTGCAAAGGTAAAACTGAATAATTTAACAACAGGTTGGATGGGGAAAGGGGGTGTATGTGTGACAGGGAGTGAGGAGTCAAGGCTGACACCTAGGTTTGGAGCATGAGTGACTGAGAGAATCGTACTGTCTTCAACAGGTAATAGGGATATTAAGAATTAGAGAGGGTTTGAGGGGAAATATAATAAGTCCAGTTTTTAACATGTTGAGTTTAAAATGCCTATGGGACATCCAACTGAAGATGTCTAATCATCAAATAGAGATGTAAAACTGGAGGTCAGCAGAGAAATTAGGTCCAGATCAATAGATCTGAGATCATCTACATCGAGATGATAATTGAAGCCATGGAGACCAATGAGATCACCAAGCAAAAGTAGTGTAGAAGGAAAAGAGAAAGGGGCCCAGGACAGAGCCTTGGGGAACATCCCTGATTAGTGGGCATGACCTGAATGAAGATTCAGCAAAGGATATTGAGGCATGGTCAGAGAGGCAGGGGGCAAGAGGAGAGAAATCTAGAGAAGAGAGTATCAAGAAGAAGGTGCTTGATGGTGTCAAAGCCTTTAAAAAGTCGAGAAGGATGAAGATTAAGAAAAGGCTATTAGATCTAGCAAATCAAGGGTCATTGGTAACTCTGGAGGCAGCATTTTCAGTTGAGGTCGGAAGCCAGATTGTAGAGAGTTTAGAAGAAAGGAAGAAGAAAGGAAGTGAAAACGCCAAGGCTTCTTAAGGAATATAGCCACAAAAGAAGAGAGAGAAAGAGCATAAAAGCCAGCAGGGATGGATGGATCAAATGAGGGTTGGTTGTTGGGTTTTTTTTTAAGGACAGAGGATACATGGGAGTTTTTATAGGCAGCAGAGAAGCAGGCAGTAGACAAGAAGAGATTTGGTGAATCATCTGGACCAGAATAATGTTTTTAAATGCATAAAATGAAATACATAGGATTATAAAGGAAACCAAATACAGTTATCAAAAAAAATTTTTTAGCCAAGTTCATGGATCCCACGCCCTTCCATCTCTGACGTCCTATGACTCTATGAGCCTGACCTTTAAGACCAACAGATCAGATGGCCTCAAAGTTTATTTCCATCTTTGAAGTTGGTAATTGCAAGAATAGTGCCCCTTTGCCACTGAAATTAGAAGCATCATAGACATTTTTGGAGAGAAGACAATAGAAAGAAACCAAGTGAAAAATCTGGTTATTCCACAAAGCAATTTGTATGTTAGAGATCATTAGGGAATACTTCAACTAGAAACTGTGGACAGGAAGTCCACAGTCTTTTTTCAAGTTACAAATAAAACAATAAGCCTAGCAGGTGTTGTTAGATTGTATATTTCCTCTAAGCTCAGCCATTTGGTGATCCTTTCCTCTTTGGATGCTTCAGGAAAATGTTCAGCATAAGGTAGTAATTTCCATATCATTTGAATGGCAGTTGCAGCCCATTGATGTTAAAACTAAAATGCGAAACTACTATAATCAGTGAAATGAATGCAAATCAGCTTTCTTCCAGGAGTTTAACCCCTTGCAAGGCTTTCAGGGCTAATTTTTATCTGCTTGAAAATAACCTCAAATTCAATGCTAAGAGAAAACCCTCTAAGAGTTCCCAAACCTTTACCATAAATGTGAAATGTGAAATAACTAGTGTAAAAGCATTTGGTTTCAAGGTTAAGCTCAGGGACCACCTCCTACACAGAAATTTTCATCATCCTCCAGGTTGCTAGGGCTCTCTCTGCCACTAAATCACTCTGGATATATTTTGCAATTATCTGTTTGCCTTACTATGGGCTAGTTACCTAATTTGTCTATGCCTCAGTTTCCTGGTCTGTCAGGTGAAGGAGGTAGACTCTAAACTCCCTTCTAACTCTAACTCAGTGATCCTTCATACAATATATCCCCGGCAGAATGTAAACTCTTTGAGTATGGGAGTACTGCTTCATTTTTCCTTTGTATTCCTGATACCTACCATTGTGACTGGCAAATAGTAAATGCTTGTTGAATTAAATGCAGTTGATTTGACATGGATCAAATCACTAATGGGAATACTGACACTGATGAAATCTTGAATTCATCCACTGGGATGCTGGGGTATTGTTTTGTAATAGCAAACTAAGTCATTAACTAAGCATGTTGGAGTCTCCTCTCGTTGCTGAAAGAAGGTGGATATGACCAAAAGCATTCCACAAGATTTCATCCATCCTAGAAGGATCTGTGATTTCATTAGAGTGGCTCTTTCCTTCACCAATCTGTACATTAGTTCCTCTATAGCTTAGCAGATGGTCTTTAAGACTCACTTTAGCAAAAAAAAATCCATTATCTCACAGTCCAGGTGACAGACCTCTCAGGATTTAATGAGACTCATCCTGAGATACTAGACCATCACTGGATCCATTGGCATAGCCTTTATAGTCTGGAAGAACTTGACAGACATAACCATGTTCACATAGCCTTGGAGAACTCAGTGTTCCTTCCGCATCACAATGAAGCATCAGGATAGGATTCTGTGGAGGCACAAACACAGAGAGATCTAATAAACAGTATTTGCATGATAGATTAGGGAGGTTTAAGACAAAATGCTATGTGAAGCCCAAGGATGAAAATACACGCTCAATAAATATCAAAGGAGAAGACAAATAAATGGTTTTAGAAGGTACGTTCAAGAGGAGGTTGGCCAAAGTTAACTCTTTGTTAACAAGGTTAAAGAATGTTCTGGCATTGAAAATGACCCCCCATCGAGATTGTTGTTGTTGTTCAGTTATTTCAATCATCTCTGAGTCTTTGTGAGTTCATTTGGGGTTTTCTTGGCAGAGATACTAAAGCAATTTGCCATTTCCTTCTCCAGCTCATTTTATAGATGAAGAAACTGAGGCAAACAGGGTTAAGTGACTTGCCCAGGATCACACAGCTAGTAAGTGTCTGAGGCCGGTTTGAACTCAAGTTTTCCTGACTTCAAGACTAGCATTCCATCCACTGCACCACCTTGCTTCCTACACAAGATGTAAACCATGCTAACTAACACCATATTTCAGGACGTCTGATTAAGCCATGACTAGACCTTTATGCCTTAGATTTGAATTTCTGTTCCTCAAGGGCAACAACTGTTGCATTTTGGTATTTTTCTTTTCCCAGGCCTCACACAACACCCAGAACAACAACAGGCACTTAGTAAAAGCTTGTTGTTTGATTGATTAATTTGGTTTTTAAAAGCAAGTCCAAAGTTGGAGAGATATGGGAAGAACCAGAAATGAAAGAAATGCTGAAAGGAGAGGAGCCACACAGAAGAAGTGGGTTCATTTCCCTGGAGAAATCTTGCAAAGTAGGTGGAACCAAGATGGCAAGGCGCAGTAGGGACTCACCCAACCTCTCTCAAATTCCCCACCAAACAACTTTAAAATAATGCCTCAAAACAAATTCTAGAGCAGCAAACTCAATAAAAGGACTAGGTGAAACAAGATTCTAAACCAAGACAACTTAGAAAGTCAGCAGGAAAGGTCTGTCTCACTGAGTTAAGAGAGAAGTACAATTCAGGGCATGCCAAGCCCACCAGTGAGGCCCTGGGCCCCTACATAGGGCAGCCAGCAGTGGGCCTTGGGGGCAACTGAATCTTGAGTAGTGACTACTAGAGCTCTCAGCCCACAGATGGCAAAGGGTTTAGACAACTGGCCAGAAGGAGATTTCAGGTGACCCTTTTACGGCACTGAGTTCAGGACTCTGTTGCATTGCCCATAAAAGGATCCAAGTTGCAGTTTTAGGGCAGGCAGGAGCACTAGTACACTAGATCTCCCAGTCATTGGGGAGCAAGAACCCTGGCCACAGTTTTGGGGCAGAAAAGAAGTGCCTTCAGTTGCTCATAGACCAGAGTACAGGCCAGGAGAGCAGTAATCACACTTATTCTTAGATCACACCATCTTGGAAGAACTAAAAATTTACAGGGGCCCAGACCTATCTCGGAAAAAAAAAACAAAACAAAAATACTAAGCTTTAGACAGTGTCCCCTCTACCCCAGGAACAGAGTCCAATTTTAACGTAAACTTAGAAGTCAATAAATGAACTGGAAAAATGCATAAGCAATAAGAAAGGACTGTAGAAAGTTACTCTGGTAACAGGGAAGATCAAAACACAAACTCAGAAGAGGACAGCAATGCCAAAATAGTTACATGTGAAGTTTCCAAAAAAAAAACAAGTGAGCTGGTCTCAGACCCAAAAAGATTTACTGCGCTAGATCAAAAGGAGGTTTTTTTTAAAATCAAATAAGAACAGTAGAGGAAAATTGGAAAAAGAAATGAGAGTGGATTGGATACTAAAGATACTAAAGTATCAATACATGATACTAAAGAATCATGAAAAAGGAATCCTCAGTTTAGTAAAGGAAATGCCAAAAATGGGGGGAAACGTACAAAAATTCATTGAAGAAAACAACTCCTTAAAAAGTAGAATTGACCAAATGGAAAAGTAAAGAAGAAAAATTAGAAATAGAATAAGAGATCTTCAACCCAGATGGAATTCTAAGTCTACCGGCAAAAAAAATTAGAATTGGGCAAAAGGAAGTTAATGACTCCATGAGACATCAAGAAACAAAAAAACAAAGCCAAAAGATTGGGAAGAAGTAGAAGAAAATATGAAATATCTTATTGGAAAAACAACTGACCTGGAAAATGGATCAAGGAAAGATAATTTAAGAATTATTGGACTACCTGAAAGCAAAGGAAAAAAGAGATCCTAGACATCATATTATAAGAAATTATTAAGGAAAACTGCTCTGATATCCTAGAACCAGAGGGGAAAAATAGAAATTGAAAGAATCCATCAATCACCTCCTTCAAGAGATCCCTGAATCAAAATTCCCAGGAACATTATATCCAAATTATAGAGTTCCCAGGGCAAGGAGAAAATACTATAAGCAGTCAGAAAGAAAGGATTCAAATATCAGGGAGCCACAGTTTTTAACATTAACACACCCAAATTTAAAGGATGCAGCCAGAGTGGTACATAAAGGAAAATGTATATCTCTAAGTGCTTATATCAGTAAAATAAAGAACAGATCAATGAATCGGGCATGCAATTTTAAAAAGCTAGAAAAAGAACAAATTAAAAACCCACAATTAAACACCAAATTAGAAATCCTAAAAATCCAAGGAGAAATTAATAAAATTGAAAGTAAGAAAATCATTTAGGAGCTGGTCCTATTTTTTAAAAATACAATAAAATAGATAAACCATTGGCTAATTTGATTTTTAAAAAGAGAGAAAGAAGAGAAACCTTATAAAGCCATGGCCCATGGATCCTCAGGAAAGGAGGAAGCCCACAGAGATGACAGGACATGGAGGCGACAATGCAACAGCGTGGAGTTCCTTTAATGAATAACAGTCAACAGTGTGAGAGTAACAGAGGCAGAGACATCGAGGGGGGCCTGAACAAATAGAGGAATCCCATGATCAAATCTCCTAGAGAGAAAAATGTGCCAATTTCCTAGAGCAAGTGGAAGAGTTCTGAGATCAAGAGGAACTGAAGCTATTGAATGACAAGGGATAGCAGTGATTTGGAGGAGCAAACATGGACGTTGGCCTTTTCTAGTATTGGGAGTTCTATGTACTGTGCAGGTCCTGGGAGGGGTGGTCATCTCTCTAGAAGTCCCAACTTGCTTTCCCTCTTTGGGGTCCCTAACCAGGATAGTACCATACATCTGGAAGAAAATACAGATCTCTGGGAAGGTAGATTTCCTCAGAAGAAAGGGCTGCTTTACTACTCAGCAGCTCTGGGTGCTTTTCTCTTTTGAGAGGTGAGTGGAGGGAGATCTTCAACCCAGATGGAATTCTAAGTCTACCGGCAAATGTTCAGGCCCCTAGGAAAGATAGATTCAGCAGAGAGAAAGAGGAGTGCTTTCTCCTTGCAATGGGGTTTACAATCCTAGGAGAGCACTATAAGTCTGGAGAATTTTAGAGGTTCCTAGGAAGTGTGGAGGCCCCACAGAAAGACAGGCAACCTCTTACAGGTTTATAGTCTTGGGTGCGAGTCCTTTGTAGTCTGTGTTTTCTGTTGTGGTTTCTTCTGTTTATTTCTGTTGAGTTAAACAAAATCTGTACTATAGCCCAGGGATTGTTAACCCAAGTGCTTGCTTGGGAGTTGAGTGTCCTTTTTTCTTTTTTGTGAAAACCTAGACAGAAGCTAAATTCTAGTGTTCCAAGAGGAAACCCTGGGTATGATCCCAAGAGAAATTTCTTAGAGAAGCCTTTAAGATTCAGCCTGGTTCTTACAGATTCAGAGCTGAAGTTCTAGGCCAGAAGTTACAGATGAAATACTAAAATTTTATCTTAGAGTCCATAAAGATCACCTTTTCAGAAATGAGCTCCATACAGTTATGTAGCCCCAGGAATAAAGTCAACTGAATGTTTTTGTACCCAGTGGAATTCATGTAGATGCACAGAGGCCAAATAGAGACAATCACTTTAGTTGTAGGCTAGGTGGATTTTGAGGCCCACATTCTGCTGAGCTCATACATTTCAACATATGTTTTCTCAATTTTTACTCAATCCTTCTCTTAGTATACCCTACCTTTTCCTGTTTCATCAGATTGTGGGTTGGCAGGTTCTTTTGTGGTTTCTTTCATCAAACCTCATTAGTTCCATTTAGGGATGAATTGGAAAAGGATAGTGTCTGGGGAATATAACCTGGTGTGACATCTTTTCCAGGGCAGGACCTCCTTTATGGCTCCTCTCTTTATCTTCCCATCCAAAGAACCAGAAGAGGTTATTCTTGGGGAGCATTCAGTACAGGTTTACGGATGGTAGGCTAAGCTGTCTGGCTAGAAAGCTGACATTGCACAAATGTAGACTGGAGGTACTTCCTTCCCCCGGGGACAAAAAGGCAAAAGGTGAACACTAAGTTGTAAGCAGCATGTTCCGTCTTGCTTGTGTCTATCTGGTCAGTATCTGAGAAGCCTGTTGGATCTTATGTTGTAGCCCCTCCTGTGCCTGTGTTGGAGACACATAGGAGAGAAGCTAAGCCTCTGGCAAGAACCAGACTACTCACCATCCTCTGAAGGAGTGTGATGGAAGAGATGGATAGATTTGTACAAATCCCAGCTCTCCTACTTAAACCTGTTTGGGTAAACTATGGAAATCACTACATCTGGGATCAGAGCACCTGCGTTTAAATCTCTCCCTCACACTTGACTATGTGTGTGACCTGGGACAAGTCCCTTAACAACTCTCATCCTCAGTTTCCTCTCTACAAAATGAAGGAGTGTGACTAGATAATATCTCTGGTCCTTCCCAACTCTAAATCTATGATTTTCTCTAGACCTAAGTTTCCTCATCTATAAAATCAGGAGGTTGAACTATTTTGTTGTTTATTTTCAGTCGCATCCTACCTTTCGTAACTCCTTTTGGGGTTTTCTTGGGGAAGATACTAGAGTGGTTGGACATTTCCCTCTCCTGATCATTTTACAGATGAGGAAACTTAGGTAAGCCAGGTTAAGTGACTTGCCCAAGGTCACACAGCTACTAAGTGTCTGAGACCAGATTTAAGCTCAGGTGTTTCTGACTCCAGGTCCAGGAGTCTATCTCCCAAGCCACCTCGCTCCCTCTGAGGTCCCTTCCAGCTAAAAATCTATGATCTTATGAATCTGAGTCTACTGCAGGGCTCCTTCACTCTATGCCTCAGCTTGTTATCCGCATGCCAAGAACGTTGTCTCCCTCCCCCCTTCTCTATGGAGTTAGCTCCACCTTGGAAGCTCAGGTCCTCTGGCAAGTCTCCCTAGATCTTTCCATTTGGTAACAATTTTCCCTTTGAATTGTGCACACAGCAATTTTTCTTTCCCTAGTCTACTTACGGGTCCTAGAATGATATATTTAGAGTGGGAAGACACCTTAAAAGGCCATTTAGTCCAACACCCTCCTTTTATAGATGAGGAAACAGAGGCCTTGAGAAGTTGAGTGATTGGCCCAAGTCACCACGAGTGGATAGCAGAGTGATGATTTGAATCCAGGTGCTCACACACCAAGAAATAATAATGACAAGAGCTAGCATTTCATTATTTAATTTTTAAACCTAATTTATTATTAAATTTATTTTATTAATTATTAATTAAATTATTAAATTTAATTTAATTTAAAATAAACTTTACACATGTTATCTCACTTGGTCCTTACAACAACCTTATCAGAAAGGGTGACTATTATCCCATTTTACAGATGAGGAAACTGGCCCAGAAAAGATTTAGCAACTTGCCCAGGTCACATAGCCAATAATCATCTGAGGCCAAATTTGAACTCAAGTCTTCTTTATCCTAAGTCCAGCATTCTCTCCATTGCACCAACTAACTGACCTTGTTTTACTATTTGTCAGTGCTCTAGGATAAAATACAAAATCCTCTGACTTTTAAAGCCCTTCATAACCTAAACCCTTCCTACCATTTTGGTATTCTTATACCTTATTTCCCTCCAAATACTCTATGGTCCTGTGGATGCAGGCCTCCTTGTTTTTCCTTTAAAAAGATGTTCCGTTTCCCTACTTACTGCATTTCCATTGGCTGTCTACCATGCCTAGAATTCTCTTTCCTCTGGTTTCTGGTTTCCCAGGCTTCCTTCAAGTCTCAGCTAAAATTCCACCTTCTACACAAAACTTTTCCCAATCATTCTTAAAGTTAGTGCCTTCCCTCTGAAATTTATTCTGTATATATATCTTACATATCCTGTACATGTGTACATATGTGTATATATAGATATATATGTATATACATAAATATAAAATCCCTTATTTGTATGTGGTATATCCTGTGTGTATATATACATATATGTGTGTGTATGTACACACATAAATCCCTCCTATTTATCCTGTATATATTTTGTTTGTATCATATATATCTTGTTCAAAGCTTAATAAATGTTTGTTGACTTGACTTGTGTTATAACCCCCACAAGCTCCACAAGAGTAGGTGTATCTTATCCAAGTTGTTTATATTCCTTAGTGTCTGGCACAGTGCTCTCAATGTAATAAGTGCTTTATAAATGTTTATTTAATTAAAATAAGGTTAATGAGGAAAGACCACTTGAACTGAATCTTAAAGAAAGTGAAATACATGGATTGATGGATAGAAGAGGAACATTCCAGATGAGGGAAGCAGCACACACAAAAAACCTTGATTAGGGATCTCTGGTATCACCTGATTCAACTCCTTCATTTTGCATGTGAGGGGAACTTTATCCCCCACATGCCTTTGCAGAGTGTAGCAGGTAATGATGTAACCCAAGTGTGGAGTCAAGGCAGAGAGCTGGGGGATGATCACAGTGTGACTAGGGAAGGTCTATGCAGAGCTCTCTTGAGAGACAAAAGAAAGAAAGTTTGAGTGAAAACTGTAAGGGAGGGATTTGGTCAGATCTGAGTTGACACATTCCAAAAAAGAAGGAAATGAGGAAAGACATAGTCAGGGACCCTGACTGTCCTTTGTCTGCCCTATCTCCTCCGAGCTGGAGCTAGAGGGTCCCTGAAGGGCCACTGCTCGTGCCGTGCTGCATGGTCGAGATCGCCTATTAAGGCTTCCTGCCTTTCAGGATATAAGGAATGACTACAGAATCTTAAAGTCTCAGTGTTCCAGGGGGAGAGTTGGCAGAAGTGCCCCAGGCATCAAGATAGAACACTTTCAGCAAGTGGGCAAAGAAACCTATCATGCCTTCTACTGTTCTTTACATTGTGTCATGAAGATTCAGTAGCACTGGGTAGGGATGGACTAGACCAGGGCAGGGAACCTGAAGCCTCAAGGCCACATGTAGCCTTCTAGGTCCTCTGGTGTGGTCTTTTGACTGATTCTAAGTTTTACAAAACAACTCCTTTCATTAAGAGGATTTGTTCTGTAAAGTTTGGATTCCTTCAAAGGGCCACACTTGAGGACCTGGAGGGCCACATGTGGCCTCAAGGTCACAGATTCCCCCACCCTTGGATTAGACTTATGGCCTTCCAGTCTGAGAAGTTAGGACAGTTGCTTTTTTTTTTTTTGAGGGACATGGAATGAAGTGGTAAACTTGTCTGTTGTTTATTATTTTCCTATTTTTAATTGTGTTTTTTTAATTTTCTTATTAATCTTGCTATTTCTATTTTGAGTAAATGTCATTTTCTATGACTACAACATCATGTGCTTCCATTCTGACAGGTCATTTGGGAGAATCAGTGGAAAATATCACCTGCTGAAGAAGAGATTGTGGGCTCATACAAGTTTAAATATCTATTGGTGGCATTCAGGGTTGTTGCAAATGAGAGGGAGAAAGGAAGGTCCAAAGCACAGAAATGACTCACTTGGGTTCCTACTGTTGCAGAACTGAGGTTAGGCTAGGACCCACCCAGGTGTCCTGGCGGGAATGAAGGAAACCAGCTCTACTTGGAAGGTAGATACCAAGAGTTTGGAGCATTGCATCAGCCAGCCTAGCCTTACGCCTTTTGTCCCTCTAGAGAAAACACAAATGTGTTTGGTGTTTTCAGGAAGCAAGGCCATCGCCCATCTGATGTTTTGTACTAGGGTCTGATTTCAACAAGGAAATTGCTAAAGTCAGACTTGTGGGGTGTCAAAAATAAAAGCTCCCCAGGCATTTTAAGTGCCAACTTGGGGATTTCTATCACCAAATACCCTGGTTGACCTTGACCTGTTCTGCTATTTCTTTCAGCAACTCATCTGGGTGGATTTTCACATCCCTGTGCCTCCTGTGGGGTCAGGTGGGGTTCCTTCCTTCCTACAGGTTGTAATAGCCCAGACCTGACAATCCCTCTTAGGTCATCTGCCCACAGTCAAGTGACTAAAGAGCCACAGAAGAAGGTGGCCATTTCCTCTTGGGCAAGAGGAGCAGAAGTAGGACTGATATTCTTGGAAGAGTGAAGGAGCCTGTCCGCAGTTCATCTGAAGTCTTAGGTAAGGACCATGAAATGGACAAGTATGTCAGAGGACAAACCCAGGGCAGAGCCTGAGTCCCAGCAACTGGCCACATTTCCACTGGGAAACCAGCCTCTAAGACACGCTGGGCAAACATTTCTATTTTTGAGTTTCAGTAACATGTTTCCCCCCCTCCCCTGCCAAATTTACTGGGTAGGAGGTTGTATTAGGTAACCTCTAATGCCTTTGCCAACTCAGAGATCCTGTGTTCACAACTTGTATCCCCAATCAAAGAATCGCAGAATCCATTGAGGAAAGAACCTCAAAGGTCCATTCAATTAAAAAAAAATTAATAGGTATTGTGCCTACTATGTGCCAGGCACTAGGGATATAAAAGGAGGCAAAAGACAATCCTCGCCCTCAGGGAGCTTATAGTCTAATGGGGGAAATAGACAACACACAAACGGATATAAGCAAAATGTTCAGTCCAAACCATATCTGAGCAAAAATCCCCTCTGCGACATCCCTGACCAGGACTTAGCCAGCCTCTGTTTGAAGATTTATCCCCATGTATTAGTCACACCAGCTTCTGTTGTTAGGGAATTACAAACTAGACAGTAAATTTCGGTTCCCTCTAAGCCCTGATGCTCTGAGCCACCTGCTTAAATTGGGAATTTAATTAGCTGTCAGAAACAATGGGAAAGATTAATTGTCTGTTCACCAAAGTAAAGCCTTTTTTATTAGGCATAATAATAGCTACCATTTACATATCACTTTAAGGTTTGACATCATCACTTCACATATATTATCTCATTTGATCTTCACCAGAACAACTGCCCTGGAAAGTAGTTGCTCTCATTATCCCCTTTTTAACAGATGAAGAAACTGAGGCTCGGAGAGTTTGGGCAGGAGTGTCTTGCCCACAATCACACAGCTAATAAGTGTCTGAGGCAGAATTTGCACCCGGGACTTCAGCACTCTATCCACTATCCCATCTAGGGGCCCACGCAGCTCCCTACACCAACTGTCAAGCAAGCAATGCTACTGAAAGGATTTTTTTTCTATGAGATGAAACTTTGGGTCAGGAAGACTTGGGTTTGACTCCTGACTTTGACACTTGCTAGGAAGTCACTTAACCTCTCACATCCCTTAACCTACCCCTCTGCCTCACCTAAATCCAGTTCACTTGCAAGTCAAGACATCGCCCTCCCAAGGTCATCGATCATCTTCGAGAACTGAGGATGACAACAACAAAAACAAGAAGTAGACCAGGTCTAAGGCCCCCTGCAACACAGGCTGCTGTGAGGAAGGAAGGAAGCACTACTAAGCACCTACTGTCCTCCAGGCACCGTGGTAGGTACCTTACAAAAGTTATCTCCTTTTGATCCTCACAACCACCCTGGGAGGCAGGTGCTGGTATCATCCCCATTTTACAGATGGGGAAATGGAAATAAACAGAAGTTAAGTGATTTGCTCAGGGTTCCACAGCCAGTAATTTTGTGAGGCTGGATTTGAATTCAGGTCTTCCTGACTCTAGAGTCTGATACTCTATCCACTGAGCCACCTAGCTGTGAGTCACAAATGGAATAATCTATATTTAAGTTCTGCATAAGCACTTGGTAGCATGGTAGCTATTATTATGTTGGAAATTCTGTTACTTATATCTCTTTTATCTTATTAGACCTATAATTTCATATGCTATATGCAGCCTTCTTGAACTGTGGGTTGTGATTCCATATGGGGTCACGAAAAATTTGACAACAATAAAAGATTTCTTAACACACAACGACCAAAATTTAATTAAAAATCAAACACGTAATGAATCCAAGGTGTTTCTGGCAGCATTAGCCCTTGTTACACTGCACAACTTCACTGCAGCCTTGGTTCTGAACACAAAGCATGGGACTTTGTACTGCACATGTCCTCAGGCCATGCACAGCCAAGAAATGGAGGTGGGGGAGGAAGAAGCCTTGTACTATGGTAGCTCCCAGTGAGGAAATCCTTCTACCTATATACATCAGCTGTTCTTTAGTCTTGGAAAGTTGGGCTGGGGCACTGAGAGATTAAGTATTTTGCCCAGGATCACAAGCCAATACCTGTTAGAGAAAGTTGAACTAAAGTCTTATTTCTAAGGCCAACTCTCCATCTCCTAGGACAGGCTACCTCTCACAGAAGATACTTTCAGGAGCATAATTTGCCCAACATTTGACACATTAAGTTGTACAGCCAACTTTTAAAAGGATCTAATTTTATGGACAGTTCATATTTTCCATTTTTCTTAACGTTTATGTAAAAATAATAACTGTCAAGAGTGTCTTGTTTGCAGTGTTTATTAAGATAAGGGAAACAGACCACATGCTGATAACCTCGAATATTAGAGCTGGAAGGGACCATAGAACGTAGAATGTTAAGATTCTAAGGGACCTTTGAGAGCATCTAGACCAGTGGTTCTCAACCTGTGGGTTGCGATCCCTTTGGGAGTCGAACAATCCTTTCACAGGGGTCACAGGGGTTGCCTAAGACCCTGGGAAAACACTTATTTCTCATGGTCTTAGGAACCTCCTCTATCTGTCTCCAGGCGGGTCCACCCACATGCAGACACACCCACATACAACTATTAAAGGATGGAGGCATTAGGAAGGTTGAGAACCACTGATCTAGATCAACTTCTTTATTTGATAGAAGGGGAAATTGAGATGAAAAGGGAGAAAGTAGCTTGCTTAAGGTCACACAGCTACCAGAGTTAGAGCTAAAACCCAGGTCTCCTGATTCCTAGTTCGAGGCCCTCTAGAAAAGCTAGATGGGTTCTGTTCTCCAGACAATTTTACGAACTCCATTCTATTTTCTGTAGTGAAATGTAGCCTCTCAGTTCAGACAGGGAAATAGCTATGAAAAGACCTATTTGGGATGTTCATAGGCCATAATGGACATCCAATTGCTCTTACTAAATTTTATATACAGATAACATGTGAGTTAAGATGGTGGATCAGGTGAAAATACTAGGCTTTTCCTTCTAGACAAAGTAGTCTAAGACCTAAGGACTCCTATTATGAGTTGAGGATTTTACTAAACTTCAGACATAGGAAAATCAGAGACCATCAGAGTTGGCAAGGACACTACAGATAATCTAGTCCCGTGGCAAATGTGCAGATAGATCAAGCTAAAAGTTTTAAAAAAAGTTATTCTAAGAGAAATCCAAACAGACAAAACACCCCATTCTCAGGACACAGAGCTGGGTAGCACGCTGGAAAAAAAATGCCTCATTTCCTCTATCTCTTAGCAAGCTTATCTTCTAGTGATTAAAATCATTTTTATGTCTGAGTTGAAGTTTAATAAGTAATGTCCCTGAGTTCTCTAATGACCTCCCAAACACACCTGGAAGCCAAAGTAAATTAATTCAATGCAACACCTGGAAGCAGAAAGAGCTGAAGTTGAAGTTCAGACAAGGCCTGAGTTCAAATCCCAGTTCTGTCACTTAATCAATCAAGAAACATTTATCAAGCACCTACTATGTGTCAAGCATTGTGCTAAGGGCTGGTGACTCAAAAAGAGGCAAAAGACCACCCTCTGCCCTCAAGGAATTTACAATCTAATGTGACCAGACTCAAGTTACTTCATCTCTGAAGCCTCAATTTCCTCACATGTAAAAAGGTAATTACAACACTTACACTACCTACATCAAAGAGTTATGGAGAGAAAAGCACTTTGTGGAGAGCCAGCATGACATGATGGAAATACCAGCAGATTCAAAGACAAAGGCGAGGGATTCAAATCCTAGCTCTGCCTTTTTTTCATTATCTTTATGACCTTGGTCAAGTCATTCAACCTCTATGGTCCTTATATTTAAAATGAGAGAGTTGGTCTAGATGAGTTTCAAGGTCACTTCCAGTTCTAAATTTATGGTGCTATGTGCTACTGTGCTAGGTGTTAGGCTGGCAAAGGTGAAAAATGCTTGCTAGGCTCTGTCCGTGAGGAGTTCAAAATCTAGGTATGTCAGGACTGGAAGGGTCCCTAGATCTTAATTATTCATATGCTTCACTTTACCAATTAGGAGACTAAGGACACAAGGGGACGTCATGACTTCCCCAAGATTGGACTCTTGGTCTCAGCTGCAGAATTCAAATTCAAAATCAGATCTTTTAATTCCAAGCCTTGTTCTCATTCTGTTAAGCCAGAGGGACGGGATAAGATACATACACAAACAGTTATCATAGAAGTCATTATGTGGTAAGTGCATAGGAAAGATCCAAAAAGATCACAGAGTAAAAGTGGGAAAGAATGTTAGGGAATCATCTCATCCAATCCTCTCATTTCATAAATGAGGAACAGAGGCCCATAGATGCAAAGTTATTTACCTGAAGTCTCACAACTAGTATGTGACAAAGCTGGGGTTTGAACCTACGTCCTCCAGCTATAAATCCTGTGCTCACTGTCACATATGATTTAAGGAGGGGCAAATGCTGTCATTAAAAAAAAGGAAAAGAATAACTAAATGCTACATAAATGGGAGCTATTAGGCTGGAAAGTTAAGTTGGATCCAAATGGTTCAGGGCCTTGAATGCCAAATCAAAAGGTTTTTATTTTATTCCATAAGTAATAGGGAGCCATTGAAAGTTATTGAAAAGGGAAATGATCTGTACATTAGGATGATAACTTTAGTGGCTGTGTTAAGGATAGATTATCATGGGTGGAGAAATTGTGGCCTTCTAGGTCTTTGGGTGCCACCTTTTCACTGAGTCCAAGTTTCATAGAACAAATCCTTTTATTAAGGGGATTTGTTCTATGAAGTTTGGATTACATCAAAGGGTAATATTTGAGGACCTAGAGGGCCACATGTGGCCCCAAGGTCACAGATTCCCCACCCCTGGATTAGATAGTGGGAGAAATTAAGGCAAGGAGAACAATTAGGAGACTATTGTAGTAGTTTAGGCAAAAGTGGAAAAGGGCCTTGAGCTAGGGTGTGAAAGCAAAGGGAATGCAGAAAAGGAGACCTCCTGGAGGGATATCTTTCAATAGCACCTTATGATTTTACAAAGTGCTTTCCTTGCAACAAATCTGGAAGGGAGGGAATGGAATTGACAAGGCTTGGTAGCTTGACACAGTCATTTTATGTTATTTAAAACAAAAAAAAATATTCATTTTAGAAATAAAAACATCACTAAGGTTATGACCAAGAAGAATGATGTTTTCATTCCTGTACACACTTTGGTGTTTCCTTTGTTGGGATTTAACCTCTGTCCACCACTGTTTTCGGGCTGAATGAGCAGCAAAAGCTAATCTCTGTTGGAAAACACACTCACTGGTTTTTAGGTAGATAAATGGGATTGGCAACAACTTTGCCTTAAACAGCCTCAGAAGGAGATAATCCTATTCTTTCAGCCATACAGAACACTGATGGCCTGAAAGAATCTAAGGAATATAATTAGAAATGTCCATGGTTGTTACTTTCTGAAAGTTCAACTCAAAAAGATTTACTGAGCACCTACTATGTGCAAGACACTGCACAAGGCACTGGGGATATAAATATTTAAGATGACACAGTCCCTGCCCTCGAGGAAGAGGGAAAATTGGGAGGAAGTGACACACTCAAAGAAGGATACTGGAGAATGGGATGAGGGCAGAGGAGGGATCCTGACAAAAGGCTCTAGGGAGATCCGATGAGGAAGAGAGCACTTTTGGCAGAGGGGATGAAGGAAGGCTCCATGGACGAGGGGCACATGGATGAGCTGCACTGGGGAGGAAAAAAAAGGATTTTAACAAGAAGGAGGGAGTGCTTTCCAGATGTCACAGGCCATACCCCATAAATGCAATGGGAGAGGAAAGAGGGAGGTGCAGACCCTGTTATTCCCAGGCTCTTTTCTTCAGTAGCTTGTGTGTCTCTTCCTCAGTGGAGAAACAAAAACAGAAATTTACTTTCTCTTAGCTTCTGCATGTTGTTCACAAGTTATCTCAGCCCCAAGTTCATAGTTAAATGACAGGTTAACTATGATCATAGAGCCGGAAAGGACCTGAGAAGTCACCTAGCACAATCACCTTATCTTCCTGATGAAGAAACTGAAGTCCCAGAAGGTTTAAGTGACTTGCCCAAGGTCACACTGGTAGTACAAGGCAGAGCTACAATTTGAACCCATGTTTTCTGACTCTAAATCTAGCATACTCAACACTCCACCATGGTGTAGTCTTAAAAAAAAAAGGCAAGAAATTTTAGACAAGCATATTATAGGTTGCAACATTTTAGTCTCTTCCCAGATCCAACCTTTCTTCCAAATGGGAGTCTATTTCCACATTTTTAAGATCCAAAGGTCGATAGGGGTAGGGTAGAGAAAGGAAGGAGAGAGGGCAATAGATATAGCAAGAGAGAGTAAGTGGAGAGTAAAGCAAAGGAGGGAGAGAGGAGAGAGACAGACAGAAAGAAAGGGAGTTAAGAAGGGTGGAGAGAGACAGACAGAAACAGCCTGACAGAAAAACAGATAGATGACAGAGAGAAGAAGAAGAAGAAGAAGAAGAAGAAGAAGAAGAAGAAGAAGAAGAAGAAGAAGAAGAAGAAGAAGAAGAAGAAGAAGAAGAAGGAGAAGGAGAAGGAGAAGGAGAAGGAGAAGGAGAAGGAGAAGGAGAAGGAGGAGGAAGAGGAGGAGGAGGAGGAGAAGAAGAAGAAGGAGAAGGAGGAGGAAGAAGAGGAGAAGGAGGAAGAGAGAGAGGGGGAGAGGGAGGGAGGGAGGGAAGGGAGAGAGAGAAAGAAAGAAAAAGAGCAGTGGAAAGAAAGTGTGTTGTTTGATTTGGACTCAGGGGATCTGAGGAAGACCCAGGAAAGTGAAATAACTAAACAAAGGCCACCCAGTTAGTAAGCCCCAAAGGTGAGATTTGACTTTCAAGCCAATGCTCTTTCCAATCTGGAAGCCCTGCCACAATCTAATTTGTGTACCACTGACTCCCTGAAAGTCCAGTACCAGAAAGAGGCACTACTCAAATGCCCCAAGTCCAAGGGATTCCTCCTGACTGTCACGAGTCAAAGTGCCAGGCATAGCTATCTATACCACATAAACTGTGATTGTTTTTTCCTCCCTTCCTCCTTTGAACCCCATGTTGCTTCAGCATCTCCTCAAATCCACAAATCAGTCCAATCCAAGCCACGCTAGAACTGAAGCCAGCTGGAAAGTGTCCTAATGCTGGGCAGTCCCCATGGAGATCCTACACCCCCAGCAGACACATTCTGTAATCTAAATGCACAGAGGCAGAAGAGGGAATGGTGGGTTCAGGGAGCAGTCAGTGGTACAATTAGCCTAGAAGGAAGACTGCGTCATTCTAGGAGGACGACCTTGAACTAAGACTGAAGAGGTAGATTACAGACCTACCTCAAAGGAGGGCTTTGAATGACACTAAGGCCTTAGAGGGCTTGCCTTATTTAAGACTTTAGGTCTTAATAAATAAGGAAAGCTTTTTTTTTTAAACTATGAAAAGAATTTATCCTATTATAGTAGGTAGGTTCATGGAAACTCCTGATTGTTGTGTTCCTGTCCACTTGATAAGATTACTGGGTGAGATAGAGTCATTTCTTCTCAGATCTCCTATAGATTACCAAGGGGAAGGAGTTTCTGACAAGAGTCTTTCTTCCTGGGTCTTAGTCAACCAATAATCAAAAAAAACTCAAATCACCAGGAACCAGTCAGAGGAGCTCACTAGGTTCTCCCTGCAAAATTAACATTCTAGTCTAGTGTCCCAGGTATGCTAGGAAACCCACCAAATCAATCAAGGGTCCCCTTGATTCCCACAATTACTCCTGCTACACAATTTATTGGGTGCACGTATGGGGGGGGGGAGGTTGTATTTATTCCTCCACCTCTCCCCCCAGTGAAATAAGTTACTTCCTTCTCTAGGAGGTTCCTTATCACTAGAATCACTGGATGATCACTTATTCTGTTTGGGAGGTTTGGGAAGGACTCCAGAACTGAGTGAAGACTGAGCTGGAGAACATTCCCTCCAGGCTCATTTCTTACCTAGCCTTAATCACTGAATGGGCCTTGCTTCAGTCAAAGTGAGAACTCCAGAGACCTTAGCTTAAAAAGGTCATGGTCTCCCACTGCATCTAGGGCCATCACCAGTCATCCTGATCTATATCTTGCCACTGGACCCAGACAAGAGAAGAAAGTGAGGCTGGTGACTTTGCACAGCCTTCCCTCACTTAAACCCAATTCACTTGCAAGTCACGGCACCGCCTTCCTGATGCCATGGTCCTCTTCTAGAATGAAGAGCAAACAACACAATTGTATGATTGGGTAGCAGGCTTTAGGCTCAATAGGAATCAGCAGGGGGATATGGCAACCAGAAAAGCTGGTGTACTTGGCTTGCCAATAGGATAGTAGGGAGAGCTAGGATGTTAATAGACTTACTGTCATTTACCCACAATACATCAGAGAGTATCATGCTCTATCTATCCCAGGTGACATTTTGGAAGCTGTCTACAGAGGAAGATGATCAGAAGGGTGGCCATGACCTACAGGATCTGGTAAAGGATCATAGCGTCTTTTTTTTTTAAATTAACTTTTGCTTGTTTTTAGTTCATGTCATTCATTTCCATGAGATTTTGAGTTACAAATTTTCTCCCCATCTTTCCCCTACTCACCACCCCAAAACAGCCATCACATTGTATAACCCCTACCCCAATCTGTTCTCTCCTATGTCCTCCCCCATCACCCCTCTGACTTTCCAGTAGGGCAAGATGGATCTCCCTATCCCAGTTGCATGTAATTAATAATTATATATATATATATACATATATATTTATAGAACTTTAAATTCAAGATTCTTTCCCTTCCTCCCTCATCACCCACCCCCACTGGAAAGACAAGCAATTCAATACAGGCTGTACATGTGTAGTTATGCAGAACATCTCCACAACGGACATATTGTGAAAGACTGACTATATTTCCCTCCTTCCTATCCTCCCCCCTTGTTCTATTCTCTACTTTGTCCCTGTCCCTTTACAGAAGTGTGTGCTTCTAACAACCCTCCCCCCCCAATCTGCCCTCTCCATCATCTCCTCTCTCATCCCCATCCCCCCTACTCTCCTGTAGAGCAAGATACCCAATTTAGAGTGTATGTCATTCCTTCCCTAA
>CM053581.1:202327945-202393189 GCA_028627135.1 Pseudochirops cupreus | reverse complement strand
CTTCAGTCAGGTTGTTGACTCTCTTTTTATGATTTTCTTGCATCATTCTCATTTCTCTTCCCAATTTTTCCTCCACTTCTCTTATTTGATTTTCAAAATCCTTCTTAAGCTCCCCTGTGGCTTGTAACCAGTTTACATTTTTCTGGGAAGCTTTTGGTGTGGGAGTTCCGACTGTGTTGTCTTCCTCCTGTTCCATGCTTTGATCCTTTTTGTCCCCAAAAAAAGAATCTAAAGTTGGTTTGCTGAGCTTGGTTTGCTTCCTTTGCTTGCTCATGTTGCCAACTTCATTTTTGAGCCACAGTAGATCTCTGCTTCCCAGGGGAAGAGCTTTGTCCCAAATCACTGGGGTTTTTGCAGCTGCCAGAGCTATTAGGAGGCCACAGTCTCTGCAGCCCCCACCAGCTTTGGCTCACTGGTCACACACCTCAGGACTACCACTCAAGACCACAATCCCGATCCAGGCAGGTTAAGGCAAGAGAACTTAGCCTCTGACTGATCACTTGACCCCCCTGCAATCTGCAGGCCATGAGCTCTGAAGCAGCCACATGGAGGTGGCTGCAGGGGCCACTTCTGCCACTTTCTTGCCCTGGGGGCACATGGCCAGACCTGCTTTTCTCTCACAAATTTAGCAGAGTTCCACTGACCTTTCACTTTGTCCTTGAATCTTATGGGTTTATAATTCTCAAAACTGCCACAGCTGCTGGTGATCCACTCTCCTGAAAGCTCCAGCTGCAGCTTCAAGACTTGTCTCGGCTCCCAGCGCACTGTGATGAGCCCTTCCCCTCCCACCTGCCAGGCTGCCTTCAGTGGGAGCTTTGTTTCTCTGTACTTTTGTGGGTTCTAGAGCCCTAAAATTTGTTTAGAGTCATATTTTATAGGTATTTGGGGTGGTTATGGGGGGAGCTGCGGAGTTCTCTTGCTTCTACGCCACCATCTTGACTCCACCTCCCAGATCATAGCATCTTTAACCTAGAGGCACAAATGCCTGGAAAGTCTCTGAAGCCATTGTGTAGAGGAGTGATAACTGACTGCTTATTAGCAGGAGAGTCCATGGGGAAGAGGTAAAGAGAAGCATAATTTTAAGTTTAAAATAAGGAAGGATCTCTTTACCATTAGATTTGACCAAAAATGGAATGGGCTGCCTCAAGAGGCAGTGAGTTTCCAGTACCTGAAGGTCATCTAGTGGTGACAGGATGATTTTGTTAGGAATGATGGGTAGATTTCTGCTCTGAGAGGGAGTTAGTTGAATTAGATGACTTCTAAGGTTCCTTTCAACTCTGATGTTCTATGACTGAGAACTTTTATCTTGCGCATTTGTATGGAAGCACATTGAATAGCCAATTTTCCTTTTAAAATTTAAATTCACATAGTTTCAAATTGAATTGCCTGTATCCAATTGTATCATTGAGCTTTTTTTTTAATATGAAAGAGATCTTTAAGAAAGAGAGGGAGAGAGAGAGAGAGAGAGAGAGAGAGAGAGAGAGAGAGAGAGAGAGAGAGAGAGAGAGAGAGAAAGAGAGAGAGAGAGAGAGATCTAAGACACAGTACCTTTTCCCAATTACCCCCTGTTAGGAAGGCTTCTGAAAAGGTGGATTTTGGAAACACTCAAAGGGTATTAAGATTTCAAAGGATTTTCTCCTCTTTCTGATACTATCATTAGGATCCCACCACTAACACTATATTTAGTTCATGAGAAACTACAATGCCTCAGGTAGCAGCCCCCCACTCCTCTGTGCCCCTTTCAGATGATAACTTTACATGACCAATTTGGAGTCATATTAACTCTTGCAGCTGCTATATTCTGTGAATATTGGCAAATATCTGTGCAGAACTGGGAGAGAGCACTCTCTTCTCATATTTCATAATGATGGGTTTATAATACTTGGCAAGAGCCACAGCAACAGCATTACATCCTTTAGTCTCTTAAATTCAGGGACTGGAGTAACCCAGAAAGCAAGTCCTCACAATGGTGACAGCAGTGAATAACCATGGACACTACATGGGAAATGACTCATGGGGCTTTGGAATAATGCTAGCTGGAAAGAATGTCTTAAGAGATATTCATTGAACTTCGACTTTCTAAAAATACTTGGGTTAGACACATTGATTAAATAGCTAGGAAACAGAGACTCCCTATTTGGGAAACTTATTTCTTTGGGTTCAAAGACTTCTGGGTCCCATCCTTCACTCAAGGACATTTTCATCTTTCCAAACAGGTCAATGAGCTCTACAAAGCTCTATCAGCTTCTAGATGGTGGAACCATTCACAATTCTTCCTTTATCCTCCCGATCATTCAGGCCACTATGTTATTTGTTTCATGGTATGTAGACATTTCATGAAACAAATAGAGACATGTGACAAGAAAATTTTTTTCTCCTTGGCCAAAAGTGGTTAGTGGAACTCCCACTCTATTCCCTCCTTCCAGAGAATAGTTAAGGGTAAGGGAGAATGGCAGCAGCCAAGGACAAGAGCCAAATCTAATTCAAGGTCCCAGACCCATTGCAGATGGGGGCTAGGCTCCTCCAGGGAGAAGGAAGTGCTTCCATAGATCAGGACATGCCCACAGAGACAGAGCACTTCAAGGTCAACACCCTGTGGTGACAAAGGCAGGCCTACTTTGGGTAAGATGTGCTTTTGGACATGGAAGGTCCTAAAGAACTCTGGGAACTCTAGAAACAGGATCAGACTGCTCCATGGAAGCAGATCTGCTTCTTTCAACCAGAACAGTTGCTAGAAAAGACAATGCACTTAGTCCCTCAGGGATTCCAGAGAGTGGACTTCACTTGACCATCTAGAAGATGTGTTCTCCTTTTTGTCTTTTTGTATTTAAGTTCATAATGAATAAAAATTTAAAAATAAAAATATGATATAATATGAGGGGTGGGCACCCTAGGGCATGGAAGCCTGAGGGGTAGGCTCCTGGGGCCACATCACATGCACATCTTTCTTTTTCCCTTTCCTCGGCATTCTCTGCCTTGCTCCCCCAATCAAGACTTTCTCCTACTTCCTTCTCCACTTCCCTCACCTCTTTCTCTTCCCTTTCTTCACTTCCTCAAAACATTAACATAAGATAAGAATGTTACAGCCCAAGAAAACTTGAGAGTTTCTCTAATTCGGCCTCTTCGTGAAGACCAGCTCATCATGGAGAAGAGAAGACTTGGGAGTACAGTATCAATGTCTTCAGAAATTTGGAGAGAAACAGAATCTATGGGGTTTCATGGGGCAGAACTGGGATCATAAATCAGAGAGACAGAACTATCAGTTCTTAAAACAAAAAGGGACCACAGCACAAATACTGTCTGATCCTGACAAGGAGTCAATCAAAGTCTGCTTGCAGCTTTCCAATGACAGTCGGCTCTCTAATTTTCTAGGCACCTGTCCCATTATTAGCAGCTCTAATATTAAGAAAACTCTTCCATTTACCAAGTTATAGAGTAGATAGAGAACTGGCCTCAAAGTCGGGAAAGCCTGGATTTGAGTCCTGCCTCTGACACACTGGCTGGATGACCATGGACAAATGAAAGAACCTCTCTCAATTTGAAGACTTTAAGATACATCTTCAACACTTCGACAATTCTTCAACACTCTAAGTCTGCAGAGATTTCCTCCCCTAACCTTCTTTGCAGTGGCAGAGGGGGTCACAACTCCATATGGGGTCACATAACTGAATTTGAGGGCCACAAAAATTTTGAACATGCAAAGACCAAAAATCAATTCAAAATCAAACACGTAATAAATCTGAAGTGCTCCTAGCAGCACATGCCTGTGTTGCATTGCACAACTTCACTGCAGCCTTGGTTTTGAACACACAGCATGTGCACTTTGTATTGCACATGCTGTCATACCAGGCAATGCCAAAGAATGCTGCCAGAAACACCTTGGCTCAGACTCGAGACTATTGTGTGTTATGAATTGTAGTGTTTTTATGGTTTACACAGTTTTCTGCTCTTACAGAAACATGAGAGTTTAATTATAGAAAATAAAGACTTTTAATATTTCCCTACTGTCATTACTCAGCATATAAGTATCAAATTACTATATTTTTGGATTGTATTGTGTTAGAATGTTTAATTTTTAAAATTGCTGTTATATCCTTCTTTTACAAAAACATGAGTATTTAATTGTATCAAGGAAAGACAAAAGCCCTTTCATATTTCTCCATCATCACCGCTGTATGTGTGTGAACATCAATTTTTAAAATTAAACACAAATGTAATTAAAAGCTAGTATCTATTGGAGAAATTGTTAGCAATTTTTTTATATTTTAGAAAAAAATTTTTGTTATAGATAAGTAGCTAAATCTAGATAGAAGAGGTAAAAATACTGCTAACAAAGTGACAGAGTCTTTACCACCAGGTTGTAGTACACCTAAATTGACAAGAAAAAGAAAGTATGTTGAATCATTTTTGCAATAAGGATTTACTTCTAATAATGATAATGGTACAGAAAAACCTGTTTGTTTAACTTGAATTGAAGTTTTGGCTGTGGAGAGCATGAAACCGGCCAAACTAAAATGACATCTTAATTCCAAGCTCGTTGCAGTACGCTGCAATAAACCAAAGGAATATTTTGAATGACTTCTAAAATCCTCAAACAGAAAAAAACAATATTTGGAGAAATTTGCTACTGTCAATGAAAACTATTGATTTGCATCTTATGAAACTTCTTAATTAATTGCAAAAACTAAAAAGTCCTTATGTGTTAAAAGATCTCATACTACCTGCTGCTATTAAAATGTCAGAAATAGTTCATGGGGAAAAGTATGGGATGAAATTCATAAAATTCCTTTATTGAATGATACTTTTTCCAAAAGAATTTCTGAAATTAGCGATGACCAGTTGCAGTAACTTATTGCCAGGCTTAAAGGCAGCCCTAAGCTTCCAATTCATTTAGATGAAACAATTGCTGTTTCAAACATGGCATGGTTGTTGCTTTATGTAAGATATGTTTATGAAGGAAGCATATGTGAGGAATTATTGTGTTGTCACTCTTTGGAAGGGCACAAAAGAAGGGAAGATGTATCTTAAAGTCGATAAATTTTTCAAAAAAGAAAGCTTACAGTGAAAAATTTCTGGACCAATAAAGGGCAAGAATGTTGAATTTGTGGCAAAAAGTTAAAGCTGGTGGCAATGAACATATCACTTTTACTCACTGCATGATCCATTGGGAGGTACTCATAGCCGCTATATATATATATATAATATATACATGTACACACATATGTATGTGTGTATGTATGTATACATGTATGTACGTATGTATACATATATATATATATATATATCACCAGACTTACATATTGTATTTCACAATACTATCAAAATCATTAACTTTGTTAAAAGTCATGCCCTTTACAGTCCTTTG
Organism: Pseudochirops cupreus; assembly: GCA_028627135.1. Taxonomy (NCBI): domain Eukaryota; kingdom Metazoa; phylum Chordata; class Mammalia; order Diprotodontia; family Pseudocheiridae; genus Pseudochirops; species Pseudochirops cupreus. The sequence continues at coordinate 202,387,824 of CM053581.1, read as the reverse complement.
TTTTCAAACTTTTGGAAAGACATGGATCTGATTACAAAAGCTTATTACTACATGCACAGTTACATTGGCTCTCAAAAGGGTGAAGTTTAAACAGATTGTTGAAATTGAAAGATGAAGTTGTTATATTTTTGACTGAGCAGAAATTTAATTTTGTTAATTTTTTTCATAATACCTTTCATTATGGCTTTCAAAACTGTGTTGCTTGTTGTATATTTTTTGAAAAACAGTGATTTAAACATGTCACTTCAAGAAAAGAATTGTAACATATATATGGTAAAAGATAAAACTGAAAGTTTTACTAAAAAAGTTGACATATGGAATAGGGTGGAAAATGGCTTTTCAGAAATGTTTACAGCTACAGATGATTTTATAATTGAAAATAAACCTTCCCAAAGATTTAATTGTAAGAGTTATAATTGATCATCTGAAGTACCTAGAGACACAGTTTTAGAAATATTTCCCTTCAAATTCTGATTCTAAAAAATTAAGTTGGGTTCATAAACCATACTCAATTGAAATTAAAAATGTCAGTCATCTGCCATTTAAAGTTCAAGAAGAATTTGCCAAGTTATCAAGAGACACAGGTTTAAAAATTGAGTTAAAAAATCGTTAAATGAATTTTGACTTGGGATTAGGACAGAATTTCTAACAATTTCTGAAATGGCCCTAAACATACTTCTGTCATTTTATACTGTGTGTTTATGTGAAGCAGCATTCTCAGCACTGACGATTATAAACTCAAAATATCAATCAACTCTGAAAAAATGCTGAAGATGCTCTAGGTCCTTCAGTATCAAATATTCCACCAAGACTTAATTCTTAATGTAAAAATAAACAAGCACATCCATCTTATTAGTATGCAAATTTGCTTTCTTCTTTAATAAATGGTAAAATTATACACATACCAAAGAATTGTTTTAAAATAAATTTCTTTATGATTTATTATCAATAAATGTTTGATTTGCATAGCTATTTTATATAGCTATATACCTGGGGTTGCATAAAAATTTCTCAGGTATAAAGGGGTTGTATTTAAGAAGCCTTGCTTTGGGGCAGCTAGTTGGCGCAGTGAGTAGGGCACTGGCCCTGGAGTCAGGAGGACCTGAGTTCAAATCCAGCCTCAGACACTTGACACACTAGCCATGTGACTTTGGGTAGGTCACTTAACCTCAATTGCCTCCAAAAAGCAAAAAAAAAAAAAAAGAAGAAGAAGAAGAGGCCTGCTTATACGATGCTGATGAAGCAGCTAGGTGACACAGGGGATAGAGTGCTGAACCTAGAGTCAAGAAGACCAGAGTTCAAATCTGGCCTCAGACAATTAACTAGATGTGTGTGACCCTGGGCAAGTCACTTAACTCTGTTTGCCTCAGTTTCCTTATCTATAAAATTGGCTGGAGAAGAAAATGGCAAACCACTCTATTTTCTGTGCCCTAAATGGATCATGAAAAGTCAGACAAGATTGAACAACATGATGACGATGAGACGAGTTCCTAGAATAAAGGACATAGTGTGTTCTTTTCTCCCAGAGTCATTTGCTTTTTAAAGGAGGAGTCTGGGCTTGGACAATATGTAACACAGAGAAGTCTGTATGTCATAGAATTTCAGGGACCAGCAACAGGCCACTGGAGGAGATGTTTGGAAAAAGGGTAGAATGGGGTCTTGAAGGTAATGCACCCAGGTCACACTATAGAGGTTAACCACCAGCACTGCTGATGATAAGACTTTCTATCTGTGATAGTAAATATGCTGAGAGACCCTGGAGAAGAATGATAGACAACAAGAACAGGATAATGCTTACACAGGGTGTAGGAGGGTGAGGGTGAGGAGAAGAATATTTCAGCTCAATACCAAGAGGTATTTCCTATTTTGCTAAGAAGTTGTTTTTATCGGGCAGTGAGTTCTATGTCAAAGGATCAGTTTAGAAGGTATCCTTGAAAAAGGACAGCTACGTGGCACAATGCATAGAGTGCTGGGTCTGAAGTCAGGAAAATTCATCTTCCTGAGGCCAAAGGGGACCTCAGACACTTACTAGCTGTGTGACCTTGAGTAAGTCACTTAACCCTATTTACCTCCATTTCTTCACTTGTAAAACTGAGCTAGAGAAAGAAATGGCAAACTGCTCCAGTATCTTTGCCAAGAAAACCCCAAATGGGGTCATAAAGAGTCAGACATGACTGAACTACAACAGCTCCTGTGAAAAAAAGTTTTTAAAACAAAACAAAGACATAATTTGAAAAATATAATTTGTTGAGGCAGCTGAGTGTTCACCTCAACATCTAAAACAGTCCAGGAAGAAGAGAAAGGACAGAACTCTGAGGAATCCATTGTCAGTTCATATGCTCCCCTGCCACCAGCTTTCAAGGCTGAAATTTGAATCTTTTAATATGAATCTGTTCTCTCATATAAAAGTATCAGAGGCCACATCACAAGAGTACATAAAAGCACTTGCTGAGCCGAAGAACCATGTGCAAATATATGGAGTATTTCTTTAAAATCTGACAATTACAGAGCCATCCCTGGGAAGCCTCCAGGACACGTGGTGCAAGGTAAACACAGGCCACATCTCTCCATCTAGCCCACGCCCTCTCTGCATTTGGGGAGCATGTGTCACTGCACCACAGAATCACAGAATATTGGGGTTAGAAGGAACTAGGCAGAGCGCTGACTTTGAAATCAGAATCATGAGGGTCGTAGGATTAGAGATCGCGGGATGACAGATCGCGAGGCAGCAGTGACCTTAGGGGTCATGGAGTCTAAGGCCATCATTTTAGAGTGAGGAAAGTGAGCGAGTTTGAATGACTTGTCTGAGCTCAGTTGGCTAGTAAGTAGCAGGGCTGGGTTAGTAAAGCCAAATCTGTCCTTTCAGTGGCGCCAACCTGACTCTCTGGGTTTAAATGAGCATTTGGCACAGTGCTTGGCACACAGTTGGTGCTTAATGTATTATTTTATTATTATTATATATTATATATTAATTTATTATTATAGTTTATTGACTGCCTGACTAAATCCCAGCTCTGCGACTTGCTAGCTGTGTGACACTGGGCAAACCATGTCTATTTTATGGGCCTCAGTTTCCTAATATGTAAAATTTGGAAGCTGTACTAACTGACCTCCAAGGTCCCTTCCAGATCTACTTGCCAATAACTCATGTTACACGTCAGCTAATCTGAGTCTCTCATTTTACAGAGGGGGAAGAGAGGTCCAGAAAGGCCAAGAGACTTGTCCCATTAGAGGCAGCGAGGTGACACCAATGACAAAGAGCTGGGCCTGGAGGCAAGCAGTGGTTGTTGTTGAGTCGTTTCAGTCATGCCTGACTCCCCATGACCCCACTGGGGATTTTCTCGGCAAAGATACTGGAGTGGTTTGTCATTTCCTTCTCCAGCTCATTTTACAGATGAGGAAACTGAGGCAACAGGGTTAAGTGACTTGCCCAGGGTCACACAGCTAATAAGTATCTGAGGCCAGATTGAGTCAAGAAGATCTGAATTCAAATCTAGCCTCAGATACTCATTAGCTGTGTGACCCCAAGCAAGTCACTTAACCTTGGTCTGCCTTGATTTATTCAACTGTAAAATGGGGATTATATTAACATCCATCTCCCAGAGTTGTTGTAAGGATCAAGGGAAATATTATATGTAAAGCATTTAACATACAGAGCATGGCACCCAGTAGGTGCCTAATCAAGGCTCATTTCCTCCCTTCCTTCCCAGAGTCAGGCTGGGTTCGGTGATCTTTCCATTACATCATTTGTTTGTTTGTAAAGATAGTCCCCTCCATTCCCATCTATTTGTGGAATTATTTAGTATGATACCACAGGGCCAGGTCATACTGACCTGCCCTTTAAGGATAATTACTTTGGCAGCTAAATAAAGGATGGGTTGGAGCGAGCAGAGGCAGGCTTGAGGCCACGATGCCAAGCAGAAGGCCATTGTAACAGTGCATCCCTGAGGTAGCGAGGGTCTGTACTGGGGGGCCGGTTGTGTGGCAGAGGATAAAAGGATGCACACAAGATGCTTTGAAGTTCAGATATTGCAGGAGAAGGGTAAGCGCAGTGAGGGCAAGAGAGAAGTTAAGGCTGGCCTGATAACTGGGAGGATGGTGATGTCCTCAATGGTACTAGGAAAGTTATGGGCAGGGGGAGGATTTGAGGGGAAAGAGAATTGTTTTAGTTGGCGACATGTTAGGTTTGAGATGTCTTTTGGACATCCAGTTCAAGACATTCAAAAGGCTCTTGGAGATGTGAGGCTAGTGCTCAGTAGAGGTTAGGGCTGGATAAATAGATCTACAAATCATTGATAGTTAAATACATGGGAGCTGATGGGATCATTAATTGGGATAATATAAAAGGAAAAGAGAAGAGGACTTAAGATAGAATCTTGGGCAAGACATAGATGAAGATCCTCCCCTTAAAAAAAAGATAGACTAAGGAGGGACAGTCAGATAGGTGGGAAAGGAACCAGGAGTGAGCAGTGGCATGAAAACCCAGAGAGGGGAGAAGACCCAGGAAAGGAGGATAATTAAAAGTGTCAAAGAGTGCAGAAAGGATTAGGAATTGGGAAAGGCCATTGGATTTGACCGTTAAGAGATCTTGTTGGTGTCTGGAGCTGAAGAGCAACAGTAGTAGTGCCCACTAGAGTTGGTGACATCATCCCCTGTAGCAGTAATGACTGCCAGCCGAGGAAGTGCCTGCAAAGGATGCAGCAAGACAGTCCCCCTGGCGTCAGGCCCCTGGAGTAGAGAGAAGGGTACCGGTTAGAGACCGTAGGAAGGCAGGGGACTCGGGAGCCTGGGCAAATGGCCCAGCCCTCAGAGAAGACCTAAGAGAATTCCTGAAGGACTTTTAGCGGAGGAACTGTGAGCTACCTTTTTGTCACACTACTTTGATTATACTTAAAAAGTTTGTGCCCATTGTCCCCATGGATATTATGTGTATTTGTGGGACAATGTGTACCAAGTTTTGGGGAAAACGTGTTATACCTACTTTCTTATTATACCTTCTTAATAAATACCTTTTCTAAAAACTAAGTCTAACTGGATGATTTTTTTTTTTTACATTTTGGAGGGGAGAGGGCAGGGCAGTTGGGGTTAAGTGACTTGCCCAAGGTCACAGGGCTAGTAAGTGTTAAGTGTCTGAGCCCAGATTTGAACTCAGGTCCTCCTGACTCCAGGGCCAGTACTCTATTCACTGTGCCACATAGGTACCCCTAACTGGATGACTGTTAATGGGGAGCATATTGGTGGGGCTCCTGAGCAACACCATTAGTGGTACAGATTCCCAGAGTTATCCCTAGATAAAATAGTTACCACCCTTCTAGATACCCCAAATATAAGTGCAAGAGCATGCTGGGGGAGCAGCCCCAGAGGAGGTATTACGCCTGTGAAATGAGGATAATTATTGCTATCGTTCATCAACTTCAGTCACGTCCAACTCTCCATGACCCCTGGGTTTTTTTGGCAAAGATAATATAAAGGTTTGCCATTTCCATCTCCAGCTCATTTGACAGACGAGGAAACTGAGGCAAACAGGGTTAAGTGACTTGGCCAGGGTCACACAACTAGTAAGAGTCTAAGGCCAGATTTGAACTCAGGAAGATGGGTCTTCCTGACCACAGACCTGGCACTCTATCCACTGCACCACCTCGTTGCCTGGGGATAATGACTACATTACCCTATTTTGAATGGCTGCTGAGAAGTGCTTTGTAAAACTGCAAATGTGAACCATTCTTCCAAACAAGGAGTCCACAAATGGACTCACTGGAACAAAGATTTATACCCTTCCCTCAACAATGGGAAAAATTGAAAGAACACTCCCTTGCCAAGCTAAATTTTGTTCAGTGTGTCAACAACCCAGCTCATTAGCTGATAGTCATAGCTGTACATAGTGAAGCCCCTGCCGGCTGGGGTCCTACTCAAGGTCAACCTCTAGGATACTCTCCTTTATCTTGAAGTTTCCAGTCTTGGAAAAGTGGCAAAAAAAAAAAAAAGTCTTACATAAAGCAGACCCAAGGCTGCTTGGCTCCTTGCATCTGGCTTCATGTGGGTTAAAATTCCAATCAGTTTGGAGGTCAGGATTGTTGAGGAGCCTCTGTCAGCAGCATGAGCGATAAGCAAGAAAGAAAGGTAACTGGTGAAGCTCATGACTGTCGATCGAAATTTGACAGATGCAGCTGCCGGAAGGGAGTTACAGGGGCAAACTTGAGATAGGCCATAGGAGCAAAGAGGAGACTTCAGAATGAAGGCACCCTCTCCCCGCCCCATCGGCCAATTTGTTTTCTGCCATCTAGAGTCCAACCTATCTGCCTAAGGGGGATTATGATCATGTTCCACATGGGAAAACCACACTACCAAGCCATCACATCATCTAGTGAAAAAGGATCAACCTCATTCATTCATCAAACATGTATTATGCATTTAAAGTATACAGAGCCTTGTGCTAGTGACTGGGGAAGATGCGATGTTAAAGAATCCTAGCCCACATGCAGAAATCTGAGAAAAATAGGAAACATGGTCCTTGCTCTCAAAGATCTTCCAAAGTAGTTGGTCAAACAACATGCATGTACTTAAAAGAATTGTACAATATACAAAGAGAGAATAAGATCAAAAGCCTAGTATTTGGGTGATCTGCACAGCAGCTCATCTCTGTCCTCTCCACTCTCTCCTCTCCCTTGCCCTTCTCTCCCTTCCCCTTCCCTTTTCTTCTGCTGAGGAAAGGAGGTATTTGGCAGGCAGCAGCCTCCTCCCCAGCTCCATGAGTTGTAATAGTACTTCTAGGTTTTGCAGACCACATGTGGCCTCATGCCTGGTGATAGAAGTATGAATTTTCTGGATACTAATTTGACACAGGGCCAATAGTTGATAGAAACCAGACAGGTGGTAGTATGGTATGGGGACTGAAACACTGGGCTTGAAATCAAGAGCTGGGTTCCAATCCTGTTTCAGACACTTACTAGCTATATCTCCTTGGGTAAGTCACTTAACCTTTTTGAGCCTCAGTTTCTCTTTCTGTAAAATGAGAGGGTTCAGTGGAGCATGATATATGCCTATAAACAAAGCTTGGAGGAGGCTGAGCCTGGTTCTTCTCTTGAGCTTGTATGTTCTAAGCTGCAGTAGGCTATGATGATTGGGAGTCCACACTAAATTCAACATCAAAATGATAAACTGGGGATGGGGTGAGTGAGTAATGGGGAGGGAGGAAAGGCACACCATGTTGCCTAAGGAAGGGAAAGGGAACTCCATTCTAATCAGCAACGGATTTGAAAGTCAAGTAGTAATATTACTAAAAGGAAAACTTTCCTGGACCTCCCTGAGGTTGTAAATATCTGCAAAATGGGCTGAGAAATGTATAAAAGAGACGGCTAGGCCAGGCCAGCGAAGAGGTCAGCCCTGTTGCCCGCAGAGGAGTAAGCTTCCTGGGGGGATGAGGATTTGGGAAGCAATTCCTGGCACCTTTTGCTTCCTCGTATTTGTAAGTGCTTTACAAATATGTGTTGATAGATTGATTATTCACCTCGACCCGCCATTAGCACCTCTAGCACTGGGGAGGGGAAGGGGAACCTCCCTTCAGTAACAAGCTAATTACTGCCAGGGCTAGAAATGGATACAGTGACTCAGACTTGTCTGTAAACGAAACAGCTGGGTGCCCCCTGCCAGGGATAGTACAGGACCCAGGGGATTAACTCTTCAATTCACACTCTAAAGGCAGCTCCAGCCAGGCGGCCTCGAAGAAAACCACTGAGGTCCTGTTCGGAGTGTTTAGGACATTGGAGAAATTGTACAGGGCATTACCTCTGAGATATAAATTCCCCCAGCTTGCAAGGCTTATAAAACCGGGATTCTTATTTCAAATAATGGCTTTCAGGTCAGAGAAGAGGTTTCAGGGAGGCAGGCAGAGGTACTCTGTATTTAGATACAGATACAGATACATCCATAGAACAGAGGCCCCAAGGGGAGGGAGACCCAGGAGTCTGGGGAGCCTCCCTATACCCTTCTGCCTTCAAGCTGGACTTTGACCTCACTCCCCTCCATGCACTCAAGAATCCAGTGACACTGGCCTCTTTGCTTCCTCTCCCAACTCCTCCACAAGATACTCCATGCCCCACCTCCAAGAGCTTTTGCTCCTCCATGTCCTCCATGCCTGGAGCTCTCTCCTGCCTCATCTCTGCCTCCTGGCTTCCTTCAAGTCTCACCGGAAGTCACACCTTCAGTAAGAAGTCCTTTCCAATCCTTCTTAACCTTAATACCTTTCCTCTGAGATTTACTCCAATTCATCCTACACATAATTTGTTTCTATACACTTCTCTCCCCCATTACAGACAGTAAACCCCTTGAAGACAGGTACTGCTTTTTTGTCTTTCTTGGTATCCTCAGTGCTTAGCACAGCTTGGTGCACAGTGGGCACTGCTAGTTGACTTGACTGCAAACTCTGTGAGTCAGTCACATGTCTTGGCAACCAAGAAAGACAATGTAATTTTAGGCTGGATTGATAGAAACATAGTATCCAGACCAGTAGAAGTGATCATCTCCAGTGAATTCTGTTTGGTCAGATGAGTCAAATCAGGAAGACTTTATTAAGTACTTATGTGTTCCAGGTACTTTGCTAGGTGCCAAAGATGTGTTTGTCCTTCATTCTGGAAGAGGGAATGATGATGTAACTTGCTGTTGACTTGGATCTGAGGGAGGGAGGGATGTGCAAGGTCACCAGTCTCACTTTCTCCTCCAAACCCATCTGGGTCCAGCAGCCTGATATTCATCAGGACGACTAAAGTGCTGAAGATACAAAAGAGAGAGAGACAGAGAGACAGAGAGAGAAAGGAAACAGTCTCTGCCCTTAAAGAGATTACAAGAGGGACAACAACTTTAAACAACTTCATTACGTACAAGATACATATAGAGTATATTTTGAGGCAGCTTGAGAAAGGAAGATGCAATTGGAGGGACCGGTTTTAGATAGATAGATAGATAGATGGATGGATGGATGGATAGAGGGATGGATGGATGGATAGATAGATAGATAGATAGATAGATAGATAGATAGATAGATAGATGGATAGAGAGATAGACAGATAGATAGACAGATAGATAGACAGATAGATGAATGGATGGATGGATGGATGGATGGATGGATGGATGGATGGATAGATACATAGATACATACATACATAGATGATAGATAGATAGATAGATATTTAGTTGTGAGCACCCCATTTTAGAGACACCACTGACAAGTTTGTTCTCCCTAAAATGAGGTGCTGAACTGAATACAAGACTCCAGATGTGCTCTGACCAGAGCCACAGACTCTTCCCATGGTAAACCAATCCTTTCTGCCTAATTTTCCTTCCCATTTACTTACACACAATACAGGCAAGGGACCAGGATGGAGGGGAATGTAGAAACCATGTCATTAACCATCAGCCAACACAAATTTATTAAGCACTTATTATGTTCTAGGGCTGGGCATTGAGGACAAAAAAGGCAAAAATGAAACAGTTCCTGTCCTCTGGGAGATTACATTCTTCATGGAGAAAACTACATGTATATATGGGAATGTATGAATATACAATGAATGATGAATAAACAAAGTAAATATTAGATAATTTGAGGACAGGGAGACAAAGCAATCGGAAGGATCAGAGATTAGCTGAAGGAAATGAGGATATTTAGCCTGGAGAAGAAGACTTGGGAGTGGCCTATTCTCTGTCTTCAAAATATCTGAAAAGCTGTCATGCAGAAAAGACATTAGGCTTGTTTTGCTTGGTCAAGAGGACAGAAGTATGAGCAATGGGTGGAGGTTATAGAGAAACAGATTCAGGCTTGATTCAAAGAGAAGTTTCCCAATAATTAGAGCATTATGACAGTGCATCAGTCTGCTTCCAAAGGGAGTGAGTTCCCCATCTCTGAAAGTCTTCAAGTGGAAACTCTGGTCAGTGCAGGGAAGGGAAGGGAGCATTTATTAAGGAGGAAAAAGTACTTGTTAAGAGCCTACTATGCGCCAGGCACATTGCAAATATCTCATTTTATCCTGACAACAATTCTGGGAGGTAGACACTTTTATTATAGCACAGCTAGGCAGCATAGTGGATAGAACGCCAGGCCCAGAGTAGGAAGACTCACTTTCCTAATTCAAATTTGGCCTCAGGTACCTATTAGCTGTGTAATCCTGGGCAAATCACTCAACCCTGTTTGCCTCAGTTTCCTCATCTGTAAAATTATCTAGAGAAGGAAATAGCAAACCATTCCAGTATCTTTGCCAAGAAAACTCCAAATCATGTCACAAAGAGTCAGACATGACTGAACAACAAATTGTTATTATCTCTAATTTATAGAATATGAAGAGCTGAGGCAGAGAGAGGTTGTGACTTACCCACGGTCATATAACTTAGCAAGTGTCTGAGGCTGGATTTGAACTCTGGTCTCATCTTGATTCCAAGCCCAGCACACTATCTATTGTGCCACCTAGTCTCCCCAGTATAGAGGGCCTTCTTGCTTCAGGTATGAGTTAGAATTGGTAATCTCTGACTACCATTCCAGTTCTTTGATTCTATGACCTGTACAGCAAGCTAAAGCCTGAAGGTTCCCTGGTTTTTTGAATATAAGACTCTACATATGATCCAACTGGAGTTCCAGCTACTTGCCCTTCCCATTTAGAGCACATAACACAGGTAAGGAGGACCAGGATAGAGAAGAGTTCATAAAATATAGTGTGACTTCCCAAGCAAGAGTACAAGGCTTTGGAAAATCCTTCTGTCTTTCTCATGAGATGCCTTCTGAAAATACTTTCCATTTTGTGTCCAGGAGTAGGAATAGGCTCTTCCCAAGACTGCCCTCCCTCCTCCCCAGAAAGTGGTTATTTAGAATTAACTCTATCAAAAGTTTAGGCAAGTTCCATCATAGACAGGCTGTCAAATGAAGTTAAATTACTTGACAATGTTGGACAATGATCTGTTATTTATTAAAGAAAGCTTATGGGGGCTGGTAGGAGGCCGGTCCAATTCCAATAGTTAATCTAGGTTTAAATTCTGGTTTCTTCTAAAGAAATACTTGGCTACTGTGTGGTAAGAACTGTACCTTATACACCTGGGTTCTATACAGAAATCTCAGTAAGAATGAAGGAATTGAGAGTTGAAAGATGAATTTTAAAAGCCTGTTTCAGAATAAAATGTATTTACATTCTGTGAAAATACCTTGCTACTTTAAAGATTCTTCCTTTTTTCCCCCCTTTCCTCAAGCAAAATTAGTTCTAAGCTTTCAACCCCTAGCTGTATTCTACACCCATCTTAGCAGGCTCCAAGTTAATTTCTCCTTATAAAAAATATGCACATATATTATACATATACACATATACAGGTGTATGTATGTGTGTGTGTGTATGTGGGTGTGACAGATAGGTAGCACAGTGGATGGCATACTCAGTTTGGAGTGAAGATATCCTGAGTTAAAATGCAGCCTCAGACACTTTCTAGCTACGTGACCTCAACTTAAGTCAACTTAACCTCTCCTTGCCTCAGTTTCCTCATCTGTAAAAGGGAGATAATAATTATATCTTCCTCACAGGATTGTTATGACGATCAAATAAGGTAAAAATTGTAAAGTACTTAGCACACTGTCTGGCACATAGTAAGTGCTATATAAATGTCAGTGATTAATTCTGAACCTCCAACTAATAAAAATAGAGAATTATAAAGCCCTTTAAAGTTTACAAAAACATCTTATGTATATGATCTCATTTGACCTTCCCAATAATCCTGTGAAGAAGGTAGTAAGGACATTTTAAACTCTATGTAGCTTTAAAATAATAATAAAATATAATAATGATAAATATTTTACTTTAAAATACTTTATACTAGGGTGGCTAAGTGGCGCAGTGAATAGAGCACTGGCCCCGGAATCAGGAGGACCTGAGTTCAAATCCAGCCTCAGATACTTAACACAAAACTAGCCATGTGACCTTGGGCAAGTCGCTTAACCCCAATTGCCCCATCCTCCCCCCTCCAAAAAGCAAAAAAAAAACCCCAAAACTTTATACTGAGATTCCAAAGGGAAAGTGACTTAGATTCAAACCTTCATAGAAATTCATAATAGAGACTGTATAGATCTATTGGAAAGGGTTATTTGGAGTTTCAGGACATGGATTCAAATCTTAGCTCTGTTAACTAGCTGTGTGACCTTGGGCAAGTCACTTAACCCCAATTGCCTTGCCATTCCCCCTTCAAAAACAACAACAACAACAACAACAAAATCTTAGCTTTGCCCTCATTTACTTCTGATGTGACCTTGGTCAAGTCAGGAAACTTTCCTGAACTTCTCTTATCTCTACAATGATAAAGTTGGACTTGAAGCCCTCTAAGGGCTCTTAAAGCTCTAGATTTGAGAACCTCTGCTCCAGATCTTTCTATTGTACCACGTGGAACCCAACTTACTCTTCACTACATCACACTGACTCTCCTCTTCTGCAGTTCCACTGTTTGTGTGATGCTACAACTGATGTCCCCAGTAGCCAATTTTCCCTCCCAATTTGCCCTAGACCTTGACACGGCTTATCATTTTGCATTGATGCTTACCACAATTTTCCTCTAAAATGACTTTCTTACTCTAGATCTCTATTAGAGTGAAATGAGGAAGCAAGATTGGAACCCTAGCCCTCTTCCTAAGACAAACTCTCCCTGTTGGCCCTTCCTCACTTCTACCCTCCTTTCACCTGCATCAAATATTTATTATCTTATGTCAATCACAGGAGCCCATAGGGATATTCCTCATCTTGCTCTTTTGTGGTTGGTCTGGGGACAGATTGCTGAATAAAAACCCTCCAGACCCAATAGTATAACTGCCATGCTTCTCACTACCTCACATCCTACTGGTGACTTAAATTAGACTGCTGATATCCTTTCAGATGTTCTTCACACCATTGCTGATTGTTCCCATTTTCTGAGCTGAATCAATTCGATTCAACTACATTTTTAGAAGCCAACTTTGGTAAGCCTTCATGGAACTGGGGGAGTGGGAGGGGACATTTCCAGAAGAGGTTCATAGCAAATCATTCAGCCTGGCTGTCTTCTAAGTTCACCATTGCATTTCTCCACCAGTATTACATTTTATTTCCACCACAGGGCCCAGGGTGAAGCTTTGCACAGGGCCAATATTGCCCCAAAACTGAAGGAAGTGACTCCAGACTGGTCTATAGGTAAGAGCCTATTAGCTCTTGAACTTGCTGTATTTGGCAGATCTCCAGTTGCATGAACTCCTGGGTGGTTTGGCCATTTCCTGGACAAATTCTAGCAATTTTAAGGTAAGAGTTTGCTTAAAGGGAGCCATACTGCAAGGAGCTAAGCTGAGTCATTCTTCACTCATTTGCTCTTAACCATAACTCTGGTTGTATCCTGGGCACCTCACTGGAAAAAACTTCCCTGTACCAGTGGTGGGGTCATTGTCTGAGGTAATAAACCCTCAGGCCTGATGGAAGAATCATGGGAGATTTGTTTTGCCTCTCTGTAATGCACTTCAGGTGTAACACTGTGTGTTACAGTTGTCTGTATTTGTGCCTTCCTTGATTATGAGCTTTATGAAGGCAGAGGCCGGGTCTCAGTTGAGTTTTGCATCTCCCTCCAGGGCCAAACACTGAGTACTCTGCACCTGGTAGGCACTTCATAAATGTATTGAGTAAAAAAAAAATGTGTGTTGAATAGATAGGATTTAGAGCTGAAGAAGACTTTAGAGAGTAATCTGACTCTCAGAGACAGGAACTCCATCTACTCCACCTTGTCCTGAACAAAAATCTGCATTCCTAAATCCTTACCAGGTGCTCATCAAGCCACTTCAAGAACAGGGGAAGCTGGGAATCCACTGCCTACTAAGACAATCTATTTCAATTTGCAATTTCAGAATGATTGCATGTGACAGTCTCTGTGCCTGATTCTCTGGAATTCTTTATCCATCAGCCTAACATAGGTACTTCCCCCATCTGCATCTCCATTTCCCGTCCCTGACCTGAGACTATTCTCCAAACCCCTAGTTTTTCAGCTTCCTGTTATATGTTGTCTATATCCATTAGAATGTAAGCTCCTAACTCTTTTTGTGTGGCTTAAGAATTGAGGAGATGCCCATCAATTGGGGAATGACTGAATAAGTTGTGGTATATGATCGTAATGGAATATTATTATGCTATAAGAAATGACAAGCAGGATGATTTCAGAAAAACCTGGAAAGACTTACATGAACTGATACAAAGTGAAATGAGCAGAACCAGGAGAACACTGTACACAGTAACAGCAACACTGTACAATGAACAATTGTGAATAACTTAGCTATTCTCAGCAAAACAATGATCCAAGACAATCCCAAAGGACTCATGATGAGAAATGCTATCTGCCTCCAGAGAAAGAATTAATGGAGTCTGAATACAGACTGAAGCATACTATATCCCTTCCTCCCTCCCTTCCTCTCTTTCTTCTTTCCTTCCTTCCTTCCTTCTTTTTCTTTCTTTTTTCCTTTCAGTTTTCTTGTACAAAAGGATTAATATGGAAATGTCTTACGTGTTTGCACATGTATAACTTATATTAGCTTCCTTACTGTCTCAGGAAGAGGAGAGCGGGAGGAGAGAAAAACAGAATTTGAAACTCAAAACTTAAAAAGAAAACCAATGAATGTTAAAAATTGTTTTTACATGTTATTGGGGAAAATAAAATATTATTTTAAAAAATAATGTAAGCTCCTCATACTTTTTAAAAACTATTTTCTTGGGGGTTCTTTGTAACATGGCTTATATGAAAATGTGTTTTATATAACTTTACAATATAATGAAAATCATATTACTTTCCTTCTTAAGTGGTAGGAGAGGGAAGGGTAGGAGGGAAAGAATTTGGAACTCAAATTTTTAAAAAATAAATGCTAAAATTTTTTTACATGGAATTTGGAAATGAAAAAATAAATAAAATATTTATTTAGAAAAGAATGTTGTTAGCTCCTTGAGAGCAGAGACTCTTTTTTGTTAAAATAACCATGAATTTCCTCTACCACAGCCTTGAAGAATGGACCTCAGGAAAGCAAAAAACCCAACATTTATTAAGTACCTACTATGTGCCAGGAATCATGCTAAGCATTTTACAAATATTATCTCATTTAATCTTCACAACTCTGGGAAGCAGGTATTATTATTAACCCCATTTTACAGTTGGGGAAACTGAGGCAGACAGAGACAAAATGACTGGCCAACATCAGACAGAATCGGAGGCTGGATCTGAACTGAGGTCTTCTTGGCTCAATGTCACTGTGCCACCTAGCTGCCTCCAGTGAAAGGTGAGAAAACCCACTCTGCTTTTGGTCAGTTTTAATTCTTGCATTTTCCTCATACTTACCTGCTGAAATCTATTTCTCTGCATTTTCTACCTAGTACTCCTAGGTCTATCCTCTGTGGTTAAATCTCCCTTCCACATAAGAGTCCTTCAAACACCTAAAGACGGCTATCATGTCCTCCCCTCTAAATCTGGACTTCCCCAGGCAGATGATCCTTACATCAATTACTTTGAGTCTTCACCAGCCTGGTCATTGTCTTCTGGATGCTTCCCAGCTTGCTAGAATGTGGTGCCCCTAGATGGAGTGCAACGGGATTGCTTCTGCCTGAGTTTTCAGCTCAGAGCCCCGACATTCATCACTGACCAACCAGTCATTGCTGCCTAATGGTCCTTCCCACTGAGCTAGATCATGTCAACTCGGGGGCATGGTAACAGAGATCAGATTAGACTCAATATACTAGAAGTGGAAGGGAAAAAATTACCCTGTGCTTCTAGCTGTGTCACACTGGGCTACTTCCCTACTCTGGGTCTCAATTTCCTCATCTGTAAAATGGGTGCAGTAATACCATCACAATCTAACTCATAATGGAAAATGCATTGTAACACTTAAAGAGCTTGAGAAATTTAAGTCATTATCATTATTATCCTCCATTTTCCATCTTGCTTCCTCCTTCATATTGGGTCAGAAATTGCACCAAGTAGAGGAACTATCTGACGAGTCGATGAAATTGTTCAACAGCTGCATTAGCCCAGATGGGTCAGGGTTGCTCAAGGGCTGTTTATGTTCACCTTCCTATTCTGCAGTCACTATGTTTCATCCGGAAAAACACCACGATCAGCTCAAGGCCCTCTCTGAGCTTAGGGGCATCCTGAAGAAATAAATTCCAAACCACTGTAGTAGTAAATTGGCTGCTCAGACAAAACTTACATTATTCAATCCACCAAGTGGCTAATCCCTGGCCCCATGGACTGCTTAAGTCTTTGGCTAGGCCTATCTAGTCTAAGTATTGACACGAGTTTCCAAAGGAAAATTTCCATTTTTCCTCCTTAGGACTCCCCGAGTCTCCTCTCTGGTGTCGCTCTGGAGACAAGTCCATCACCCAATACAGCATTATCTTCCCCCTCCACGGGTGGTTGATTGACAAGAGCAGAGTATTTCCTAAGTAATGGCCAAGTGTTTGTTAATCCTAATTTAGCCTGCGCCTGGCAGGGTCCATTAAGAACACTGCCTGATAAAAGCTTATCAACAAGGATAGATAGAGCCCAGGCTCTGAAGCCAGAATTAGGACAGAGAAATGTCTGTTGGGTCAACAATAGAACATTTCTCTTTATATTTTAGTCAGAAGGGCTAGAAGACCTAATCAGCTCTATATATGTATGATCTATAGCCCTGTGATCTTTGCTGGATAAACTCCATGGCAGTGCAAAGAATTAGAACACTTGTATTTGATACTAGTGCTCATTCACTTTAGAGCTGTGAGATTGTGGATTTCTGAGCCTTGGTTTCCTCATCTAGGGAATGGATACAGCATTCCAATGTACTCTATACATAACAGGACTTTTATAAGGGGACAATGCACTGTAAACCAGCACTATAGAAATGTAAATTGTTGCTATTGATTTCCTTGGGTCACAAAGATCAATCACTTTCCTTCTGGGCATCTTTCTTGACCTGTGGTAATAAGTAAATGTCTGTCTTCATCTTTAGAGCTCCTTGGTTAACAAAGGGGAATGTTGGCACGGGAAGAGCCCTGGAGTCAGGAGATCTGGGTTCTAAATTCATTGCTGCTACTCCCCTGCCCAGTGATCCTGAGAAACCCGCTTCTCTTCACTGTCTCCAGGGTTCCAGCCATCCTTGACAAACAGAACGATCTGTGACTAGTGCAAGTACTGTTCCCATTTTGCATAAGAGGAAACCAACTGGGAAGGCTGAAGTGATTGGCTCCAAGCCCCACAGTTAATAAGCAGGATAAGCAGTATTTCCACAGAGGCCTTGGGACTCCCCAGGCCAGTGGCATGATAACAGCCGGTGCTCAGTTTCCTATAACTCTTACAACTCCACTCCCCAGGTACGATGGATGTGGGGGTGGGGAGGGTGTTAGAGAGAGAGAAGGGACATAAAACCACATGGTAGCATCGGGCCCCTTCCACCCACTGGAACTGCTCGATCAGGTCTCAGTGAAACCCTTTGAGGGAGGAGAAGCCAAAGACACAGGCTGGTAGTGTAAGCCTGAATGGTCATGAGAGCCATGGGTATATTTAAGAGGTCATGGCAGAGACGAAAGCCAGTCTCACATGAGTCAGCTTAATTCCCCCGGCAAAGCCTGATGGAAACTTCTGTTCAGAGAGGGAAAGTAAGGGGCTCTCAGCTCCATTCGGCTATTTGTTATTTGTTAGCTGTGTCACCTTAAGAAAGTTGCCCCCCCTCTCTATACCTCACCTGCTCAACTCCTGCCCCCTTTAGCTAATTTGTAAAAAGGAGGGTGGGACATGTATGTATGTATGTGTGTCTCTATCAAGCCTTCTTTGTTATAAATTATGCATAGGTATATATGTATGTGTAGATATAGCCGCACATACATAGTACACATGCATGCATATAAAGCATGTATACACACATATATACATATGCATACATGCATATCTACATAGACGTGGGTGAGTGTGTATGGGGGTGTGTGTAGTGATACAAGTGATTCACTGGGCAGGAAAACAAAGCAAATTTTCCCCTTTACCTCCCCAAAATTTAAAGATTAAAGCTTTTCATTCAGGTGGTTTGATGCTCGATCACCTTCAGCGAGGAGCAATCTTGGCCACCTAGGCAAGTGATTAGCTCACCAGAACAAAGTCCTCAAAGCAAAGAGACGCCCCAGCCCAGTCTGTCCTTCCTCTTTTCCAATTCCATTGTGTCATAGGATTACAGTGAAAACAGGTGAGCCTATTTCCTGCCAACAAATTATATCAATTGCACTGAAAGTCCCCTTGGGGGTATTTTATAAGGAGGGAGCCGCCAATGTGGAGACACCTGAGGGGTAAATTCTCAGATGCAGGACATCTTTAGGGAAGGAGATGGTCAGGGCTCAGAGCTGCCCACTAGAAGAGAACTTAAGTGAAATGGAAGAATTACTTGAGAGAGCTGCTGATTATTTATAACAGCTCTCTTTGTGGTGACAAAGAACTGGAAACTGAAGGGATGCCCATCAATTGAGGAATGGCTGAACAAGTTGTGGTATATGATTGTGATGGATACTACTATGCTATGAGAAATGATGAGCTCAATGATCTTAGAAAGACATAGAAAGAGTTGCATGAAATGTTAATGAGAGAAACGAGCAAAACCAAGAGAACACTGTATACAGTAACAGCAATACTGTTTTAAGGGTGACGTTGGGCAACTAAGTCATTTTAACTATCATTCACAAATTTAAAATAAGTAACATGAAGAAAGACACTATCTGCATACAGAGAAAGAACTGACAAATAGAAGAATGTATAGAATAAATGCGTGTTCATATGTGTGTGTATGTGTATAATTTGTATCTTATGGTAGCCATTTCTTGGGGGTAGGAGGGCAGGGGAGAAAGGAAGAAAAAAAGGGAAAAAGATATTTACAATAACTTTGTTGTATATATGGAAGGAATAGCAAGTTGTACGTAGCAGATTTGCAGTTTTATGTGCAATCATCTTTTTGTCATTGTACTGTGTTATGGAAATGCTTGTTTTGTTCCACGAACTGAAAGTAAAATAAAATTTTAAAATAAAAAAGAGAATTGCTGATCTCTCATATAGTTCTTAACAAAGACTTGGCAGATAATCATAAAAATCTCTGAGGGAGAGGGAACTTCCCATGTCAGGCAATCCAGATCTCTAACCCCTCGCCCCCCAGAAGTAAATTTGTCTGTCCATTGATGAGGAAATCATTCCTGCCTGTGGCATCCCATTCTTTTGGATGGTTCTGATGGTTAGGAAGTTTTTCCTTATGTTAAACCTAAAAAGGACTCTTTGCAACTTTCTTCCATTCTTCCTAGTTCTGCCAAGAACAATTCCTCTTCCACCTGATAATCCTTCAAATGACCAAAGACAGCTCTCATGTCCTCTCTTAAATCTTCTCTCCTCTAGGCTGAATATTCTAGCTTCTTGCATAGCATGGTAACCTCCCTGAGCACTGAATGAACTAGATTTGCAGAATCTCAAAGTTGAAATGGATTTCAGAGATCAGCTGGTTCAAGCCTCTGTTGAAACATGATTTCTTCTTTCCCCCATCCCAAACATTTAAAAGTGGAAATCAGAGGTGTCAAAGTCCATGCCAGCTGCAAAACTCCACAGGGCTGACTGAACCAGATTAAATGTAATTGGGAAATGTTTAATAAGAACATAAAGTTAAGGCAATGCTAATTTGTGGTTTTCTAAGTCAATATGAAGAGCAGGGATCTGTTTCTATTTGAGTTTAACACCACTGGCATAAATGGTACAAAATAACCACCACAATGAATAAGGAAAAGGAATCCCACAGAATCTGGTCCTTGCCACGCCATGTGGTGATAGCCTTATATCCTGACCTTTTTCAGTGGGTTACTTGGGAAAGATCACTCACAAACAGAAGCATCTGATTGATCCCCAAGTTCATCCCTTCCCTTCACGACAAAAGAGTTGAAAGAAACAAGTAAAGGTCCTATGTGTACAAAAAATATTTATAGCTTCTCTTTTTGTGGTGGCGAAAACCAGAAACTAAAGAGTGCCTATCAATCAAGGAATGCCTGAATAAGTTGTGGTACATGAACATGATGGAGTACACATGGAATGTGCTACAAGAAACAGGAAATAGATTATTTCAGAAAGACATGAGAAGATTTACATGAATTGGTGCAGAGCGGCATAAGCAGAATCAGAACAATTTGCACTATAACATTGATTTTATAAAAATGACCTTTTATTAAATAAACCTTTTATTAAAAAAGGCAGCTAGCTAGAGGCATCTGTTTGGTCCCCATCTCCATTCCCTCTTTCCATGACAAAGGAGTTGTAGAGAATTGGCTGCCCATCAGGGAGACCCTCCTACTCAGTGGACTTTAAAGAAACAACTCCTGTTCTCAATGTCTTCTACTCTTCTGAACAATTCGGCTTGGGACCCTGAGAGCCCTCCCTTCGGTTTCCTGGGGTGTGGGGGATGTGAGGGGAAACAGATTTTTCTCCCCTCCCTATTTAGCAACTATAGAGACTGCTCATACATTGGAATGATGGTATAGGCTCTTCTAGACAGGCCTGGGACTGGATCTCAAGTCTGGCTACTTTCCCTGCTTTGTATTTTCTTCCCAAACATAGGTGACCAAATTGTAATCCTGAGCTGAAGGTCTCTAGCCTCAGCAGTACCTCCTAACTTTGACAAGTCAAGCGTTCTTTGCTCCTGGTCCTGGATTCTCTGAGGGCAGTACTCCCTACAGCTACAAGTTTACTGAGAGGCCCACTAATAGGAGACTAAGTCATGCACACTCTGCCTTGCCAGAAGATCTGAACCTCAAGAGTGCAAGAGAAGTTGAAAAGAAGACGATTGTTAAATTTTCAATGTAACCATTTATACCTTAGAAATAGGCAGTCTACATACCAGGGCTTAATTTATTGTTTTGTTCCTTGTCTAGACTTAAGAAAATGGAAAATATTAATAATGCAGACTGAAATGAAAGTGAGTCTGCAAATATTTTTAAAGAAAATTTCCAAAGAGCCTGATTATTAAACATTTGCCAGCATTGTGTTACTGACATTGCTTGAGCTCAGCAAAAATGCAGTAGAAGGCTCAGGGTATGGAATCATCACAAGACTGGTGGTCTGGTGACTGCAATTTAATAATTAATGATAATAATAATAATGGGCATTTCTAGGGTGCTTTAAGGTTGCAAAGTGCTTTACATCCATCATCTCATTTGAACCTCACAACACCCCTAGTGGTATAGCTAACAAATGTTGCAACTAGGACTTGGAGGAGGGGAAGGGACAAACATTTTTTTTTCTCTAAGTCCAGCGCTTTTCCCACTACACCTCATTAACAATATTATTTAGGGATTTAAAGTTTTGTTGTTGTTCACTCATTTGAATTGTGTCTGACTCTTTGTGACCCCATTTGAGGTTTTCTTGGCAAAGATACTGAAGTGGTTTTCCATTTCCTGTTCTAGCTCATTTTACAGATGAGGAAACTGAGGCAAACTGGGTTAAGTGATTTGCCCAGGATCACACAGCTAGTAAATGTCTGAAGTCAAATTTGAACTCAGATCTTCCTGACCTGACTCCAGATCCAGCATTCTATCCAATGTGCCACCTAAGTTTCCAAAGCACTTTACATTTAGAATATTACATGTGATCCTCCCAACAGCCCTGGGGGTGCCCTTCTACCTATCAGGTGCAGCATCTTCTACCCCACTTCCCTTTACACAAGGGGATCCAACTCTTATTACATGTCAGGGCTCGAAGGGTGGAAATTTCAAGGTGTCTCAGATCATACTTCCTCTAGCCTACCATCTCTGTGCTACATCCTAGGGCATCCAAGCCCCTTGCCTTGCCCCAGGAGAAAATTTTACTCAGCCATTCTCTGAACGTGAGAGATGAGAAACCCACCAGACTAAACTTGGCAAAAACAATAGCTCTCTTTATTAACCTGGGGCTTTATCCAACTTGGTTTGGGGAGGATGTCAAACCCTGACTCTATAGTTAAGTACAGGACTAGGTCTCCCCTATTCTTACCTGAGGCCATCAAGCTAGCCCCCCCTTTACCTCCTATACATTTCTCTCTTCCCTCAGATTTTATCTGAGTGTATCTCTGATATCAAAAGTTAGTTAAAAGTGTTGAAGGGGGAAATATGCATGTGTATACATAAAAACACATACATATTCATGTACATAAGTGTGTATGTATGTGCCTATATACAGTACATTCTGCATATATGTACATGTGTGTCTATCTATACACACACAAATGTGTATGTATGTGTAAACACACACGTATATATATATGTATGCAGCTTCTGATAAAAGCCAGCCGCTCAGTTTAAAAATATCCATTCTGCCTATCCACATGGAAACAATGCATAGTAACAGAAATTTAGGCAAATACCATCATAGAATCAGCAAGATCATTTAATTGGAACAATAAATTAAGGGAAAAAGTCTCAATATTCCCCAAGTTCCCAGCTGCAAACTGGGGAGAATAGGACAAAGTCCTCTTGGTTTTGAGCACTAGGGTTGTTAATCGATCCCGTAGTCCTACATAATGACCTAGGGGAAATTCAAAGTTGTGCTATCAGGACTGATTTTTGGAACCTCAAGCATTAAAGGAAATGCCATTCCTAATGGAACAAGAGTGTGCCAGTTGAATGGTAATATCCCAGAAAATACAAGCTTTCCCTTAAAATAGTTACCCATGTTTGTGAATATAAGTCCTACTGGACCATAAGCTCCATGGTGGCAAAGGCTGTGTCTTACCTAAACTTTATACCTTCTCCAGAGCTTAACAGTGCTCTGTGCGCCATAGGTGTTTCATAAATAACTCACTCACTCCATCAATGAACAATAATGCTATCATGTTAGAAGGTTTGCAAAGTGCTTTTCTCACAACCTCTGGGAGGTATCATTTGTTCATTATCCCCATTTTATAGAACAGAATATTGAGGCCCAGACCAGTCATATGACTTGCCAACAGTCACATCTTTGGTAAGCCCTGGAAATGGCATTCAAACCCAGGTTTTTCTGCTCTACTGCACCGTCAGCTGAAGGAAAATAGAATTATTTGCATAGTACCTGACACAGTGACAGGGCTTTATTAATCAACATACCCTGGGAAATAACTTTAAACTATTTAATCTCTCTTATTGAAAAATCAAGAGAGTTTTTTGTTTCCCTTGATTTTTGCCTTTGAAAGGATTTGAGGATCAGGAAGTCTTAGAGGGCTCAAATGCTCCCGACATGCCCGCAATATTTAGGCATCACTGCAGAAACAGCCTAAATTCTCATCAAAGGACCCACCCCTGCTGAACTGCACACATCTGGCTGCTATCCAAGAGGTCTTTTTTTCCCCTTGTCTTAAAATTTTATTTCTTTTTACTCTGAATTTAACGAACACCAAATAAAATTAGTGTTTCCATATTAAAAATAGGATTGTACATGAAACTGTGAATTTCTATTAAGTACAGTTTGCTTTCCCTTTTAAATACATAATAAAACTTAACAAGTTAACTTTCTGAGCTCTCCTGCTTCCCCCTGCTTCCTCCTGGTCTCCCTTATGTTCTCGTCTTTGTATTATTTTTTTTTAATTCAATGGCATAGTATAGCATGTTGGACTTAGAGAGAGGAAGACGTAAGTGCAAATCTTGCAACAGATACTTACTAGCTGTGTGACCCTGAACAAGTCACTTAACCTTCCTCTCAGCCTCAGTTTCCTCATCTGGAAAACGGGGATAATAATAATAGCACCTATCTCACGGGGTTATTGTAATGATCAAGTGAGATAGCATATGTAAGGCTCTTTGTATTTTCATTACTGGGGATAACTTCAGCATTGTCATCTTTGTCCCCCAACTCCCTCCCTCAATCTGAAATAGAAAAAAGAAAAAGAAAATCCTTGTAACAAATATTCAGCTAAGCAAAATAAGTTCTTAAACCAGCTATGTCTGAAAATGCGTATTTTGTTCTTCATCCAAGTTTATAATCTCTCTCAGGAAGTTGGTATCATGCGTCATCATCTGTCCTCTGAAATCATATTTGGTTATTACATTAATCAGAGTTCTTAATTCTTTCAAAGTTGCTTTTCTTTTAAAATATCATTGAATAAATTGTTCTCTGGGTTGTCGCTTCATTCTACAACAGTTCATATACATCTTTCCAGGTTCTTCTGAAATTGATCATCACTTCTTAAAACATAACAATACTTCATTGCCTTTAAATACCATAATTTATTCAGCCAATTGATGAGCCCTCTCTTAATTTCTAGTTCTTTACTATAACAAAGAGCTTCTATAGATATTTCTGTACATATAGGCCCTTTCTCCTTCCTTTTTATCTCTTTAGAATATAGGTTTAATTGTAGTATTGTTACATCAGAGTACACACAGTTTAGTGACTTTCTGGGCATAGTTCCAAATTACTTTCCAGGATAACTGGAACAATTTATAGATTCACTGACTGTCTTACTATGTGTTTTCCCACAGCTCCTCCAACAATTGTCATTTTCTTTTTTTGTCACCTCCATAAATATGATTGTGGGAGATAAAACTTCAGAATTATTTCCTGCGCATTTCTCTAATTTGTGATTTGGAGCATTTTTATATGGCTATTGATAACTTGTATTTCTTCCTTTGATAACGAACCTCTTTGTATCTTTTGACCATTTATCTCTTGGGACAAGATATCTTGTTAAATTTTTATCATCAAAGTCTTCTAAGCCTCATCCTAACCTCTTCTATGAAAAGCTTTAAGCACCTTTATGCCCAATTTCCTACATAGTCAGTTTCCTGGGCAAGAGGAGGATTTCTCTGCACAAAACAGTTCCTGTGAAATGAAAGGGATGGAGGAGATTGTGAATTGTCATTAGGAGAAAACATTAGCTAGGAGCTAGGAGGCAGAAACAGAAATGACTGTGTCTCTAGACACTCCCAACTTAAAAAGGATGAAGATGGGAAAACGTGGTTCTCATCTGTTCTGTCCAGATGGAGGTCTAGAAATGAACCATGGCTCCTTCTAGCTCTGACATTTGGTGATTCTGTGACTGAAACCCAGTGGCAGGGAGTTAAAGTTCGTGAGAAAGTAGGGTTAGTGAGTGTTTGCAAATTATTTGAGAAGTTTGGAAGAGAAAAGAATGAGAAAGATGGAATGATAGCTCAAGGTAGCATTATTTTCAAGATGAGAAACTTTGGTTTTCCAAATAAGGGAATAACCTACTTTCTCCCATGCCATAAATTAGAGGATCCTAGGTCTAAATCTGAAAGACATCTCAGAGGCTCATTGCTCATAGATAAGGAAACTGAGACACAGAGAGGTAAGGTGACTTACCAAGGGTCCCAAAGCTAAAAAGAATCTGAGTTAGGATTTGAACTCAGATTTTTCTGTTGCTAAGGTCAGTGTTCTCTTACACCATGCTCTCCTGGGTATCCTACTCCGCTCACAGGGATCTGTGGAGACCCCTGTTTCTAAAGCCCTCTGTCTAAACAGCTGCATCAGGGAGTAATTCTCGGCCCCTCCTGAAACTCAGAGTGAGCAAAGACAAATTCTCTGCAAAGTCAGTGGGAATAGGGGATGATAGTGGAGATGGGGGTCAGATCTGGGGACTGAGGGATTACAGAGCTATTCATCATAAAATTTGACAGTGGGTTCCTATGATAGCATTAAACACATCTCTGGGTAGAAACCAAGTCAATTCCTAGGTTGTTGTGAGGGGTACAGGCCCATACTCTTATGGGAACCTCCTAAAACAACAATAAGACAAGTGGAAAATCTCCTCTTTTCTCTCAAATGACAGGCTTATTGTCAGCAGCGCAGAAGCCCACAAGATCAGAGTTTACCTTTCCTCACAAAGATTATACTCTTTCCCATCCCATGACTGAGGGTGGCACCCAATTCTCGTAGAGGAAGCCTATCTCAGCTGCCCCACAGGAGGTCCCAAGAAGTCACCCCAACCCCCACTCCCACCAAGTGCACTTGCCGGGCATCAAAGGAAGGCCACAGGGTGTAGCAGTTTAAAAATAGGAGTCTAATGACTCCTCTGATCTCTTATCTGTGAAAACAAATCTCCCCCTTGTGTCTGTCAAAACACTTTTATTGGGAGGATGAAGCTCCCAGAATTGGGTTCCTTAAATACAGTATCTGTCAAAACACTTTTATTGGGAGGATGAAGCTCCCAGAATTGGGTTCCTTCCTCTGCATTTTGTTTTCCTCTTAACTGTGCTGGGTTGGTCACTTTGGCAGACTGATCTCCCTCTTTACCTCTGAAATTCCTACCTATTTTTTAAGGGCCAGCTCAGACACCACCTCCTCTGGGAAGCCTCCCCTGATACTTCTGCTTGTTGTTAATAGCTTTCCCTTTAAATTCACATGGTACTCTGCCTTCTACCTCCTTGCTTTACTCATCTCCTAATAGGATGCATTGCATTCTCTATGTCTCATATCTCTACTAAACTCTAACTTCCATAAGGGTGGGAGTTGTGTCCTATTTAAACTTTGCATCTCCCCTAGACACCTAGTGTAGGGTCTCCTGCTCATAACAGCCACTGTTTCAACAAACCTTGAAAGTATTCACATTAAAACACGAGAGTCCAGAAGGCCCTGACTGCCCCACCTGTCAGACAGTGTGATTCAGTGGATTTCAGTCAGATGACCTGGACTGACACTGGGCCCTGTTACTGGCTTTGTGGCCTTGGGTAATGAGGGACACTGGCCCAGGATTCGGGAGGACCTGGGTCTGAATGCCACCCCTGACCTTTGCTAGCTGTGTGACCTGCAACCCTCACATCCGATCTGGGTTGTATTTATCTTTGTGTTTAACCCTGTGAAATCTTAAGCCTGCCCAGTATGAGGGACTTTAGGCCCTTTAGACTCCTTTCTAAACAGAAATAATAGTAACAGATCCTAGAGAGGGTTGAACTAGATATGAACTCAAAGGCCTCATCCTATGCTGAATCTCATGATCATAAGGATAGCTCATGTATATATAACATTTTCCTTGCAACAATCCTATAAAGTAAGTTCAGTTAAGTCTTTTTTCAGTTGTGGCTGACTCTTTATGACCCCAGTTGGGGTTTTGTTGGCAGAGGTACTGGAGTAGTTTGTCATTTCCTTCTCCAGCTCATTTTACAGATGAGGAGACTGAGGCAGGCAGGGTTAAGTGACTTGCCCAAAGTCACATGACTAGTAAGTGTCTAGATTTGAACTCAGGAAGATGAGTCTTTCTGATTCCAGGCCCGGTATGCTATCCACTGCATCACCTAGGTGCCCGTAAGGTAAGTTATATAAGGACGATCATTTCCATTTCACAGATCAGGAGACTGAGGCTATGAACTTGCTCAAGAGCATACAAGGTAGCAAAATGGCAGAGCCTGGATTTGAATCCATGTTTCTTGATTCATTGCCAGCTCTCCTATCCCTTTGCCATCCTGCCTCTAGAGACTGAAAAGGCTCCAGCTGTTCTCTACTAACTGTTACATGCTGGTCTCTGGTCTGTCTTAGGCAACTTGGGGAGGTGCCTGGGGGGGCCTCCTTGCTGCTGGGCAACACAAACAAAGGTCCGGGGGGGCGGGGGTGATCAGAGGTGCTCAAGAGGTCCTGAAGTCTGACAAGAACAGATATTCTCATCACGTTGTTTAAGTGTGGACTGGTTGTTCCAGACAGAGAATGATTCATCTTGTCTTCACAGCCCCATTCAGAATTCTGAATGTTGTTCTCCAGGCTGATTTCTGAAAGTTCCAAGTTGAATATTCCATGAACAGTCTCATGTTTTATAGCATTTTTAAGTTTAGTAGAAAACCTTTTCCTCACAATAGGCCCATAATGTAGAGGAAGTAGTATAAATTTTGACAGATTAAGAAACTGAGGCTTAGAGTGGTTAAGGATTTGCCCAGAGTTGGTGGTGCAGTGGATGGAGCACTGGGTCTGGAATCAGGAAGACCTGAGTTCAAATATGACCTCAGACACTTACTAGCTGTGTGACCCTGGGCAAGTCACTTAACCTTGTTTGCCTCAGTTTCCTCATCTGTAAAATGAGCTGGAGAAGGAAATGGCAAACCACTCCAGTATTTCTGCCAAGAAAACCCTGAATGGGGTCACAAAGCATCAGACACCACTGAAAAACAACTGAACAACATGGCTGGTAAGCATTGATTCTGGGACTCAAACCCAGGCCTTCTGACTCCAAGTGGAGAACATTTCTTCCAGGACATAAAGTCCAGGGACATTGACTAGTATGTTGAACAGGCCATAGTCCCCTCCCCTTTCTTGAGAACCACCAAGTGATCTACTTCGGTGTAAATTTAAATAACTTGTCCAAAACAGCTTTAAAAGATTTCCACAGGAGGAAAAAATTCCAACCAGAAGTGCATATCATAATCCTACTCCACTATTTGATTATATCCAGCAAAGCACTGAGGCCCTTATTTGGTAGTCCCCTGCCTCGGCCTGGTTTGTGATCAGACGCTGCTATTGGAGGGGAGGGGGGAGTTGCTGCGTACCGTTTTCTAGTGCCTTTGGAAGTGTCCTGGAATGAGGTCACCCAGCTCCCAGTAAGCCCCAAATCCATTCACTCCTTTCCCTCTCTGGATCCTCTCTTGGTAAAGGCCAATTTTAGAGCCACAGTGGTATGTTGTGAAGAGAGATCCCCAGAGCTTTCTGGTTCTGGGCCCCAAATACTGCATTCTGCATCCTCCTCATGCTGAGCCTGGCTTGGGATTTCCCAAGGTTTTGTCTATATATGGTATGCAGACAATACTGCCAGCACAGAGTATATGTAATACCTCATCGAGTATTGTTTTAAGAGGGTATTTGGCAATTGGCATCAAGTAGGATTCTTGTAAAAACCTGGCAGGAGAAATTGTTTGACAGATTTTGACATACCAGAGTCTTTATGAGGGGGATGCAGGGGGGTGTGGAGACCTCTGGCATATAAAATGCCTGTGGGGTATTTACACTCAGGACCCAAATTGAGCCTTGCATCGGAAGGGCATGCTATATGTCAGCTGCGATGCCTGGCAGAGAAGCTTGGCCACAAGGCTCTCAAAATGAGGGATTAAAAGGTCCCCTTGGAACTGGAAGCGAGAGGAAGATGCAGAACCCAGAAACTGCAATTAGGTCTGGTATTTGCCGCCTTTGCCAACACCATTCCCCCTGTGTGAATTCCCCCTTCCTCTTTCTCCCTGCCTGTCCAAATCCTACTCACTCTTCAAGACCTCTTCACAGTTTTCTCTGACTATTCCAGTCGGACAAGAGTCCTGTCCTTCCTCAGACTTTCTATCATCTCTGTAACTGGTCTGGCATCAGACAATACAAAGCAACATGAGAGATCTCTATGAGGTCATATGTCTTGTCTTCCCAACTGGCCTGGGAGCTCCTTGAGAGCTCCTTGAGGGGAGGGATATTTTTCTATACTCTAGAGAGCCTCCTCAATGCCTTAACATGGAACTCACGTGTAATAGGCACTTAACAAATGGATAGTAAATAAGTGGATGCACTTTTTAAGCCTTATCACACGTCCTTATCCCAAGTTATTTAATCATTACTCCTTCCTATTCTTCCCTTCTAGAGAATAAATCAATATACCCCTTTGGGTATCAGTTTTTCCATCTGTAAAATGAAAGAGTTTTTGACCTAGGGTCCAAGACTAGATTTTAGGGATCTATAAACTTGGACAAGAAAAAGCAATTACATCTTCCTTTTTACTAACTTGAAGCAGAAATTTAGTATTTCCTTTAATTATTTAAAAACACTATTCTGAGAAAGGATCCACAGGTTTTCTCAGACTTCCAAAGGGGTACAAATCACAAAAAAAGGTTAAGCACCCACAGACTAGACAAGCCCTAAGATCTCCTCCAGGTCTAATGTTCCCCTGTTCTAGACTCCCTCTTAGTACTGACCTTGTGTGTTATAAGGTCCCTTTCATCTCAGGCATTTCAGAGGCGGCTAGGAGGCCCAGTGGATACAGCATTGGAGCTGGAATCAGGAAGACCTAAGTTCAAATCTTGGCTCAGATGGGTGACCTTGTGTAAGTTACTTAACCCTCAACTGTAAAATGGGGATAATACTAGCACCAAAAGAGACATATGAAAAGTGTTTTGCAAACTTGAAAGTGCCATGCATAGTGCTGGCTATTATTATCTCTAACATAAAGTGTTCTGAAGTCCCTTCTAGCTTTGACAACCTGGCCTCTGCCTCACAAGTCTGTTGTATGGAAAGTATCTGGTGAACCTTAAGGGCTACATAAATATGAATTGTTGTTCTAGGTTCCTTCCAGCTCGGATAGTCTAGGAGCCCACGATTCACATTCTGCCTCAAGGGGGCAGGACGGGGAGCCTACCAATGTCTCTCTCAGACTGATGACTCCACAGAAAATGCTATGTCATGATGAGGCCCCTAACCGGATGCCAAAGGGGTGCAGATGGTGGGGAGGAGGAGTTTCGGGTGGGGTAGGGGTATAAGTCTGGCATATTTCCTACTCAGTGTTCCAGTATAACGGCTTCCTATATGTTGTTCAACCACACCTAGTATGCCATATGTGCAGGGGAAGGAGTGGATAGGTGCCACCAGGTTGGCTGTTCAATGAGATTTTATATACTGGATTTAATGCAGTTTGAGGAAGGGACACAAACTGGGCCAAGTCCCTTTCTCTTGGGCAGCATGAGGGAGGTGAGGGGGAAAGAGAGACAGAGATTGAAACAGAGAGAGACAAAGACGGAGAGACAGAGACAGTAAGAAAGAGGTAGAGCTACAGAGAGAGGTAGAGATAGATAGATAGATAGATAGATAGATAGATAGATAGATAGATGATGGATGGATAGATGGGTGGATGGATGAGTGGACTGATAGACAGGCATAGAAGAACAGAGAAACAATGAATAAATAGATGATAAAGAGACAGAAAGACAGATAGATGATGGAGAAAGACAGAAAGACAAAGAGACATAGACACAGAATGACAGACAGCAAGAGACAGAGAGAAACAGAGAGAAGAAATTGAGATAGACATACAGAGAGAAGGAGAGAGAGAGAGAGACACAGAAAGAGAGAGAGAGAGGAGGGGAAGAGAGATGATAGATGGATAGATAGTAGATCTAGATAGAAGAACAGAGAGATGATGGATAGATAAATGATAGAAAGATGATGGATAGAGAGAGGAAGACAGAGAGAAAAAGACTGAGATTTAAATTCTCTGGGCAAATACTTGGAATGGTAATGGGAACATTGACTCTGGGGCCCAGTCTGGTAACTCAGCTGCCCGAAGCACCAATTATGGTGGTTAACAGAGGCTAGACATAGGGTCGTGCCCAGGCCTCCATTCATGAAATGGGTCCAGGTAGAGAAAATAAATAACAGCCCGAGCACAGGCTTTGTTACCATTCTGGGAGGACAAGCAACTGAACAGATAGAGCAAACACCACCTGCCCAAAGAAGAAGGAAATGAAGGGCAAAGCTGCAGTCTAAACAAAGAAAGGCAATTGGAGGTTGCCAGATTGATTGTTACAGCTATCAGTCTGTGGGCATGGCCAGAAGATTGGGGGAAGGGGGAAAAGGGGGAGATTACAGGAGAAGGTCAATGACAAACAGACATTCCTATCTACCTAGAGCACACACAGATTCCAAAATCAAAGCTTCCAGCAGATGGGGAGAGGGGAAAGAAAGGGAGAGTGACAAGAGGAAGGTAGACGGAAGACCTTTTGACTGCCCCTCTCTCCTCTTTCATGCATGTCCATTTTTCAATAATTTTTCCTAGTGAGACCAAAAGCGTTCTGGGCTGGGGGTCTGGAGATCTAATTCTGTCTGGTCCACAGACTAGCTAAGTGACCTTGGATAAGTCACTTCACATCACTCTGCCTGAGTTTCCACATATATAAAGTCAGAGGGTTAGACTAGATAGGTTTCTCTATTCTGTGTTCACAGGGTCCTTCCCCCTCTAACCATCTTTGAAAGTTACAGTGAGATTCTTCCTAGACCCAGAATCATAGACTCTTAGAGCTGGAAGAGATCAAATAGCCTGACCTGCTCTTGAAGCAAGAATCCCTTTTAGAACATCTTGACAAGTAATCAATGTGGCCTCTGCTTGAAGACTCCTGATGACAACTACTCCCTCCCCCAAAGCTGCACGATTCACTTTGGGGTAACTCCTGTAATAATGGTTAAGAAATTTCTCCTCTTGTCCATTTGTCCTCCTGGTTCAAGTTTTGCCCTCCAGGACCAGGTCCAAACAATCTAATCCTTTTCTTACTTGGACCCTTTCTCTCAACCTTTCTGAGAATATTCCAAAGTCGCCCTTGAGGATACAAGGATAGTTTCCATTACTCCCATTCAGATGGCTCCCCTGTCAGTGAGTGGATTTATTAGGGTCTGGTCATTATCACTGGAGAGCAGGAGAAAAATAATCAACTCACAGCTGTCCTGCCATGCTCTGATAGTTTTTTCTCTGAGGTTTCCTTCGTCAGAGCCTACAGACAGTCTTTTCTTCAGCAGATATATTTTACTGCCAGACTGTGTGCAGTTGGCAGACATTAAAGGTTATCTAAATTAAATCAGAAGGGGCTCTAGAAAGCTTAGATTTTTTTTAATCGCAGTTACTATCACTAGAAGTTTTGAGTGATGCAGCTCCAATTGTAGAAAAATAGATGGTGGAGAGATAGAGCTGAGCTATCCCAGACTAAATCAGAGGATCAGAGAAGCATCATCATTGTGGTTGTTGTTTCATAGCAAGCATCCTTATAGTGCTTTAAGATTTACAAAGCACTTTAAATTCCTTAGACTTTGATCATCCCAACCACCCTGAGAGTTAGTTTATGTGAATCCTATTAGTTCTCTAATTTCCCTCTCTATTAATGGAGATGGTAAGACTTGCTTCTGGTCTCATATGATCATTGGGAGCAAAGCACATTGTAAATCTTAAAATGTCAGCTAAGTTGTCCATTTTCTGGAGGAGCAAACTGAGTTATGGGGTAAAGTGGTTTGTTCAAAGTCATACAACTAGTTGGTAGGTAGCAAAGGCAAGATTCAAACCCTGGTCTTCTACCTCCAAATCCAGTGTTCTTTTCACAATGTCATGCTGTCCATATAATATTCAGCCAATTAATCAATCAGTAAAGATTTATTAAGCACATACTATACACCAGACAATGTGCCAAGCACCAGGGATACAAAAAGAGGCAAAAGACAGTTCCTGCTCTCAAGGAGCATACAAGATAATGGAGGAGATAACATGAAAACCAGTATGTACAAACAAGCTACATACAGGATAAATAGGAAATAATTAACAGAGGGAAGGCACTGGGATTAAGAGGGCTTTGGAAAGGCTTCTTGTAAAAGATACAATTTTACTTGGGACTTAAATGAAGCCAGGAAGGTCAGTAGTTGGAATAGAGGAGGGAAAGTGTTTCAGGCATGGAGAATAGCCAGAGAAAATGCCCAGAGCCAAGAGATAGAGTGTCTTGTTTGTGGACCAACCAGGATGCCAGTGTCTTTGTATCAAAGAGGGGAATAATGTGTAAGAAGGTTGGACCTAGAAGAACTCTTCAAGATCACTGAGTCATAAAAACACCCAAAGTCAAAGACATTATTTTGAGACATTCAGACATTATTTTGAGAAAGACATTGAGGCTCAGAGAGGAAAAAGCTACTTGCTTAAAAGTCATGCATCGAGTAAATGACAAAGCCATGACAAGAATCTTTTGCCTTCTCAAGTCTAGTGTTCTTCCAACAATCCTATGGACACTTGCTTCATTTTCATCCTTCAAAAGAAAATTTAAAATTTGATTTAGAAGCTTTCAGAAATTTTCCTAACACTGCCTCCCCAAATGGATCACTCCAGTAAGTAGGAAACAACCTCATCAACATAAAACTTGGACAAACTTGGCAGCTCTTCAAAGGAAGCTGACAAGCATCAGCTGTTATGGTGACATGATCAACTATTCTTGTGTGAATTCATGATTGTCCCAAGGCTAACTTGATTCAGATGAAAGGAGGTTCTCCTTGCCAGTATGATGCAATCATAGTTAAAACTTACAGATATGTACTGTGTGACCTGTTTGTTCTGTGTCCTCATCCATCCCAAAGTGGTCACTGCCTGCTTTGGCTCATATCATAAAGCTACCTGACTTTGCCTTCAAAGGGAACTTGATACAAAGACAGCAAATTCTGGCTGGAATCCACCTAAGGACTGTTCAGGGGTCTGAGTGGACTTTGAGTTCAGTGTTGGTCTAATGCATAATGAGATAGCACAAAATAACGTGACACCACCTTGGGCAATCATAACGAATAAATGGCAATGAGAATGAAGGAGTTAATGCTCCCACTGTGCCCCACCATGATCAGAATATACCTAGAATATTGTGCAATGACATTTCAGGAGGAATGCTGATAGACTGAGTCAAATCCAGAGGAGGGTGTCCAGGATAATGAGCAAGGAGGATCCTCCCCTCAAACTCCTCCCCACAATAAGGATCATTCAGAAAATTGAAGCTGGGGGCAGCTAGGTGGCGCAGTGAATAGAACATCAGCCCTGGAGTCAGAAGGAAATGAGTTCAAATGTGACCTCGGACACTTAATACTTACTAGCCATGTGACCTTGCGCAAGTCACTTAACCCCAGCTGCCCTGCCTTCCCCCCTCCAAAAAAAAAAAAAAGAAAAAAGACATTGAATCTGTTTGGCCCCCAGAAAAAGCCTTAGAAAAAAATGTGAAAGTTATCTTCGAGCATTTGAAGGCCTTTTGGGGAAAAGGGATGAGACTTGTTCTGTTTGGCTTCAAAAGGCAAAATTCAAGAAGCAGCATAGCAAGTGGATAGAGTGCTGGACTTACTCAGGAAGACCTGGATTCAAATCCTGTCTCTGACATGAATTGGCTTTGCAATCCTGGGCAAATATCTTAATGTCTCTGAGCTGCCATTTCCTCCTCTGTAAAATGAAGGCGTTAGACTTTTATAGTTCAGTCATTTCAGTCCTGTCCAACTCTTCGTGACCCCATTTGGGGTTTTCTTGGCAATGATACTGGAGTGGTTTGCCATTTCTTTCTCCAGATAATTTTACAGATGAGGAAACTGAGGCAAACCAAATTAAGTGACTTGCCCAGGGTCACACAGCTAATACATGCCTGAGGCTAGATCTGAACTCAGGTCTTCCTTACTCCTGGAGACTAGATAAGCCTCTAAGGGCCTTTCCAGTTCTAACTCTATGGTGCCATGATCCTATAGAAAGGGAGGCAGAGTTTAGTTCAATGGAATGAATTTCCTCATAATTAGAACTGTTTAACATAGAAGAGGCTCCCTCTGAGGGTAGTGAGTTCAAGAGGTCTTCATGCTCAATCCCACACATTTATTAAACACTACATATGAGGTATTATTGTAAGTGATGGGTACATAAGGGAAAAAAATAATAGCAGCCCCTGCCCCAAGGGAAATGACATGCACACAGACAAGGAAATATAAAATCATTTCAAGAGGGAGAGAGAATTCACAGTTGAGAAGGAAGTGGACCCTGAACTGTACACTGAAGGAAGCTAGGGAGGATAGAAGACCCCTTGCCAAGGATATTATTATTGAGAAAAGACAAGCTTTAGGTAGGGCTTGAAAAGGGGACTTGGACAAGAAATAACACCACCTGATATATCTATCTGTAGTGGTTTGCAAGACATTTTAGATCCATTATCTCATTTGATCCTCACAAATAGTAGGAAGTATAGGTCTCTCCATTTTACAGATGAGGAAAGTGACCAGGGAGATGAACTACATGATGGCATTTACTAACTCTGCAGGACTATATAGAGTTTGGACCAGATAATCATTGACATTCCTTCCAACTCTGCAATAGGATTGTGTGTTGTAGACCCCAAGCCAGAGACCAGGGCATGTGACATGACGTCCAAGTCTTAGCTGATCCCCAGAACAGCCGAGTGCATGCCCCTCTCTGAGACCTCCCCTTTCACCTGTCTCCTGGAGACAAAAAGCTCCAGTGAGAAACTGTTTTAACAGGCAGCCCAGGAATTCAGTGTCCCAACCATCAGGCAGGTGTTTGCTGGCAGTGTTATTTGCTTACACATGGCATCTCAGATTTAATTTCATCCTGCTCTCTTGTCCCCAGGCTATGCCTCGGCTTGCTACCAATGTATTTTTTTGGCTAGGACTCAGCTCTATTGAGTTTCCTCACTCGATCCAAGTTTCTGTCACCTTACTTTATCTCATGACATGACTGTGGTATGACTGAAAGTCCATTTACTCTGAAATCAGAAGTCCTGCGTTCAAATCCTGGCTCTGACATTTACTGTGCGATTAAGTCTCAACTTCCTCATAAAATAGGGATAATAACTATGCTTCCTGCCTACCTCACAGGGTTGATGAGAGGATTGAACGAGATCATGGACACAAGGTGCTTTTGTAAATTGCTATGGAGATGTCAGATTTTTTTTTCTTTTATCTAAGTCACCTTTTCTAGTTCACCTGGAAAATCTTCTTTTTCCTGTTGGTGTATCACCCATACAAGGGAGAGAAAAAGACAAGTGGGCGTGGGGTGGAGGATATAATATAGTATTAGCATGAAAGTGAGCCAGGATTTAGGAGGGAGAGGAAGACTAAGGGACAAGACTGTTGTCTTCAGATACATCAAGGGATGCCATTGGGAAGAGTGAAGATATTTACTTTGCATGACTCAAAAGAACAGAACTAGGACCAATAGGTAGAAGCTAAAGGATTTTCACCTAATTTCACCTCAATATTTGTTATCTCATTTGTGGGCTAAGTATTACACTTAGTATTTTACCTGTTTTACTGAAAAGTAAACTAAGGTGTAAAGAGGCTAAATGGTCTGAGAGCTAAGAAATGTTAGAGGTAGGAGATGACACTAGGTCTTCCAAATTCCAAGTTCAGCACGCCAACCACCATCTCCCACTGTCCTAATTCACTGAACTCTTCTGGGCCTTCATGCCTTTCTTGTAAAATGAAGAAATTAATCGAGATGATCTCTGGGGTTATTTCCAGTTTTAAATCTCACGATCCTATGAATCCCACCTTCTGCCATCCATCATCACTTTGACACTGTTCAGATCTCTCCTTACTTGTACATTCTTGAACTCATTCTGGAGATCTGTCTGCTGTGTTTCTAGATCTAGGCTTCCCCAGAGAAGCAATGGCGTTTAATGCAGTGGTGTCAAACTCAAATAGAAATGAGGATCACTCATTCATATAGAAGGATCTCTGAGGACACCGTATTGACTTAGTTTTAAAATGTGATATTATCTATGTTTTACTGTATTTTTATTTATTTTGTTAAACATTTCCCAAATACATTTTAATCTGGTTCAAACTGTACTTGGGAGTATTGTAGGCCAAATACTTGGTTGATTCCTCTAGTTTAATGGACAGAATACTATCCTCAACATCAAGAAGACCTCGGATTCCAATCTTGTCCCTGACATATCCTGACTGTGTGATCCTGAGCCAGTCACTTAACCTTTTAGTGGCTCAGGCAATTGTCTAAAACCATAAATTAAGGAGAGGGTGCTATATATCAGCAGAAAGAGTTCCCCTTGCCAGTGAAGCCACAAATGCAGCCTCTACCCTTATTCCCTTCAGCTGCTACACTTCTATATCAAGATGAGTATAATGCAAAATTGTATTGCATTGATAGTTCAATTCAATAAGCATTTAGTAAATGCCTACTGTGTGCTTGTATTTCCAGCATTTAGCTCTAGGAGATCAGTAGGGCAGGTATTATTCCCATTTTACAGATGAGGAAACAAAGGTGAAGAAACAAAGAGGACTTGGGAGAGGAGCACACCAGTTGTCCTCCTTTGGTAGTGATAGATAGAAGTGTCTTGTATTCTAGCTGCCTGGAATCTTTCCCCATATTTTATTTATAATGAAGTCCTTTAAAGGAGTAGGGATGGGGGTAAGAAGAGAAGTTCCCAAAATGTCCTGGGGAATTAATTTCCTGATAATTAAGACACTACTATATTAAGTCCTGCATTGAAGATTCGGCCTTTCCTATACACTCCATCAGATAACGTCCACTCTGTGAAGAATGCATCATTCTAAATAGGTCAATGACTACATTAAAAACATTGTATTTGTACGAAATTGTATTTCTCTTGCAATGTTCTTCCTCCAATCTCTGTCAAAAAACTACTCATCCTTCAAGGCCCAGCTCTATTCTACCTTCCCCAACCTTCTTCCCCCAACCCACAATGCCCCGTCCTTCCCCAAATTTTCATAGCACTTCTTGAACTTAGCATTTCTTTGGAAATTTAGGAATTAACTATTTATAAAATGCCTACTGTGTGCAGAGCACTATGCCTTAATTTTCAAGCAGTTACCACCCCTGCCTTTACAGAGTTTATAATCTAGGGGGAAGAAATTGCTTTCCTCACAATAACCCTGTGAGTTAGGGAATCATGATGGCCATCATTGGATCACTACCATCTTCTTGTCTGCTATAGGAGTTGTTCTCAGGATGCTTTCAGGGAACCCAAGAAGATGAGCTTACATGCTCATATTTGTATTCAACTACAAAATCAATTATTTTATCTTCTTGTGCAACTATCCATAAAACAGAGAATGAGAGGAGAATAAATAGTGACTTGTCCCATGACTGTTTCCATCTCAGCTCCATCAAATAGGATGAGAAGTACAATTTTTCTATAGTAATAATCACTATCAATTAACAGATGACAAATCTATGCACCACAAGTACTGAATTCAAAATATCCTTGAAAATTCAGCAAACTTTGACAAAACTAGACCATCATTACAGACACAACCACTGCCCCCCGTGACCCAGAAATAACATTATCCCTAAAAATTTGGAACAATTTTAGTAGGTAGGATCATGCCTAATGCTCATAATCTCCAAAGTACATGAAACAAAAAGCTTTCATAATAGAAGAACAGCATGGGAACAGGATGTTTTTATGGCATATTAATATAAAAGAATAATAATAGCATACATATATATGTATGTGTGTGTGTGTTTACTTTCCTGCATAGATTGGATTTAAGTGAGGCAGAGCTGCTCGAAGTCATTATCCTCACTCTTTTCCAGAGTTGTCTGAGTCCAGTGGCAAGACAAAAGTCAAGATGACTGGTCACGGCTCAGGATGCAGTGGATGACCTTGGCCCCTTTGATGTCTGATAACCTCTAAGCGCTCCACAGAGTCTGCTTCAGCTGCCTTTCGTGGCCATTGGAACACATTGTTCTTATCCACTCATTCTGCAGGAGGAAGTTATCACATGCTTGGCATAAACATCCCCTTAACTCACCAATGGGTTTGAGGCCCTTTGGTTACCCTCAACCTGTTTAGCCCGTCTGCAGAGAAGGGGTTTTATCAGGGTGTGGCTGCTCTGCATGCTACAGCTCCTTGGAGCCACAGGTGAGCGTTGGGTGGCAGATTGACACTAAAAGTGGATGAGAAGCCCTCATACCAGAAGCACTTTCTCTCCCTGAATACCGCACACAGCCATGTGAGGTAGGTACTATAATTATCCCCACTTTACAGATAAGGAAACTGAGGCTAGCAGAGGCTGAGTGACTTGCCCAGGGTCACATAGCTAGTAAGTATTTGAGGCCGCATTTGAACTCAGATCTTCCTCACTCCAAGTTCAGCACTCTATCTCCTATACTACCTAGCTACGGGATAATGACTTGTGCCTGGATCATTTCTATCTGAATTCTACTGCATGAGACAAGAAGAATGATTTCTTTAATAACAATAATAATATTCATAACCTCCAAACTATTCGGAATGAAAAGTTTTCAAAATATAGAGATATAGCAAAAGACATCAAAGTTGTGTGGGAATAGAATGAGGTACAAATCATTCTGTCTGCTACCAGAACTGTTGCTATGACACTTTCACTTAGATTAGAATATAGAAGGTGAGTTGACATTTCAACATTTTTATTCAATCACAAAGAGCATTCATTTTATCCACCAAACATTAAACATAAAAGAACCATTCTACTGCCAGTCTACTGTTTCTAGCAGAACTGCATAGAATAAAATATTAGACTATAATAAGAAGAACCCTTTATATTTCTATAGGGTTTTAAGGTTTACAGAACTTTGTCATCCCAGCTGCCTCTCTAGCCACATACTGTATAGTGAGTTACCTTTAAAGTCATTTAAAAAAGGAATAGAAATAGCAAGCTGTGCACAGTAGATTTGCAGTTTCATGTACAATCCTCTTTTTTTTATTGTGCTATATTATGGAAATGATTGTTTTATTCCATAAATTAAAAATAAAATAAAATAAAAACAATAGGATTAGAATTCTCCCTCTCTCCTTCTCTCCCTCTCCCATCTCAAGATAAGTACCTTAGCTGTCAAGGCCCTTAAGAAATCAAGGAAACTGGCTTTTCTTCCTCCTCCTCTTCATCTTCCTCTCCCTCCTCTTTCTTTCCCCCCTCTTCCTCATCTTCTTCCACCTCCTCCTCCTCCTCAACTACCTTCTCCTATTTACACCCACCCCACACTGCTGACCATGATCCTCCTCCAAAGCTGGATTTTGGGAAGGACCTCCTCCAAAACTTGAGATGCATCAGAGCATCCGAAGCAGTCCAGTCAGCCCCGGCTTCAATCAAAACCACAGCAAGCGCTTCCCCAAAGGGAGATGTAACCGTTTAACTGACATCAGCTAAGTAGCTCTGTTTCTATTTAATTTGAGGGGAGAAGAGCTGTATCGACTGCTCCTTTGGCAAATACACTGAGTAGCTGGAGGCTGTCCCTGGGGACAGGTTTGTTTATTCATGGTCAGTGTCAGACTGCCAGCAGCCCACAGAAGGAAAATATGCTTGGAGGGCCTGTGTATTGTGTTGCAGAGGGCCACAGGCTGGGACATGCCCAAGGTGCATCTATAGTCACTTGGAAAGAGATGAAAGGCAGCAGAAAGAGGGTTGGCATCGATATCAGAAGGACTAGCTTCAAATCCTGGTTCTGGTATTTGCTTGTCTATGTGACCTTGGGCAAGCTTTAGCCTCACTAGGACTCAGTTTCCTCACTTGCAAAAGGAGGGAGTTGGACTAGCTCATCAGCCACAGTTCAGAATCCTCGTATTTAATTACTTCCTATATTTGCATTTATTTGCTTTATATTTATGCTGCATATATGTATGTATGTGTATATATGTATGTGTGTGTGTGTGTGTGTGTACATGTCTCCCTCAAGGCAGCTTGGTGGCCCAGTGATCTGAAATCTGGAGCTGAAATCAGAAGGACCTGAGTTCAAATTTGGCCTTAGCTCTGTGACCCTTGAAAAGTTACATAATTTCTGTCTGCCTCAGTTTCCCCAACTATAAAATGGGAATGATAATAACATCCACCTCTCAGAATTGCTGTGAGGATTAAATGAGATATTTGTAAAAAGCACTTAGCATAGTAGGCATTGTACAAATGCTTATTCCCTTCTCAGCACCACCACCACTCCCTTTTAGCTTTAAATCCTATGATAACCTGGCTTTTTTCTATTCAGAAATGTCCATGGGGTCCCTAATAGAGAATTATTGGAGTCTCGCTGAAGAGTCAAGGACGAACATGATTTAGTAGTATTTAAAGGCCTGTGGTATAGAAAGACGGGCTCTGCTGGGTCCCAAAGGGCTGAACTAGGAGGTGGATATTAGAAACAGACATAAATTTAGGTGTGAGGTCAGGAAATCTTCTTACCAATAGAACTCTCCGTTATGGCTAGCATGAGAATTTGTTTTGCCTGATTCTACAGGTTTTTGCAATGGGTTTTGTTTTTCTTCTTTTCACAAGGAGCAGGAAGAACACAGCAGAAGGGCAGAAGGAGGAGAGATGTAAGGGAGAGAATCCATACTCGAAAATAAAATTCAATTAAAAACAACAACAAAAAAGAACTGCCCACAAGTGGAATGGGCTACCTTGAGAGACTGTAGTTTTCATTCTTTGTACTTTGTATCTATGGTGCCTAGCACAGTGACTGGGACACTTAACAAATGGCGCTTACCAAATGCTTGTTGGCTAACTGATTGGAGTTCTGCAAGGCAAGGTTTCTTTTAGGTACAGGTTGGACTAGATGGCTGCCAAAGTCTCTTCCAA
The DNA here is from genome assembly GCA_028627135.1 of Pseudochirops cupreus. Classification (NCBI taxonomy): domain Eukaryota; kingdom Metazoa; phylum Chordata; class Mammalia; order Diprotodontia; family Pseudocheiridae; genus Pseudochirops; species Pseudochirops cupreus. The sequence goes on along the minus strand of CM053581.1, from coordinate 202,345,782 downwards.
CTTTGAAATTCTTTGACTGATTTTGCAAGAGAAACCTATGGGAAAGGGGTGGCCTTGACACCAGCTGAGAGATCCTTGGACCTAGATGCAAAGAAAATGGAGCTTTCTAACGTTACCACAAACACGACCTTGGGTTAGTGAATTTCATGGGAAGGTGCTTCCTGAAATTAATTAACACATTTGTGTTAATGAAAAAAGAGAAAGAGGAAGGAAAAGGAAACTGAACCAAATCATCAGATGTAATGTGAAAAGCAGAGGAATTGATATGAATCAGATTGGAGAGAAGGGATATAGACAGCCTGTAGGGACTTCAGGGGAAACTATTAGTAATGGGGGGAGGGGAAGAGGAGTTCAGATCTAGACCTATGATCTGATTAGTGGAGACCTGCAGTTCTAGAACTTTTGGGTCTCAGGACCCCTTTACATTCTTTTTTTTTTTTTGCTCTTTGGAGGGGCAGTTGGGGTTAAATGACTTGCCCAAGGTCACACAGCTAATAAGTGTTAAGTGTCTGAGGCTGGATTTCAACTCAGGTTCTCCTGACTTCAGGGCCAGTGCTCTATTTACTAGCCGCCCAGCCCTTTACATTCTTAAAAATTATTGAGGGCCAACCCAAAGAGTTTTTGGTTTGGGGGTGGGGGTGTTATATCTATCAATATTTATTGTATTAGAAATTGAAACAGTTTTTATTACTAAAAGAATTTTGACCTTTAAGATCCCCCTGAAAGGAGAGGGTCAGTGTCAAATGCTACAAGAATTATGAGGCCTGAGAAAAAAAAGGCAGGATTTGGCAACGAAGAAAGATATTCTTGGTAACTTGGAAAGAGACATGGCAATGAAGACATCGTTGGTAGCTATGGAGAGGGTGGTTTCTGTTGAGTGATGAGATTGGAGGCCAGATTGCAAAGAGTTGAGAAGTGAATGAAAGAAGAGAGAAGCAGAGGCAGTGAGTGAGGACAGCTTTTTCTCCTAGAGAGCTACCTGAGGCACACAGAGGCCTTGCCCCCAGGCTTCACTGACCTCATTTTGAGAACCACTGGTGAAAGAACTCCTGATGAGGAAACTTCCTTAAATAACACATCAGCAACTCTCTTGCAACTTGCAGGCTGACTGGCCAAGGGAACAGAAAAGGTAAGTGATCTGCCCAAGGTCGGTAGCTGTGACAGGCTGGACTTCAACCCAAGTCTTTCTGACTCCCAGGACAGCTCAATCAATCAATAGGTTAGCATTTTTAAGTGCCTACTATGTGCCAAATTCTTCAATAAGTGCTAGGGATACTAAGACAAAAATGCAGAAGGCCCTGCTCTCAACAGACATGTTCTTATGGGAGAGATATTTGTACATTTATATGTATAAACATATACAAAATATAAACTTTAGTAGCTCCCTATTACCTCTAGGATCAAATAAAATCTCCTCTGGTTGGAATTTAAAGCCCTTCACAACCTGTTCCTTAACTGCCTTTCTAGCTTTATTACATACGACTCCCTTGTATACATTCTATAATCAGTCAAACTAGCCTTTTTACTGGAATTTATTGAGGAGAGGAGTGATTGCTCAGAAATTTTAGGAAAATCACTTTGTTAATAGTTTGAAGAATGAAAGTGGGAGAAAATTTGAAGTGGGGAGACTGATTGAGAAGCTAGTATAATAATCCAGCTAAGAAAAGAAGAGGGCCTGAACTACAGAGATGACTGTGAACGGAGAGAAGGAAACACTCAAAAAAGAAGCTGTGGAAGCAGAAATAACTGGAGACAGCAAGCGACTAGCTATATGGGGTGAGTGAGAGTGAGGAACCAAGGATGATGAGGCTGCTGAGTGGCTGGAAAAATGGTGGTACCTGTAGTTACCAGGAATAAAGAAATGTGGAAGAGGGGTGGCTAGGTGGCGCAGTGAATAGAGCACCATCCCTGGAGTCAGAAGGACCTGAGTTCAAATCCAGCCTCAGACACAACACTTACTAGTTGTGTGACCTTGTGCAAGTTACTTAACCCCAATTGCCCTGCCTTCCCCCCTCCAAAAAGAAAAAAAAGCATGGAAGAGGAGTGGAGAGAGATGATGAGACATGTCAAATCTGAGATGCTACAGAACATCTGGTTCAGGGTGCCCAATAGGTTGTTGGTGATGTGGTATTAGAGTTCAGAAGAGAGACTAGGGATGGATGTCTATGTCTCTAGCAGTCAGGCATCTATCTGTGTAGAGATAATAACTAAACCCATGAGAGCTGATGTGATCATACATCAGGGAGAGTGTAAAGAGAAGAGCAGGGGACAGACAACAGCCACAGTTGTGGACATGATATAGATGGTGATACAGCAAAGGAGACTGAGAAAGAGAGGGAAAGACAGGTAGGAGCAGAACTAACAAAAAACGGTGGAGAAACACTGGAGAAATCCCAATGAGGAAGAAAGAGCAGATGAACAGCGGCAAATGGCACATAGAGAAGGATGAGGCCTAAGAAAAGAACATGTGATGTGGCAATGAAGAGACATCCCTCGGAACTTGCAGATAGATGTGGCAATGAAGAAATCACTGGTAACTATGGAGAGGATGGGAGTGATGAGATTGGAAGTCAGACTGTTAAGAGTTCAGAAGTGAGTGAAAGTAAAGGCAAAGAAAGGACAATTTTTTCTCTTAAAGGGTTCCCTGAGGCATATAAAGGCAAAGTAACTTGTTGATGCCACACAGTAAAAACTGGGATTTAAACCCAGGTCTATGGACTCTGCGACTAGTGCTATGCAACACCACCTCTTGATATAAATATCATAATCTTTATTTTACAAAAAGAGAAACCTGACACAGATTAAGTGACTTGTCCAAGGCCACACAAGCAGAAAGTCTTTCAGCCAGAACTCAAACCTAGGTCTTCTAAGCCCAAATTTAGTATCTGTTTGACTATAATATCTATGCTGCTTTTTTAGGGGAAGAAAAAAAATCATTTAGGGACTGAACTTGGTAGAATTCATAGAAGATAATGATTATCACATGCAAATGCAGTGAAGTAAACCAAGAGACAAAGAGGTCAACTCCCCGAATCTTGTCATTGAGACTGCAGAAGCCATGTGGTCCTCCTATGCCTGAACAATTCCCTGTACAATACATCTCACAATTAGTCATCCAGCCTTTGTCTGAAGATCTCCAATGATAAGGAATTCACTACCTCAGGAAGCAAATCATTCTACTTTGGAACAACTCCAATTATTAGGGATTCTTTCCTTTAAATTTTTAAAACAGCTTTTGAAATTATGAGAGAGTCAGGAGAGCTTGAGAGTCTAAAAGAAGTCATCTGCCTGAATTTCTTTGCATTTAAGGTGGTGGTTAGGTGTTCCCAAAGAGAGAAAAGAGGCCTTGTGACCAGAAACTTTCGGAGAGCCAGAGGGAGAGGTCAGCAGTGATCAGAACCCTCTGGCCCTTTGCCAGGCATCCTGGCCATTTTCTGGAGTGGCTTGATTAAGGTTGCTATGCTACCTGGGAAAGAAATATGTAGAGATAATGAACTTTAAAGAAGATAGCAAGAAAAGAAAGGATAACACTTGTTGAATCAAATCCATGTTCTTTAAGTGACTGGGTATTGTTCTTTGATAAAGGGTTGGTTCAGTGGTTAAAGGAGTAGGGAGGGACCTATTGGGAAGTGAACTTGATATAAAAGCAAAAACTATCATTTTAAAAGGTATTACAGGGGCAGCTAGGTGGCGCAGTGAATAGAGCACTGGCCCTGGAGTCAGGAGGACCTGAGTTCAAATGCCACCTCAGACACTTAACACTTACTAGCCATGTGACCTTGGGCAAGTCACTTAACCCCAGTTGCCCTGCCTTCCCCCCCCCAAAAAAGAAAAAAAAACAAACAAAAAATACATTACATAAAAAAGAGTGTTATGTGGATGAATTTAGTGATGAATAATATACATCAGACTGAAAGAACTAAAGTTACAATAATAGGTTACTGTTATTCAGTCTTGTCTGACTCTTTGTGACCCCATTTGGGGTTTTCTTGGCAAAAATACTGGAGTGGTTTGCCATTTCCTTCTCCAGCTCATTTTACAGATAAGGAAATTGAGGCAAATGTAGTTGTGATTTGCCCAAGGTCACACAGCTAGTAAGTATCTAAGGCCAAATTTGAACTAAGGTCCTTCCCCCCTCTAGGGGCCAGCACTCTACCCAATGACGATAATATATAAAGAATCTTATCCTGGAGCCCATCAAGCAACTGGCTTCTTTCTCTTTATGCAAGTCATGGAAATAGAAAGTATCAGAGCTGGAAGAAACCTTAGAATATAGAATGCCAGAGCTGGAAAGAACCTTACATTATAGAATACTAGAGCCGGAAGGGACTTTAGAGATACTTCACCTAAGTAGGTCCAACCCCCTGATCTGAAAAATGAAACCCAGAGAAAAATTACTGTCATGCTGAATTAGTGACTAAGCCAGGACGTGAACCAATGTCTCCTGATGCCAGACCTATTTTTCTTTGAACAGCACCAGCCTCCACCTCTGACACCAACTCATTCTAAATCTCCTAAATTCCTCTAAGTTACTCAGTGTGATCGACAAATGAGCTGGGTATACGAGAGACAGAAGCCTATGAAATCCAAGTGGCCAAAGGCATGGTTCTTACTGGTTAAAAAGGTGTCTTGGAAGGACTTCTGTTCTCCAAAACAAAGCAAAGACAACAATATCCCATGTTATTAGTTTCTTCTCTCCCCCTCTGCCCCCGCCCTGTTCTAATTCTTACTGGTTTCCAGAAGAAGGACTTGATACAGTTTTGATCTGCTGGACCCATCCCTTTATTTCTCCTCCATGTGCCTTCTGCATGACTGCCTATCCCACTCTCCCTGAAACCCAGAGCCTCAGCCCTATCCTGGGGGAGAAAAAATAGCACACACCATCAGCTACTGCCCACAAATTCAAAAGTGGGATTAGCCACTGCAGTTAGAACTTTTATCAGGTCAGTCCTTCCAAATGCAGGGAGATCTGCTAATCAGGGCAAACCTGAGTCTATGAATGCACAGGGTGCTTCCATAGCTCCATACACCTGGGTTATGCTTGTTAGAGGGGAAGGCAGTGAGACACTTCAGACCTCATCTTCCTTTGACTCACTGTACTGGGGAGATTAAAGACCAGATATTGAAGAAACAGGGTGGCTAATTAAGGTTTGATTTCCCACTAATGTTTTTGAAAGTCTCCTAATTATAATATGCCTTATTTTCCTAAATCATTAAGCCTTCTATCTTGGGGAAGGCAAAATAACAGCAATAAGTCACATTAATATTACATTTTCTAGCTTACAGAATTCCCTCCCCTCCTATCATGGCACAGGTATCATTATCCCCATTTTACAGATGAAAAAATAGAGACTTGGACTAGGAAAGTTTGCCTCGGATCACTTAGCTAGTAGGTATAGAACTTGGTATGTTGATTCCAAGTTCAATGCACTTTCCACAATTGTGAGGAAAGGGACTTGAGACTAATAAGAATCCTGTTCATTTTTTCAGTCTTATCCTTTCAAAGAGCTTTCACTCATCGCTTCCTTTGACCCCCTCAGCCCCCTCCAGCCACCCATCCAGGATATGCAGTTCAGCATAGTTACCCCCACCTTTAGCAGATTTGGTAAGGGCAAACTTTCTAACAATCAGAACTATTCAAAAGTAAAATAACTAGGCTGACTTGGGACTAAATGGGCTTTCTGCTTCCCTGGCGGTCTTCAAGAAGATGTGTACTTGTATCCCCTGGGACCTTAGAAGTTAGACCTAGGAAAAGGCTTAAAAAGGCCAAGGTCCCCCACTGTATCCTGGGCCATCTCCAGTCCTCCTGATCTATATCTGGCCACTGAACACAAACGGTTCTTGAAGAGAGAATGAGGCTGGTGATTTCACATAGCCCTGACTCACTTATATCTAATCCACTTGCAAGTTAAGACATCCTTCCTAATGTTACTGGCCCTCTTCAAGAACAAAGGCCAAGCAACAACAACAGCTCCTAGTATAAAGGAGGCGCTTAATAAACATACTTGCTGATTGACTGATGCAGTCTAGAAAGCATCTGAGCTCTTGTGACTCAATGAGAGGCCTGCTTTGCCCCAAGTGACACAGAGCTGGTAGGGGGCTGATGTATGCCCATCTCCTGAACCCTAGGCCTGGCTCTCCCCACCCCACTTCAGAAGCTGCCTCCCCTGTCCAAGATTGGCTAAATTCAGTTTTTAACTGATCAGTCCTTATCCGGCCTCTTTGCTTTTACGAAACAACAGGCAGAAGGAAGGGGCTCCCTCCCTTTGTCCTTCCCCACTGTCTACACCTGATCTAGGTCATTGCTGAGCCAAATTCAAATCCAATTACCAGCACAGGCCTGAGAACACTGGTACAAGGAGGGTCCCCCAGATCAGAGACTGAAACGGGTTCTATATATAGCAGCTGGTGGAGGAGGGGCAGCTTTTCTTCCTTTGGTTAAAGGAAGTGGGAACCATTATTAAAACAGTGGGGCTTACTTCATCCCCTGGTTAAGACAACCCCCCCAGGGAAAGGAAGTGCCATAAATGTGGCTGAGCCCATAGAGGGCTCCCACAGCCACGGCAGGAAAAGAGCCGAGGAAGCAGGAGGCCTGTGGCTTGTGGCTTACACCTGCTAAGACGATCTTTTTTTTCCTCTGTAAAGGAAACAATGCCATATGGGAGAAAGAGCACTGGACTGTGAGTCAGGGCAAACTGACTTCTAATGCAGACTAACTTGCTCGATGACATTTGGACAAGTCTTTGCCCCTATAAACCTAGTTTTTTTTTCTTTAAAAAAAAAATCAGAAACTTTGTTTCAGCCTGTCACCACAAACTCCCATTACAGTCTCATTTAAATCCTTCACAATGTCCAATCCCTGAACACAATTAAATAAAACAGCTTGAAAAACACACTTGGGTCCTCTTCCTAGCTGTTAAAAGGAAGGACAGGTGTCTATTTCATAAGTTAGTAACAATATTATCCAATTTGTTTTATGTGAGTTACATTGCGTTTGAAGTTATCTTCACTTAGTTGTAATAACTGCACCTTAGAAATTTGCCTCGGATGCTTTGAGGTTAAGTAACTTGTTCACAGGCAGCTAGGTGGTGCAGTGGACAGAGAGGGGGGACCTGGAATCAGGAGGACCCGAGTTCAAATTTCACCTCAGACACTTCCTAGCCAAGTGGCCCTGGGCAAGTCACTTAACCCTATTTGCCTCAGTTTCCTCATCTGTAAAATGAGCTGGGGAAGGAAATGGCAAACCGCTCCAGTATCTTTGCCAAGAAAATCCCAAATGGGGTTATAAATAGTCAGATATGACTGAAAACAAATGAACAACAAAACTTGAAGGTGGTCACCAGCAAGTAGATGTCAGGAGTTGAATTCAGGCTTTCCAACTTGAAGAACTGCTCTTTATCCACTTGGATAGACAGCCTCTCTTATCACTGTGTGCAAAAACAAACAGAAAAAAACCCCATTGCTCCTCTGGGGGGGGGGGGTTAGGTAACCTTGGGCAAGTCACTTTAGCCATGTTGTATCTCACTTTCCACATCTATAAAGCCAGGGTGTTGTACTAGATGGTCTCAGAGTTTCCTTGTACTTCTAGATCTCTGTTTCTATGATATGAAATCAGGTACACCTGAGTTCAAATCTAGCATCCAATCTTTAGCAGCTATTCAACCTCGAGTAAATTAACGTAACCTTTCTAAGTCTCAGTCCATTATTTCATCTTCAGTTAAAATGGGGGTGGGATGGAAATAATAATCTGTCTGGGAAAATACAACTCAAGTGTTAGTCAAAGGTCTAACCTAGTACTCTGACTTCTTACTTAATCAACACATTTCTTTATTTCTTTTAGTCATAAAGGAAAAAAAATTCAAAAAGGAGACAGTTCCCTTGCCATACAGAGGCTCTTTTTTGAGCTACCAAAGGCTGAACACTTTTATCATCTTTTGAGGAGACCAAAAAAAAAAAATCAAATGAGGGAAGTAAATAGTTAGGAGATGAATGGAGGTATACAAAGTTGGGAGATTAATGAACATATTTACAAGTTTGAGTTACTGGGGCTCAGCGACCACGCTGTGGTTTGGAATATTTTGGAGGAAGAAAAAGTAACCTATTAACAAGAAAATTGATTATGGCAAGCTTAGAAAGTGCTTTTCATTGTTCTGCCTACAGACAGGAAGATTTCCCATTTTCCCTCAGGGCTGCAGTATCTAGACTACCCATATACCTTTAGAGGAATGCCAAGCTTTAGGGGCATGACAGAATAAATAATCTTAGCCTCCTGATTCAACACAGACCTGAAAATGGTATATAAACAGAGGTGTGCTGAAGCCGGTTGTAACTGGCTTGTAAGGGCTCATTGTAAAAGTTTCAGTGTGAGTGTTTGCCCTTCAGAAATCAACAATATCAACAAACCAAGTGTTGTTTTGTTGATTGTCTAGACTTAATCATGGCAATTACATTTTGTTGTTGTTGAGTTGTTTCAGTCATATCTGGCTCTTCATGACCCCATTTGGGGTTTTCTTGGCAAAGATCTTGGAGTGGTTTGCCATTTCCTTCTCCAGGTTATTTTAACAGATGAGGAAACTGAGTTAAGTGACTTGTCCAGGGTCACACAGCTAATAAGTGTCTGAGGCCAAATTTGAACTCGGATCTTTCTGACTCCAGGCCCAGTACTCTATCTACTTCACCACCTGGCTGCCCCCAGATTAAGTTTACTAGTGTGCATATTCTTCCCCCACCCCCAGCTCCCCGGACCAGAGAGCTATTCAAACATGTACCAGCACACCCCTGAAGAGCTTGAGCTGAATAGATAAGAGTGCCTTAGGAGGCTCAGGAAATGAAGGCCTCACCAGGAGTCCAGATAAAGGTAAATTAACAACTCCTACAATTATTAGCATTTATATAGCACTTTAAGATTTGCTAACTGCTTTGTTAAAGGAACTAAGTGGTACAGTAGATAGAGAGCCAGGCTTGAAATCTGCAAGACCTAAATTCACATTTGGCCTCAGACATTTATTAGCTGTGTGACCCTGGGCAAATCATTTAATGTCTGTTTGCCTCAGTTTCCTCATCTGTAAATGGGCATTTAATCTCCCAGGATTTTTTGAGGATCAAATGAGATAATGGCTGTAAAGTGTTGAGCCTGGCACACAGTAAGTGCCATAAGTACTAACTGTTGTTATTGCATCCATTATATCTCATTTGAGCCCTGTGTATAAATATCGCCTATTATTATTATTATTGGTGATAGTCACAGAAACATGGGATTTGAAGGTAGAAGGGCTCTTTTTTTTTTTTTTGCTTTTTGGAGGGCAATTGGGGTTAAGTGACTTGCCCAAAGTCACATGGCTAGTAAGTGTGTCAAGTGTCTGATGTCAGATTTGAACTCAGGTCCTCCTGACTCCAGGGCCAGTGCTCTATTCACAGGCACTGCTACAAAAGGGTTCTTAGAAATGGTATAGTGGGGACAGCTGGGTGGTACAATTGATACAGCACAGGGTCTGAAGTCAGGAGAACCTGAGTTCAAATCTAGCCTCAGACGCGTACTAGCTGTGTGACCCTGGGCAAGTCACTTAACTCCAACTGCCTCCCAAAAAAACAAACAAATAAACCAAAAAAGAAATAGCACAGTGAAAGTATGCTAGGTTTAGAGTCAAGGACTTAGGTTCAAAGCTCTGCCATTTACTCCCTCTTTGATCGCTTTTTCAATACATTTTCCCATCTGTGAAATGGGGAGAGACAGTCTGGCATAAGTAACCTAAGTGTGCATCCTGCCTCTGACACATACTGGCTTTGTGGTCCACCCTTTTCCGGACTTCCCTCTTTCTGTTCAGGCACCTCCATCCTTCCAGTTACCCCATTTTGCAATACTGGTGCCATCCTTGGCCCCTACTTTCACTTATCTCACATGTCCACAGAGGTACCAGATCTGGCCATTTCAACCTCTACAGCATCTCTCCAATCCATACTCTTCTTTCCTTTCACCATCCTAGCTTCGACCCTCATCACCTCTTACAATAGCTTCAGAATTGGTCTCCCTGACTATAGCCTCTAGACCAGCAGTTCTCAACCTGTGAGTTGTGTTCAATTTGTAACGATGAAAATACATCCCGCATATCAGAGATTTACATTACAATTCATAACAGTAGCAAAGTTACAGTTATGAAGTAGCAACGAAAATAATTTTATGGTTGGGGGTCACCGCAACATGAAGAACTGTATTAAAGGCTCACGGCATTAGGAAGGTTGAGAACCACTGCTCTAGCTGATTCTAATCCAGCCTCCACACAGCTGCCAAAGTAATTTTCCTAAAGCACAAGTCAGTCAATAAGCATTTATTAAGTGCTACTCTGTGCCAGGCATGGTGCTGAGCATTGGTATACAAAGAAAGGCAAACAACAACACCCAGCTACAACAACAACAAGCCGGTCCTTGCTATCAAGGAGTTCGCAATCTAATAGGACAGATAATATGCCAACAACTATATACAAACAGATAAGTTAAATGACAAAGACAGACGGATGGATGGATGGAAGGAAGAAAGGATGGATGGATAGATGGATGGATGGATGGATGGGAAAGATCAGCGGTTCTCAACCTGTGGGTCGCGACCTCTTTGGGGGTGGAACAACCCTTTCACAGGGGTCGCCTAAAACCTTCAGGAAACATATTTCCAGTGGTCTTAGGAATTGAGACACTGCTCTTCTATCGTCTCTAGGCAGGTCCGCCGACATGCAGATACACCCACATATGAGTATTAAAGGGTTGCAGCATTAGGAAGGTTGAGAACCACTGTGATAGATGGATGGATGGATGGGACAGATGGATGGATGGATGAGATGGATGGGATAGATGGATGGGATGGATAGATGGATGGATGGATGAGATGGATAGATGGATGGTATGGATGGATGGATGGATGGATGGATGGATGGATGGATGGATGGATGAGATGGATGGGATAGATGGATGGGATGGATAGATGGATGGATGGATGGATGGATGGGATAGATGGAATAGATGGGATGGATGGAATGGATAAAATGGATGGGATGGATGGGCAGACAGATGGACAGACAGACAGACAGATAGATATAGAATCAACAGAGAAAGCATTAAGGGGAATCAAGAAAATCTTGTAGAAGGTGGTATTTTAGCAGGGAATTGAAGGAAACCAGGGAGGCCAGGGGAAAGGGATGAGGAATGAGAATAATCTAGATATGGGAGCAGCTGGTGAAAACGCCCAGAGCTGAGGGATGGAGGGTCTTGTACACGAAATAACAAGGTGGCCAGTGTCACTGGATTACAGAGTGCTCAAGGCGGAGTAACACGTAAGGAGACTGTGAAGGTAAAAGGGAGCTGGGTGATGAAGGGTTTTGAATACCCTTATTGTCTCTCAGATCCAACAGGAACTCTATTGGGCATCAGAAGTTTCTCACCACCTGAGCCTAGCCTATTTTCCTAGCATTATTACAGATTGCTCCCCTCCACCCACTCAACTAGTAGCCAAAATGGCCTTCTCACCATAACTTATATCCATTCCATCTCTCATCTCTATGCCTTTGTACTCTCCCCATCCCATACCTTGAATGCTCTCCCTCCTCCTTTATCTTCAGCCTCTCAGAATTCCTCCTTTCCTTTAGTCCAAGTGCCACCTTTTGCATGAGGTTTTTCCTGGTTCTTCCTGCCAGTAGTACCTCCCCTCCCCCTCATCACCTTGTGATCCATTCAGCATGTCCTTTGCATATAGTTATACAGTTACACATTGTCTCCCATCAGAATGTAAGTCCTTGATCCTTAAGGATTCATTTTGTTTTAGTACCTGCCTAACAGACAGTAAATGTTCAGTCCTTTGACTGGGTCCAACTCTTCTTGTCCTGATGGACCACGCTGTCCATGGGGTTTTGTTGGCAAACATAGGGGAGTGGTTTGCTGCTTCCTTCTCCAATCAAGTCTTCCTGACCCCGGGGCTAGCACTTTCCCCGCTGAGCCATCTAGCTGCCTCCCATAGTAGATGCTGTTGTTGAGTCTTTCTGTCCTGTCTGACTCTATACACCCATTTGGAGTTTTCTCGATACTGAAGTGCTTTGCCATTTCCTTCTCTAGTTCATTTCACAGATAAGGAAACTGAGCCAAATGAGGTTAAATGATTTGCCCAGGGTAACACAGCTAGTAAGTATCCAAGGCTGGATTTGAACTCGGTCTTCCTGACCTGCCTCCTGACCTGGTATTCTATCCAATAGGAGGAGGATGAGGAGGAGAGATGTGTGTCAGGCAGTTTAGGGTGAACAATACCCAGCACCTAGTAAGAGCTTAATGAAAGTTTAAATAAATAAATAGGACTTGAAATAAAGAAATAAGTGCCTCTTGATTGTGCGATCATGGGGCAAGTCATTTCATTCCTCTGGTCCTCAGTTTCCTTATCTGTAAAAATGAGGATAATAGGATCTGTAGTACTTACCTTGTAGGGTTGTTTTGAGGATCCTATGAGATAATGTATATAAACTGCTTTCAACCCTTAAAGGCAACCTCAATGCAAGTTATAAGCTGTTCTCATCTCTAAACCGAATTGTCGCAAGGACCTCAGGAGAGCAGTGCGAATGAGCACAGGACTGCAGGATTACAGAACACTTTCGACACTGTCCTCTCCTCTGATCTTTACACAACCAAGCAGAGGTATTGTCATTCCCATCTAACAGATAAGGAAACTGAGGCTTAAAGAGGTTAAAGGTTTGCCCAAAATTACACAACCAGTAAATGGCGAAGACCGGACTTTTTAAACCTAAAGTTTTGGACTTCAAGTCCAGCACTCTTTTTTCCCCACAATGTGCAGAGAACAGCCAGCACCAGGGTAAAGGAAGAAAACAAGCATCATCCCTTATCTCTGATTACTAGAAACAGGAACAGAAGGTCTTGATTTCTTTATTCTGTGAGGGAGGTGTTGTGGCAAATAAAACATGCCCTTCTGCCTCCCAAAATCTAACTACTCGAGTAAGAGCAGGGTAACAAAAAAAATTATCACATATTTAGAAGAAAGAGCAAGTTGTACATAATAGATTTACAGTTTCATGTGCAATCATCTTTTTTTTATTATACTATGTTATGGAAATGTTTGTTTTAGTACATAAATTTAAAATGAAATAAATAATTTTTTTTTAAAGAGCAAAGTCACACAAAAAACTCCCAGAGACCTTCCAGGAGGTTAGGTCTGATGAGTAAAAATGTATAAAATGCCTTCTCTCCAGATAGTTGATATTTCTTAATGGATTGAGAGGGGAGAAGGTGGGGAGGAGAGAGCTTGGGTTGAAGTAAACTACCTTTATCTCACCTTTCTGGATTATTTTGTAACCTCTGGTAAATTTGCAGTTCTGAGGGGGAGATCCTATCTCTGTGGGGGAGGAAAGATTAAACCAGGAACTGTATTCAGTATTACATACAGACTAGTGAAGATGGCCTCCTGAGAGCCTAGAAATCGATAAGGCACCAAGATCTGAGGTCAACCAAAAAGAAGGCTCATCACCTGTATGGTTTACTGAGAGTGCAGCAGATCTTGCCCCATCAAGAAGAGACCATCGAATACAACTGAACTTCCAGAAGTGAACCTCAATAAAAGCTGTTTTCATAGCTTTTTCATTCTCTAAGAAGAGAGGAGAGGGGAAGAAAGGGGAGGGGAAAGCAGGAGAGGGAAATGGAGGGGAGATACAATCCCAACGTATAGGTGCTGAGATCTACTAAGAAACATATATTTGAAAAGAAAGGAAGTGTTCAGACATAAGGAGGTGAATTTGGTTTAGAACAGGCCTGCACAATCTGCAGCCTGCAGGCCATAAGTGACCCAAGGACACACCAAAGGATTTATGGTGGCCTGAGAAAAATGAAGAGGAAAACATCCTCTACATTTTTCTCAGACCACCAGAAATCCTTTGGTGGGCTGCAGGTTGTGCAGGCCTGGTATAAAATGTCCTGAAGTTCAAGGCCAAATGGACATTGGAATCAGAATCTCATCTCCAAGGAACTCCAAAAAAAGAATAGCCAGAAGGTTCTGAAGCAAGACTTAATTAATTTTTATACTGAGAAAGAGCCATGATCTTATCACTGTAGGTGTGTCCTTCCCTGGTATAAATGGTGGTCCATTCATATCTTTTCATCTTTTGGAATTCCTGTTTGTCTTTCCATAAATGTTTCAATGAGGAGCCAACCATTATACTGACAGTCTTTGTGGACACCAGGACAGCACTCTGATTATCTCTCGATTATCCCTGATTCTCAATGCATGGCCAGCCCACTTACTTTTGAAATTTCCTATGTCCCAATTATGTCTTTTATAGTATTTCTAACACAAGTTATACTAATATACTGTAACCTACTTATGTCCACCATGCATCTTTCCATCATCTGCAATTTCAATTCTTATATGATCATGGCGCTCCATGATTTTCACCGGTATGGAGTGACCCGGAGAGTACTGATGTTAAGAAGATGGGCTTTTTAAGCCTCTGGTAGACAGGCCTCATTGAAGGTACCACACAGTTTCCAAAAGGAAATCCAACAATCTCTTCCTCCTATTCAGTTCTGGCCAGCATTTATATAGCAATTTATGACTTACAAAGTGCTTTACAGCACATATATTAATATTCATTTTATTTGATTTCATCAATCATCTTCAGTGTTCTGATAATTGTCTACCCAATTACATGTCATAATCTGGACAACTTGTGTTCTTGGGATCGTAGCTGAAAAGGAATTTGGAGACCATATTGTCCAACCTGCCAGCCCATGAGGAAACTGAGGCCCTGAGAGGTTATGTGACTTACTCAAGGTCACACAGATAGTTCATGGCAGGACCCCTCCATCACTCCAAACTCATTGTTTTTCCTCCTAGGCCACATATTTCCTTATTTCCCCTCTGTGGATTTTTTCCTGGAGCACTGACTAGATATCTGGTCTATACTGAGCAGCTATGAGCCTTCTTGGGGAAGTCTTATGTCATTAACAGGCTTGGTGCAATCATCACAACTTCTTCTGAAAACAGTGACACCTGGGGACAGTGTAGTCCCATGGAAGGTGAGCTGGACCTGGGATCAGCAAAATACTGAACTTTAATACTGCCTTGGACACTCACTAATCATGTTCATTTCTCTAAGCCTCAGTTTCCCTATCTGTAAAATGGAGATGATAAAAAAATACAGTACCTACCTCAGAAGATTTTTGTGAGTCTCAAATCACATGGAAAGCCTAAAACACCATGTAAATACTAGCAATTGTTATCCTCTACAGGGAATCCCTGTCCTATTTCAATTCTTATTTGTAGGACCAAACTGTAATTGGAAGAAAAGTAAGAGGAAGAGAATCTTAAATATTTACATGTGTTTGTGAAGGTCATAGAAAAGTATGCAGCTATGTATTATATTGTATGTTATATTATATGCTATGTATATTATATCAGGCACTGATTGATAATAAACCTTAACTCCTCTCTACACTCAGGCGTCATGAGAGACATTAACCAGTAGCTAATAATGTATTTCCTTCCACTGATAACCAAGCCTTCCACCACTTTGTGCTAAATACTGCCTATTGATGGGGTTGATTTTTATGGTTTTCTTTCTATTTTTAGTTGAGAATAAAAAATAAACTCATTCTCTCTCTTTCCCCTTCCTCACTATCCCCCTCTCTTTCTCTCCCTCTCCTCTCTCTATCTGTCCCTCACTCCCTCTTCCTTTTTCTCCCTCTTCTTATCTCCCTCCCTCTCCCTTTCCTGCCCTCTCTCCTCCTTCTCACTCCCTCCTCCATTATCTTTCCCCTATCCCCCTCCTCCTCTCCCTCTCTCCCCTCTGTCAGCAGGAATGATGGTAATCAAAGACCTGTACAAAGGCTTTCTTATGTGCTGGACATCTCACCCAGTTCCTCATAGCCAAATGTCCAAGTGTCTGACGTAGAACAAGCTTGGCTATGTAACCTGCTGTTTACTTCTGATTTCCAGGTCTGTGACATCTGACATTGGGGAAGACCCCTAGGTCTGGCATTTGCTCTGTAATTCCCCAATGTCATTTGAATTCTATATTCTCTCCTAGTTAAAGAGTCTATTCAAGAACCAGCCATAAGTATCTATCTGCTCAGTGACTCACTGTTAAGCCAGGAAGGAAAGCAAGCCCCTGGAGTACGAATAAGCTGCTGCTTAGGATGGACCTGGTTCAGTTCACAGCATCAATAGGAGATTGCTGTGGGTTTGCACAACCATATGTGTATGGGATTCCAGGAGATGCTGTTCTCTTGGGAGACTGTCTGGGAGAGACAGATGGGACCTTTGTTGGGGAGAGTGCCTCCATTTGGGCTTCATTCACTCCTATCAAGAAAAAGCTCTGGTGGGTTCAACAGGACTAACCATAGATGTTTCACACAGACCCTGATTTGCATTTTATTCTGACCTCATTCTTAGAAACAAAGACTTGATCCAGGATCACTAATGAGGGGCCTGCTTTTGTCCTCCTCCATGGGGGGTAGGAGATACATCCCAACCCAGGAATTATTACCAGCTGGCTTTGGCTGGCAGAGTAAAGAATGGGGGCAGGGCCAGAGTCCTTGGGAGTTGTAGAACCTTTTCACCAAGTTAGCCATGGGAGAGAAGAAAGAAGAAGGAGAAGAAGGAAGAGGAGGAGGAAGAGAAGGAATAGGAGGAGGAGGACAAGGTGAAAGAGGAAGGGAAAGAGAAGGAGAAGGAGGAAGGGGAAGAGGAGGAGGAGGAGGAAGAGGAGGAAGAGGAGAAGGAGAAGGAGGAGGAGGAAGAGGAGGAGGAACAGAAGGAGGAGAAGGAGGAGGAACAGAAGAAGAAGGAACAGAAGGAGGTGAAGGAGGAGGAGGAGAAGGAGGAGGAACAGAAGAAGAAGGAAGAACAAAAGGAGGAGGAGAAGAAGGAGGAGGAGAAAAAGAAGAAGGAGGAGGAGAAGAAGGAGAAGGAGAAGGAGGAGGAGAAGAAAGAGAAAGAGAAGGAGGAAAAGGATGAGGAGGAAAAAGAGAAGGAAGAAGAAAAGAAAGATGCCATCCCTCATTGTTATTCCTCTCCCTGTCCCCCGTTTTCTAAGTTTAACCCAGGGAACAGTGTCTGAGTCTCTCTGTGCATCAGTTACACAGTGACGGGTGCAAGCAAGCTCTTTTTCAGCAGGTTCAGAGGTTAGCTGATCAATAAGCATTTATTAATTGCCAACTATGTGCCTGGCACTGTGCTAAATGCTAAGAATACAAAGAAAGACAAAAGACAGTCCCTGCCCTCAAGGAGTTCACAGTCTAAAAGGGAATAATCCACAGAGGGAAGGCACTAGAATTAAGAGAAGCTGGGAAGGGCTTCCTGTAGGGATTTTAGTTAGGATTTAAGCCAGGGAAACCAGGAGACACGGAGGAGGGAAGGCGTTCCAGGCATGGAGGACAGCCAGACAAAAAGGCCCAGAGCTGAGAGACGGAGTGGTCTTGCTTGAAGAACAGCAAGAAGGCCAAGATATGAGCTCAATACAATAACTTAGAGATCAGCCGAGGCCCAGAAGGATGAAAAGACTTGCCTGAGATCACATAACTATGTAAAACACCATCGTTTTAAATCTTTTTAAGGCATTCTTCTCCTCATTGGCTTTTTGGGCATCTTTTGTCATTTGAATTAATCTATTTTTTAGGGTGTTGATTTCTTCAGTCATACTGCTGACTCTCTTTTCATGATTTTCCTGCAACGTTCTTATTTCTCTTCCCAATTTTTCTTTCACTTCCCTTATTTCTCTTCCCAATTTTTCTTCCACTTCCCTTATTTGGTTTTGAAAATCTTTCTTCAGCTCATCTTTAGCTTTAAGGCATTCTTCATG
>CM053581.1:202290926-202327445 GCA_028627135.1 Pseudochirops cupreus | reverse complement strand
GAAGGAGAGAGTGGCAGATGCTACAGGCCGAGATGGAAGAAGTTTAGGATCCCTGGACTGAGGATCCCAGGATCACAGATGGAAGAGATCTTTAAAAGCCATCTAGTGCATCACCTTCATTGTACAGATAAGGAAACTGAGGCCCAGAGAGGTGGCTAAAGGTCAGGCAGATAGTATATTCAGATCCTCTTTCAATCTATAGTTATAATCAATGGAACATTTGCATAGCCCTTTATGGAGGCTTTTTTTTTTCAATCTCTTATCTGATCCTCACTCACTACAACCCTGTGAGGTTGGTAGCACAGGTATTTTTTATCTCTTATTTACAGATGAGGAAACTGAGGCTCAGAGGAGTCAAGTGACTTGGTTAGGGTCAACCATCTAGTAAGTGGCAGAACCAGGATTTGAACCTGGACCTTCTGACACTAAGACCATGCCTTTCCCATCACACAATATCGTCCAAGCGTCGTTATTGAAAACAAACAAACAAAAAAACCAACCACAAACTCTAGCCTAATTGTATATTCTTAAAACAGTTGTTGTAAGAGACCTTGTGTTTACAGTAAAGAGCACCCTCAGTTCAGTGAGCCAAGTGCTTTCTGGGAAACATGATCTACCTCTCATTGTGTTGAGAAAGGCCAGGCACAACTAGACTGGGGCTGAAACTCAAAGAGAGCAGACCATTGCAGGAAGAGGGAAGCCTAATTGAGGCACCAAAGCAGCTGAGAATTTGCTAGGAACTTTCTGAGATCTCCCCTTGACAAAAGGATTTCTCCTTCTAGGACTACAGGGAGCAGAAAGTCATTAGTGCCGCTGAGGAAGGAAAGCTCTGCCAGGATTCTGAGGAATGGCATGAGCCAACCTGACAATGCACTATGATCTAAAACTTTTCAAATTAAAGTGAATTTTGTTCTGAGTATTTTAGGAGAATGTCATAACTCTAGAGATAATTGGAAATATCCTCAGGCTTTGGGAAAAAAAAACAGTTGGTAATAACTCACATGTTATAGCACTTAAATATTTAAGAAATGTTTCTTCATAGGAACCGAGGAGAAAAGTATTGCAACTATAATTAGTCTCATTTTACAGTGGAGGAAACTGAGGCACTAGAGGTTAGCACATTTGGTTAATATATAGCAGAACAAAGATTTGGACTTGAGTCTCTGCATTCTGGTTCTACTACCTCATACTCACAAGGGTGATATCTTTACTTGCTTGTGAATTGGATTTAAGTAAGACAGAGTTGCACAAAGTCATCAACCTCACTCTCTTCTGGAGTAATCCAAGGCCAGTGGCGAGACAGAAATCAGGACAACTGGAAAGGATCTGAGATGTACTGGATGCCCTTGGCATCTTCGATGTCTGACCAAGCTCTAAGGGCTCCAGGACACCTGCTTCAGCCGCCTTCATTGACATTGGATCAGATTGTTCTCATTTGCCCATTTGGCCAGGGGAAGTCTTCACATGCTCTTGGTAGACACACCCTACCTCACCTCACCAACAGGCTTGAGTTCCATTGGTTACCCTCAACTTGGTTTAGCTCTTCTCCCAAGACGGTTTTTATCAGAGTGTGGCTGCTGCACATGGAACCACAGGTGAGAGCTAGGGAACAGGGCATCAAAGGGGCTAGGCAGGCCCTCACACTAGAGGTGATGGTGCTCCTTGAACACCCCATACACTCTACACAAAATTTCCTGCACAGGGAACAAAAAGACAGCCTCTGAAACCTGGAAGTAATGAGGTGGGATGATTAGTGTTTAAACTTGATAGGATTAAACAAGATCTCACCCAGCGTTCAGGGCCACCACTCACCTGTCATCCCAAGAGCCAGAAATTGCCTTCACCAAGCAAGAATGATAGGCTGCTGAGGGAAGAGCGAGGGGAATACCACCTGAGCTGTCAGCACAGTCCTCTCCTGTAGAAAGCCTCCTAAGGCCTGTGGTCTCACTATTAGCCATTGCTCCAAGCTGCAGGAGTGGGGAGACAGCAATCTGCCATGGGGGAGTCTGCCAGAGGCCAGGTCCCAGTCTTTGTCCTTGCATCATTACAACAGCAGCAGCTGCAGCAGGTTCTGGTGCTCCTGCCTCCCCCCTTAAAATTGAGGAATGAGACTCATTTGTTATGCAAATGTATCCTAGAAGTGGGCAGCCATCCATAGTATATTTTGCATTGGGGGGGAGAGAACTTGTATTATTTTAAGTAAAAATGGGTTTAGGAGACAGGCACCCCTCCCTAACCAGCACTGTGGGGTTATGTCCTGGGGTACAAGAAGAGAAGGGCCAGAAAGAAGGCTTGGGAGTTTGCTGCAAATACCCAGGCCTTGTTCTGTGCCAGTCATTTGACAGTGAAGGTTTCCTGGCAGGGGCCCTGCAGTATTTGAAGACACATTGCAATAGAAAATAGGATAATTGGGAAAGAATTCTCTGGCAGAGGGTTTTACTTGACAGTAAGCAAGCAAGCAATCTCTTGGGGCTTTCTCCCAGTTTCAGCCTCCAGAGCCTACAGAATGAGAGTCACTTCCTACTCACTCAGGCCTGTGCCCCAAGAGGATCTCTAATTGCTAAAATTAGACATTAAAAATGAGAAATTAAAAATCCCTAAAAGATCTGTCCCTCTGGGCAAATTGATGAAATATGTCTCTGCACTTCTCTGCTTTGAAAGTCTTCCTTCTTATTCCTTCTCACTGTCATACCTCCTGTCACCCTCCAGAGACACCATTCTGTAGAAGGGTGACAGCAGGAAGTTATTGCTTTAACTACAGTTATACTACCACTAACAATGTTTAAATAGCACTTTACATTTTGTGAGTTTTCTTCACTCTGCTGTAATGATCTATATAAACTTCATTCAAATTAGATGATAGCCCCAACCCAAATGACCAAAACAAGAAGGATGATTTAAGACCAAAGCAAATACAACGAAAGGGGAAAAAAGACTCAAAATCTCTATGGCTTATCCTCCCTCCCCCAGGGAAAATTTGAGAAAGATATTAACTGACTTTTTGTTTGTTTGTTTGTTTTCCTCAAAGTTCTTAATTCCCTTGCAAGCACTCAGGCTAATAAGGCATCAAATATAGAACAGTTTTGCTTAACTTGACAAAACATACACAGAATAGACCTATAGTTTAGTTGTTCAATCATCTGGAAAACTCTCTTTCCCTTTCCCAGAGGATCTCATACCCTGTATGGGTGCCACATTCCATCGAAAAGCACACAGTTCACATAACTCACAGTACCAAGGTCCTTAGCAAACGTGGCACTTACTAGCTATAAAAAGTTCATCCTCAATTTCCTCATCTGTAAAATGGGGCAAATGATACCTGCAGCATTTATTTTACAGGCTTAGTGTGATGATCAAATAAGATAACAATTACAAAACACTTTGCAAACCTTAAAGACCTTTAAAAGGCAGCTATGGGTACAACTCTGTGTCTGGAGTCAGGAAGTCCTGAGTTCAAATCCGACCTCAGACACTTGCAAGCGTCCCTAGGCAAGTCATTTAACTTTTGTTTGCCTCAGTTTTCTCACCTGTAAAACAGGAATAATAATAATAATAATACCTACTTCCCAGGGTTATTGTGAGGATAAAATGAGATGATATTTGTAAAGCACCTAGTACGGTTCCTAGCCCACAGTAGGAGCTATGTAAATGTTTATTCTCTCCCTCCCCACACACAGTTGTTTTGATGTTATCCATTGTGCCAATCTCTCTAGTTCTGGGAAAGGTGCAAAGGTTTGCTGTCTGTCCACTGTGGCTTTGTGACCATTCCAGCATCTCTGGGTCAGTATCCTCCACATTCACGGTTTTCTGTAGAGGTTACATGAATGCAAAACATCTCTCCAGGCCTCGAATGCTACTTAGCATCTCTGTCCCTTCTTCCCTTAAAGTCTGCAAATTTCCCTTTATATATAGAAGCAGATTCTATGTATATGCACATGTAGGCCAATCATCTCTCATGAAAGAAGGAAGGGTTCCCCTGTATTCCCATTACAAACCTGTCGGACAGCTTCGTAGAAAATCCCCTTCAATTGGCCTAAGTGATCAATGTGGTGCAATCAAGAAGGAAAGGAGTTTTGGAATTCCTAAGGGAAAGTATAAGCAACTTAAATCCAGAAGGAGACACTCAGATACCTGGGCTTGCTGGGGGAAAACTGTAAAGTCAGAGGGTACCAGATGCCTTTTGTCGACCATGGCACCACACTCACAGTACCCTATGCTGTAGGTAAACATCATTAGCCTCACTTTATACAAGAGGAAAATGAAGCCCCTGCTCCAATGAAATGACTTGTCCCATATAAATTAGCTAGTGTCACAGACATGATAGGCATAAATGTTTAATAATATGTAATAACATAATCACAATGAATACAATTATAATTTTAATCAATGCTTAGGAATGTTGAATTAAGTGACAAAAGAATCTTAACCAGGAGTTTGGCAGAGAGCTAGGTCATGCCCTGTCCCTGACTACAGACCCCTTTCCCCATTGAAACAAGTGGTGATGACTCTGTCCCAGTGTCTGTCATCTTCCCTGGCCTCTTCACCTTCTGTGTTCTGGCTAAAAAGTCCACTTCCCTTATTTTCCAGAGCTCTGGGAAATGCAGTTCTCCAGCAAGGTTCCTGGTTCTACCCATGCTTCCTGAACTGCTTGTTTCCCAAAAGCAAAACTCAGGGAAGAGTAAAGGCAGCTGGCCCCAGATGGCTCCAGTGTTTAGACCCAAGTCCCCAGAGCTTTCGGAGGAACCCAATACAGTGACCTCTCCTTATACTTTAATTTGGTGCCTCCTGGGATGATCAGGCTCAAGTCGTGTGTTTGGATTTGGCATTTCCTTATCTATGGCCTTGACTATTTTAAGATAGAAGTTCTGGATGTTAGCAGAAATGCCAGCAGCCCCTAATTATGAGGGTGAAAGTGGTGGTGGGTCTGGGGAGATTGGATGGGCCTACATTTTTACAGGCAGAAAGAGAACGAAGCATGATTGGACTCCCCTAAAGTAAGTGATACATGAGAAGACACACATTTGATTACAGAACACAGTCACATGATAGAACTATTGTATATAAATGAGACTTCAAAAATAGTTAAGGGAACTTCAAAAAATGGGGGACAAAGGAACCTCTAACTGGTCCCCAGTCAAAAGATCTTGGCTCATCTCCCACATTTGAAGCTTGCTAAATATGTGGCCTTGTGCACATCTCTTAATCTCCTTGGGTCTCAGTTTCCAAATCTGTAAAATGAGCGGTCTTGAGTAGATGCCCTCTGAGGTCCCTCCCAGCTCCAAATCTACAATCCTCAAATGCTGCAGTAGCACCCAATACTCCAGTGCGTATGGCCTTCTCTAGTAACCGTCTATATATAAACAATCCTGGTTGAGAAGGATTCTGAAGAAATGTGACATCATTTGGATTAAAAAAATAAGTAGAAGATACTCTGCAGTAATGTCCTCTTCCTACACCTCCTCATGGCTCAAAGGTGAGCCTGAATCCCCTAACTCTCTACCTACCAGTAGAGCTCAGACTCTAGCAGACACTGAAAAGTGGAAAAGCTAACAGCTCTGGCTTGTTGATGGACGGTTGTGCCTGCCTTCTGAAGAGGATCAGCCTAGCCAAGAGCAGGGAGGCTCATCCCCAGGAGACCCGACTACAGGGGATGAATTTGATATCTACGTGAAGCAATGAAACTGCTTGCTAACATGTGGAAGGAGTACAAGGCTGTTTCAACAGGTGACGAGCCTGTTTAAGCCCTTACTATGGGCCAGGCACTGCTTTAAACCCTGAGGATACAAAGAAAGGTTAAAGACAGTCACTGCCCTCAGGAGCTCACAGTCTAAAGGAGGAAACACTATGCAACAACTATGTACAAACAAGCTGTATACAGGATAACCTGGAAATAATCAACCAAGAAAAGACACTAGAATCAAGGAGGACCAGGAAAGGTTTCCTGTGGGATTTTATGTGGTACTTGAAGGAAGCCAGGGAGTGGGAGGAAAAGCATTCTGGGCACTGGGGACAGCCAGAGAAAATACCCAGAGCTGAGAGACGAAGTGTCTTGTTAGGAGAACATCAAGGAAGCTACGTCATTGGATTAAAGAGTATGTGGAGGGGTGTGTAAGAAAACTGGAAAGGGGTGTTGTGTGTGTGTATGTGTGTGTGTGTGTGTGGTGGTGGTGGTGGTGGTAGTGGTGGGTAGCAGGTTATCAATGTCTTCGAATGCCAAGCAGACCATTTTATATTTCAACCAGGTAGGTGGTTTGGATATATGAAAACCACTGAGGCTGTGGTATTAAACTCAATCAGTAAATAAAGAAAATGTATTAAGGGCTAATTAAGTACCAGTCACTGTGCTGGGCACTGGATAGCAAAGATAAGAACAAAGCAGTTCCTGTCCTCAAGGAAGTTACATTCTGTTGAGAGAGATGGCATATATCTAAATAAACATATACAAAATTAATACAAGGTGATTTGGGGAGACACTGGAACCACAGGGGGAAGAGAGAGGAGATTGAGGAAGACCTCATGTAGGAGGTGGTGCTTAAACTGGACATTGCAAAGAGACTAGAGATACTGAGAGATGGAGGTGTGGAGGGAATTCATTCCAGGAATGAGGGACAGACCATCACAAAAAGGCAAAGCGATGGGAAGTGAAGTCTAGCATGTGAGGAACAAGAAGGTCCCTTGGGCTGGACTATGGAGTGCATGAAGGGGAGCTGTGCAGAATGAGCATGGGAAGTTAGTTTGGAATTAAGTTGTGAAGGCTTTCAATGCCCAACAGAAGGTTTTATATTGGATCTCAAAGATAAAAGAGAATCATCAGTTTACTAAGCAATGGAGTGACGGTCTAGACCAATGCTTTAGGCATATCAGTTTGACAGTGGTGTGAAGAATGAATGGGAGATGGGAGAGACGAGTCAGGGAAGACTATTAGAGACTCTTGTTGTTTGTCCTTTGCTCCTGAAGAGGACCAAAGACATCAGGAGGGTGATGTCTTGACTTGAGTGTGTGAATTGGATTTAAGTGAGGCAGAACTGTGCAAAGTCACCAGCCTCACTCTCTCCTCTGCAGTCATTGGAATCCAGCGGCAAGACCTAGGTCACTTTGAAGGTGGGGGTGGGGATGGGTTATGGATAATCTAGAAAGGAGAGTAAGCAAGAGCAGTCAGACAGGTAGCAGGAGGACTGAGGGAGAGCCAGGACAAGAAAACCCAGCTTGGACTCTGCATCTGGGAGACTGTGATTAATTAACAGTGCAGAGAGATCAAAAAGGATGAGGACTGAAAAAAGGTCACTAGATCTGGCTATTAAAAAATCATTGGTAACTTTGGAGAGAGTAGTTTCAGAAGTCAGGAACCAGATTGCCAAGGGCTAAGACACGAGTGAGGGAAAAAAGAGAAAGTGGATGGGAAAATAGTGGGTATTTTTTTCTAGGAATTTGGCTGTGAAAGAGACAGCGTTGATTTATCTGTCAAAATGATGGAGTTGTTTGTTGCACAGGCTTACATAATAGGACTTATTTCAATCTTTCTGGGACCTGTGATTTCGTCAGTATTTCACCCACCAGTTCAGATCACAGGCCCTCTTTGGGGCTGTTGATGATCCTTATAAGCTGCTATGCTTAAAAAATACCTCACCTGAGATCCAGCCTGGTGAGCAGCTTCTCACCTTGAAAGGCTAAGCGTCATGCCCTGCCATCTTAGGGGCACCTGACAGAGCCTGCATCCCACTGACTTCCAGAACCAAAGTCATCTCTATCCCCCAAGGCCCCATTAGAACAGGAGTTTAGGGGAGAAAATAATGATAATAATAATAATAATAACTTTTATAAACTTTTGTGGTTACAAAGTCCTTTGACTTTCATGATCTCATTCGATCCTCACAACAAGAGAGGAGGGGCTAGCATTAATGTGATATTTTATAGATGGAGGGATTAAGGCCCATTCACAGCAAGAATCAAGCATTTATTAATCACCCATCTCTGTGCCAGGCACTGTGTTAAGCACTGCGGATACAAGGAAAGGCAAAAACAGTCACTGACCTCAATGAGCTTATATTCTAATGAGGAAGATAGTAAAATTGGAAGGAAGGCCCTAGCAGCTGGGGAGAGAGCGGGGCAGAAGGGGACACTAGGAAAGGCATCCTGGAAATGCACATTTTGTTGTTGTTCAGTCATGTCTGACTCTTTGTGACCCCATTTGGGCTTTTCTTGGCAAAGATACTGGAGTGGTTTGCCATTTCCTTCTCCAGTTCATTTTACAGATGAGGAAACTGAGGCAAACAGAGTTAAGTCACTTGTCCCAGGTTACATAGCTAGTAAGTGTCTGAGGACAAATTTGAACTCAGGTCTTTCTGATTCCAGGTCCAGCACTCTATCCACTGTACCACCTAATAGTAAATAATTATAATATAACATCTAGTATTTATAGAGCACCTTAAAGTTTACAAAGTATTTTACATAGGTTAATATATTTAATCCTCACAACAACCCTGAGAGGTAGGTGCTATTATTATTCCCTTTTCCAGATGAGGAAACTGAGGCAGGGAGGGATTAAATCGAATTGCCCAGTCAAACATCTAGTAAGCGTCTGAGGCTGGCTTTGAACTCCATCTTCCTGACTCCAGCTGCAGAGATCTATCTACTTTCCACCAAGATGCCTCATATTAAATACTTGTTGATTGATTGATGTGGCAAATACATAAATATCCAGGAGAGAAGATGCAAGGGATTTCTCCCTCCTTCAGCATCCGAGCGGGGGATTGCAGAACTGCAGTCATTGAGTATTATTGAGCCTTCATGTAAAACACCTCCCCTCACCCCCACCTCCCCTTACCCATCCATCATGCTTATCTCCAAGACTATTGATAGCGAAGGATTTGTGTTAACCTCTTGTCCCTAGAAAACACTGTCTGAGTGACAGTGAGAAGTTTAACAGATGCTCACATTGGTAGGACAGAGAGGGGAGGGGAGCTGGAGGCGAGCGAACGTCTTCTGATATTGTCAGCATTTCCTCTCTGCTTATTCTCTGCCCCCTTGTTTGTTGTCTGTGTTTTAATCATTTCAATTCCACACACACTTATTAATTGCCTACTTTATGCAAGGCTCTATGCTGGGTGGGATCTGAAAAGATTACCACTGACTCTGATAATCAGTGGACTGACCTCACTCTGAAATGATTAGCTTGTGGGTCATTATAGGAGTGGGGCTGGGGGTGGGGGGCTCAGAGCAATGACTATCTTTTCTATAATACTTCCCCCAAGGACATTCTAAGACCAATCACTAAGTCTCTTTTAGTAGGAACCCAATGACTTTGTCCCCAGGTCCTTTCCTGAGTCTAGAGGGCTATTTGCAGAAACAGAATCCCATTCCACGGGGAAACATCGCCTGGATTTTGGAGTGGTTATCACAACAGCGGCGGGCGTTGATCACCCCACACCTTCCTTTCCCTTCTCTCTTCTCATTCCTTTCTTCCACTCTCTGAGCACCCCCACCCCCACTTCTCCTGTTCTTGTCACACATAATAAAAATAGCATTGCCCCAGCCCAGATTAAAGGTGAAGTTATAGGGCAGGAATGCGTTCACATGGTGAGGTTTTCGCAAGCAGGAGTGAAAGCCCAGAGCCCCAGCAGGCCTAGAGGAAAAGAGAGCCAAAATTTCAGTTCCTTGGAGGGGGAGAACAGGGTGAAGAGCCCCAGATTTCTTCTTTACAGGAGCCCTAGAGCAGTGTGGGGGATCCTGACTAGGGTTGGGCTGAGGAAGGGGAAGGAAGAGGAGAAGAAAAAGGACCCCTACCCTATGTGGAGTGCCAAAAGCTGCATCTATTGGCAGAAAAAGAGACCACGTTGCTGTGGCAACTGCACCCCCAAAGAAAATCAACATTAGAGTCCCAGGTCTAAGGCTAACTCACCCACAGAGCTCCCTGGCCGACTGAGTAGAGAGCTTGAGCCCACCCTTCTCCAGTCTTACCACAAAGGGGTTAAATGAAAGGGGTGGAGGCAGTTTAAGAGCAAAGAGCAGCTCTGCTCCTGAGTAAATCTGAGCCATCTAAAGCAGGGAGTCTTAACTTGCAGTCTGTGGACTCCTGAGGGGGTCAGTGGATGGATTTGAAGGGGGGCCATGAACTTGGATGAGGGAAAATGGCATCTTTATTTTCACTAACCTCAAATTGAAATTTAACATTTCCTTCAATTATTTAAAAATGCTATTCTGAGAAGAGGCCCATGGGATTCCTTGGCCTTCCAAAGGGCTCCCCGACCACCAAAAATGGTTTCAGAGCTCTTGCTCTAACACCAGAGGATGGGAGTTTGAATCCTGACTTTTACACTTAAGCTGCAAATCCTTGAGCAAATCTCTCAATCCCCAGGACTTTCTTCTTTCCCCATCTATAAAATGAAGAGGTGGGAGGTAGAGGAGTTCTGCCCTCCTGGGATGGAATACTCAAGAACCTGGGAGTCTTCAGAAGCTGTGGATTCTGCTCTGTGTGTCAGATTTGAGTTTATAAAATCATGAAAGGGTTGGAGGAGGGAAACCACCAGACTGATGACCCAGACTTGAGGTACCAGAAATAGGGGTTTCCTGCCAATCTTGAAGGAAGATATCACAAGCTTGAGGTTCTGGTCCTGCCTCTGCCAATCCCTTGCTAAGTGTGCAGTTAAGTCAGTACCTTCCCTTCTCTGAGGCTGGGTTGTTTTGGTTTTTTTTTTGTATAGAATGAAGGTATATCCATCCTGCCTTCTTCCCCTGGTTCTTGTGAGAATCAAATGAAAGTATGAATATACAAGTGTTTCAACACTGTAAAATATCCTTCTGATGAAAGGGATTTTTTTAATAGGCAAAAGTAAAGAGGAAATAAGCATATAAATTGATATCCAAGTGGGCCCTGTCAATTAATATAAACATTTCAGAAGGGGGTTAAATTAACAGATTCATAAATATAGCTGAAAGGCATCTCAAGAGATTATTATCTAATGCACCCCCCTCCCATTTTAGAGATGGGCAAACTGAGACTCAGGGAGGTCAGATAACTTTCCAAAAAAGAAATTCATATTGAGTCGTTGTTTAGTCATGTCTAGCCCTTCACGACCCCATAGACTATATCATCCATGGGGTTTTCTTGGCGAAGATGCTGGAGCAGGTTTGCCATTTCCTTCACCAGGACATGACTAGAGCCTTCCAAAAGTAGAAAGAATGTGTTGCCTCAGGAGGCAACCCATCCTTGAAGAATTTTGAGCTAAGTCGGATGAGCACTTGTCATAGAACCACAGATTTAGAACTGGAAGAGACCTGAGAGGCCCCTTAGTCCAGCATATAGGAGGCAGCTAAGATAAAAACAGATTAAGTGACTTGCCTTGGGTCACCCAGCTAGTGTCTGAGGTGAGATTTGAATCCAGGACTGCCTGGTGTCTTATCCACTACATCCCACTGCCTCAATATGTCAATGATGTTCAGATATCATTTGGACTAAACAACCCCTGGAATCCCTTTTGAGTCTGAGACTCAGATATTCTGCATTCTAAGCCAACTAGACCCCTCTCTGTTCCTTCATTATCATTCTGTGCTGCCCCATAGCTAGAATGGGCTCTCCCTCCCCTGTACCCATCTCTCCCCCAATTTCTGTTTACTGAAGTTCTTCTTGTCCTTCAGGCCCTAATTTAGATTCTAGCTCCCCCAGTGAAGCCTTTCCTGAGACCCTCTCCCCACTTTGGCACTCCCCCATCTAAAGTTATCCTTCCCTCCTCAAATTTCTTAGACAACTTTACTTCTACTCCTGCTTTGTACCGTGTGTATCTGTGTACTTGCCTTTACGGTCCCCCTCATGGTCCCTTGGTTAACTGGTCACTTTCTAGAGGAGGGCCTGCATCATACCCACCTATGTCTCTCCAATGCCTGGCAATGCCTAGCCTATAGTTGGTACTTAATAAATGACTGTTGAGTTTTATAAAACTGAATTGTCCCAGATCCCACAGCTTCTGAGAGGCAGAGCTAGGACTCCAGGTCTCCTTCTAGGATGGCAGATCCAAGATAGGTTAATAAGGAAAGAAGGGAATGGTCCTGGTTAAGGTTAGGCTATAGGTAACAGCAGCCTCAAAAGGTTGGGGGGAAGCTCCAGAGCTCCTCACAAATTGTTCCTCAGAATGTGCCATCAGAGACGCAGGCCTGGCAGGACCACAGGGTCAGCTCTGTGAGGCACTGTTTATGTTGTTAGGGGAGATCACCAGGAAAGGCACAGATGCAGCTGTGCCTTGCTCCATTACCCAGCTCGGTCCCACAATGCATGGTCCCTGCTGTTCCTTGGGATGGAGAGTGAATATGATATAGCCATCCTGAAAATAACCAGAAACAGTACCCAGGCTCTGCTGGCCAGGCAGTTCCAACAGGGGCAAGGCCTCCACTGAACAGTCACGGGCAGTCCCTGAAACCAAGAAATATTGCTGCCCCTCCTCCAACCAACCCCCACCCATCTACCTTGATCTTCTGAAAAACTCTCCCCCGTACGGGAAACTGGCCTCCTGATATCTGACTTGGCTTGGAACTAAGACTACAAGCAACGTGTGGCACCCAGATGCACCTTGAGGCTCGGGCTAGGAACTGGCTGTCTGAAGGAGGAGAAATTTGCATTTAAAATGCAAATCTGTCATCAGATCAGTAATGAACACTGATTCTTTGGGAGGATGGTTATCTGGAGGGGGAAACAGGTTATCATTGGCCTTTATTACCTTAGTGTAGATAGAGCAGTAGATAGACCACTAGGCCTTGAGTCAGAAAGATCTGAGTTCAAATGTGGCCTCAGAAACTTACTGGTTGTGTGACCCTGGGCAAGTCATTTCACCTCAGTTTCCCCATCTGTAAAATGGGGATAATAATAGCACCTACCTCTCAGGGTTGTTGTGAGGATCAAGTGAGATAATATTTGTGAAGTACTCAACCCAGTGCCCAACACATAACAGGTGCTAGATAAATGTTAGCTACTATCATTATGAATAGAAAGATCTTTAGACTGGGAAACGGGAGACCTGGGTTCAAATCCTGGTTCTGTGACTTAGGAAAGTCATTTCATTTCTCAGGGCCTTTTAGATGAGCTCTGCTCCCTGCCAATGCTGACATCCTCCGAGGCTATGAATTATTTTTTCCTCATCCACCTAACAGAAGTTGGATTGGCTGGAGTACCAGACTGGAATGTTGTTTGAAGAAAAAGGAAGGGCAAAAAGAGAAAAAGAGTCTGGGGTGAGCTGGCTAGACTTTATACCCCCTGCTGGATTCTATAGGGCTGAGCTGGCATTTATTTCAGCACTGGGAATACCAAAGGCAAGTAGAACATCCAACCCAAAGTGATGACTTTTTTATAAAGAGGCCCAGAGCCAGGAGGTCGGGGTTCCCATGCTAGAAATGAGACCATCTGTGTGACAACAGGAAAGTCACTTAGCTCTCTGAGACTCAGTTTCCTCATGTGCCAAAGGTGGATAACAATGCTTAGGACACCTGCAACACAGGGCTGTTGGGAATAAAGTGCTTTGTAAACCTTAAAGTCCTATATAAATATTAGAAGGGAGAAGGAAGAGAAAGAGTAAAAGAAAAAGGAGAAGAATAAATCTGGATTAAGGAGGGAAGATTATTTGAAATAATCTCCAATTTATCCTGTGTATATCTTGTTTGTTCATAGTTATTTTCAAGTTTTCTCCCTCATCAAAATGTAAGATCCTTGAGGATAGCGGCTGTTTTGTATCCTAAGCACCTAGTACATAGTCAGATCTTGACAAATGCTTGTTGGCTTGTCTTGGAGAGTTACTGCCCATACTCCGGTCAGTATTCAGGAACATGCCTCCTTTGGCTGATGGGAGGAGGCTAGGCACACATTTGGGAAAGAGGGCAGAAAGCATCTCAGCCCAGAACAGACAATCTCAGCTGCATGTCAGCCAGATACAGCTAATGTCCACCTAAGAGTGTGCTGCAGATTGGAGACCAGACCCAACCAGGACTATTTTAGTCACCAGGCTGACAGCAAGCTTCTCCAGCATCAGTGACAGTGATAAGGTGGAGCCAAGTCACAATCATCTTTCCTGAGGGCCCCGTCTCGGGGAGGAGGGGTGCCTTAACCCTTTCTGATTCACTCATTGAGATACTTTGTCCCAAGTGCCTGTTGTAGGCCCAGACCATGAGAGTACATGGCACTATGAGTAACCCTGAGGATGGCAGTACCTATTGCCTGCAAGAAGCTATTTTTACCCCTCTAGGCTGAAAGGAATGCCTGATTTACCGATTTGAGACCAACCACCTTGGCATTTGGTCTAGTACAGTGCCCAGAGCCTAAAAGAGGACGATTCATGATCACTTACTAAATGTTTTTTCATTTAAATTGATATTTCCAGCACAAGAGAAAATCATACAGGACTGCAGCACCTAGAATGGGGATCTGAGAATAGTAGGTGCTCAGCACATAATTGCCATTGATCTGGGAGAGCAGACTCACATACCAGAGTCCTTCCAATATTAAAGTTTAAATGCCACCTATTCCAGGAAGCCTTCCTTTATTCCCTCTTCATTGTTGTTGTTGTTCAGTCATGTTTGATTCATCATGACCCCATTTGGGGTTTTCTTGGCAAAGATACTGGATTGGTCTGCCATTTCCTTCCCCAGCTCATTTTACAGATGAGGGAAATGAGGCTGAGTAAAGTGACTTACTCAGGGTCACACAGCTACTAAGGGTCAGAGGACAGATTTGAACTCAGGAAGAGGGATCTTCCAGATTCCAAGGTCAGCACTCTATCTACTGTGCTACCTCGATAGCCCTCATCCTCTCCACCCCCTCCCCCCAAGTAACAGTCTCTGAATGAAGAAGTAGACCTTCCAGACCTTGTTGTGATGACAGCACCCAGGAGATCAAGAGGCAAACACACAGAACATTTACTTAATCATCATGCACTGTGTGTCAGGCACTGTACTAAGTAGCCAGGATACAGATGCAAGCAAGCAAGCCAGTCCCTGACCTCAGAGACCTTACATTCTCATAGGAGAGGACATAAAGTAGAGCTGGAAGAGGGCTTGGGGGCCGGTGTTGGTGGAGATGACCGGCAAGGTGGGGAAGGGAGATGGCTGTACAGTGGTGCAGAGGGGGTCTGGGCCTGGGCAAGATGATCTAAGGCAAAGAGAGCAGTCTATGGCTCTGGGGCCCCTGACTCACTTCTGTCTCCATCTGTCACTTATCTTGGAATCATAGAACCACAAAGGGAATTTCTACAAGTCAAGCCACAGGCCTGATCTAGGAGTTAGACCTAAAAGGGACCTTGCAATGTGATATGGTAGGAAGGATGCTGGATTTGGAGTCAGAGGCCTTGGGTTCAAATTCTGCCTCTGTTACTGACTCCATGACCTTGGACAAGTTAACCTCTCTGGGCCTCAGTTTCCTCATCTGGAAAACAAGGAGTTTGACTAGGTGTACTCTAAGGTCCCTTGTAGCTCTAAATTTCTGGCTGTAGTTGAATTCCTCATGTGATTCTTCATTTTACAAGTGAGGAAACAGAGATCCAAAGAGAGGAGGTGATTTTCCCAATGACACCCAGGGAATGCACCAGGCTGAATGCTGTCACCCCATTCTGTCCCTGGCCCTTTCCTCTTCTATATCTCCTCCCACTTTCTTTTCTTCCTGCCCTGCCTATCCCTCAGGCCTGCCAAGGGCCTTCTTTAGTAACCCCTCCTCCCACACCTGACTATTGCTCTTGGGGTGGCTCAGACTTGGCCCACGGCCTGGGCACAAAAGGGCTTACTTAAACACACATGCCAGAGCCCATTCTTGAGGGATTGGCTTTCCCCGGGGGCTGGATTCTCCTGGACACATATTTCTTGGACACTTAACTCTCGGGCTTGGAGCAATTTGGGCCTTGAGCACCCTCCCCACGGACAAACGGCAGCTCAGCACTTGAGGAAGCCTTGCTATGTGGGGGTGGGAGTGGGGGAGGGTGGAAAGGAAAGGGCAAGGCTCCATACACTTTGGTTGAAAGCGAGGCTGCTTTTCTAACACTTCAAAAAAAAACCTATAAAGAGATGTCTACCCCTCCAAAAAAAAATTCTTCCACCCTCTCCCCAGTACCCCACCCCCTCTCTTACTGCCTGCTGGGGGCCCCTTCCACAGCGCCCAACCCCCTCCCTTAGTGCTTACTGAGGGCCCCTCTCTGGTCTCCACCCGCCCCTGAATCGAGTAGGTCTGTGCTTTGTTCAGTCTCAGGGGAATTGGCTGAGCAGCTTGAGACCACAGCCAAGGCGGATGCAGAAAAGCCCAACTCAGGGCTCCCTTTCAGAGCCTAGCAATGACAAGGTGGGGAGGGACGAGGGAGGAAGGCAGCTCCTAAGGAGAAGTGAGCAGAGTCGTGCCAGGGGTATTCCTAATGGGGGCGGGTAAGTCACTGTGCCTTCATGGGCTTCATTTTTCACATTTATAAAGAGAGGGCACTGGACCAGTGGATCTCCGATGGGGTGAAAAACTACTCTGGCCTTAAAATCAAAGGACCTGGGTTCGAATATTGACTCTGCTACCGGCTAGCTACGTAACCCTGGGCAAGTCACTCAGCGTCTCAGTTCCTCAGTTTCTTCATTTGTAAAGTAGAGGACCTCTCGCATTATGGAAATGAAGTCTTGGCCCTGGATTTGGAATCCCAGGAAGCTGGGTTTGAATCTTGACTTTGCTATTTCTTCCTAGCTGTGTAAATTTTGGCCAGTCACTAACCCTCTCTGGGCTTCTCTTTCTTCTTCCGTAAAACAAGAAACCAGGTGCTCTCTAAGACCTCTCCCAGCGCTAAATCCTTTGATCTCTGAGCTTGCTACTCAGAGGGCAGTTCCTCTTAGGGAAGGCAGATGATCCAAATGAGAAGAAAAAATAACGGAGGAAAAATGCTTCGGGAGTTTTGTGGTCCCTGTACCTCCTCGTGCCCCACGCACCCCTCCACTCAAAGGAAAAACAAATCAGCTGGCGGCTCATCTTGCTGGAGTCGCTACCGCAAAACAGTTATTCAAAACTCTGCAGCTGGTGACTCCACCGGCCTCCGCGGCCGCCTAACCTCGCCTAAGGGTTTTGGCCATCCAGCCTGAGAAGTGTCAGTGCGGAGGGAACCTCAGGGGTGAAATCAGCCGCCCTCCTCCAGGCAGCTCAGAGACACAGACAGGGGCTGTCTGTCCAACCGGTAGCCACACAGGGCTTGTTTTTCTCTTTCAGAAAGGCTTCCACTTCTATTTTAGCTGTGGTTTCCTTGCTCAACCCATCCTCCCGAGGGTCTGTATCAAACACCTATCCCAGCCCTCTTACCTCACCTCATCTTGCCTCTGCTTTAAAAAAAAAAAGTGTGTGTGTATGTGTGTATGAGTGTGTAAGAGTGTGTGTGTGTGTGTGTGTGTCCAGGTTCTTTCTGAAGGGAGGCCTCGAGTGGACGTGCCTACTTATGCCCAGACCTCTCTGCCATACAATTCTAAGTTATTTCTTACAATTCCCCATCCCTTTACTGTCCCCTGGCTCTGGAGCACAAAACATGAACAATGAGTTTGAATCGGACATTAGACTGGCAACAGGGGCACTGATGCTGGTGTCAAGAGACTTGGACACAATTTCAGAAATAATACTTAGTGTACATATAGCCTTGCACAGACTAGGCACTCAGTAGATACTTGCTGAATTAAATTCAGTGTTCTGTTCAAATTCCACTTCCTCCAGGGAGCCTTCCTGAATCAACTCCCTCAACCTGGATCGTTCTTTACTATCCCCCAACACTGCTCAGAAAGACCTGGGTTGGACCCCCGGCTCTGACATTTACTATGTGACCTTGGGCAAGCCCGTTGACTTCTCTGAGCCTCAGTTTCCTCATCTGTAAAAATGGGGATCATAATAACTGCCCTATCTTGAGAAGAATCAGGGAGTAGTACATGGAGAGTCAGGAAGACCTGGGTTAAGTCTAGCCTATGACCTGGGACTATGTGATCATGGAAAAATCATCTCAGTGTTTCCAGAAACTCTCTAAGATTTATGAATCACTATCTGCCTTGGTAAAAGGAATTCCAAATACTGATGAAATCAAATGACTAGACTTTTTTTTTTAACCTCATAGAGTCATTGTGAAGATCAAAGAAAACAGTGTATATAAAGTACTTTGCAATTTTAAAGCATTACAGGGTGGCTAGGTGGTGCAGTGAATACAGCATTGGCCCTGGAGTCAGGAAGACCTGAGTTCAAATCCAGCCTCAGACACTTAATACAAAAACTAGCCAGGTGCCCTTGGGCAAGTCACTTAACCCCAATTACCCCTCCAAAAAAAAATTTAAAGCATTATATAAGCATATTAATGAGATGTAGCTGCTAATAGTTATGTACAAGTGTCTATGTTTACATTGCATGGGTCTGTGTATCTTATCTCTACCATTAAATTGTAAGCTCCCAACTACAAAGACCCTTATATATGTATATATATATATATATATATATATATATGTATATATATATATATATGTATGAATGAGCTGCACAGAGTGGGTATGGAATGGTAATGATTCTTCCCTGTCCTCCTAGGGTCCATGGATGCCCCTAAAATTACAAAGGAAAAAGAAACAGACTTCAAGTTGGGGAATCTGGTTTCTAAAACTCTGCCACTGAGTGACTTGGCCATCCAAGCAATGGAAGTAGTTTAGCCAGTCTCTGCTGTAAAATGAAACAGTCGGACCAAAGCGTCTCTCAGGTCCCTTACAAACTCTAACATTCTGAGAAGCAGCCTTGTGTGATGGAGAGAGCCCCAGGCCTGGGAGTAAGAAGACTAGTGTTCCATTCATAGCTTTTCTTATGATTATCCCTATGATTCTGGGCAAGTCACACTTTTCCAGATCTCAGTCTCTCCATATGTAAAACAAGGGGGTTGGCCTCAGTGGTCTCTTAATATTCATGAGATGTGCTGCCATATACCACTGGACCTGGAATGGAGACATGGTTTTCTGTCCTGGCTCTGATGCTCATCTGCTATGTAAAACTATGGACGATTGTGAGTTTTCATTTCTCCTGGATAAGAGTTTTTTGTTTGTTTGTTTGTTTTTTTAAAGCAACTTACCTTCTGTGGTTGTTGCAAGGAAGGTACTTTGTAAACCATGAAGTGTTAGAATTTGGAGTTGAGAAATGTGGATTCAAATCCCATCTCTTATTTACTACCTCTGTGGGATTCAATTTCTACATCTATAAAATGATGGGCTTGGACTAAGTAGTATTTAAGGTCCTTTGTGACTCTAAATCCTACTGCTCTAAATGAGCTATGGGTCATACTTTGGGCCTTAAAAAAGACTGAAGGGCTTCTAGCCTCCTCTGAGTCCCCTTCTTATCCTGATGGAGCCCTTGACATCACCCAGACAAGAACATTTCCACAAGGCAAAGTCATAACTGCCAAGCCTCCTGTGGGTTCCATCCTCCAGTCAAGGGCCCCAGAATCTTTGTGCTGCTGTGGCTCCCAGAAAAATTGGCTTTCCCCATGCCCAATAACCCCTCTGTCATAGGAAGAGAGTTTAATAACAGCCCTAGATCACAAGAGTACATATGTAACAAATGTTAGCCTGGTCCAGGCTAGCCCACACTGAGAGTTAAGGGTATTGGTCCTTATCACTGTCCCACATTGCGTTGCTGGGGCTGAAGATTAGAAGGCTATGAGCTGGCCAGTTGACAGATCCTCTTGCCAGGTCTACTAATCAGTGGCTCTGGGAGTCTGAAACCCCAGCCCTTGGTGGTCTTGTTACCAAAAAAAGAAAACAAGTTATAAAATGAGTCAGGCCAGCCTTTCATTTTCACTCACTGGCTGACTTTTTGGAGGCTGAACCTTCTGACAGGGCTCAAAAGCAAGGGAAAGGGGCAGGCACTGTAGGTTTTTTTTTTAAGATACATGTTTGATTGATGCTTTTTAAACTTTGCCATCACTTCCTAATAATATCTCTCCCTGTCTTGTAAAAGTCTTCTCTTGTTAAAAAGTAAAGTTAAACAAAACAGACCTGCACACCAGTCATGCTTGACAAAGTTATCCCTCATTCCATACCTATAATCCTTGGCCTTCCTACAAAAAAGAGGAAGCCATACTTGCCATGGGTCCTCTGAAGCCACCATTGGTGACAGTTGTGATCAAAGTTCTGAAGCCTTTCAAAAATTGTTTTTCTTTACATAATTGTGGTCATTGTGTAAATTATCAGAGTGCCTGGTCACATAATACTTGATACTTAACCTATCTAAATTGTTCCACTGATTCTGTTTATTGTTCCCTGCATCTTTTCATACACGTCTCCCCACTTTTCTTGGAATTCTTCACATTCACATGGGATGGCTTTCTCATGCTCTCCCTCTCTGGCCTGAGCTCCCCCACCCTTGCTGGGCTGCTGATAAACAGATTCATAACTTACACATCTTAACAGAGGCAGCATGCTGTATCAGGCGAAATACTGGATTTGGAGTCAAATCATGCCTCTGATACTTAAAGTTACTAAGCCTCTCTGCCTTAGTTTCCTCAGCTATAAAAGGAATGAGAGGGGTTTAGACTAAAATTCAGGGGTGGGGGGGAATCTTCAGCCTCTAGGTCCCATGTGGCCCTCTAAGTCACAGGTTTCTTCCCCACCCCTGGACTAGATGGCCTCTAATGCCCTTTACGAGCACAATCTATGAGTCTATGAAACTAAAAGTCTGGTTTTCAAAAAAAAATTTTGCTCAAATAGTCTGCAAAAGGAGAAACACTAGAATCATATTTTGCCATTGAAAAGTACCCTAGAGATCACATGATGATAATTGCTTTTGTCATTATTACTTTACAGATGACTCTTTTTATCTGTAAAATGGGGATATCACCTGGAGTACCTACCTCCCTGGGCTGCTGGAATCATCAAATGTGGAAAATGCATGCAGAACACTTTGTAAACCTCAGAGTGTCGGGACTCCAGGATAATAGATTTAGATCTAGAAGGGGCCTCCCAGGTCATCTGTTCTTCCTAGATCAGAAGTATGGTCTTGGAAGGGAATGTAGAGGTCATCTAATCCAAACTTCACAGGATCCAGGATTTATTCTGTGAGTTTGAATTCAGTCAAAGGGCTACACTTGAGGACCTAGAGGACCACACGTGGCCTCGAGGCCACATGTTCCCCACCCCATCCTACTCCATTTAAGACATCAAATGAAGCTTGAATTAGAATCACAAAATGTCAAACAAAGCAGGAAATAACTTTAGAGACCCTCATTTTACTGGCCAAGACAAGAGGCGACAAAAAGGGGCCATTTGGTGTACTTGAAAGAATTCTAGGTTCAGAGTCAGAGGATCAGGGTTCAAATCCCAAGGAGCCCTGCTATTTACTTACTCCCTGTGGAAATTTTGACAGATACTTAATGTCACTGGTCTCAGTTTTATCCTCTACAAAACAAGAGGGGTGAGGGGGATGGATGAGCTGATCCATAAGGGCCCAATAAATTCCAACATTCTATAGTTGTGTGATTCCCCAAATGCCTAACTACTTAAGGGAATGGGTCTGGCTAATCATTCAGGTGTTTTAATGTTTGTATCATTTGGATAGATGAGGAAATAGAGGCAGAAAAACCTCCTGCCTATTTTGTTAGTTCCTTCAGTGTTATTTTGTTACTCCTTCAGTGAACACTTATTGATTACCCTCTAACTGTACTAGATGCTACAAAGATGAGTACGACACAATATCTGTCCTCCCAAAGCTAACAGTCTATAAGATTTCTCACTCTTTTCCGAGCAAGTTATATGTATCTATGTCTCTGCCTATTTATGTGATGCTGAGCCTCAGTTTCCCCATTTGCAAAAAAAGTGGGTTGAACTAGATGATTTCTAATCCTTCTAGCTCCAACATTCTATGACTTTACCATTTGCCACTTGGATGTCTGGTACCAACTTGAACCCAAAATTCTTTTGATTTTGAGAGGAGACAGCATAGACCAGGGAAGTGTAGGTGGAGTTGGGGGAAAACTCTCAAGAGAAAAACAGAAAATTCACAGTGGGGTGAGAAGGGTCTAATGTAGTTGTAGATCCCAGGCAATGGTTTTTAGAGGACTAGAAAACAAAATATATTTATATCTTCAGCATGTAAGTTGCTGCTACAGAGTATGAAACACAAATACAAAGATGTCTGCCTGACATAAGTTGGGTGAAGCAGTTCAGCTTTTTTGACAAGTGGAAAAGGCTTTTCAAATAGTAGGGGTGGGGGAGAAAGGCTAGCGTTTTATGAAAAGTAGAATGTAAGATCCTTGAGGACAAGAAGTATCATTTTTAATCTTTGTATAAACACCTAGTATGTTTATAGTGCTTACTAAATGCGGAAAAACTAAACTTTACATTAAATGTGAAAATGGGTTTAATTTTCAGACGCATAGACTTAACAGTAAGTTACTTGGAGATGACCTAACTTGAGGGAAGCTAATTTTCCTATTCCCTGCTCACACTTTTTTTCAGACAAGATCATACCATCCAAATTGGGGAGAGGCAGCTGGTGGCTGCTTACATACTCCTAAGTCATGCTTAAATAAATAGAACCAGAAATCACACTCCCAAAGGAGGCTGCCTCGGGCACCAGGAGAATGTTCTGATGGATGAATGAGGAAGGAGCTGGTGTGTGGCTTGCAGGATCTATAGTTAAGTGAGAACCAAAGCAGAGGTAGCTGGATTTCCAGTGAAAATTGAGACATCTGAATCAAGCCACATATGAACATGAGAAGAAAAGTACTACTGAAGTACTACTAAAAAAATCTTTCAAGTTATGCTCTCCTGCTTTCTAGTTGTCCCTTGAAGGAGAGAGGAAAGAGAGAAACAGAGACAGAGACAGAGAGAGGCATAGAGAGACAGAGAGAAGCAGAGAGAGACACAGACAAAGAGATAGAGAGACAGAGACAGAGAGAGATAGACTTGTAGACGTGGCTTTTCTCTGACACTCTCAAAAAAATATTGATATCAATATTTCAAGGATCTGTGATTTCAGAGGTGTGGGTGCTCCATTCACAGAGATCACAACCTTTCTATGATTTGGTAAATAGTCTTTGAGAAAGGCTGTGGTGGAAAAATGTATCACCCTGAGACCAGACTTCTGATAATGAACCTCTTTGACCCTTGCCTTCACAATAGATACAGTCAGTCATGGGGGTCAGTATTCCATGCCCTTCACTCTTGGTAGGAACCACCACAGCTTGTGTTCCATGGCAGAAAGGTTTCTCTGGATAATAAAAAAAAGCTAATACAGTGAATGCTATTACCAGACATGGCTAATTAGGGGGTGCTCTCATGAATTAAACAGAGGTGGAGCCCTATGACAAAATGCTCTTTAAAATTTCATTGGAAAGGAGATCTCTATCAGGTCAAATCTTAAATGGCACACAATAAACACTTAATAAATGCTTGTCAAGTAACTGACTGAATATATGAGCATATACCTTTGCAAAAACTGTGAGGAGTGAAATCTAGTTCTTTGTTAGGTGGCATCCAATGGACAGGACATCAAAATGTGAAAGTGGCACAAGTAGAAATTTATTTTATTCTAGTCAATTGAACATCATGAATGGGCCACCAAATCATAGAATCTCAGAGCTGAGAGAAACTTCAAAGCTCCTCTAATCCAGCACTACCTGAAGCCGGCATCTCCTTCATTCCTGACAAGTGCTGTCCAGCCTTGGCTTGAACGCTTCCTTGATGGGGAACTCACTTTCTCTCCTTTCCTTCCTGGACAAATGTAGTTGATAGGAAGCTCTGCCCTCTACCAAGTCCAAATCTCCCACTCACTTCCCCAAATTCTGCCCTTTCAGACCAGGCAGAACAAACAACCCTTCTTTTTTTGCAGTAACCCTTCAGATATTTAGATATTGTTATCGTGTCCTCTTCAGTCTTCTCTTCTTCATTCCCAGCTCATAGATAATGGAATTATAGACCAAGCTCCAAAAAGCACCCCAGAGGCCATCTAATCTAACCCTCTAATTTTATAGATAAGGACAATTTTGTTCAGTGAGGCAGTTGATTTGCCTGAAGTCCTTCCAATGGATTCTTATATGGCATGGACTCTGGTCATCATTGTGGCTGCTTTCCTTTGGACTTGTTCCATTTTCTTCAAGTGTTTCTTAAAACATGTCCCCCAGAAAATGAAGATTTACAAAGAATTCCCATAAAATTAAAATGCAGAGAACACCCTACAATTCAAAACTATATTGAAAATTATTTACTTACCATTTGATGATTCAGTAAGCACTTTGGAAAGAAAAGACCTTGTAGGACTCATGTGCATTATAAATATGAATTATCCTTGTTCAGAAATGCTAGTTAATGGAGAGTTCTAGTCATGAGAGCTCTACACAGCTGTAGGAACAACCACACTGGCATGCCCGGGATGGCTGCTAGCACAGGTTCTTAGATCTGCTTTACTAGGAAAGATAGCTATTCAAGGGGTCAATAATCTTTTTAAAATTACATTCATTAGTTCAAGGGAAAAATCAGCACCCTGAACTTAAGAGAAAATCCAAACAAAGAAAATAGAGAAAATACAAGCAGAGAAATAAAGGCCAACAGATAGAGCTTCCATCTGAGAAATTAACATCACAACCCTCATGACTCAGTACCTAATTAGAAATGAACAAAAGGTGTGAAAGCCTTTCTACAAGCAAACCTCCACTAAGCAAGCTTCCCTTAATGGGCTCCAGGTGAGGCCTATTAATGGACAGGGGAAGATCTTATATCCCATTAACATTACAATAGCCAAAAGCTTTTGGTCACCAGTTCTCACACCTTATATCTGCTCCTCACAAACCTTAGCAAAAACAGAGACTCCAGTTTCCCTAAATGTCTGAAAAGAAATTATAATTGGAGATCATTTCCATGGACTCAGCAACTGGCTACATGAACTATACTGAGAGAAGACCCCAACCCCTGTCTGGAAGCTTTGTTATTCAAACAATGAGAGGACCATTCAATTTTCTTTGTTTCCCAAACTTCAACTTAGAGTAGCATCATGGAAAAATATCTGACAGCATGATATCTTCTTATAATCAAAGGCCTCAGGGTATCTTATCCTAGTCAGAGAAAGAATAATGAAGACAAATCCTTTCATGTGTCATGTTAGATCTAGAACCCAAGAGTCCCAATCCCTAGTCTTGTGTCAATTTTAACTGAGATTCACCTAGGACTGCTCCAGGATTTCATTAGCTAATATAATTGTACCTAATGAGTTAATGGTACAAAAAGAACCCCTAGGGCAGTGGTTCTCAACCTTCCTAATGCCATGACCCTTTAATACTCATATGTGGGTGTATCTGCATGTGGGTGGACCCACCTGGAGATCGCCTGGAGATGGATAGAGGAGTGGCGTCTCTGTTCCTAAGATCATCGGAAATATGTGTTTTCCGATGATCTTAGGAGACCCCTGTGAAAGGGTCGTTCAACCCCCAAAGAGCTTGTGACCCACATGTTGAGAACCACTGCCCTAGGGGATCCTAGCGGAGTCCCAGAGGATCACTGTTTTCATTGTAATCATGGCAGAAGGCTTTAAATATGCCCAGATATTACTGGACATCCACTCATGCATGATGAGACATGCAAATGTTTCCTGTTAACCTAGTCTGGGAAGGGGCTGAGAAGTCCCCCTGACCTAGCATTTGGGTGCCACGGATCCCAGGTTAGAGGAGAAATCCGTTTGGCCAGGGGCTTTCCTGTTATACCTTAGGACCCAGGCCTTGCCCCATTAAACCTGCTGGGGAGGCCAGGGATGAAGAAAGGAGGAGGGTCTGCCAGGCTCTGGCCACCTCCAGGAATGCAATGTGCCTTAGCTTTTAATAACAAGCATTAAAATAATCA
Source organism: Pseudochirops cupreus (assembly GCA_028627135.1). Classification (NCBI taxonomy): domain Eukaryota; kingdom Metazoa; phylum Chordata; class Mammalia; order Diprotodontia; family Pseudocheiridae; genus Pseudochirops; species Pseudochirops cupreus. The sequence continues at coordinate 202,301,627 of CM053581.1, read as the reverse complement.
TTCTAAAAATGTCATCTATCAGGCCTGGAAAGCCACTCTGTGGATGGCAGTGCCTATTTTTAGTTGTTTATGATTCAGGTCACAGAATGAACCAATTTCAATTGTTCAATGGGGGAGGGTGGATGTTGGGAGGTGAGGGGGGAATAGAGATTTGTTTTTATTTTTCTTCTCCGCCTCCAGAGTTTTTCCACTGGATCCATGGTTACTAGGCAGATGCCACAGCCCATGTTAAGGTCAAGGGGGAGTAGATAGCAGCAGAGCAGTCTATCAGAGAGAGCAGGAGGTTCCCGAGGAACTATCTGGTGGGGCACGGGGTACCCAGGGGCCGGCTGGGGGCTGATGCATGAAGGCCATTCTCCACCATCAGTTGACTTTGTTGTTCCAATTCTTTTCAGGATGCTTCTGAATCTGGGATTAGGGCTTTTTACTTATTTATTTATTTGGGAAACAAAGAAACTCCTGCCTCAGCAGGATTCAATTGGGCCATGAAATAAAGAGAGAAAGGGCCCCAGAGTTGGGGGTGGGGGGGAGCTGGGTAAGGGATTGCAAAAGGGGACAATTAGCACACTCTTTTTTTTTTAATGTGGGGAGAAAAGGTTAAAAAATAATTTGAGTGCCTCCTCTCCCTCTACCTAATTGTCCCCCTGGAAGTAAATAACACAGAGGGAAGGCAGTTTGGTGGAAAAAGCACCAGATTTGGAGTTTGGGTTCTGCCACTGACTGGCTTCACTTTGCTTCACTGGTATCTTCGTTTGTATAATGAAAGGAGTGGACCAAATGGTCTCCAAAGTCTCTTCCAGCCTCAGATTCTTTGAACCTGTGATTACCTGGATGACTGAGGATATACCTCAATATTCCTTTCTCTCCCATTCTAACCCATTTCATTAGGAAAGTTTCCAAAACAGAGAAAGCTGAGAATGGGACCTTCATGAAAAAGACATAGTATATCTAGAGACAGGAGCAAGGGGCTTTGTTCTCTGTTCCTTCCCACCAGTCTGGCACTAGACCCCTCCACTAGCTGATGGGTTAAAAAATTCCCTCTTTTTATGGCAGAATTCCTATAGACCAGTAGCAGGGTTGCTTGTCTGGAATCTTTCTTCTAGATTCTTATGTACAAGGATCTAATTCACTGAGACAGGCATTCATTTGCCTCTCCCCCCTCTAACCTCCCCATCCCAGCCTCAGGCCACCCATTTCCAACAATGACCTTCTCTTGACCTGGGAACCTGGCAGAATTTATATATATGTAATCTTCATCATTTCCTGTAGGATGAGCATTTTTGCCAGTTAGATCTGTCTTCCCAGTTTTCTTCTTGCCAGTTCTGCCCACTCTGCCCCTTCTACCTGCTACTAACAGAAAAAGACTTATTGTTGAAAATGAGCATTCCAGCCCAGAGAAGTGAGTGGTTGAGTGAGAGCTATTCAGCTACTTCAGGTGTCTTGACCATCTCGGTTTTTGCCATTCTTATCACATTTCTCATTCCTCTTCTACACATCCTTCCTTTTTCTTTTTTCCCTCTGGCACTCCTATGTCTTTGGCTTTGCTTATTCTTGCAATTTGGAATTGTTGTGCTGTTCAGTCATTTTCAGTTGTTTCTGACTCTTCATGACCCCATTTTGGGATTTTCTTGGCAGAAATACTGGAGTGGCTTGCCATTTCCTTCTCCAGCTCATTTTACAGATGAGGAAACTGAGGCAAGCAGGGTAAAGTGACTTTCCCTGGGTCACACAGCTAGTAAATACCTGAGATCAAATTTGAACTCGGGTCATCCCAACTCCCGGACTGGTGCTCTAAACACAGCACTACCCAGCCTCTCTTTTCTACAAATTCAACTTCTTTCTGTTCTTCAAAACACAGTTCAAATCCTAGCCCATTCATGAAGCCTTGCTTGAAGCACTCTAGACCATGTGTGGTTCAATCTCTTCTCTGAACTCCAATTCTACATATTACTTGGGGGGGGGGGGTGAAAACAAAACCCAAAAAACCTTCTCACAAGCAGAGCTATCCAAAAAATGGAATGATGGAGTGGGTTCCTCTTCATGGGAAGTCTTCACTTGCCAAGAATGATGTGGACTAGGTGACCACGAAGTTCCTTCCATCTCTGAAATCCTGTGATGCTGCGATCTCTACCCCTCAATCTGGCACCAGAATCATATGCCTTGTGACTCTCCATTATTGTTGCTGTGTCGTTTGACTTGTTTTATCCCCAATGTGACCTCCACGGGAGCAGGGATGGAAGCTTTTATTCCTTTGTATTCACCACAACACCAAGCCAAGGCTGGTCCCATGGGAGATGCTCCTCGCTTCAATGCTCCAAGGATCCGTGATTTCATCAGTGGGTCCATTCTCTATCAGCACAAAGAATGACCCCTCCATCCATTCCTCAGCAGACAGCCTTCCTGAGTTACTAGGGCAGAAAAATCGATCATCCTGGGATCAAACTGGTGATGAACCTTTTCATTTATGTTTAGCACATCCACCCTGTAAGATCCAATCAGCCCTGGTACTCAGACCTCGTTAGTACCATCTACCCCTCTGACTGGAGAGCAGAGTTCAGAGTTCCTCCCCAAGGCTCCATTCAAGGAGGGTTCCCAGGCCAACCATCTCTTCAGTTCCTATCTCGCTATATTCCTTTCTATTTTCCATTATATCTCAGCCTTCCTCCCCACCCCCTTTGTTTGTGCCATCTTTCCCCATTAGACGTAAGCTCCTTGAAGATAAAGACTGTCTTTTTCATATTTATATCTCCAGTATTTAACAGTGTCTGGCACATGGTAGGTGCTTAATAATTATTTAATGAATGACTAGCAACCTGTCTGGGACTTGGTAGAGCGTAAACTTCACTGGCATGGTCTTTGAAAAGCCAAGGCATTCTCTACAACACAATGAGCCATAAGCCATCACAGAAAGGTTTTAGAGGCACTCCATAAATAAACTATGCTGGGTGGTTGAGTGATTGGTTCATTGATTGCCTGCGCCAGCCTACCTTTCAGAGTGGACACAGCAGTGACAGATCTCATGGAATGTAAGCACCTTGAGGGTAGACTATTTTCTTTTTGTCTTTGCATCCTTTAGAGCCTTATACTTTGTGGGCACTTAATAAATACTCATTGGATCGATCGGCCAACCTGCATGCATGAAACCTATGCGTCCTCTCCCTTTGTCTGTAGGATGTCCCCAATGGTCCAGAGACTGAGTGCCTATGACCCTGACTGAGTTGGCCCACAGATCAATTAAACTAAATTCTTGATGCTTAATGATAAGTCACTTGGTTGAGGCCAAACAAAATGTGTTTTCTTTTGTCTAAAAAGACTAATTATTGAAATTTTCTTCAAAGGGCAGACAGGCATTAACCCTCCCAAAAGCTTCTGTCTAAGCCCCTCCTCCTTCTCAGTCAGCCCCACCCCCACCCCGACTCAAAAGCAGGTGGAAGGTTTGGATTTTATTTTTTCAGTTGACCTGAATGATCCGTTGAATACTCTTGCCTGGCATTCACTAGAACCCCAAAGCACAGAAATCTTGCTTTTGTCTTGGGGGAATTTTCAAAAGCTATTAAAGTCCTTAGAGCTAATACTTTCTCTATGCGTTCTTGGTGTTGCTAGGTTGATAGTAACACACCCTGAGGTTTCCAACAGGAAATATTCAGTCCCCACAAGTGTCTTAACAAGATAAGTCACATCAGAGTGTCTGGAGCTCATGAGTATCACCCTAAACCCCTCCCTTCACCCACCGATACTTTATCGAGACAGCAAATGTCTTTTTTTTTAATGGCTGGGTCAGGAGCTGTTGGTTAACCTTGTTGACCCCCCAACAGTGTTTTCAAATTTAGAAGCACAAGAGGGGATGGAGAAGTAAAGCCCTAGAGAGACTGGCGTCTAGATTCAGACCTTAGAAATCTGAAACCACTCTCAGTCAGATGTTGAGATATTCCCTATATGTTGGAAACAGGAATTTTCCATATATAAAAATAGAAAGCAACTGGGAAAGGCAAAGAGATGAGTGATGCTGAACACACTAGAACAGAGAGCCCTTGGCTTAAGAGAAACTTAGAGGTTCACCTCTTCTCTTGGGTCGGTCCTTTGGTGTGCACTGTGAAAGGCCAGATGTCTGGGCCCCCTTTAAAGCATAGGGACGCACCCTGGCATTCTACTTTAGTCTTCTCATGGGCACAGAAAAACAGAGAACTTAAGTGGGAAAACGTTTAGGAAGTGGGGCCTACTCAAAAGGCCTAGCCCCAGGTGGAAATGCTCTGTTGGGTATGCATGATGGAAACAGACGAGCCTTTGAGACAAGAAACCTGAGTTCTGGATCCAGCCCTGTCCCTCAGCTTGACCTAGGATCTTCAGCAAGTCCTTCGAGTTTCTGAGTGGCTTGGCAGGCCCTCTTCCCAACTCTTCTGTTTTGGTTCAGGAGGACATTATTCTCCTGGGCATCAAGGCTTAAAACACTGAAATCTTGCATCCAATCATTCCTCAAATCCTATCTACCCATTTGCAAGGTCTCCCATTAGTAACAGGTACACAGAATCAGAGCGGAAAGAGGCCGTACAGATAATTTGCCTAGGTTCCCGATTTTATGGATGAGGAAACTGGCATCCAAAGACAAACTGAATTTTTACTGACCATCCCATTGCCATCATCCTAGCTCAGTCCTTTATTAACGTTGTTCCTAGACTGTTGAAACGGCCTCTTTAAAATCTATTCATGCATCTTGTTCCAGCACAAGATATACTTCCTAACAAACTGGCTTGAAAAAACACAATCTCCCAGTTAATCACTTTTTAACAGAAAGGGAGGAGCTTGGATAGTAAGGCATGTGATGGCTCGTTACGTGGTCTTTGCAATCTCTCTCTTAGCTATCCTACACAGCCAAAGATGTATAAAGAAAGGCGTACTAGCTCTGGGATCACAAAGCCTGGGTTTCAGTCCTGCTTGTGACACTTTGGCAAGCCATTTATTCCTAAACCTCAATTTCTTTGCCTGCAAAATGAGGGGCTTGGATAGGAAGGTTTCCAAGGTCCTTTTAAGATCTACAATCCTGTCATCACATTGAGATTCCTACATTTGAGCTACTCTCCTGCTCAAATGCCTTCCATGTGTCTCTATTGCCTATAGAACAATGTCCACAAATCCCTTAGTCAGAAACTCAGAACTCTCCACAATCTGCACCCCTGCCCCTCACCTTAGTCTTTCTCGACTGTCTTATCTTCCATAAACCTTTTCCTCTAGCCAAATTTGTCTATTTCTTTTCTCACAAACTTCATGTTTTCCTGCTTCTACCATTTTGTCCCCTTTGCTCCCTCTGCCTGGAATGCCCTCTCTCCCTACATTCCCCATAGACATCCCACCCTCACTTTAAGACCATCTCAAATTCCACTTGTTCTATGAAGCCCTCTCTTTACTGAAACCTGAAGATCAAAAGTGAGTTTTACTTCCCTTGAACCTTTGTGACTCTTTGGATTCCTATAATGGTATTTGGTATCTCTAGCTGAAACCACAGGGCCAGGCATTCAGAGCCAGAGAGGACCTTGGAGAACCTCTATTCCAAGCCCTTCTCTTTAAAGATGGGGAGGCTAAGGTCTAGAGTGTTTACATGACTTGCCCACAGCCATATAAATAGTCAGTGTTTGGGATAGAATTTGAACTCCTGATCTTCATCTAGGGCTCTTTTGACTGGGCCACTGGAAAATCTTTTAGTTAGAGTAGGGTCAGTGGAGGGCCAAATTCAGTGCAACTGATCCTGGGGTGCAGCAGACCTGAGATTTATAGCAAAAAGAAAAAAAAAGGCATTCCCACAATTATAGTACTGGGCATATAGATAATGGAAGGGGAAGGCCTCATTGCCTCTCTACCTTTCACCTCCTTACAGAACTTTTTCTTTGCTACCAGGTAGCCAGGTAGTATAGTGGATAGAGAAGGCACCCTGGAGTGAGGAAGATGGGAGTCCAAATACTTTCTTGTCTCTGCCTGCCTCTGTTTCCTCATCTGTAAACTGGGGATAATAATAATGCTTACCTCCCAGGGATATTGTAAAGAGAAAATGAAATAACATTTGTGAGGTGCTTTATAAACCTTAAAATACCACAAAATATTAGTTACTGTTATTATTACCAGCTGTCATGTTTGCAGGCTTAAATCAGTGAAATGAAACATAATCATTTATAAAACTGAATTAATGCCTCCTCATTATAAAGTATTTATGAAGCACTGAACACAATACAGTAGGGGCTATGGCAGGCTGGCAGACAGTAGGTGCTTGCCAGATGCTTGTTCCCTTCCTTTTCCTGCCCCTTCCCTCTAAACACATCTGGATTCCTGACCATGAGGCCCTACTATCAAAAAATCTGCATTCCCTGCCCCAAAATCTCAGTATCATGTTGCCTATCTATCAGGTACTCAGTCTTCATGGGATGGAACAGAATGGAATTCCAGTGGGATAGTTATGAGGAAAACAAACATCATGTAGAAAAGGAGAGAAATTATGCATATACTATATATGTATATATAACTATACCTTACACAATGCACATATTATATACATGTAAAATATATGTATATAATATATACATGTATGTTCTATGTCATTGTGCATACAAAATGTATATATTGTATGGCTGTTATATATAACATGCTATACACATAAAACATACATTTAGTGCATGTTTGTGGTATATAACACATGCAACACATATTACATGTGTGTGATATAAATACCATTACTTACATTAATGCTATAATACATAAGTAGTATACTGTAAGAATATAGATTCTATATAGAGAATATAGAGAGTATATATAGAATATAATTATACATTATATTTCATATTTTAGGATATAATTGTATATTATATGTAATAATTTCATTATGTAATAAATATTATAATGTAATATATGGTACATAGCATGTTGTATGTATTATATATTATTTGTGTTATTATCACTATTTACGCTTTTTAAACATATTTCAAATGCTTCATAAAGCATTCCTCTCAAATAAACTAAAATCTTTTTGCTTTGCCTTACCATGTAGTAGAAGTGGTCTCTGGGTTGGAAAGACTACTCTGTCAGAGACTAAGACTATAGGGGTGGGGAACCTGCAGTCTTAAGGCCATGTGTGGCCCTCTAGGTCCTCTTGACCAAATTCAAACTTCCAAGGGTCACAAGTGGACTCGAGGTCACAGGCTCCCCACCCACGGTAGCTCTAGCAGGCCCCAGCAAACCAGAAGAGGGGTGAATAGAGGCAACAGGAGCCATCCAGCACCAGCCTGGCTAAGAAAGGTTTGTCATTGGATAGACAGCCACCATTCTGAAATGCAATTTGAATTCTTTATACTTTTTTAAATTCACATTTCTATATAGCACCTTAACACTTATAGAATGTGAAATATTTTACAGATTAGTAAACTGAGGCTCAAAACTGACTGCATCTGCATTAAGCACCTACTGAGTGTCAACCACTATGCTAAGCCAAGAAGATACAAATAGAAAGGCGGGACAAACCCTGTTCCCAAAGATCTCATGTTCTAAGTGGAAGAGACAACATGTCTAAGTGAATTCACTGTAGGGCAGAGAAGGCCTGGTGATTCTTAGAGTGAAGCTTCAGAGCTGAAGGCAAGGCCTAGAGATCTTTAGAGGCCACTACTAGGATAACAGCTAACATTTAAGACAGCACTTACTCTGTACCAAGCGCTTCACTAGTACTATTTCATTTGATCCTCACAACAACCCTGGGAGAGACAGGGGCTATTATTATCCCCATTTTACAGATCAGGAATCAGAGGCCAACAAAGGTCAAGTGACTTGCCCGGGGCTACAGAGCTAGTAAGTGTCTGGGAACAAATCTGAAGCCAGGGGACTCCTGACTTCAGGCCCAGCGCTCTGTCCACTGTGCCACCCAGCTGTCCCCAATGAGATGGGGCGCTCATGATGAGGAACAGGGGTGGAGTACAGGCTGGGGTTGTTGGGGAAGTTACTCAGACCTTCAGTGGAGGCTACCCTCTAGCACAACATGATGGTCTCTGGGACAGTGGGGATTAGGGCCCAGGCATTAGGAGATAAGAAATAAAGTGATTTGCCTAAACTCAAAAACAGCTAGTTACGCCACAGTGTCTCACTCTTGGGTTCTGTTGAGTAGCTGTTCTGCAAGGCTAAAATACCAAGTTTTCTTCATCACACTGGTCTGTCTTAGAAATTCAGTTCAAGTAAAAGCTCTCCACTTGTGGGTTTTTAGTGGCCAAATCCAAGAAGGCGGTGTTTAAAATAACTAAAACTCAATCCGTTACAGGTCACTGGAGATCTGACCTTTCTTTACTCCAGGCCTCAAGCAAAAATCCCAAAACACCTCCGCCAGGCCTCCCTGCTGCAAAATGAGTTCTTTAGTAGACCCTAAGCTTATCAATAACAACACAGTTTTCTACTGTCCTCCAATCTCCTTAACAACTATGAATTACAGCCCAGCAGGTCCCGGAGGCCTGTGAAAGCTTGCTCACCCACAGGTAGCCCAGCCCTGACTGCTTTGTTGGAGAATGAAGGAGAGAGCGTTAAGTATTTATATAACTTGGCTAAATCTTCAGAAACAGCTCTTAAAACCCAGAAATCAAGAATTCCAGACTCAAACAGGCTCAAAGGAACAACAAAATCCCAACAAACCTGGGCAAAAGGTCCCAAATATTCTAGGGACCCCGCCGCATATGATGGGTTTTATTCAGCCTCACAGCCCAGTGCTTGGACAAACCAAAAGCTAGGGAAGGGCCCTCTGAATGGTAAAGTTTTTGTTTGAGGATTTCAGTTTCTACTTCTGAAAAATAAGTTCTTTCATTTTCTATGTCATTTTCTTTCCAGAACCCTTTCAGCTCTAACATCCAAGGATGTGGGTTTGGGAACCCTAATGGTGAGCCCTCTGTCTCATTTCTCCATATCCTAAAACTATGGACAGGGTGGGTGCTGACAACAGCTAAAGGCAGTAGAACTTTTAACTGGAGTGTGGAGGACTAACCAATCCTGAAAAAAATACTAATATTGGATCATGGGAACTTTCTTGACTCTGTCTATTGGGGATTTCCCCCTCTGATCCCCAATTAAGAGTAGATCCCACTCCATTCTATCACCATAGGCTTAGTTTCATGTCTTAGCAAATGTATCTTCCCTTCAGGGGGGAGGAGGTGAAAGGGGTGAACGACATACAATTATCACATAGAAGAACAATCTTAAACAGTTTATTGCTTTCTTGGTAAAAATCCATTTAACTTATATAGACTGTTTTCTTTATTTAGACAGCTGTCGTACCACAGGCATAAAATGTCCTTTTTCCTTTTGTTCAGAGAGGTTAACACCACTGATCGGTTCCTGGCATTTTTCTTGGTTCTGCCGGCTCCCATCCTAGAGACTTCCTTTGTTTTACATAAATACTGTCATTTTCTCTCCATAGGTTGCAGCAATAACAAAAGAACTTCTAAAGTATACAATATGTTCTGTATTCCTGGGGTGATAGGGAGGAGCAAGTAACATTTTTTTCCCATTTAAAAAATATACTTAAATTTTGAGATCTGAACAGTGTAACAATTAAAATAAGAAAAATATTACAGTGCGTTGTTGACTGTAGGAATATTTTACTTTCCACCAAGGACAATATTCCCTTTTGCGTGTTGAAGTGATTCAGTCATTTTCTTAGAAACTTACCTACATACAATAATTTAGTAAATGAGAATTAAACGAGGCAGATACTTACTACCAACCTTCTGTCTGCAATTCACAGCTCATGCGAATAAAATCGCAATAAATATTCCAAAAGTAGTTCTTTTTTTTCAGTAAGGCATCTGAATATTATTACAAAGTTTCTGTACAGCCAGAAGGGGAAGGAGGGGAGGGAGGAGACTGTTATGCTGGTTGGCCGAATATCTCTTTGTACCTCATGGTAAAGAGCAGGCTGCAGGTTGACATGTCAGAAGGGGTGGGAAGGAAGAGAGAAAAAAGATGTTGGAAGGTGAGACATATTTCACGAAATTGTGCAAGTAATCATACGGTTTTCAGTTAGATTTTTTCCATCACTTTTAGGCCATCATCAAGACATCACTTGTCCTGATTTAAAAAAAAAAACAAAAACAGAACTCTCTCTTCTTTCATGAACATAGTAAAGATTGGAAAGGGTTTTTGCCTACCCTTAATACTATATAAATAGCTTAGGTATTCATATGCACCTAATAAGTTTTTCTGGTGGGTTTCTTTTGTCTATTTTACGATGGGCTGTTGGGTTGTGTTTTTGTTTTGTTTTGTTTTTGCTGGTTTTTTTGTGTTTTGGTTTTGTTTCATGTCATCACTGTTTGAACATCTTGCTGTATCCTCCAGAGGTCAGACTGTCCATCCCCAGGTCTCCTCACTGCATCCGGTCAGGCTGCAGCTGTGGGGGCTGATACTGCACAAAGGTGGTGGTAGCAGCTGCAGGGTTGGTGGCGGCGAGGGGAGCCTGCACAGCACTGGTGTAGCCGTATCCCACAAAACCAGCAGCAGGAGAGGAGGCATAAGGGTACTGGTCATAGGCAGCTGTGGTATACTGGGTGTAGGCTTGGCTTGCTGTAGTGTAGTCTATGTACGGGGACGCAATCGACTGGACAGGAGCAGGGATCACCACACTGGGCTGGACAATCGCTTGTGGGTAAATATAGTGTGGGGTGAGCCTGTGGAGCCAAATTGGGAGGGGGGGGG
>CM053581.1:202201604-202290426 GCA_028627135.1 Pseudochirops cupreus | reverse complement strand
TCTTTAAAAAAGGCTTGTTGACTGATTGGAGTAGAAAGAACACTAGACTAGGCATCAGGAGACCCGAGTTCTAGTCTCAGCCCTAATTCAATTCAACAGAACAAATTACTGTTGTTCCCCACTTGTGATTTCATTGGTGCAGGCAATTATGACTAGGAAACTCTCTTACCAATGCCAAAGTTGTTCTGCAACTCACAGTCAATGGAATTGCCTAAGAATGTAAGTACATCATCAGGCCCCAACTTCCTGTGTCCCTTTGTGCAAGGTGCTCTTGGTTCCCCTATCTATACAATGGGAAAATATTCCTGTCTTGCCTACCTCATGTGGTTGTTTGACAGGGGAGGAAACAGGCATTTATATAACACTGTCAGCTCCCTGATGTCATGGTCCTCCTTGAGAGTGAAGGACAAACAGCAGCTATGTGCCAGACACTGCTAAGCTCTTTAAAAATATCAACTTGTCTAAATCCTCAGAAGAACCCTGGGAGGTAAGTGCTATCATTATCCCCATTTCACAGTTGAGGCAACTGAGGCAGACAGCAGAGAAATGATTTGCCCAGGGTCACCCTCAGAGCTAGAGCCTGAGGCTGGATTTGAACTCAGGCTCTAGGCCCAGTGCTTTCTATATAGTGAGCCCCTTAGCTGACTCGTGTCATGGTGCAATGCAAACAGCACTGGTTCTGAAGTCAAAGGGCCTGGGTTCAAATCTCACCTCTGAAGTTTTCACCTGGGTGAGCTTGGATTATGTAACATTTCTTCTCTCTGGTCTCAGTTTCCTCTTTGGAAAATAAAGGAGTTGGGTGAGATGGCTCCAGCTCTATGGTCCTATATGATCCTCAGCATGAGATAACTGCTTAAAGGTACACTGAACAAAAATGTAGTAATGTTCTATAAAGATGGGATTGATAATGTCCATGAAGGTATTCTGAAAACCTTAAAAAAGTAATGGCACTATGGGTCAAAGAAGAAAAAAAGATAAGAAGTTTTGGGCCATAAAACTCTGTGGGACACCAACTCTGGGCTAAGGTTCAGGTCAGATTTTCCTCTATCCACATTTCCCTGTGGATAGAGGAAATGATCTAAGTTAGGGCTTCACCTAGGCTCCAGCTTGCTACAAATAGCTCTGGGGTCCTGATGAGCAAGCCCAGAACCCAAAGCCCAGATTCTTCATTTAGGCATGCCTTTAAATCCCCTTGCCTGTCTCCTTACCTCTTCTAACAGCCATGGTGCCTGCTGTAAAACACAGCATTCATTCTGTTTGCTTTCTTCAGTGTGATATTCCTCCTGCAGTTACCATGTCAACACACCCAAGCCTTTAGAAACAGGCACTGACTTGCATTATATTCTCTAATGGTGACCTTTGATGATGTTTGTCTTTCAGGCCCCAAGAACACAAGCTGGGGGGGGGGGGGGGAAAGAGGCTTCAGCCCTCTCTCCAACCAGTCCTACCAGACCAAAGAAACAATAGGGGACTCTCACCTTTTGGGGGTAAGGCAGGAATGAGCTGCAAGAATTGCACTGCCGCACTCTCTGGGTGTGTGTGTGGAATTCAAAGGCTCTCCTTCTTTGGGATCATAGGATCAGAGACCTCAGAGGCTATCTAGGCTGGCTGATTTCTTTATTTTACAGATGAGGAAAGCAAGGATTGGGGAGGTTTAGGGGGCTTGCACAGATGATAAGGGTCAGAGTTGGGATTTGAACCCAAATCCTTTGACTTTAGAGTCTTACACTACACCATAGGTCAACTTTCTAGCCCATCCAGAGAGCCTCCAGCTCTCTGTCTCTTGGTCAACCCCAATTCACTCTTTTCTAGGTAAGGGTCCTACTTCCCAGGACCTCCACAAAGAGGAAACTAGTAGTCTAGAAGAGTCCTAAATGCAGCTGTCATTCTCCCCATACTCTCCATGTCAATTTCCTCAAAATTTCAAGAAGATTCAGTGCCATAACAAAAAAGAAGCTATAATCATAATGGCCAAAGATGCTGTTAACTTTTCTTGTATCCACCCTACCTCAGGTTCTCAGGGGATTAGATTAGCTGATCTCCAATGTCCCCTCCAGCTCTAACAACCAAGGTTTCTTGTATAGAGTTCACAGAAAATCCCCTTATGATTTGAAGGGTAATGGAAAATATCTGCAGGTTACCTGGACAAGCCTTAGTTTAGGGTCTCTCTTTCCCTTCCCTAGACAGCTTCCTACCTTTTTTCTTCTCACTTTGTACCACAAACCTTCCCCCTCCATTGCCCCGCAGTTGGATGGTAGCATCTGGTTTCTACCCACTGCTTACAGCAAAGCAGAGCAGCTACAGTCCCTCAGTACCCTCTGGGCAGAGAGGGCAAGTTTTTTCCTGGGCCTCTACCAGACCACAGGTCTATCCCTGCAACAGCTAATTTCTGTCAATATTTACCATTCTGGCCTAGCCTCAAATGGAGTTTAAACAAACAAACAACAACAAGATAACCCAGCCTCCCTCACAGCCTGCTGGGGCATGTGCCTGGATGACTTTCTAATCAGGCCACCCTCCTTTGGTTCTGGGAAGAAACTAGAAGCTTATCTGCTCTGGTCACTGCAGGGGAGAGGTATTGGGTGGCAGGTGGGCCACCCTGGCAGAGAAGGCAAACCTTAAGCTATGGATTCTTTCCATTTCACAAGCATGCGATGGTGTGGGTCAAGCTCCCCAAGGCCAGTCAAGCAAAAGGCCCATGATACCAGGCCATGTGCCAGACAGAGACAGTCTCAAGGCATCCCATCACAGCTGGGAAAGAACAGGTTTCCTTGAGGAAAAAGTAGGCAACTGGCTCTAGCTAATAATAATATTATAAATAATCAATCAATAAGCATTAAGCACCTACTAAGTGCCAAGTACTGGAGAGACAAAGACAAAAAATAAAATTGTCCCTGCCTCCAATGAGCAGAAAGGGGAAAGCAACGTGTACATATAAGGAAATGCAAAAGAAATACACAGACACAAGGTAAATGAGGGGTGGGAGTGTGCTCTAGGAGCTGGGGGATCAGGAGAGGTCTCATGGGAAAGCTGGAGTTTAAGCTGAGCTTAGAAGGAAATCAGCAATGGGATCATTGTTCAGAGCCTGTTGGAACGATAAAGGCTATGTGGTCCAACTGACCCATTTTAGTGATGAAGAAACTGAGGCCCAGAAAAGTAAGAAGACACCCTAAGGTCACATGGCAGCAAAAAGAAGCTGAGACAGGGCCTGTGACTTTAAATCTAGGGCTCCTTACTCTTGTTGCTATTAACAACAAGTCATATTTATATTGCATAAAGCAGAAGTTTTGTTTTTCCTTTTTTTCCCCCAGTTGGGAAGGGTGGAGAGGGAGAAAGAGAAAGAGCAAAAGTGGGTTTTTGTTGACTGAAAAAAAAAAATGTAACTAAAAAAAAAATCTTCTGTTGGCTGTCCCAAAAGTCTACACTATAACAACATCCCCAGTCAAACAGCCTCCCAAAGCAACTCATTCCACTTTCAGACAGACCCTAACTGCTATCAAGTTTTTCTTTACATGCAACTGAAATCTGCCTCCTCTGAAACCTCCACCCACTGCTTTTAGTCAGGCCTCATGCAGACAAGCAGAACAAGGGAGTGTAGGGGAAAGAGATCTGGTTCTGGAGAAAGAACCTAGATGTGCTCCTTGCTTCCTGTGTGATCCTGGACAAGTCACTGGGCCTCAGTTTTCCAATCTATAAAATGGTATTTGGGCCAGATTATCTAATGTTGTTTCTGGTTCTAAATTCTATGATTACATTAGTCTAAATCTCCTTCCATACTTTTCAGTACTCCGGGCCTCTCTTTCTTCTATGAAACAAAAATCATTAGGACCAGTAGCAGTGATGCTCCAAGGGTTAGTTCAATGATAATGTATGTAAAGCCTTTAGATAGTCTTAAAGCATTATGGAAGTGCCAATCATTACTTCTCTGTCTATCATCATCATCATCATCATCATCATCATCGTTGTCCATCTCGGGACAGCTCCCTTCCACTATGTCCAACGGAAGCCCTTATCGGTCCCAGGTCCAACAACCCTACGTGCCATGACCTAAAGGCCCCTTGCCATCCATCCTGGTCACTCTCCTGTGGGGGCTTTTTAAGGGCCATACATTTAAAGCAAGAATGCACCTCTCATATCTAGTCTAGATACAAAGGAGGAAACTGAGGTTAACAGTAAAGCCCAGAACTGAAACCAAAACCCAGAGCTCTTTTCTCTTCCTGCTACACCTGGGGGTGCAGAAGAAACCCACGATTCCAGATACTGTCTGCCAAAGGCAGACGACTACAGGGCTGTCACCTTCAATCCTGCGTACACTATGTGATTCTCTTGGGAAGCATCATATGACATTAGCTTTCTCGGTGGTCATGTCACACTGGTGACTCATAACTGAGCCTGCTGAAACCCCCAGTCATTTTTTTTTTCCGTTCACTGTCACTTGGCTATGCCTTCACCACTCTGCAACTGTGAAGGTGATTTTTCAGAAGCCAAATACAGAACCATACAGTGTATTGCAAGTTTTAGTGCAGTTTTAAGCACTGGCAGTTCAAAACCACACTAAGACTTTAGGGACATTCTGTATATTTCTCTTTAAATGTCTTCTTGTTGAATTTATTTCTTTTTTCTAATCTGTCAAGATCTTTTTGGACCTGAATTGTCATCCAGAGTCTTAACCATCACTCATAATGTTGTGTTATTTTTGCTACCACTGACCCCTCAGCAGGCTTTGTGACCCCCTCAAACTACTGGGGTCCTGACCCATAACCTCCAAGCAGGGAAGGAACACCATGATCTGACTCAACTGTGTGAAGATACTCAGTACTTTTCCTGGAAGCCTTTATTATGTAAGTCCTATATTAATCCCCCTAATTTTTCCCAAACTTGACAGGCAAATGATGATGTAGATTTCGTCCTGGGGTAAATGCAGGTCCTTATTAATAATCCTCACCCAAGATATAATCCTAAATGCCTAAACTGGGCACTCCAACACCATTTGGACCTAGCAATTAACAGAGAGCTGAGCTGATACTTACCTGTATACTCTTTAATAAACCCTTTCTTGGTAAGTTCATGGTGTCAGCAAAATTGCACAGGAAATGTTTAGCCTACCTAAGGAAACAAGCTGTTTTCAAGAACTAGGCCTAGGCAGGACCATTCACTTGAATCTATCACACTAATTATAAACTAAAAGTAAATATTACAAGGATTCAAGATTTCTAAGTGTGTGAATTCCTTCCACCATTTATGCAGACTGCAACTCTCCTTTCAACCTATTAGGGGACGGACTTTATGACCTATTGTGCCTCAAAAATTCAGCTTGTGGCCTCTCTGATGAATCCTTCAGAACTCAGCAAGGCTAGTCCTCTGATGACAAACACATCACTCAGTCCACGAGCCCTCCTTGAAATCTTTCCAGCCTGAAAGGACCTGCCAAAGTTTCCACTGCTGGTACTGCCTTCAAGAACCCAGTGTCACCTCTGAGCCTCAATGAGCAGGAAATGCTTAATGCAAGATGTACCAATTATCCTTATCCGTTCATTAAGGTCCCAGCCAATGGAAGTGACTCTAGGCTCTCCTCCTGCATCCTGGGCTATGCCAGCAAGCCCAAGTTCTGGCAAATCCCATTAAGTTAGAAAGTATGGGACTCCAGGGATGGACTGTGGATGTCATGCAAAGGCCTGTCAATTAAACAGCAAATATTTATGAATGTTTACTATGTGTTAGACATTTGCTAAGCCCTGGGCATACAAAGAAAGGCAAAAAAACAAAAACCACACCCCGCCCCCTCCAAACAACCCCTTCCCTCAAGGAACTCAAATTCTAGTGGGAGAGACAAATAACTATGCATTCTCTCTTTAGACTGATCGAGAGAGAGAGAGAGAGAGAGAGAGACAGACAGACAGACAGACAGACAGACAGACAGACATGGATATAGATACACACACAGAGCACATGGAAGGTATCCTCAGAGTGAAGGCACTAACAACAGCGGGACTGAGAGAGGCCTCCTGCAGAAGGCAGGCTTTGAGTTGTCTTCAAGGAAGACCTTGAGGACCCAGGAGGTACAGGTAAGAAGGGAGACCATTCCAGGCATGGGAAAAAGTCAGTGCAAGGGACAGAAATGGGAGAAGGAATGTCATGTGCAAGAACAGGAAAGAGGCTAGTATCACCACATGGAGGGGAGTGATATGTAAGATCGGAAAGGTAGAAAGGGCTTTAAAAGCTACTTTTTATTTGATTCTGGAGGTAATAGGAAGCCAATGGGGTTTAATGAGTAGGCAGGTGAGGTGATGAGACCTGTTAGTTTAAGAAGACCTCTTTGGCAACTGAGAAAAAGATGAACTGGAGTAAGGAGGAGCTTGAGGCAGGAAGACCAATCAGGTAGCTGTTTAATAGGACAGACACAAGTGGATGAGAGCCTGAAGTAGGATAGTGGCTGTGTGAATGGAGAGAAGACATATACAAGAGAAGTTGTGAAGGTAGAAACAAGATTTGGCAACAGTTTGGATATGTAAGGCAAGTGAAGGTGAGGAGCTGAGAACAACCCCAAATCTGCAAGCCTGAGTGACTGGGAAGATGGTGGGGCCCCAACAGTAATAGTGGGGCATTTGGGAGAAAAGATAATGAGTTCTGTTTTGGACACACTGACTTTGAGATGTCTACACAGCAACCAGCTTGAGATGTCTAAGAGGCAGCTGGTGATGCAGGATAAGCCCAGGAGAGAGGTTAGGGCTGGATGTGTAGATCTGGGAATAATCTTCAGGGAGAGGATAAATTGAACCCATGGGGAAGGATGAGATCACCAAGGGAGAGGACACAGGAAGACGAGAGAAGAGAGCCCAGAATAGAGTCTTGGGTTAGCTTGTAAGAGTGATCTGGATGAAGATCCTGCAAATAGTGAGAAGGAGAAGTCAGGTTGGAGGAGAACCAGGAGAGAGCAGTGTCACAAAAACCTAGAGAGAAAAGACTACACAGGCCAAGTCGAAAGGCTGTGCGGAGTGGCCAAAAAGCAGGAGGGGTGAGAAAATGCTATCAGATTTGGCGAGACAGCCTAACCAGATGGGAGGGGCTCCTCCTCACTAGACCATCAGCCCCTCACTGATGATTTATTTTGACAATGGCAAGTCATGAAATGGTGCAGAAAGACCGCATAGGCACCAGAGAGGGAGCACTGAAATCATGGCTCTCTGGAAGTTAATGAAGTAATTCGTTAAAGCAGGTCCTGCAGGACTCCCATTCAACAACACTCTGTTTAGCCTTTAGCTTAGATATTGTATATGTGTTTGAAAGCAATCTAGAATCATTTTTTGTTCAAATACAGCTTTAATTATGCCTGTCCCTAGACCAATTTGGTAGCAGTCACTTTGGACTGAGCTCTGTATGGCTTGAGTGTGTCCATGGCCTCCCAGACAGCCAGTGATGGGCAGTTCCTATTTCAAAGTCACAGTTTACAAAGCTCTTTGGTCCCTGAAATCTTAACCAAGAGTCACAGAAATGGGCACAACCAAAGTGAAGAAGTTATCTGCTAGAGTGAAGTAAAAATAACTAAGAAAATTATATATACAATTTTTTTTCAAGTTTGGTACCATAATTTCAATAGTTCCAGGAACTCTCGGCAAGGAAAATACCTCTACCAATGAAGATCTACAATCTCCTGTAGGCTACGGATATCTCAGAGAGCCATTCAGGCCAGTGAGGGTAAATAACTTGCCTGTGATCATAGTCAGGCCATGCCTGAGGCAGGATTTGAACCCAGGGTCTTCCTGGCTCAGAGGTTAGCTCTCCATCCACTGTAAAAAGGGTATTTCATACAATGGCCATGATGATAACCCCCCAAAAAACCCCACACCACAAAACCCACTAAAACAAAGTAGAACTTTAACATCCAGTCTTAGTCCCAGAGAAGAGACAAGGAAATGAACCACTCTTCTGGCAGGAGGCACAGCAAATTGCAGGTTTGTATGACATTGTGTCAGGGTCATCATGTCCCCTGGTTTTGCTTACCTGATTTTCTTTGTGACAAGGGAAGAAGTCTCACTCAGTGTGTGTTTGTGTGTGGGGGGGAGGGGGGAGTGTAAGTGTATGTGGCAAGGACTAAAAACAAAAGGCTGCGATAAAACCTTAAGATGTAACCTATTGGCTATCAGTGGAGGAATCAGTCGATATTCTTCCCTGTCAATAGTATTCCCAAATACAAGATTCGGATACAAGATTCCAATATATCTTCAAGGCCATATATCAATTCACCAAAGACCGGGGACAAACTGAACTCTGTGTTTAAGAAATGATTATTTTTTAGTCACCCCAATGGGTAAGAAATGAAAAAGCAGGGCCACCAAGTTAAAAAGGATTGACAATTATATAGCACTTTAAGCTTTACAAAATGCTTTTTGTACAGTCTCTGACCCTCGTAACACCCTGATACAACAGATACTACAGGTTGCAGAATTTGAGATTCAGCAGCCACCCAGTCCAATCCATACCCAGAAGGAATCCTTCCACAACAAAGTGATATGTGGTGGTTCAGGCTCCACTTGAAGATGCCGCTGGAGAGGTGCTGGGTTTCCTTTAGTTGAAGGTCTTCAGGCAAAGGGTGGATGACCTCTCTTATATGTATTCGAATTGTATAGCTCTGGATACTGGGCCAAGGATTGGAAGCAGGACTCAAACCCAGACCTCTCCAGACATACTACAAAGTGTAACATTTTCCCCCCAAAACCAAGCTGAGAGAAGCTGACAGAATTATTTCAAAGGAATGCAATTACTCTACATTTCTTAGTAACCATTATTACTCTGACCCACAATAACATTTAATTCTTTGGAATCTAAATTAGAGTCATACTATAGATCAGGCATTAACTTCACTGACTTCCTATTGCCTGCTTAGTAGAGCATAAATTCCTTAGCCTGGCATTCAAGGTCCTCCAATATCTGTCCTTCTGCTTCCACAAATTTAACTCTATTACCCCCTTCCCCAACTCCAGCCAGGCTGGACTACCCACAGTATCTCCTTTTTTTGGAGAAGCAATTGGGGTTAAGTGACTTGCCCAGGGTCACAAAGCTAATAAGTGTTTTGAGGCCAAACTTGAACTCAGAGCCTTCTGACTTCAGGGTCAGTGCTCTATCCATTGTGTACCACCTCAATGCTCCCACAGCATCTCAAACACATCTTTTGCATCCACCTTTTCAGTGTCCCTCTTCACACAATTCCCCCTGCACACGTCCTTTCCACTTAACTAAACCCTAGCCATTCTTGAAGGTCCAGAGTTCAACTCTTGACTCTTCCATATTGTCTTCCTTGGCTTCCTGAGCTCACAGGAATCTCTTCCCTCCTCTGAACTTGCTGCCACTGATAGTCTGTAACTTACTTGACTTTTAGCATATTCTACATTGAGCACAGTCCTGGCTCCACTTGTAATGAATGTTGTGGGAAAAGCCAAACCAGATAATGCAGAGAAAAAGCACTTTGTCAATTAAAAAGTACTATTAAGAAAACAACAACAAAACCCTTGACAAAATTACTTAACTTCTCTGAACCTCCCCAAATTTCTACATTTGTTAAATGTAATCGTTTACATTTAAGGAAGTAATAACTTATACTCCCTAATTTAGAGCTGCTCTAAAGAAACCCCATTTCATAAATCTTTTTAAAAATAGTATAGGAGTAGGGGGTATTATTATTATTATTAATTTCTATAGTATTTGTTAGGTAGGTTCTGTTTCCCTACCTAGACGATAATCCATGAGGGCCGAGTTTATCTCAGACCTCACCAAAGCAGACAACTGAATATTTGCAGATTTGATTAAAAGCCAAAAGATTGCTCTGTCTGGGGAAAGAAGAGCAATTAGGCAATGTGAGTCTGTATGGGAACAGCAGTGGGGAAGGGCAGTTTGGGGGTTTCCCAGTGACTAAGTCCTGGTTAAGAGGAACCTGAGAGGAGCTCAGAGGGCTCCCACTGGGGACCAAGAACAACAACTGTCCAGACCTGACTCCCCAAGCACAGCCTGCAATCACAGCCTCAGAACAGAGGCTCGAGCGCCCAACACACAGGGTTACTCAAATCTCATCACAGAAGTAACAAGGAATCACATGGATACAGGACTTTACAGTTCACAGAGGATGCTCCAAGAGACAACCCTGTGAAGCAGGAAGGACATGTTTAGCTTCGGTTTCCCCGTCTGGGAAAGGGGGATAAGAACAGTTAAGAGCTGCCCAAGGTCATGGAGTGAAGTCCTAACAGAGATAGGGCCTGAATCCACATCTCAGGGACCAAGCACAGCCCTTTTTCCACTATACACAGGGCTTTCCTTTCCATTTTGGACAGTGAGAACTAGGAGGCCAAAGACCTAGGTGTTAGCCTTAGCTACACCTCTAATTCACCAGCCCCTTAATTAACAGATACCTCATTCTGGACCTCAGTTTCCTCACATGGCAAGTAATCTATAATGTTACTTCTAACTCAGAAATTCTATGGGTCCATAACATACATGGCTTTACCTTTCCAGGCTAATATCAGAGAAGCTACAGATTTTGTTTCCTATGGATGGCAATTAAAGAAAGCTCTGCCGTTTTTCACAGACTTGAAGGTCATAACATGCATCCTCCTGATTAATCTGATTAAGACTGTACCTAACCCCTCCCAGTCAGCTGCACTGTTGTCTAAAACCAATAAGTTGTTTTTCTTTTTTTCTGAAAAGGGGAAGGCTGGGACCAATGGACTGTCATCCACAACAGCTGAGCATTTGGGGGGTGCTAGTTAGCATCAGAGGTCAAAGAGTGAAGTATATGAGGAGAACTTAGGACTTGGCATAATGTCCTCTCACACAAAAGCAAGACAGATTTAGCCAAAGAATGGGAGAAGCTGGGAACCAGCAGTGAGGTGGAAGTGGTTGTTCCATTCATTTTACTTGTAGGAGGTGCTTGACATGATTGATAAGATATAGGAAAATTTGAGGAGGGAAAGAGCACTAAATATTAGGGAGATCAGAAAAAGTTTCCCATAGGATGTAGCATATGACATGGGTCTTTCTGATGAAGCTAAGGATTCCTGGCAAAAGCACAAAGAGATGAAATGTCAAGTTTAGGGAACTTTGAGCAGACCTCTTTTGCTGGATGTCAAAGGTATACAAGAGAATAATAACATGAAATGGGCCTGATGGGCGGGAGAGAGCCATACCATGGGGGCTTTTTTGCCAGGGTGAGGTGTCTGTCCTAGAGTCCTAAAGCTTCATGAGCACAGTGATGCCAAGTTCATGCCAATGCTTCAAGATTCATTTATTTTTTGACAGCTGTACAGAAGACAGACAAGAGAGGAGGCACATTGGACACCAAGAGTCCTACCAGGAGGCTCCTGTAACAGCTCAGGTGAGAAGTGATGAAGATGCAAGTAGAGAGAAGGGAACAGATTCAAGAGATGTTATGAAGACAGGATTGACAAGGCTTGGCAGCAGACTGAATACTGGGGAAGGAGCAGTGAGGGAGAGAAAAAATCAAGAAAGACTCCAAGGATTTTGAACCTGAATTAGTAGAATGACTGTGGTGCCCTCAACTGAAATAAAGATGTTTAGAGGAAGGGTGGATTTAGGAAATGCAAGATAATGAGATTTGTTTATTTGTTGTATCACAACATTTTAAAAACTAAAAGGGACCTCAGCACTCAACTAGTTCAACCTATACCCCAAAGTAATCTCCAGTATAACATACATAGCCAATAAACATTCATCCAATGTCTGCTAGAAGGCCTCCGATGAAGGGGAATTCACCATCTTCCAAGGGGACCTATGCCCCTTGGAAAGGCTCCACTTGGGAGCAAGTTGTTCCTGACATCAAGACCTAATTATGCTCTTTGCAACCTCCATCCCACTGATCCTTGTTTTGTTTTCTGAGGCTAAAAAGATCTTTCAAATTCCTGAATTCTATAGTTGAACCTCCCTCCTCCCATTCCCAAGCCCCACACCACTGTAGGCTTCTTTTCCCTAGGTTAAATATCCCTAGTTCCTCTAGCCTGACCTTCAGGAGACTGAGATGCCTACGAAACATCCATCTGAAAATATCCAACGAGGAGGTGTTGATGGGGGTCTAGAACTCAGGAGAGACGTTAGGGCTGGATATATGGATTTGTGAGTCATCTCCACAGAGGTGATGTCTAAATCACTGAACCCATGGGAAGAAAAAGAAAAGAAGAAAGGAGAAAGGAAGAGAGAGAAAAGAAGGAGGGAGAAATAATGGGAGAGAAAGAGAGAGAAAGAGAGAAGGGGGAGGGAAAAGTAGATAGAGGGGGCAAGGAGAGTGAGAGACAGAGAGAGAGAGACAGAGGCAGAAGGAGGAGGAGGAGGAGGAGGAGGAAAGGGAGAGGGAAAAGGAAAGAGAAAGAGAGAGTCAAGAGAGAGAACAAGAACACAATCACACAATGGAGAAAAAAATGACATTTATTTGAAAGAAGGAAGGGAAATTCACATCACATGAATCCAATAGGTTCAAAGAAAAACAAAAACCCTAACTACTTGGGTTTGAAACTTCTGGATATTTGGACATCCTTTTAATAAATTAATAAAAGCCCTCCCCAAGTCATGAGAATGATTGGCATTTGGAAAATGGGGAGCATGAGATGAGATTTGGTTGCTCTGTAGCCCGCCTACTCTAGAGATTCTGAGCCCAGAAATGTCCATTTTCCTATATTTCAAGTACTCGGATGCAAAGGCCTCTTGGAAATGGCACAACATCTAGCAGACAAATGTCACCCCCTGGCAGTGACCTCCATTCGGGAGATGGAGAAACAAAGTCCTTTATGTTCATTGGCAAAGGCATGCACACCCAGGACGCCTGTCAGAGGAACTTGGCTTCCAGAGTGGCGCTGCTCAAAAGAGACTGCTTTAAGTAAATAAGTGTGATTCCAAATACTTCACATTCTCCCTGCTCAAGCTAGAAGAACGTGTTGGTGGTTTGGCACATTCCACCTCCGGTGACATCTAGGTTGCTACGTAATGGTCCGGATATGATGACAGCCTTCTATAGTGGCTGAATAATGCATAACAATTCAGCTCTACATTCCCTACCCATCAGGCCTGGGCTATAGAACATGACTTCTCTCTTCTTTAGGCATAAGCAACTGTGTGGATGAGAAGCCTCAATTCTGAACCAATGGAGAAAATCACTCTCTGAGTCAAGCTTCAGTTAAACCCTTCAACAAACAGACCATCGCTAGAATGTTCTGGCGTTAGAAGCTAGCAGATGTCCTGGGAAGTGTGGGGCTGGGGAAGGGAAGGGCCAAAGAAAACTCCACCATTTTTCCTTCTATACAGCAAAAGGGCAGGGGTGCGCTGAACTTGACCACATGATTTGTAAAAAGGAGATTATATCTAATCCAACTCCTTCATTTTACAAATGAAGACCCTAAGGCCCAATGAGGAAATGACTAAACGCCAAGGCCCTACTACAAGAGATGAGATTTGAACTCAGCCAGGTCTTTTGATTCCAAATGTTGTGCTCCTTCACGTAGCCATGATGTTTCTAAGGTACTCTCTGGCAGTGATAATCTAGGACTACTGACATTTGGATCTTACAAAGTGGTTTAAGGAAATCTAAAGAGTTAACCACAAAGCCCCACACATTCTCTTTGGATCCCCACAGGTCAATGTAGTCTGAGTATGAGTCATTCAGGATTCAAGCCATGGCTATGGGACAGACCAAGAGATTTATAAGATCCCAGAATTTAGAGCTGGAAAGGCCTTCAGAAGTCATTTACTCCAACACCTCTCATGATGAAGAAACTGAGGCTTGACTGATACGAGGCCACTGGCACAAAGCAACAGCGCCAGGGTGGGGACTCACGTGATTGGACCCCTACCCTAGGACTACCATAGCTGTCTATTCATTCTTTAGGGCCTAAAAAAGAATAGACAAATCCAAGCAAATCCTTCTCCCAAAGTCACTGCTTCAGGCCCTAAGAAAGGGGCAACGACAACTCAAAAATCAATCCAATAATTCAGCAAAATTAATTTTTCTAATGAGGCCCTTCTCCCCTAAACGAAAAGTTACCTACAAATACGATCTCTTCCCCATCACTGCTGTGACCTAGTTATGTAACCTGCCAGAAAGTTTTGGTTGAGAACTTATTTGCCAATTAGGAGATTTCTCTGTGTTCTTGGTCACTCCCTAGAGAAAACTTTTTATTTCTCCTTTGCCAAGTTAAGGGCAGGCTTAAGGAATGTGTTGATCTGGGTCCAAACAGAGTGTGCAGATTGCTCTACAACACCACTTATTAGAAGGAAGTCATCCCCCTTAGGGGAGAAACCAACACAGATGGGCAGAGGACAGATGTTTAAGTGGGCAGATGGTGCTGTAAATTAACAGGGAGAAGGGCCCAGCATCTATAATCCACAAAAGCTACTCAAACTCAGACAAGTAGAAAAAAGTAAGCCCTATGTACTTGACCGTCTTTTGTTGAACCTTGGGAAAGCACTGGGGGGTTTCTAAAGGAATATTCTGCATTCTTCTGGTCACAAGGATCACTTACCACTAAGAAAATATAGGAAGCTACACGGAACTACAGGAGGCTATGGTGTTATCTGGATAACAGTCTGACCTAAACAATGCCAAGAGAAGGGGTGTGATCCTGTGAACCACACAGCCCAAACACAAACAGAGCTAACCCTGCCCTCCTCCCTTGTTCTCCTCCAGGCAACAAGAGCTACGCAGGCCATCGCCCTGGAAACCCGAGTACAATACAACGGAAAAGATGTTGGAGGTTCAAATCCTCACTCCTTCCTGAATGTGTAGGGCCACAGCCTTCCTGGGAAGTCAACTCACCAAGGCCACTGACAGAGGGCAAAGGAATGTCACTTTCCTTTCATGACAACTAGATACGTTACTCAATTCAAACAAAGCCCAGAAAAAAGCATGTTGGGTCTACCTACCCCCCACCACAAAAAAAAATAATAAAACAACAAATAAACCCAACATCTGTATACTTCCTCCTCGTCTGTGTTTCCTCTTCCCTCCCACTAATTCTTACCAAAGACAAATGTAGAAACCTGATCTTTTGGCTAAGAAAAAGTCCGATAAAATGACTGGGATCAAAGTGGTGTCATAAGAGCAATGCCTGGGTGGTTAGAAACCTCAACTAATTGCATGACCTCAGGCAAGTCACAAACTCCGAGTCTCAGTTCCCTCTCCCCCTCTATGAGGATAACATCTACCCTGTTGGAAGGAGAAATAAATGGGGTAATAGACCTTAACTGGGATTATAAACCTTAAGGTTCTAAACAAAGGTTCTGGATCATTGATGCTGTTAAGCCCGACAGACCCCTGAGACTTCAGCTAAGACCCCAGAGGAAGAGTCCACAACAGTATCACAATGACCAAGAAGCACAACACTGAGCAAAAAATAGCTCGGTCAGAACAAGAATAATACTCATCTCTTAAAATGCAAAACAGTCTTAAACACATGTACACAGATTGATGAACTCACTTCACTTTTCTAAAGCCCCTGGGGACCTGAGCTGCTGGATGGCCACCTGCTCAAGTAGAGGTAAGGTCTTCCAAAGATCACGGAGCAACACAAACTGAAGTCCTGGGTCCGGTCGGAGGATCCCAAGGGTCGAGGCAGGGCTCCATCAGTAACTTCCTATATAAGCTGTCCCACTCATCAGAATGTGAGCTCTATGAGGAAAGGGATGGCTCTCACCTTTCTTTGTATCTCTAGTACTTGGTACAGAAAGTTCTAACTGAATTTGCTGTAACCTTGAGGAGGTCACAACCTCTGCACATCAGTTTCCTCATTACCCCTTCTCTAAATGCCAATGTTGGTCTCTAAAAATACAAGAAGCATAGGAACCCATCCCCTCCTCCCCCCCCCCAACACCAAGGATGTCGAGAGCCTCCCAGGCCAGGTCTACCCCATTCCCCACCCACTCTCCCACGCCTAGACATGAAGGCAACATGACCTGATCAAGAAAAGGTCATTTCCATTTCTGCCATGTTACTTGACGGGTCCATCCAGGGAAAACTCCATCAGGGTTTTCCTGGATTCCAGCAAAGCATCTGACAAAGCTATCATTGTAGAAAATGATGAGATGTGAAATTACAGTAGTTATGCAGATTCCAAACTGGCCTTGTGACAGGAACCCCCCCAAAGCAGCCATTAATGGTGTAATAAAACCCTGGAAAGAAGGGCAGTGTGGCGTAGTAGACAGCTGGTCTCAGAGGCAGAAAGATCTGGGTTCGGGGCCTACTTCTAACACATTCTGGCTGTGTGACCCTGGGTGAATTACTTAACCTCTCAGTTCTCTAGGCAACTAAAAACTAAATCACAGAACAGGTGCCTGTCAGCATTGTTAAAAGGCAGCTGGATGGTGCAGTGGATAGAATGCCAGGCCTGGAGTCAGGAAGACTCACCTTCCTGAGCTCAAATCTGGCCTCAGACACTTACTAGCTGTGTGACCCTGGGCAAGTCAATTAACCCTGTCTGCCTCAGTTTCTTCACCTGTAAAATGAGCTGGAGAAGGAAATGGCAAACCATTCCAGTATTTTTGCCAAGAAAACCCTCACTGGGGTCACAAAGAGTCAGACATAATTAAAATAACTGAATGACAACCAAAGACATCATTAAAGAGAATCACTTCACTGGGAGTTTCCTGATACCACTGAGAACAGTCCAAACAAACAAAAATTCAGTTCTGAAGGAAGTTTTCGGTGTTGTGTCCCAGAAGTCTGTGTCTTTTAACATTTTTTATCCATGACTTAGACTAAGCCAAAAATGACGTGCTTATATATTTATCAGAACTGTAGAGGACATTAATTTAAAACATTATTTTTATATTTTATTATTAATTATTATTACCTAACACTCTGGATGCCAGGAGTCAAGGTCTTAATATGCTGACTCTAAGATGAAATTTAACAGAGACAATTGTAAAGGTATACTTGGGTTCAAAAATCAAGCTCACAGACAGGATAGGGGTGTGTATGTGGCTAAGTGGTTCACCTAAAATAAACTACCTTGGAGTGCAGTGGCTGGCAAAGCTCTGCATGGGTCAACAGTGGGATATGGCAGCAGTAAAGCTAATTTGGCACTGGGCTGCATTTAGAAGGGGATAAGAACCAGGACTAGGGAGGTGAAGGTTCTACTATAATGTGGCCTGGTCAGATCCCACTGGGAGTACTGAGCTCCATTTCAGGAAAGACAATGGATGGATTGAAGGGCATCCTACAAGAGGATGGTAAAAGGTCCCAAGATCGTGTCTTATGAGTTGATGTTGAAGGAAGCAGGAATGTTGAGCCTGGTGAAGGGAAGACAGGGAGGTGGCAGGTTGGTGGGTGGGGCTGGGGGGACATGATGGCCTTTTAAATACTTGAAGACAGCTATCCCACAGAAGGGGTTTAGGAATCTACTGTGGGGCCTTAGGTCAAGATATTTCAACCTCTCTGTTCTTCCATTTCTCAGTAATCCCCTCTGAAAGCCCACTGCTCTGATAGATGGATGTAGGTAAGGGATTTAGTAACACTCCCAGCTAGCATTTATACAGCCCTCTGATGTTTGCAAAGCGCTTTACAGGCTTAACACAGTGACTGGCACAGAGACTGCACCAGATAAATGCCTGCTGACTTGACATACCCTGTTTTGTACTGTTTGATATTGTGTTGTCAGTCACAGAACCTTAGGGTTGAAAAGAATGTCGGAGTTCAGGTAGTACGTCCTCAAAGACAAATGTGCCCAACAACAGTCCCAAGAAAGGGCAGCCCATCTTGCCTCTCCCACTGAATTTTAAGTTCCTAATGGTTAACATTTAGAGAAGAAATTTGGTAACATAGAAAGAATCCTGGACCTAAAATCACAAGACTTAAGTTTGAATCTCAGCTGCAATAATTATGAACCTCATAACTCCGGCCAAAGGCCCTTTAACATCTCTAAGATTCAAATCCCTCGTCTGTAAAACACAGGTACCTCCTGGACTTACACTATCCCTCAGAACTGCAACGAGGAAAACTGCTTTGTCAGCCTTTGAAAAACAGAAATGTAAGCTATGTTTCTTCCGAAGCTCCCACCCCACCTCCCGCATTAAGCACAAACAAATAAATAAGATCCACTCAATAATAAGAAGAGTTCCTGGGCGGCTAGGTGGCGCAGTGAATAGAGCACTGGCCCTGGAGTCAGGAGGACCTGAGTTCAAATCCAGCCTCAGACACATAACAATAAAACTAGCCGTGTGACCTTGGGCAAGTCACTTAACCCCAACTGTCCTCCAAAAAGGCAAAAAAAAAGAGAACAGTTCTACCACTGTGTCTCAGTCAGGACTTGAACCCAGGTCCCCTGACTCCAAATCCAGCGCTTTTCCTACTACGCCATCCCATTTCCCATCAACAAATACTTACTGGTTTATTAAAAGAGAACAGAACAAACCTATATAGCTCTTTCTGTGCGCCAGGCACTATGCTAAATGCTTTACAGATATTATCTCATTTGAGACCCAGGGAGACAGGTGCTCTTATTCTCTCCATTTTACAGTTGAGGAAATTGAGGCAAACAGAGGTTAAGTAATTTGCCCAAGGTCACAAAGCTAGTAAATGTCTGAGGCTAGATTTTAACTCAGATCTTCCCGATTTCAGGCCTAGTACTCTAGCTACTACACTACCTAGTTGCTTGTATCTATAGGTATCCATCCAACTATTCACTTATCTCTATCTCTATCTAGATAGATATGTATTGTGTATGTACATATGGATGTATAGTATATTCTGTGAAATAGGGACAGCCCCAAGTCCTACCCTCCCCAAGAGGTTTATTGTAAAACTCACAGATTTCTTGTTTGTTATTTATAAATATTTGTGGCAATTGTTACTACTTTTTATTTTGGGGAAGCTTTTCTGTAAGAGTCACAGACCAATTGTCTTTCAAAGGTTCTGACAAGTAATAAGAGGGCCACAATTTGTCCCAAAGGCCCCAGCCCTCCTCACTGGTGGCTTCCTCTCCTTTCCGACAAAGTCCCAGCCAAGCTCCCCTTTGTTCCTAACTCTGTGGCATTCTCATACATCAGAAATTCCTTCCCAGTTTCTCTGCCCCTCCCAACTCCCCCATTTTGGAATCATGACCAAATCAACTTTGTTCCTGGGTGGGATACCATTCTTCTCCCCTAGGGTCCCACTCACCTTCTCTCTATCTTTTGAGAGTAAAGCACCTCTTCCTGGCACCCTTTGTGAGCTGTCACCATTAGAAAGCTAGACACTGTGCTAAGTGCTTTTTACAAATAATATCTCACAACAACCCTGGGAGGCAGGTGCTATTATTATCCCCAATTTACCACTGAAGAAACTGGGGCAAACAGAACTTAAGTGACTTGCCCAGGGTCACACAGCTATTGTCTGAGGCTGGATTTTGATTCAGGTCTTTCTGACTCCAGGTATGGTACTCTTATCCATTGTACAACCTAGCTGCCTCAGTGCGTGGCACACAGTAATGCTTTTTCATTTTAAACAAATGTGATAGAATACACAGACACAGACATACACACACATGCACACAAACATTCCTCTGGGTGTGTGCCAATGTGGTCATATATTTGGGGAGGTACAGATAGATGAATGGCTAAGCCAGTAAGGGGCTGAATGGAGAGACCTCTTCCTCTGTCTCAACAGATTTCTAGTCTGTCTCATATGGGAAAAGGTCTGGAAACTCTACACACTGATCCTGACAGGGACTGGGAAGCTCCCCCTGCCTCATGGCAGGACAGGGTCAGGCGAGGGCCAGTTGCCCTCAGAGAATGATACTGCTAATTAAAGGTACCAGGCATCACAGCAGAGGCAACAATCAAAAAAATGGGTGAGCTACCACAGTTCGTGGTCATGTTGTAGTTAAAAACGACAACCACCAAGAAAAGATTACACTTGGAACCAGAGGCCCTCAGCTACCACATCTCTAAGAGCCCACCCAGTTCAAAATTCTAGGACATCCTACGATATCTTCCCAATGACCTACTCCCTAATTACCTGGCACAGCTTCCCCATGATATCTTAACCTATAACTAACCCTCACCCTAATTCCCAAGACTTCCTTCTAGCTCTAAAATGCCCATTTTCAGATGCTTATTTTGCCCTCAGACCCTCTCCGCTCTGGTCCCTTCACCCCTCACTGTGCTCTCTACCCATCACCCAGAGCCTCAGCCGTGATGAGTGAGGTCCAAGTGTCCTGTGCCAAGGCTTTACTCTCTGGGGTCTGGTGGGAACAAGGCAGCATGGCTGACGGGTTTGCCATCTGTTGCCAATGCCCAATGGTGCCTGAAAGCAAGGCTCCCTCTACCACCCTGTATGCAGAACATCTAAATAAAACTCCATCCTTTGCATGTCTAGGGCCAGGCTGGAAAGAGAGTCTCCTGCAGCTTCAGGCCTGGGTGTTCTTTCACACCCAGCACAAGAGGAAATATTTCTAAATGGCAAGCGTGCAGGCCAGTAGGGGAATGGGAGGGGCCTAGGCTTGGGAACAAGTCCTTGGAAAATACTGCTGAAAATAACTGCAAAAGAAAAGGGGAAAAAAAACCCTCTCTTCTGTTACTGGGCCTGGCAAACAACAGGTGTAGGGTGAGGCTGCCCCCAAGGGTGGCTCCTGATAGAGAAGGGCTGTGCCCCGGACCCCCACGTTTGCTTCAGATAAGCTGTAAAACAGGAAACTGGGGGGGCCAGGGTGGGAGGAGGAGAGGGGGCGGGGAAAGGGGGTACAAGGACGCTGCTTGTCAAAGGCATCCTGAGAGTAAAAACAGCCCATGTGACTGTCAGAAAGAGTCACCACAAAAGAGAGATAAAAGCTGGTTTCTTTCTATCTTTATTTTTCTCCTTTCTACTCCAAGGGAGCAGCTTCTAAGGAGAAGCAGCAAGGAGGAAGGAAAGGCCCTCCATTCTGAAAGCAGCTCGGTATCCTGCTTCTCCACCCCCCACCAGCCCCCTCAACACAAAAGCCAGGGGGGATCCACTTCCACTGCTGGCTTCAGAGCTGGGAAGGGCTACCCAGACCCTCCTGAGCCAGCTGGCACTTCTTGTAGAAAATACCTCCAAAGGTATTTCCAGAGGTTGTCACTGACTGCCGAGGCACCTGGGAGATCTTTAAAGGACTAAGCCTAAGCCAAGTACAGCACTCCACCTGAACCATTTACCCCTTTTCACAGAGCCTGGGACTTCTCTTTTTTTTTCATTCCAAGGAAATGGCAAAGGGGGAATCTGCTGGCCAGTATCCTAGACTCTCTATGGCCTTAGAGCCATCCCCACCACCCAGCCCCACTGCTCAGGGATGCCCAAAACTCCGAGGCTTTCACCCCAGAAATATCCTTGATTAAGTACCACTGGTAGTTATATCCTACAGATCTCTTTAAAAAGTAAAAAAATAAAAAGCCAGCTTAGAGCTTAATAGATGATCTGTGTGGCCTCAGGGCAAGACATTAAACCTCTCTGGGATTCAGGCTCCCGGTCTATAAAATGAGGGAGCTTGATTAGATAATCTCTAAAGGCCCCCTCTAGCTTTAAAACCAACCAAACAAAAAAAGCCTTAATACCTTTGCAAGGTCTTCTTAACCATGGTTGAATCTTTTGTGATCATAGAATCACAGACTGAAAAGGACCTTACAGACTTTCACCTTTTTCATTTCACAATTGAGTAAACTAAGACCCAGGGAGGTAAGGCAATTAGCAAGTCACACAGTGCCAGAGGTAAGATTTGAACCCAGGGCCTCGAATCCAGAGCCAGCACATTTTCCACTGTACCATGCTGCTGATCAAAATGGTTGTGATTTACATGTAAAACAGAATTTTTTTCTGCTGTAAAGAGATCACTTATTCTACTAATTCCTACCCAACTTAAATACCACTTTCTACAGTAAACCTTCCTTGACACCGTTATTAGAGAATTCTTAAGAATTCTTAACCTTGGAGGGGGGGAGGAAGGAGGCATCTGGTAAAACTTACGAATAATATTTGTGATTTTTTTTTAAATCATAATTGAAAGAAATGGTACATTTTCTTCCGCTGTGCCTGCAGCTCCCTTCTCCTATTGGTGAGTTCCTCCTAAGGCCTCCTTTTTGAAGAAGAGCCCAAGGGCAGCCAATCTTCATCTCCTTCCCAGCTGTATGACTGTCTGGAAACATGTCTCTTCTCTAATCTCACCTGAACACTCATCAGTCCCTGAAGCTTTTTCACCCTGGAACCTTCTCAGTTCTGCCAGACACCTTCTCCCCTTGGTAAGTTCCTGGTGGGGCATCCATTTGGAGAAGGGCCTATGCCAGTCAACCTTCATTCTGACTTTCCATACTTGAAAACTTCTCAGGCCCTCCCCAGATTTCCAGCTCCCTTTTGTGTGTAGTATTCCCCCATTAGATTGTAAGCTCCTTGAGGGCAGGGCTCGTCTTCGTTTTTGCTGATATCCCTAGTACTTAGCTCAGTGCCTGACCTGTAGTAAGTGCTTAATAAATATGTGTTGTCTCATTCTCCGTTTCTGTTAAAGATCAGTGAAAATAAAGATATAATTTCCCCCCCCCCGGCCATTCAAGTTCATGGACCCCCTGAAATCTTAACTCCAGGTTAAAAATTCCTTTCCTAGATAATAACACTTTCCATTCAGATCTCAGATTGTATGTCGCTGATGTACTTTTGTATTATAACTAACTATAACATTAATACAATGACTTATAAGCAAGAAGTGGTAGGAGGAATGTCACTCGGAAATAAATGATCAGAAAAGGAGGAAGGCTGGCCATGAAGAATGAAATATAATAGATGGAAAGCTCGTGTGTGCTTACAACACTGGCTTAAAGCCTCTCCTATCAGAGGTGACTGACTCAGAGTACAGGGGGAATATTTTGGGGGGAATATGTATTGCTTAACTAGATAAATCTGTTACAAGGGCTTTGTTTTTCTTTCTTTTTCAATGGGGGAGGTGGGAAAGGGTAAAGGGTAAAAAAGTGAATTCTAGTTAATTAAAAAAAGAAAATTTAATTTTTAAAAGGACCTATAGAATCAATCAACAAGCAACTATGTGAAGTATAGGAGTTACAAAAACAAAAATGAAATAGTTCCTCCCTTCACGGAGCTAACATTCTATTTTGGGGCAAAGGCAGCATGTATATGCATCAGTATAAACTTTTACCTGGCTCCAACCTTATTTTACATTCTTTCCCTTTCAGGACTCCCAGGTAAACTGAACTACTAACTAGTCCCTGAACTCAACACACTATCTTCTGCCTCCACAGCTTGATAAAAGTTGTCCCCAGTGCCTAGAATGTTCTCTCCCTGTCAACTTTCAGAAACTTACTTTCCTTGAGTTCTGCTCAAATGCCACTCTCTTCCAAGAAGCCTTCTCTGACTTTCCTACTGTTACTGCACCCTCTTTCCTCCAATTTTCTGTTACTTTGACTATGATTACTCCCAGATCCTCTGACTCCAAAGCCACCATCATTTCTACCATACCATACTGACTCTCTAAAGTTATACCCCTTTACTAGAGGTATCTGGTGGCTCAGTGGATAAAACACTGGACCAGGGGTTAGAAAGACCCAAGTTAAAGCCCTGTCTCAGATACTCACTAGCAGTGTGACCTTGAGCAAGTCACTTAATACCTGTTTGCCTGTTTCCAAAACTGTAACATGGGGAAAATAATAGCACCTACTTCCCAGGGTTGTTGTGAGAATCAAATGAGATATTTGTAAAAAACACTTAGCACAGTGCCAGGTACATAGTAGGCACCATATAGATACTTATTCCCTTCCCCATAAGAATGTAAGTTCATTGAGAGCAGAAGCTGTTTTGTTTTTTGTCTTTGAACCCTAATGTGTGTATATACATACTCAGATAACATATTTATTTTTATATATGCATCCCATATATATGCACCCTATATGTATGCTTACATGTGTATATGCATCCTATATACATTTATACTAGATGCTTAATAAATGTTCATGGAATTAATTGACCCATACCCATACAACAAAAGAAATAGCACTGAGGTCTTTAAAAAAAATTCCAGGATTCTCTGAAATGTATTTTAATGTGTGCTATTAACTCAGGCGAGAAACTTTGAAAAGTTTATCTGAGAGGCACCCAGTGCAAGGGGCAGCAGGGAGCGGCTAATTCACTTGCCCAGCAGAGCAGCCCAGACTGCCCCTATGCCAGGCTACCCCTCACCCCCACACCAATCACCAAATTATCAGACCTTTTCGTTCTGCATATGGCTTTTCCAGGCAGACAAAAGCAAAGCTGAGTCAGACTGCTTTCCTTTCCCCAATTGTTTGGGGAAAGACAAAAAGGGCGCTGACAGCCGAACTCTTTGGGCTCAGCGAGCAAACACCTGACCGCTTGCCTAGGAAACCGGGCATGGAGCTATTAGAAGCCCAGGGTCACACGGACAGACACACGCACTCTCCCTCTCCCCCTCCAGCTAACTGTACCTCCAGTGACTGAAAAAAGCCACCAGAACAGAAGGCTGCACAATTCCTAAGTTTACTGATCCTTGCAAACACAGATCTGGCTGATTCCCCGTCCACCTACTCGACACTCAAACCTCCTCTTCAAATTCACTCCTCCCTTTATTGTCCCTTGGCAACTAATATATAATTTAGAGGCCACGTTGTCATATGCAGCAAACGGCAACTGCCTATGAATTAGTAACAAAATGCTGGTGCCAGAGGATGGGAACAAAAACATATCAACATCACCTGCACAATTACACAAGATTAAATCCATAACCTACTTTTTCCACCCTTGCTTACCAAAGGACAGAACACTGTGAGCCTGGGCTACCATGATCAGAAACACAGAAGGAGCAAAAAAGGATTGCTTATAATGAAAAGCATTTGATGGCTCCGTTAACCTCCCCTCCAATTCATAATAAGAATCCTTCAGACTGGTCCACCACTTCCACATCTCTCCTTCACCTCTTCCGATCCTCATAACAGCCATGGGAGATAGGCAGGGAAAGAATTACTACTCTCTACTTTAGAGATGAGGAAACTGAGGTTAGAGATTAAGTGGCTCACCAGTTGAGCTGGGACTGAAATCCTGATTGAAGATCTAGGGTTCCCTTCCATCATCCAGCACTGTCTCGACCCCCAGCCCCCTCCATCCAACCTATTTCCCTTCTAGATCACTGTAAGTGTCATATGCTAGAGGTGGTATATAACATATGGCATAAATGCTCAGGGGTGGCATGTTATACTGTGACCTAGAAGGAAGATGTAATGAACTCCCTGTTACGAAAGGGCAGAAGCTGCATGACTACTTGTCAAGAAGGTCTTGAAAGAGTTCTCAGTTCAGGTATCAACTAAACTGGATGAACTCTCCCCAATATGACCCAACATGAGCACCCCTAATTCAATGGAACTGAAATGTCAACTATTTTTCCAAAGAGATGATACATGAACTCAATTAGGCAAAGGTAACCTAGTGCTCACAAAAAAAGGGCCTATCCCTCTGTAAGCCTTGACACCCCCCCCCAAACCAACATCCCTCAAAAAAGAAAACCCCTATCAATATTCTTTTTTTGCAATGGTACAAAGAGACCAACATCAATCATTAGGCACTTGAATGAAAGTGGTATGACAGGGTCTATTATTCTCTTGAAGTACACTCGTCCTTTTTTCCGAACAGCTGCCAGACCCTATTAGATGTACAGAATGAGGGCTGAGCAGAGATGGGATCCGCTATTGAAAGGGGGCAGACAATAGGCCCCCTTACACTGGGGATTCGGTCTCTGTATAACATCTGGCCAAAATCAATTTCTGACCTAATGCTACTTTCATTTGCTATCAGACTTAGTTTCATATGTAGCCCATCATCTCCTTGAACATTCGAACCTGTGCTGGGTGGGGTGTGGCCAGCCTTCGGTCACACATGGAAATGGCACTTCTAACCATGAAGGAGTCTATACTCATGGTCTTGGGCTCTGCCTGGGTTTCCCCTCCTCAGTTCTCACAGTTTCAAGTTTCTGAATCCTTGAGAAAGTGGTCTTATTTCTTTTGTAGAGGGGGTAAGGCAGTTTATGAATAAAATAAGAGTACATAGCTTTTGAACCACAATAAAGCCAGAATGCAAATGTACTATTTTGGCTGGAGAATCTTAGGACAAATGATTTGCTACCTTCTTTAAAAAAAAAGCCCCCAAAAGGGAAGCTAATGGATTTGTTCCTACACTCTAAGAATTATTCTCTCCCTCTCTCTAGCCCCATTAAAAACGTTATATTCACTTACCCATAAGACCTCTGGATAAAAGCGGGGTGTAACTGCTGAACACCGATTGTAAAACCTAAAAAGCAACATGTTGGAAGTGTAAGAAGAAATACTGAGGGCAATTAATAGGTTGCTTGCACATGTGTGTACATACATACCCACTAGATTTAAGTACAAGCTGTCATATGCATGAGTCATTTTTTAACATGCATCTCTTAACTCAAAAGAGGGATCTAGAATATGTCCCACTCCAGCCAGAATCTTCCTCTAGGCAGAGCTGGACCATACTATTTAGCTGCAGAGGTAGGTATAAAAATTCTCTCTCCTTTCTCTTTTGGTTTTCTAGAGGAAGTGACACTGAAGAACAATAACAGCACTCATATTTCTATACCCCATTCTGCCCAATAACCCTCAGGAGCAGGCAGGGGAATTATTTCTTCCCCTTTTTAATTAAGGAAACTAAGACTCAGAGAGCCAACCTATAGTCCAATGACTCCTAAATCGAGAATCAGGATCTCTGGACTCCTCATTCAGTCTTCTTTCATGCTGCTCCCCTCAAAGAACCACCACTGTGTCTTTGGTTCAAGTTTTGTTTTGGTCCCAGTGGGCCCTTCCTAGATGTAGGGCTCACCTCTTCCAAACAGAGTTTCTAACTCTGAGCTGAGCACAAATGCCAAAGTGATGACTGGTCTGTCTGACTTTGGGGAACATATGATAACCGACAACAGCTTGTTCAATGACAGGATGAGGCAGAGCCCATGAACATGCATTTTGTACTCCACCATCGATAAATATGCCGAATATAGTAACATGAGCAAAGAAAAGATGGAGAAAAAAACAAACCAAGGTTGTTCCTCTCACCAGTGTGAATACTCCTTGGCTTAGCTCCCAGGTACGCCAAATTAACATTTGCTTTCCGGCCATCTATGATGGGGTTGGGGTCTTTACAAGCTCTTTCTGCTGCAGCCCGGTCTGCCATTGTAACCTAGAAGGAAACACAAGAGTTCTCAAGAGTCCTACCCACAGAGGGTCTTCTCTGTACTACAAATTCAGTCTTCCCATCTTAATACTCACTCTCTAGTGGAATGAGTAAGCAAGGAAGGAGGAAGCTTACTCCAAAGGGAGCTTAGGGTGTTTTTCCTTTCCACATAGGCTTTACCCAATGCCCACTGGGATAGTTCCTCTGACTTTCCTCACCGCCACTGAGCATTGCCCACAATGCAAAAAAAAAAAACACTTCACTCAAAGAGGGACAACAATGGCAACAAAGCACCTTTGTTGATTATCTAGCAAAAGACACCAGTGAGGCAAGACTTTTAGGCAGATCTGAAACTTTCAAAAGCATCACAAATAACAAGAGAGAAGGAAAGAAGCCAAAGTCAGTCGAGGAGAGGGCTCCAGACTCCAGTCGGAGGCTGCTCAATCCCACCAAGTATCCCAGCTTCACCACTGGGAGGGTCTGGCTTGCCAGCAAAACATGGTGTCACAGAACACTTAGAAGGCAAGCTTAGGAATCAACGATAAACTTGAACATGGTGTCCTTTCCCTTTCAGGTTCACCAGGAGAGAACTCTGGGCTACAGAACGTAGAGGTGACAACTTTCCCTCTCCCTCCAGGGGCCTCTTGAAGAATTTGGGTAAGGAGGGGAGACTACATATAAACCTTTTTTTTTTTTAAACTTTCTCCTGCAAGTCTGGAGTTTGTTCTGAAATGAAAATGTGCTGTGAGCCACCTGCAGGTGCAGAGAACCGGGGAAGACACTCAAACCCAGAGCTGTGCTCTGCGAATAAGGAGCCACAGGGAGGGTCTCAGTGCGCCTGGTGGTTGAGCTACTTATGTGCTCAGTGGGAGAGAGGCACCATGGGGGGCGGGGGAGGGGGGAATGGGAGGAGGGAACGGTTGAAAAGCTGGAGTCTGAGCCGAGTTCAGAGATGGAAGAGTGAACGGCTCACTAGTTTATACAGACACAAACAGCAACTCCAGCTGAAAGGTTACAGATAAGACAGTGGGGGAGGGAAGAAAAGGGGAGAAGAAGAGGGGTGGGGGTGGGGGAGGAAAGTGGGAAGGGAGAGAGATCAGAGTCCAGTGCTGGTGACAGGTACTAGGATGGGGATGCCAATGTCCAGGCAAATGGCAGAGCACACAAATGTATTAATTAATTTATTTAAAACCTTCTAGAGTTCAGTCCCAAAGGAAAGGCACGTGCCACAAGGGAGGTCGGGATGGGGAGAAACAACAGGCAGCTTGATTACTTCCAACCCCTAAAGTTTTCGGCTTCCAAAGGGGGGGGGAGGGGAGGATTTGGTGCCTCGCTGGGGCGCGGGGTCACTTACAAAGCCATAGCCCCGGGACTTGCCCGTCTGGCGGTCGGTTATGACCACAGCCTCCTCGATGTCCCCGAAGCCCTCGAAGTACTTCCTCAAGGAGGAGTCGGTGGTGTGGTAAGGCAGCCCCCCGACGAAAATCTTGGTGAACGTGGTATCCTTCTGGAGGGTGTGCATGGTGCCGGCCGGGGGCCGCCCGCCGCTCAGCGAGCACGGCGCCTGTTGGAGGAGCATCCGCGCCGGGGCCGCGGCCAGACGGAGCCCGGGGGCCCCAGGGAAGCCGCGCTCGGGCGAGGCGGGCGCGCCCACCACTCCTTCCCCGTCAAAAAAGTGTTCCCCCGAAGTGAGTCTCCTTCCTGCTCAAGATGCAAGGAAAATCCGACTGTTTGCTCCAAGTTCAGCGCATCGGGGAGGTGAGAAGCAGGTGGTGCAAGGGGCCCCAGGCACGCACAGCAAGAAGGCAGAAGAAGCCCAGGGCACCAGCACAACCCGCGCACACAGACCTCGCGCCGCTGGGGAATCGCCACCCCGGAGGCAGCCCCGGCTCTTTGTAGGCAGCACCGCCCCCCTCCCGCCCTCGGACCCGCCTCGCCCCGCCTCCAGCCCGCCCCTGAGCGCAGCGACCACTGGGAAACGTAGTCCCTGACCCAGCCCTGCCCTGCCCTGCCTTGCCCTGCCCAGTTCTTTCCTGTCCAACCCAACCCAAGCCAGTCCAGAGAACCCAGCTCTCAAGGACACAAGGTAAAGGAGGGGTTTTTGCAGTTCTGGGTCTGGTGTAAGTGATGAATGAAAAGTAAAAGTCTGCGGCGAAGTGGAAGAGTTTCCAAAGGAAGGGATGCTCCAAATTTAGAGTCATAGAATTTAGCATTGTAAAGTGCATCAGAGATCTCAGTCGGACACCTTCGTTTTACAGAAGAGTAAACTGAGGCAAAAAGAATGCCCCAAAAGCCTTAGTGCATTTTTGGAACATCCTGTAGAACTAGCGGGTTATAAGTAGCAGAAATAGGCCTGGAACCCGGATCTTCTCGGTCCAAGTCAAAATGAAGAGCTTTGTCCAACATAGACAGATGAAAGATACACATACAGAGACAGAAGGGAAAGGAAGGGAGGGAGGAAGAGAAAGAAAGAAAGAAAAAGAAAGAAAAGAAAGAAAGGGAAGAAAGAAAGAAAAGAAAGGAGGGAGAAAGGGAAGGAGGAAAGAAAACAGCTCTAATGCAGAAGGAAAAAGGAAGGTGATACACATACACAGATAGCTTTAATACAGAAAGAAAGGAAGGAAGGAAGGAAGAAAAGAATAAAAAAAGACACACAGCTGTAATGCAGAAAGAAAAAGGAAGGTAATACACAAGA
Source organism: Pseudochirops cupreus (assembly GCA_028627135.1). NCBI lineage: Eukaryota > Metazoa > Chordata > Mammalia > Diprotodontia > Pseudocheiridae > Pseudochirops > Pseudochirops cupreus. The sequence continues at coordinate 202,260,556 of CM053581.1, read as the reverse complement.
GATAGTTCTAATACAGGAAGGAAGGAGGGAAGAAAGAAAGAAACACACATACACGGCTCTAATACTCAATATAAGAAAGAAAAAGAAAGTAAGGAAAACAGTTTGTACTGCTATGTCACAGTAAGAACTATGGTAAACCTTAAATTGCTTTTGAAATGCGATTTATGTTCTGCGTCAGGGTCATAGATGAGGTAATTTGCAAATGCTTTGCCTGATACAATCAGCGCGAAACCTGGGCGTAGGCACGGGCCTCCAGATGTCTCGGTGAGATTCCCGGACCACCGACTTCTCCATAATCCCCGCTTCGCTACCCCAGGCCGAGTGAACGCGGACGGCCAAGCGCCTCGGCCAGGGAGCGCCGTCGGCGAGCCGGACAAGCTAACTCTGGCAGCCGACTACAAGTCCCAGGCGCCTCGGCAGATGCCCTGGCCCTTGCCAGCTTCCAGACATGCAAAAGAGCCTAGCGCCGGAGACGCGCGGGCTCTGAGTTGATTTGCTCTGGGCAGCCGGGGTTATTTGCCTAAGAAATAAACCTTTGCAAAACAAAACAAAGCAAAAAAGTTTGAGCCCTGGCGCTTGCTGGAGAAAGATACTTTAATCCTGGGGAGGAGGAGGGGTACATTGTAGTTCGTCTTTTAGAAGTACCTTAATTCTGGTGTTTGAGTATACAATGAGGGCCCGTACCCCGGGAAGTAGGGTTGTGAGAAAGAGAAAGTGGTGAGTTGTCTGGGGCAATATAGTCTGGGACTTGACCCCGTTGTAGACACCCGGGAGAGGAGAGCTTGGGGGAGGGGGAGAAGATGTGAAGGGGGTGTGGGATGAGGGGAGATGCAGACAACAATGGGACTGATGTAAATGGGAGGCACAGACACCCTTCCCTCTCTGTTCAGCCTCTCGGCCCCCCTTCACCACGCCCCAACACCCCTTTCCTCAGACAGAGGGGGAAATCAGGGCAAGAAAGTAAGGGAATCGGACTTCTCCCGACGATATCGAGCCAGGGAGGTACATGATTTCTGTGAGATGCCCTAGAACTCAATCTATTCTTAGGCCTCCCTGGAAAAGTGATACTTTTTATTTGTTTTGTTTTTAAGAAAACTGCCATTCAGAGGATCACAGAATAGAAGGAGGAAGAAACTTTAGAGATTACATGATTGGATGCACCACTGTTTCGCTTCATTTTACAGAGGGGGAAAATGAGGCCCAGGAAGTGGAAGTGGTTTGCTCAAGTTCGTACATGCAGTAAGGGACTAGAGGAGGAACCGACCCAGTAAACCTAGCGTCCAGTTAGGCATAGTCTATGCCTAGCTTTTGTATTTTTAATGTTGTCACACAATGTCAAGGTTGGAAGAAAACTAGAGATCGATGCCATGACATATAGAGAATCTTTGAACTCCGCAAATGAACTTGAAGTCATGGGACTTCATTCTTCAGCGTATTTTACAGATGAAGAAACTGAGGCAAACAGAGTTAAGTGACTTGCCCGGGGTCACAAGTGTCTGAGGCCATATTGGAACTAAGGAAGATGTGTCTTTTTGATTCCAGGCCCAGCACTCTCTATCCACAGCTGCCCCCAAATCAGGAGACCAGAATTCAAATACTGGCTCAGGGCTCACTTTCCAAATAAGGGCATTGCAGGGGAGGACCTCTAAAGACCCTTCCAGCTCTAATTCATTTCCCATTTTGCATGTAAGAAAAGTGAAGCCCAGAGAAGGTAGGAAAAGAGCATTTATTAGGTGTCTACCATGTGCCTGGCACTTTCTATTTGATCCTCATTACAACTGTGGGAGTTGGTGTTATAATATAATCCATTTTATAGTTGAGGAAACTGAAGCAAAGGTTATGTATGTCTTGCCTAGGTTCACACAGTATCTGAAAGGGCATATTTGAACTCATGTCTTCCTGACTCCAAGCCCAGCACTCTATCTGGCTGTGCCACCCAGTGGCTTACCTAACATTCCACAGCAAGTGGCAGGGCCAGGCTGGCACCCAGGTCTTCAGAGTGATGATCTATTTCCACAGGTTCCTCCTCCAGGTAATCTACATGGCCCATCTAAATTGAAAACTGGCTAATGGCCCCATCCATTTGATAATCCCTTAACCACAATGATTTGCTTTGATCAGAACTGCTGCAGGATACATTCAATCTATTCTAGACATTTGCCAGCCAGGGTAATTATGAATTACCACAATAGTCACCTCCACAAGGAGGGAGCTCCCTAAAGAAAACTCAGTGAGTTTCCTGACTATGTGTTGAACAAACATCCATCCCAAGCAGTCAGCAAAGAAACTCTATAGTTATCGTGACATTGACTATAGCCCAGATTTAGACAAGCTATATAGTCAGAACCTGTCTCTGCACAATCTGAACATCTACCAAGAAGTTCAAATAATCCTGATTTTTGTGTGCAACCATACAGTCTGTAACAGTGACCCATGAGGCCCTCCAACATCCTAAAGGGTCCTCGGAAAATCAAGGAAAAATCCAAATGTGTTTAGTGTTGTTTGCTAGTCATTTATTTCATTATCTTTGAAAATTCATTAACTTGGGTATGCTGTAAATATAAGCTACTGATGATGCTTCCCTCCAGTAATCACCCACTATTTCACTGATACAGTTATTCCCTCCAGCATAAGCACTTTCTCTTCTGTCCCTTAGTACTCAGTCTTCCAGAACTGCTATGGGTAGAAAAAAAAATCACTTGTTTCTTAGCCAACCCATTGGAGAGTAGCCTCTTTGAACTTAGCTGGGCTGGCCCTGGGGTGATCAACACACCCAATCCATAGCTGCTAGACTGTACTGGATGCCTTCCCAGCAGTTTCTTAGGACCTTTGAGACCTCTGGGTCACCTCCGCCCCTAGATGAGTCTTAAAAAGGAGAGCTTTGAAGTAAGAACTCCCAGACCATGTACGCCCTACTTTACATCTGCGCAGTATGTTCTCCAGTGCTAAGAAGTTTCAAGTCAGTCTAAATGATAGGCATGAAGAGGCCCAAGAATGTTACCAGTGAAGATGCACTCCATAGGCAGCATAAAAGAAGTGACCAAACATGTATAGCCAGCAAAGGACATGGGTCAGTCACGTACTGAGAGCAAGTGGTAACAGACAGTGGGAATGCCACATAACATCGACACATCTGGAAGAAGTTCCCCAAACACTGGATGAACCCTCAGTAGATGATTTTGGGGAAAACATGGACAAGGTTCACCAGATGAGGAGGGGATGGGTTACAGTTGGCAGAGGTGGCACAAGGACCCTTATCACGGAGATCTTAGAGCCATCAAGGGGATCACAGTGCAAGGCACATAGCAGGTATGCAGTAAATGCTACTGTTCTGTGATACTGTGGACAAAGAGCCTTCCCTAAAGAGAGAAGAGCTGGGTTTAAATTTTGCCTCTGACACAGACATTTAACCTCTCAGTTCTCTAATCATCTCTCTACCACTATAAATTTCAGAGAAGGGGAAGAGCTGCATGGTAGAGAGTTTCCCCACTGGGGAGTTTTCATAGACCAGGGAAATCAAAGGTCTGGTGCCTTCCCTCTGTTCATTATCTCCGGTTTTCTGTGTATATCTTGTCTGTACCTAGCTGTTGGCAGTTGTCTCCCCCATTAGACTGTGAGTTCCTTGAGAGGTGCCTGTATTTTGCTGGGTTTTTTGTATCCCCAGAGCTTAGCACAGTGCTGGGCACATAGTAGGCATTTAATGAATGCTCATTGACTGACTGATTATCCTTATCTTTCACCACCAGGCCTTCTAGAGGGTAGGGAATAGAAAATAACAAGAAAACGCTTTATATTATATAACCCCCAGAATTCTCAAAGCACTTTCATGTCAATAATGATGATACGGTAACAATGACAATAATAATAATGTGTATATTTGTTCAGTCGTGTCCTACTCTCTGTGACCCCATTTGGAGTTTTCTTGGCAAAGATATTAGAATGGTTTGTCATTCCCCAGCTCCTTTTATAGATGAGGAAACTGAGGCCAACAGGGCTAAGTGACGCGCTCAGAGTCACACAGCTAGTAAGGGTCTGAGGCCAGACCTGGACTCAGGAAGACGAGTCTGACTCTAGGCCCAGTGCTCTACACACTGCGGTGCCTCCTAGCTTTCTGTAATGTATATACAGCACTTTGAAGTTTGCAGGGAACTTTACCTACTGTCTCATTTGATCCTCACAAAATGATGACACAGATGGTGTGACTATTCTCCCCATTTTACAGATAAAGAAACTGGGGTTCAGAGACTGTATGATAATATCTCAGCTGTCATTTAATCCTTGCAAAAGCCATGGGAGTAGATGAGGAAGAGGTGGGGATGGAAGAGAGAAGATGGAGTTGGGAGAGATCAGCGTCCTGGAGGCTAAGGAGAGATGAAGAGAGTAGCCCAAAGTTACCTGTAGCGAGTAAGTGGCGGGCGGGGGTTTCTTGGATTAAAATGCAGGTCTCCTGACTACTAGTTCAGTTCTTTGTAAACTACAAAGTGCTTACAATAGCTACATATACTTGATGGTTACTTAGGGCAGTATGAACTAGGATAGGAAGTGGTCCCAGTATTATAAAATAATACTTTAGTATGGGAAAGGGTCTTTGAGTTAAGTTAAAATTAAGGGGGATTCCATGTGATGGGCTGACAAGACAATAAGCATTTATTAAGTGCCCACTCCGTACCAGGCACTGTGCCAACTACTGAGGATACAAAGAAGGTCAAAAGACAGCCCCTGTGTTCCAGGAGCTTGCGGTCTAATGGGGGAGATGACATGCAAACAGCTATGTGCAAACAAAGTATGTACAGAGTAAACTGGAGATAATTAACAGAGTGAAGGTATTAAAATTAAAGTGGGATCAGGAAAAACTTATTGTGGAAGGTAACATTTTAGCTGGACCAGGAAGCCAGGAGGTAAAAATGAGGAGGGAGAGAATTCCAGGCACGTGAGACAGACAGCCAGTGACAATGACCAGGGTCAGGAAATGTAGCGTCCTGTGCAGGAGAAAGCCAGGAGGCCAACGTCACTGGATCATAGAATAGTCTTTGGAAGGAAGAAGACTAGAAAGGTAGCTTAGTTTAGGCTGTAGGGCATTATCTCCTAGAATAATTGCTCTGTCTTCGGAGTTTGGCTGGTATGTTACTGGGGGCCCCAAAGAGAAAGGTAATGAGGGCCAAACAAAACCAGTCAAGCCAAAATTAGTGCCCTGTGGGCTGCCAGGCCTAGGCGTGCCCTGTCTCTCCTAGCCAGACTGAAGCTTCTATTCCTCCTCTCTCCAATGTCCAGACTCCTGTTTGTTCATCCATCAACTTTGCCCTAACAGCAGGAAAAGAAAGAAACCTAACCACCCAGACGGGATCCTCCCTATTGGAGCTCTGGCCTCCACTCTGAGGGACCCCAAGGGACAGCATCTTTTGGGGAGATTGTCCCTCACTCCACAGTTTCTCCTGGAAAGTAACAATTAAGTATGCTCTTCCCCACACACACCAAAGCCCTGGACCCTACCCAAAAGATGTGTTGCTGTCATTTTTTTTTACACTCTCACATCTGGTAAACCCTTGACATAAATGTAGAGGAAGCAAAGTTTATCTTCTTTCATCAGAATACCCTCTTCCCCAAACACCGGATAAATAGGAGTTCCCAATGTCTATCCAAGACCACCGACCTCCACTCCTCCCCTCCAACCCAGGTAACCATGGTTCTTCATCTTTCTTCCACTTCTGCCTTACCTCCACCAATCAAAACTGCTCTCACCATTAGAAAAGATCCAGTAAACTAATTCATAGGATTAAGAGGTTAGAAGGATCTTTTGGGAATCGGATCCAACACACTAGCTTTATACATGTAAAAACTGAGGCCCACAAGAGATGTGATTCACCCAAGGTCATATGGCTATAATGTAGCAGAACCAGGATTCGAACCCAAGCCATTAGAATCCAAATCCAGGGCTCTTTACACCACGGGAAAGTAACCTGTGACCGCTAGGTATAGCAATGGGTAGAGTACTGGGGTTGGAGCCAGGAGACCTAAGTTCAAATTCAACCTTGGGCACTTACTAGCTATATGACCATAGGCAAGTCACTTTACCTCCATCTGCCTCAGTTTCTTCAACTGTAAAATAGAAATCATAATAGTACCAACATGGAGTTGTTGTGAGGATCAAATGAGACAATATTTGTAGAGCCCTGTGCCTGGCATAGTGGTGCTTAGGTGCTTATTTTCTTCCCTTCTTCCCTGTGTATTAATGATGATTAAATAAGCAGGCATGTAGATTCTGCCCAGGAACAAGGACAGTACTAGGAGTCAGAAAGCCTAGGTTCTAGTCCTGGCTCAGCCAAGGTCTAGCTGAATGACCTAAGCTAAATCATTTCTGCTCTTATAAGAAAGGGTTCCTTAGGTTTTCTTTATCTGTTATCTGAATAATTAGTCCCCCATTTCTAGTCTCTCTCCTTTCCATCTAACCTCCTAACCTAAGCTTTAAAAATCATCTTCCCAAAGAACAGGTTTAACCTTGTCACTCCTCTGCTCAAGAAACTTTAGTGGCTCCCCATTGCCTGTAGGATAAAATGCAAATTCATCAGTCTATCCGGACTTTTTTTTTTTAACATTGCTCTTTCATTACTCTGTGTTCCAGGAAAAGTGGCCTATTTGTTGCTCCCAGAACTCAACATTCTATCTCCAGCTTCCCTATCTATTATATATAGGCTCTTCCTCGTGCCTGGAATGCGGATCCCCTCCTCCCTTTTGCCTCTTAAAATCCTTAACTTTCTTTAAGACCCAATTCACATGCCACCTCCTACAGGAAGCCTTTCCTAATCTCCCCATTATTAGTGCTCCCTCCTTCCTTAAACTATCTTGCAATGAAGATTATGGAGTCAGAAGTCCTGAGTTCAAATCCTAGCCCTAACATTTAGTACCTATGCGATCTTGGGCAAGTCACTTAACCCTCTTGGGTCTCAGTTAGCTCATCTGTAAAATGGACTAGATATCCTCTGAAGTTCTTTCCAGCCTTGAGTCTATGATGACATAACCTTATATGAACTGATGCCAAACAAAATAAGCAGAACCAGAACAATGTACATGATAATAACAGTAATATAAGGGAAAAACCATAATGGAAGCCTTCAGAACTCTGATCAATGCAGCGACCAAACATGCCTCCGAAGGCCTGGTATCTTGTAAACGTTTAACAACCAACCAGCACTCCAGAAAGAAAAAAAAATAGCCTGGCACACTTGTAAGTTTAATTTACATTCTTAACATTTTCTCCACCACTTTCTTAAGTCTAGACAATCAACACAGCAATAAATCAAGACCTGATCTGCAGCAATTGTCTGTTTCTGAGGTATAAACGCTTGCCTCTTTTCCAGAAGGCTTCGCCACCACTGACTCATGGTGCGAGAGCACAGCCTGGGAGAGGGGCACTGGGAATGTCGGCTGAAGCACACGTTTTCATGTAGGGCCGAGGTGTGGATCTGCTTTGCTGGTCTGTATTTATTTCTATGAGGAGAGAGTTCTGTGGAGGGGAGAGTTCCATGGAAGAGGGAGAAGGAAGAGGATTCACTGGAGATTGTGATCTTTAAAAAGAAAAAGAAAAGAAAATCAATAAATGTTTTAAGAGAAACAATCTTTACTTAGTCATGCATATAAATGTGTACTTCCACCTCCCTCCAGCCTGCAGAATGTAAACTCCTTGAGGGCAGAGTTTGTTCTCTTTTTGTCTTGTGTATTCAGGGCCTAGCAACAAACCTAGTATATTGTAAGCATTTAATAATTGCTTGTAGAATGAATGAAGGAATTTCTAAGGTCCTTTCTGCATCTCAAATTTTGATTTTAGGGAATCTGAATTTCTTCTTACAAAGGTGAAATGGAGAACAGTGTTACTTTCCCTTTTCATATTCCTAACCCTTCCTTCCCCCTCTCCGCCCCCTACTCCAACCAAAGCTACCAGGGAGCAGAAAATGAGCTTGGCTGCAGTGGTTCCTAGGCCCACCCTGCTCACCCTGCCTCTGCACCATCTATTAGGGTGACTGCCATTCCAGGGCTCCAAAACTGGGTTCCTTCTACTTTACTGTTTGGGCAGAATATGGATCAAGAGTTGATGATCATTTTGTTTGTTTCTGAAAGTCTTGGCTGCTACCAGATTAACCTTCACAGCCTCTCATTCCCAACGCATATTCTGGGCACACGTGGTCTTTGGATCTGGGCAATTGCAAACATCTGAATCATCACTGGCCCAAGATAAGCAAGGCTCCCCGGGGCCAACAGGTGTCTCCTTCAAGTTGCCGCCTTCTATCCTCTCAAAGACTTTACTTTCTCAGAGTTTACCTCCCCCTCCTCACAGTGGGGGAGGGGGAGTGAGAGTCAAGCCATCTCCAATCCTAGCATCACCAGGCCCTTGTTTCCACTGTCTCCAGCATCATGACTTCTGTTCTCTACCTGACAACAGTTTCACTCCAGATGAAAAAATTTCTAGCTATGGCTCTGACAGATACCATGGCCATTAGATGAATTTGTGGGTCAGCTTAATCACAGAATCTCATTGTGTCATCTGGTCCAACCCATTTCTGACCCAGAATCCCCATCAAAACACCATTAGGCTGAATTCCTGAAATTGAAGGAAGGGTCTCTAGGGACAGGTCTCTAAAGAAAAGGACATTTTCCATTGCAAATCATTTTGATTTTCAAATGTAGTTCTGTGAACAGAATCTAAGGCTTCTGTGTGTAAAATCACAACAGGGAATATAGGAGGGGCTCTTGATGAACTAAACGCTTCCTCGTAAACCATTTCCCCAGATCCAAGGCCAGAGTGGTTCTGCACAGGTAGATAAGTTTGCATAGGAATGAGGGACACGGTTTCTCCCAGCTGCCTCCATCTGCAAGAATCACAGTGACAAAATATGGTCTTGTCTGAGATAACAGATAGGCCAGCTGAATTTTAATACCAAGTACAAAAACAGCAAGAATTAACAAAGGAGAAAACTGACTTGAGTGTATATTCAAACAGTCAAGGAATCTGCATTGTTCATACCTTTTAAACTTTGCAAAATAATTTTTTAAAAAGCTCTGTTATAAAAAGGAGACATTCCTCAGCACATCTCCCCTACTCCCATCCCATTCTTCTCTACCGTGGCTTTGGTGCTTTGTCTGTGCCAACACAGGACATAGTGACTCAGACCTGGAACCTCAGAGATCTCATTTAGCTCCTTGAGTTTTACAGATGAGAAAATTGAGACTCAGAAAGAAAGGATTTACCTAAGGTCATAGAGGTAGTAAGTAGAGGAGTGAATTCCAGATCCTCTTCTCCACAGGTCATGAAATAAACACAATATGTTTTTCCTACTGCCCACCCTTGGGGGCAGCTAGATGGTATAACAGATGGAGCAACAGGCCTGGAGTAAGGAAGACCTGAGTTCAAATTTGGCCTCAGTTACTTACTAGCTGCATGACCCTGGGAAAGTCACTTAACCCTCTTTGCCTCAGTTTCCTCATCTGTAAAATGAGCTGGAAAATGGCCAACCAGTCCAGTATCTTTGCCAAGAAAACCCCAAAGGGGGTCACAAAGAGTTGGACACAATTGAAACAACTGAACAAGAACAGTTGTTCACCCAGTATCAACAATCCCATGTAAATGAGCCTTAGTAAGGCTGCTGTTTACAGATTACTTTCTAAGCAGTAATGTTGGTTCAAGCTTTAGTACAGATCTTGTATCCATCTCCTTTCCATTCATTTGGAAAATTAGAGGCAGTTAGGGGCCCAGTGGATAGAATGCTGGACCTGAAATCAGGAAAACTTGAGTTCAGATCCAGCCTCTGACAATGGGTAAGTCTCTTACCCTCTGTTTACCTCAGTTTCCTGAATTGTAAATTGGGGATAATAACAGTACCTATCTCCCAGAGCTGAAATAGATACTATTTGTAAAATTATTAGCACAGTTCTAGGTGTACTAGGTATTTAGCACATAGTAGGTGGTTAATAAATGCTTATTTTCATTCCCCTTCTCTACTGGTGAGCTATCCAAGTCCAATCACCTTTTACCTGGACTTCTGGATTCTAGTCTTTTAATCTTTTCTCTCCAATCCATCTTTTGCACAGCTGCCAAAATAAAACAAAAGTCTAATAGAATCCCTCCCCTCCTCAAGAAACTTCCTTTCGTGCTTTCCTATTACCTCTGGGATAAATACAAATTTCACAGAGTGGGATTTAAAACTCTTCCCATTCTGCCTTTGCAGGCTTATTTAACATTCCTCTCCTTCACAATCCTTGCATTCCAGCCAAGCTAGACACATTTTCTCTACACAAGAAAGGTGGGGTGTATAGGGTGTTCAAGGAGGACCAGCACGTCTGGTGTGAGGGCTGCCCATCCACCTTTGGTGGCACCCAACTCTCACCTGTGGCTCCAAGAAGCAGTAACATGTACAGAGGCCTCACCCTGACCCACGAGCTAAACCAGGTTGAGGGTAACCAAGAGGCCTCTAGAAGCTCACAGTCTAATGAAAGAGACCACAGGCAAATAACTAGGTCCACACAAGACACACAGGGTATAAATGGGGGTAATCTCTGAAGGAAGGCAGCAGTACCTTCTCCCTACAATTTGTCTGGCATGGGGCATATGCCAACATGGTGACTGGAGTTGGAGCCAGGAGAGACCTTAGAGATTACTGTGTTCAGAACCTTCATGTTAAAGGAAGGTAATCTAAGGCCCAGAGAGGACAAGGAACATGCCAAAAGTCACACAGGCAGCAGAAAGGAGGTTTGAACTTAAGTGCTCCAACTCTGAATCCCAGCCTCTTTCCTCTGCACCTCAATATTGCTCATTAATTTTTAATGCCCATGTTTCCTGTGTCCTAACGAGACAGGATATTTTTTGCACTCCCCACAATAACACTGTGACCTGCATGTGCCAGGTGCTTAATGACTTACCTGGTGGTGATGAAGAATTTGGGCAGCATCAATTGCCTGTTTGTTTTAACTCCATTTTTGACATCTTCTAAATCAAATTTGAGCAATAGTGTTAAGGAGGAAGATAGTTACTTTTCTCCCTTTGAGTCTTTTAGAATTAGGGACTCAGCATGCCGGCTCTCCTGCCGTTGAAGAAGTCCTTATGCTGGAAGGACACTTAAATGTCTGGACAAGAGCACCTTGGTAGGAGGTCAGATAGTTAGTGGTTTCTGTCTCTGGGCCAGTACAAGAGAAGAAATACTGATGCCCAGGCAGTTGAGTTCTCCTAGGCCCTTCTAAGCAATCGCCGAAGAGGAGGCCAAGAACTCCATCAGAGAGGCAGATCACAGAAAAATGTTTCCCAGTGGAGCCAGGCTAGTCTTATTAAACAACTCAGTTGGCAAGAGCAGCTGCCTTTGGCTGGTTCCCCAGGATCTTCATGGAGAAAGCCAACAAGGCAGGGAGAGCTTCCTGACACTTGCTATTTTCTATTCAGCACCTTAACCCTCCCAGCTATGTAACCTTGCAAGGGACAGCTTTTGTGCAGGAAATTTCTCCTTTATGCTGGGGCTTGTGTCACCCCTTCCCCAGGAGCATCCTTACTTTTCATCACACCTATGTGCTTGCTGAGAGGAAAGAGGACAGAGTTCACACGGTCTCAGGAGGTACCCTTGTATGGTCAAAAATGCACTGTATACATCCTCAGGCACTTTTTAAGTAGCCAATTATCTGGCACTAAGAGACAAAAAAAATGTAACACCCCAAACTATTAAGGCTGGAAAATAGCCATGCCCACATCAAATACTAAGCTTCCATTTCCAGGGGAAAGAGCCACAATCCAAACTGGCCATGGGCAACAAAAATCTTGGAGGGCATTGATTCAGTTTTCAATTATCTTTTGATAACCAGATTATATCATCTGGTTCATATCCCAAAATTGGTCCCATACCCAAAGTCACTTTCAAAAATGATTGTGTGATAGTTAGTCATGAGGGTTGTGGAACTTAGAAATCCCTGGTTGCAGGTGGTGAGGGGTGAGGTACCACCAGGAAGGAATGAGTCAGTCCTATCATTTTCACACCTTGTTGTCACAATTCTATTTGAAGGACACAGCCCAGGCACTCTTTCATCAGTTAGTCAACTTGCATTTATTAAGAACTTACTAAGTATGGGGTGTTGTGCTAGGATTTATGGGTTCAAAGAAAGGCAAAAATATGGAACCTGCCCACCAGGAACTTACCATCTAATGAGGGAGAGATTATCAATATGTAAATAACTATCTATGTACAAGATAGATACAGAGTAAATGGACGGCACTCTCTAATAGAAAAAAAAAAAGTCTTGCAGCGAGGGAGAGACCAGGAAAGGCCATTTAGGAAAAAAAAAAAGTGGCATTTGGAACTGCCTTAAAGGAAGCCAGGAAAGCAGAGGTGAGCAGGCAGAGTATTTCAGATTTGAAGAATGTCAGAGGAAGGAGATGGATATATAAGGAAAAACAAATAAGCCAGTGTATCTGGATAAATAGAGTGTCAAGTGTAAGAAGACTAGAAACATAGGAAAGCACCAGTCTGGGAAGGGCTTCAAATGTCAAGCAGAGGACTTTATAATTTGATCTTGGAGGTAACAGGGAGCCACTGTTACCTTCTACTATGAGCCAGGCACCGTGCTAAGCAAAGAGATTTGATCAAAAGCAAAAGACAGTCCCTGTTCTAAAGGAGTTCACAGACAGAACGAAAAGTCCAGATTCAAGATAAAGTTAACATTTTTATGGCACTTTTAAGTCACCTAAAATTCAGGCATATTGTCTTATTTGACCCTGACAACAACCCTGTGAGGTAGATGTTTCTCAACTCAATTCAGTGGACATTGATTAAGAGCCAACTATATGTCGGGCCCTGTGCCAGGCACGCACGCGCGCACGCGCACACACACACACACACACGCACACACACACACACACGCACACACACACACACTATTGCCTGCCCTCAATGAGCTTACATGTTATTGGGGAGATATAAACACATAACCCAGATAAGGCAATACTAGTTAATTTCAAGAGGGAGAGACCACTTTAAAAAAATGGAAACATCCAAAAAGGATTCTTATAGGAGATGCCATCTGAGTTGAGCCTTGAAGAAACCTAGAGATTCTAAGAGCCAGGATCAAAGAGGAAGCCTATTTCAGACATGGGAAATATTGGAAATGAAATGCTGAGTTTGGGAAACATCATTTTTAAACATCAAAATTAAGTCATTTTGGCCACATCATACAGTGAATAAAGAAGAGTAATATGGCAAAAAATCAGGCTGGAGAGTATGTTTTTTATCCCAGAGGCAGTTATTCTACAGGGTGTTCCTAAAGTCTGGACACATAGGAAATCTCATTAATTGTGCATATTTTCAAGAAATTAAATGAACTTTTCAACAACAATTTATTTAATTAGCATAAATGAAATTTCATAGGAAAGCTCATTAATTAATTAAATTAATCTCATTAATATGGAAAATAATCCCCAATAACTAATGAAAGCTTTTAGTCCATATGAAATTGTCATGACTAAAATTTATGCTAATTAAATAAAATGTTGCTGAAAATTTCATTCATTTCATTTCTTGAAAATATGCACAACTAATGAGATTTCCTATGTGTCCAGACTTTAGGAATACCCTGTACAGGCACTGTCATGTCCACTGAGTATCAGTGTGAATTAAGGACTTGCCCTCCATCACAGATGGCAAGTGTCCCAAACAGGATTCCAATCAATCTCTCCTGACTCCTAATCCAGTTCCTTCCACTTTACTAGGCAGGGAAGATCTGATTAAATTTGGCTTTTACATTTGGATTGATTAGAGCCCTTGAACCATAGAGATGAAGTTATCAAATAGAAACATGGCAGTATTTGTTTTTTTAATGCTTCACTGATGCTTTGAGGTTGTTTTTGTTACATTACTGTCACTTATCAATAGAAGCCCCCATCTCCAACTTTCCCTAGTAAGAAAGGGAATCAGATAAGCAAAAGTGAACCGTCAACCGTATCTGACAGTGTAAGCAGTGAACCACATCCATAGTTTACCAACTCTCTATTGAGATGAGAAAGATGGGTAGGGTGGAGCCCAGCCCGGGAGCAGCTTGGCAAAGGCATTCCCCACAGACCCTTTCTAAGAAAAATTTGCTTGACTACATCGAATAAAATGTGTAGGGTGGGGGCGACTAGGTGGCTGTAGTGAATAGAGCACCGCCCTGGAGTCAGGAGGACCTGAGTTCAAATCTGGACCTCAGACACCTAACACTTATTAGACATGTGACCTTGGGCAAGTCACAACCCCAATTGTCCTCCAAAAAGCAAAAAAAAAAATGTATAGGGTGAGAAATGAAACAACTGTATTTCAATATAGTTACCAAAATGCTTTTTAAAACAAGTTCCCAGACCCCAGATGAGGAAGATGAAGAGGGAGGGGGGTCCCTTTCCCGCTTCCCCCAGGGCTCCTGGAGCAGGAAGGTGGCCTTTCTTCCCTCCCTCTCCACGTCCCAGACCCCCAGGCTGAGAGAAGCACCAGCTCCCAGAACTGGAAGGGTCTGGGAGAGACTGCAACACAGCAAGACAATGGCGCTGCTGGTGGGCTTCTGAGGCCCTCCCCACCCAGCTGGAAGTGACCTCGGACCAACGGGGAGGGGCAGGAGGGAGGGGAGAAGAAGACTCACAGCACACCCAGGCACTGGGAGGAAGCTGCTGCTGCTGCTCTGCTGGGAGCCAGCCAGCCTGCAGGGGCCATGGCAGGGTCCTGGGATTCCAATGTGCCCATCTTGCGCTTTCTCTTCTGTTGCTTCTTCTTTTTCATTGTGTCCACCGTCTTCTACCTGGAATGGCGGAACCTGTGGAAGCTCCGTGACCTTCCGGCTCCCAGGGTCCAGCTGCCTCCCAGCAGCTGGACGGTGAACACCAAAGGCCGCTTAGGAAACCAAATGGGCCAGTACGCCACTCTCTACGCCCTGGCTAAGCTGAACGGGAAACGGGCTGTCATCTCCCCGCAGATGCAGAAGACCCTGGGCCGCCTCTTTCGCATCACGCTGCCAGTCCTCCCCGAGGGAGAGGCGCTGCAGACGCCCTGGGTCAGCTACGGGCTGGAAGACTGGATGAAGGACGAGTACCGCCACATCCCTTGGAAGTACGTCTTTTTCAGAGGCTATCCCTGCTCCTGGACTTTCTACCACCATCTGCGCGAGGAAATCCTTCGCGAGTTCTCCCTGCACTCCGAGGTCCGGGAAGAGGCGCAGGCCTTCCTGTACCAGGTGCGCAAGGGCCGAGGGCAGGGCCTCACTTTCGTGGGGGTCCACGTCCGCAGGGGGGACTACGTCCGGACCATGCGGAAGACGTGGAAGGGCGTGGTGGCCGACGGGCGATACCTGGAGCAGGCGCTGGGATGGTTCCGAGCCCGCTACGCCAACGCAGTCTTTGTGGTCACCAGCGATGGCATGGCGTGGTGCCGGAGAAACATGGACACCTCCAAGGGGGACGTGGTGTTTGCCACTAGATGGACCAGGCGGTCCGCAGAGAAAGACTTGGCCTTGCTGACCCAATGCAACCATACGGTCATGACCTTTGGGACCTTTGGCTTCTGGGCCGCCTACATGGCAGGGGGAAACACCGTCTACTTGGCCAACTACACCCTTCCCAACTCCAAGTTCTTGGAGGTCTTCAAACCAGAGGCCGCCTTCTTGCCGGAGTGGGTGGGGATTTCTGCTGACTTGTCCCCTCTGCTTAGGGACCAACCTTAGCCCTTCCCCAGCTCTGCCCTTGGTCTGGATCCCGTCACTAATAGGGGACTAAGAAGAGAACACAGGACCAGTTCTCTTCTCTGGCTCTACCCTCAGCACTGCCACCCAACGCTGTCACCTGCCTCTCCTCACTCTCTTCTGCAAAAAATCTCGGGTGGGCTCACTGAATTTCCACTGTGGCTTTCCTTTCCCCCAGGAGGCTGAGCTCCCACAGTCTGATTCTTCTCTGGGCCTTCTCCCAGCTTGGGGCACTCGATTGAATAAAGGTTTGTACAATTAGAAAAAAAAAGTTTCGTTGTTAATCTATACTAATGTTTGCATTCTTTTAGGTAATTACGGTAATTGCATAGATTGGCTTCCTGATTATGCTTCCTCTCTCCTATGTCAATACATGTCAGGCTTACTAGGTTTCTTATAGTCATTATTTCTTATAGTATAATAATATGCCATTGTATTAGTATATGACGATTTGTTCAACCATTCTCCAGTCAACAGATATCTCCTTTGTTTCTGACGTTTTGTTGTAGGAAAACAAAAAGAAAAAGGAAAGTTGAGTTTTAAAAATTCAACTCATACAAGGTTAAATGCTTTTTTGGGGTGGGGTTAGAAGGGGTTGGGGTCAAAGGGCACCGGGCTATTTACAGGTTAGCTGAAAACAGCCATGCATTCTCTTGCAAGCCACGTGACTAAATATACACAGCTACTATGGAAACGCTTCTTAAAGCCATGAAGAAGTACAAGAAAGGCAAATTTAGCAATATTTCTTGACTAGCGTTTCTCATCCTGTATGACTGGGCTCAGCTTGAATACATTTCAGTCATTCCATGTAGGGTGCAGAAGATCTGGGCCTGGGATGAGTCAAAACACTGTCATGTGAAATAGACGCCCTAATCATGTCCCTCTGGGAGCTGCTTGGTTCATTTTTCTTTCTAGAAAACATGGTTATTCACAGCATTTCAGGGCTCATTAATTTTTATCGTAAGCAATCCTTTATAGGGATATGGGGCTTTATATACAGTTGGCACTTAATAAGTAAATGTTTATTGATTAATTGGCTTTGGTCTTAATCATAGGATCTTAGCTTTGGAACTGGAAGGCACCTTAGGGGTCACCTGGTCCAGAGGTATCAAACATGTGACCCATAATACTCCCAAGTACAGCTTGAACCAGATCAAAATGTCAGTGCTATCTGATTTTAATGTGTTGATGTAAGGTGTGATTTTCTAAGTCAGTATGTGACCTACAGGGATCTTTACATATGATTTAATTGCCTTCACTTCTTTTTAAATCTGACACCAGTGATCCACTCCAACTCCATCATTTTAACAATGAGAAAACTGAGTCCCACAGAGATTACATGACTAACTCAGGACCACACAAATAGTAAGTGAAAGAGTCAGGACTGTGAACTCACCTTTCTTTTTACTATAATGTGCTGGTTCCCTAAATCCTCCTGGTTTTATTTTTGTTTCCCCAACACCTTCTCTTTCACTGAGTTGGAAGAATGGATTTCTCTTACATGAAGATATGAGAAACTAAGTCCTTCATTAAGGTCATTCTCAGATGTCTTCTAATGGCTTGAAGGTTTTCAGAGGTTTGCCTGGGTTCTCAGAAGCTTTGTCACCAAGTTGGAAGGGCTTCTGTGTAAGCCTAGTAATGGACTGTGTGTCTGTCCATCAAGGACTAGCTCAGCTGGTCCCAGACAGGCTCATCACCAGAGAGCTTGCAATGAGATAATTTTTTTTCCTGCCAAAACTCATGAAAATCATCAGCTAAGGAATGGAAGGGTTATAGCTTACATTGGTTGAAGGAAGACATACAGACTGATGAAATAATGGATTCTTTAAGTAATGAAGGGCAGACATAGAACAAGAGTCCACAAATGGAGCTTTGCCCCAGGGCAAAACACTTGCAGTCCTTCAGTAGGCAGAAACAAGGAAGTTTAGCACCTAATTAGTAAGAATAATTAGTTAAAATGGAAAGCTAGCTCCTCCTGCCCCTTGCAATGACTTCATGCTAGTTGTCCTCGGTCTTTTGTCTGTCTGGGCAATGTCATATCAACACCCTCACCCTTCCCTCACCAGCCAAGAGTATACTTTAAACACTCTCTCTCTCTCTCTCTCTCTCTCTCTCTCTCTCTCTCTCTCTCTCTCTCTCTCTTACACATACACACCCCAGTCATATTAAAAGAGCAGACAAAAAGCACAATTCTTTTGAAAACAAAGACACTATTCCACCAGGGTGTGCCAAATACCAAAGATCTGGAGAAGACTAGATATGTCTTTCTAATCACTTTAACCAGAAAGCCTCCAGTACCCTATAAAAGAATGAACTGGACATTATTTTTTAAATATACTCTTTAATAAAGTATACAATTCTATTTCAAAGATCAATATCAGGTGCAGAGTTCAAACTGTAAATACAATCTGTTCCTTTAGCCACTGACTGCAAGTCGTAATTAATATAGTATAACTGCTCAGATTACGAATCTTCAGTTAACCTTGTGAAATTTCATTAACACTAAACCTGCAAAGTAATTTAGAGTAATACTGATAGTGCATTAAAAAAGTATGCCATGCTACATTTTAAAAGTGACATTAATATGTGGAAAGAGAAATCTGCCATTTAGATCAGTACTAAAGAATAGAAGTTAAAGATGCCCCCCCCCCCCCATTCCCACCAAAATGATGATGATGATGAGGTAGCTGCACTGGCAATTTCTTTAAGCTTTTTGATTTTCTGTCACATTTTACTTTTGCCTTTTATTTTTGCATCACATTTCACTTAACACTTTCCAACCCCTTCAGTGAACCCTTTATCCTAACAAAGAAAAACACTCATACAAACCAGCTGTCACTGACCCTGTCTCACAGTGCATGAGGCACATTCTGCATCTACAGGGGCCCACCACCTCCCTACTAAGGTCTATCATAACGATCAGTCCTCTGAGTCCAAGACCATCACCATCACCTTGATTACTTTTAATGCATTGCTATCATTTTTATTATCATCACCATTATATGTGTGTGGTTCTCTTGGTTCTGCTTTTTATATTCCTCATGATTTCAGGCAAATCTTCCCAATTTCTCTAAATTTCTCAAGCCACCATTTCTAATTGGGCAATAATATTTCTTTACATTCATTCATTCACATACCACAATTTGTTCAGCCATTTCCCAACATGTGGCCATCCATTTTATTTCTAAGGGTTTTTTTTTTCTTTTCATTCCTTGTATCAGCAAGCATCCCAGCCATACCCAGGATGGCTGCTAGCACAGGTTCTTAGATCTGCTTTTCTAAAGGAAAGCAACTCAAAATGGGTTAACAATCTTACTTTAATCAATCAAACATATATCATTTACCTAGTTCAAGGGGAAAAGTCAGCACCCTGAACTTCAGAGAATACAAACAGAAGTTGCCACGGAAAATAACACAATTAAGCAGACCAGGGCTTCCAGCTGTTTGACCATTACATCCATACCTAATTAGTTACCAGAGAGGGAAGCACCAACATCTGGATTTTCAAAGCTGGGGGGGCTCAATGGATGCCCAGAGTCTCATCTGGCCAAATCATACAACTCTTCCCAAAGTGAGCCCGAAAGCAAAAACTCACCTCAGGGTATATATAGCCTTCTCCTGGATCAGAGAATGTCACAACCCTTGTGACCCACTGCCCAATCACAAAGCAATAAGGGGAGGGCATTCCTGAAAAACAAGCCTCCCGCCACAGGCTCCATGTGACCATATTCAGCCTATTAGGGGGCAGAGTATACTTTCAAATCAGGGAAGGTTCTCAGAGTCACTTAAGCCTATCAAGGGGCCAAGGGGCAGGAAAGATCTTCAGATTCTCATTATCATTACGCTCCCAGAAGAAATGCTGTTACGAATATTCTATTATGGACAATTTCTTTCATTCTCGTGCCCAAGAATTGTGATTCCTGGGTCAAAGGATATATAAACAGCTTAGTGTCCTTTTTCATATATTTCCAAATGTGAATATTTGATAGAATGGTACAATTAATAAAGTGAAAAAAAGAATAAAGAATAAATTAAAAAATAAAGAATAAAGTGAATAAAGAACTGGATCTGGAGTCAGGAAAACCTGGTTTCAAATCCTGTTCATATACATGCTAGCTGTGTGACCCTGAGCAAGATATTTAACCTCTCAATCTTAGTTTCCTCATCTGTAAAATGGGGATAATAATAGCATCTAGCTCACAGGGTTATTGTGAGGATCAAATGAAATAACACCTTGCACGTGCTTTGCAAACCTTAGAAGAATTCATGTCAATGCTAGATAGCTATTGTGTTGGTGATGAGGCTGTAAGTGTTAGCAATTGTTGTTGTTGCTATTGTTGCTTTTTATGAATCCATCTGGATCAGTGTTCTTCTCCTCTCCCTTTTGGTAGTTTACTCTTTTTTTGTACTGGAAAATTTTTTTATTGTAGGTGGAGTGCGACAGTTGGACACAGTTTAGATGATTCCAATTTTGTTGGCAGTATCTGAAGCATCATAGTCCGGAGCAAGTCAGACATAGGTCTTCTTCTCTCCATCAGGTGGGATCCGTGTGTTGACCTTAGCCACACCAGTGTCATACAGCTTCATCACCTGCTTGATCTGATGCTTGTTGGCCTTGACGTCCACAATGAAGACTAGGGTGTTGTTGTCCTCAGTTTTCTTCACAGCAGACTCAGTGGTCAAGGGAAACTTCATGATGACAATAGTGATCAAGCTTGTTTCTCCAGGGAAGGGGGGGGCACTTTTCTGAGGGTTTTGGGGCTGCTGTCAAAGTCTTAGTGTCTTGAGTCACTGGAATGTGGGGGACATTCAGATCATCTTCTTTTTGTGGCTGTGGACACTCTTCAGCATTGCCTTCTTAGCCTTCAAAGCCTTGAACTTGACTTCTGTCTTGAGGAGAGACAGCAGCTTCCTTCTTCGCCATTGGCACCATGTTGGGGCAAAGGATCTTACTTGGTGCTTCTTACAGGCTTATAGAGCTAACTCTTTTGGGTAGTTTACTTACAGCTCTTTCTGTTTTTCTTCTTGTGATTTGAATTGTTAAAGAAAAACTTCTATTTCTTATTTTGCTCATTTGAATGTAAATATATATATACACACACATTTTATACACACATACACAAATATATATATACATATATGTATATGTAATCATCCATTTCCTCTTGTTTGAGTGGTGTTTGGTTTTTTTTTTTTGTCATACAACTTGATGAAGTAGTTTCTGATCATTCTTTGTATCGCATCTCTAATGTGAATTTATCTTGTTTACTTCTTAATTTTGGCCATTTGATTTTCCTCTTCTTTTGGATAAAGTTACCCAAGTGATTATCTATTTTGCTAGTTTTTAAAAAAATATTTATTGATACTTATTTATCACTTCTAAAGTCTTTTGTTTTCACTTCTATTTCTCCTTTGATTTTCATGATTTCT
Source organism: Pseudochirops cupreus (assembly GCA_028627135.1). NCBI lineage: Eukaryota > Metazoa > Chordata > Mammalia > Diprotodontia > Pseudocheiridae > Pseudochirops > Pseudochirops cupreus. The sequence continues at coordinate 202,239,403 of CM053581.1, read as the reverse complement.
ACTTTTATGCTTTTTGGAGGCTTGTTAATTTGCTGATTTTCTAGTTGTTTTTTTTTATTTCATGTTTAGCTCATTGATTTTCTCTTTTTCTGATGGTTTTAGGGCAGCTACGTGGCATACTGAATAAGAATGCTGGTCTTGGAGTTAAGAAGACCCGAATCCAAATCCTGCCTCAGACATTGACTAGCTATGTAATCTGGCAAATCACTTACCCTCTCTCAGCTTCAGTTTCCTCATCTGTAAAATGGGGATAATAATAGAACCTAGTTCACAGGGTTATTGTGAGGATCAAATGAGATAATGCCTATAAAATGCTTTGTATACCTTAGTGCTGTATAAATGCTGGCTGTTATAATTATAGAATTTTTCCTCTGAGTGTTGCCTTGGCAAAATTCTAAAAATTTTGGTATATGTTCAGCTTGTTGTCATTCCTTTTCACATAGTTATTAACTGTTTCCATGGTCTGTTCTATGATCTGTTTATTTTTCAGGATATTATTACTTTGTCTCCATATAGGTTCACAACTTTTTCTTCTTTTCTCAATAAGAGTCATTATTTCTTTTTTTTTTTAAGTTTTGAAATTAATTAATTTATTTTTAGTTTTCAGCATTCACTTCCATCAGATTTTGAGTTCTAAATTTTCTCCCCCTTTCTTCCCTCTCCCCTCCTCAAGACAGCTGATATTGGCTCTACATGTGCATTCATATTAGACATATTTTCACATTAGTTATGATGTAAAGAAGAATTAGAACCAATGGGAGAAACCAAAAGAAAGAAGAAACAAAAAAAAGAGAGAGAGAGAAAGCGCAAATATCTTCAATATGCATTTAGACTCCATAGTTATTTTCTGGATATGGCTAGTATTTTCCATCATGTGTCTTCTAGAGTTGTCTTAGATCCTTGCATTGCTGAAAAGAGCTAAATCTATCAAAGTTAGTCATCACACAATGTTGGTGTTACTGTATACAGAGTTCTGGTTCTGCTCACTTCACTCAGCATCGGTTCTTGTAAGTCTTTCCAGGTTTTTCTGAAGTCTGCCTGCTCATCATTTCTTATGGAACAATAGTATTCCATTACATTCATGTACAGCAACTTGTTCAGCCATTTCCCAATTCTTGGCCACCACAAAAAGAGCTGCTATACATATTTTTGTACATGTGGGTCTTTTCCCCTTTTTTATGATCTCTTGGATACAGACCTAAAAGTGGTATTTCTGCATCAAAGGGCATCAAAGAGTATGCACAGGTTTATAGCCCTTTGGGCATAGTTCCAAATTACTCTCCAGAATTGTTGGATAAATTCATAACTCTACCAACAATGCATTCATGTTCCAATGTTCTCACATCTTCTCTAACATTTATTATTTCCCTGTTTTGTCATGTTAGCCAATTTGACCTCAGAGTTGCTTTGATTTGCATTTCTCTAATCAATAGTAATTTGGAATATTTTTACATGACTATAGATAGCTTTAATTTCTTCCTCTGAAAACTGCCTGTTCATATCCTTTGATCATTTATCAACTGGGGAATGACTTGTGTTCTTATAAATTTGACTCAGTTCTCTATATATTTTGGAAATGGGCCTTTATCAGAGACACTGGTTATAAAAATTGTCCCCTAGCTTTCTGCTTCCCTTTGTTTCCCAGTTTTCTGCTTCCCTTAATAGTCACTATTTCTACTGTCTTATGGTTTACAATATAATATTTTTTATATTTATTTATTATTTCTTTGTGCCCAAGCAAAAGACTTGGGTTCCCATATATGATATATACCGACTATATGACCTTGGGAAAATCACTAAGCCATTGGGCTAGATGGCTTTAAAGGTTCCTTTCAATTCTAAAATTTTGATCTTCTGACTATATGATGCAGAGAAGGTACTGACCTCCATTAGGAAACAGTTTCCTCACCTGAGCATTTCTTAGTCAGTGAAATAACAGGTACAATCCTTATACTACTTTATGCTCTGCCATATGATCAGTTTTTATAAAGGGATCATGGGATTAATAAAGAAGTGAATGAATGATGGAACATTTATTAAGTACCTACTGTATGCTAGGGTTGGGTTACAAATACAAAAGTCAAATAGTCTTTCCCTTTAAGGAGTTTGTATTTTAATAGAAGAAGACAACACAGTAGAAGACTGGTGGTCAGAGAAGGAAATTTTAGTCTGGGGACTCACAGGGACCTAGGGTGGAACTATAGGACAGTTAGTTGTCATGCCCATGCCAGTAGCCGTGGTAGTAGGGATTGGATTAATGTTCCCAGAACAAAAGGTAGAAGGTGGGGGACCTTGGAATGAGTGCTATGTCAGGGTATGATGCTCAGGATATCCTGAAAGGTCTTAATTTGCTGGTGGTTGGCTAATAAGGGTACCTGACGTGGTCTGAAAACAGCTAGATATTATGAGTTAGATGAGTTTTCCCTAATTCACCCACCTATCAGGACAAATTGACCCTGGTGCAGAGTTCTAAAGCTAAGTGTATTAAAAAGGGGATGGAGGGAAGGAACGATCAGGTTCAAAGGTCATTGTTCCAGGTGAGCAGCAGTACAGCAACAGGTCATATGGCAAGATACTTGGGTAGGTCTTACAGCTATCCCTTCCGTATCATAAGGGTTAGGGGCATAGCCTCCATGATCTGGAAAATCTGCATAAAGCTTTTTGACCATACCAGAGAGGAAATCTGAATTATTATGGTATTAAAAGATAAAATATATTGATGTTATATAATACTATACGTATATTTTATCCATTTCTGAGTTTCTCAACTTTTTTCTGTGTCATCTGCTGGCCTTCATGTGTTGCCTGTGACTTCTGCAAAACTCTCAAAAAATTCCCATTTAATTTCTTAAGCCTGACCCACAATACACCAAAACCACAGGGAAAGTCATTATGTAGAAGGGATAACTACTTTCTTGGATATGATGCTAAAAAACATATTATTGTTCAATATTCTCATTTAGAATATAACATAAGCATGTCTTTTTCCAATAGTCCATAATATGGTTTCCCTTTTGCTTATCTTTCTATTAGATATTTAATTCTGAAAGAGGAACATTAAGTATTATTACAATTGATGTGTTATCTATAGTTTTATGTTTCCACCAATCAGTTAGTTTTTCTTTTTTGGAATTAGATGTTATATCTTTGGGTGCATATATACTTTTTATAGTCTGTGCTGACATTAAGCATAATGTATTTTCCCTGCTTTACCATCTTGACATTGTGGATTGTTATCATTGCCTTGTCTGAAGTCTCCATTGAAGCTTTTACTTTTTTGGAATTGTCCGCTATGTAACAAATTTTATTCCAATCTCTCATTTTCATTCTGAAGTGCAATTTCAAAGTGTTTTTCTTGCATGCAGCAAGTTGTTGGATTTTTAAAAACGAATTCTCTCATTCTCTCATTTTATTGACAGTTTAATACATTCACATTTAAAGTTTTGATTATTACATTTTTATTCTCTATTTAATTATTTCATATTTATTTTCCTTTCTCTTTTAAGTCAGCACTTCATTTCTACAATTAGCTTTTCTTATACTAATTTGATCCCAGTTTCTTCCCGTGGGCTCTCCTGCTTCCTCCTTTTTCTCTAAGCTATTCCAAGTTTCTTGAACTTACTTAAATTACTATTTTCTCTTATTTTTTATTTATTTATTTTTCAGTTTTTCCCCAGTGTAGATCAAAGAGTGGTTCAGAATCTTTCTGGTTCCACCCTCCAAAACCTCAATCCATCTCCTTAACTTGAACAACATTCATCTATGGAGCCATTTTTTTTTTAAATTAAATTCTTTATTAAATTTTTTTGAGTTACATCTTTTCTCCCCGTCCCTCCCCCACCCACCACCCCAAAACAGCCATCCCAGTATTTCCCCCCTCCCCCAGTCTATTCTCTCCTATGTCACTTTTTGGTAGGGCAGGATGGATCTCCCCACTGCAGTGCCTGTGTATCTCAAGTATGGAGCCATTTTCAAAAATAGCTAACTTAATTTTTCTCTCTCCTTATTTTTTTCTCCCTTTTCAGCCTATTCTCTAATTTAGTCTCCAGTTCATGGGCTATCCATTTTATTGTTCTTTCTTTACTCTCTCTGTAGTTCATTTAAGGTAGAACTTCTAGAACTTTTAAAAAACTTTGATTAATTAATTCACTTTACTATTTGTCTGTTAGGGCAACCACAATTATGACCACTCTTCTCTTTCTCATCTTTTTCATTTAATGGGGGGACTGGCCATTGAATCTAGTTTTTATAAGTGTGCAAAGAGTAGCCACCAGTGAAGTTCTTTTTGTGGAAGAAGCTAAGGGACCTGCTTCTGGGAAAGTTATGATGATGTATAATGGAAGTGCCTTGGGGAGACTTTGGGGCACATGGAGACATTCTGTAACTGATTCCCGTCTGCTAACCACATGGTGAGGATGAGTTTTTTTTAATTGACTGGAGGTGAATTCAAAAGGTCTAGCCCAGCAGAGCCTCAGCCTCTTCTCCCTTGGATTGACCTTCTTTTAGTCTGACTTCCTGCCAGATGGTATCCAGAGAGAGGCAATGCTTTAAAGGGAGAGGCTTCAGGCCGTCTTCCTGAGAATCTGCCATGTGGCCCTATGAATATGGGCCTCAGTCCTTCACCCCAACATTTGCTCTTTCATTTCAGCTGAAGGATGTTTGAGGTTACAGCCATAGAAGTTTTGAAAGATCAGGAGAGGGAGAGGCTGGAATAGGGGCTTGAGCAGATGGAATTAGAGAAAGACAGCCCAACCTCTCAGGGAAACCTCCTAGAACCCAGGAAGGGAGATCTCTCCCCTAGCCAGGATCTCTCAAGGAGAGCAGGGCCAGAGGATACTCCCTACATTATTTAGTTTGTTTAATTTTATTTCTTGTCTAAGGAGTCTCATTCCTTGAGCTCTCAGTTTATAAAAGAGCCAGAGTAGTATGATAGTTTCTTAAATGGTAGGGCCTGGTCCTACTCTATTTTCAGGTAGGCTTAAGGGACCAGAGAGTTCATTTTTCCCATCTTCTACAAAAGCCAGGCTTGAAGTACATCACCAGCTTCTTCCTATCATTTGTCTCTTCTTCATATGGGACCAATTACCCTCTTAGTATCTATCTTCTTTACCCTCCCTATCCCTGAAATAAAAAGATTTATTTTAAAAAATATATTTTGTTTTCAATTCACAGAACCAAACAAGCATTTCCATAACACGGTACAACAAAAAAGATGATTGCACATAAAACTGCAAATCTGCCATGCACAACTTGCTTTTCCCTCCAAATATACAACAAAGTTATCATGTACGTTTTTTTTCTCTTTTTTTCTTCCCTCGCCTCCTATCCTAGAGTAGTAACGTGTTCTAAGTCACAGATTTTTAATTTAATTATTCCTGTTTCCCATTTTTCTGATTCTTTTATCTGCTTTATATCAGTATCCCCTTAGATCCTTTTATCTTTATTATTCTTTACTCTCAGCATACAGTTGTGGTTACTAGTCCACTCCAAACCGTGTTATCTAATATCAGCTGCTCCCAGACTTGTGCAAGGCAATCTTTTACTCTTCCCTAATTGATTTCCTATCCCAGTCACTGTATTAGTTGTTCCAAACTTTCTCTTCTCTCCATTATCCTCCACCATCACTTTCTCTCCTGAACTTTCAGCTAAGGACCTTCAATCTTATTTTACTGAGAAAATAGAAGCCATTTGCTTTGAGCTCCCTCTTTTCCCCTTCTCATCTCGTACTCCTTGACATCATCTCTAACTGGATGAAGAAGTGGTTCTTTTCTTTGCCAAGAGCAAGCCATCTATGCGTATCCTTGATCCCCAACATCTTCGCCGACAGATTTTCCCCAATACCATCCCCTCACTATCTCCAACATTCGTTTATTTCGTATCTATTGTCCAAGTTTCCTCTTTGCCTAAAAAATGCTCACTAAATTCTATTCAACCTGCTGTCACACTTGTTGATTGATTGATTAGCTATTACAACATTAGCTGCTCTAACTGTTCATATAACAAAGATTTATCTTTTTAAACCAAATATTCTTCCACTGATACTATATACCATAGAAGCTATGAAAAGCCAGAGTTTAAGATCCCCCAAATGGGGAAATTTGGAATTATGCCGGAGAAGTGGTATTAAGGATGCCATTAGATAAATGGTAAACAAGGAGAAAGAGATTGTATGGAGAGATAAAGGATGAAAAGCCATTGGTTTCCATTCAATGTCAAGACAACAAAAAAAAAGTCCTTGCACGTTGGTGGTACCTGCAGTGGGAGATTTGTAGGATCACTCGGACCTGGGCTGCACAAGATGAGTAGGTATGGATAAGTTTCCATCTTCAGTTGGAGAGAGCATCCATAACAAAGAGGTCTCAGAGATATTGGAATGTTGGAAATTGGATACTTTCGAAAATGTTAAATGACCTAAAGCTATGATTCTCTGGCTTGGTGCTTTTCTGTCTCTTTAGACTGACTCTATCGACCGTATATTGTAAGTTAGGAAATGAGTCCTAGCACAAATTTGAAACCTTGTTAACTTCAGGGGGCCAATTTAGCCTTGGCGTTTTGACTATCTTTCCAGAAATTTTGCAACAAGGATCTCAGATGAGCCCTGTTTTCCTTGTATACTTTTATGGTACAGTTTTGTTTTTTTTTTTTAAAGGATGAATACAAATAACCTTCCCAGCAATAATAACATTATCAAAGCAGGACAGATGTAACCAAGAGATAACCCGAAAGTAATAGGAATAGGGCACCGATGTTAAGGTTTACACAGTGTTTTCCTCACAACCACCCTTGAGGTTGGTAGCACACAATTTTATTCCCATTTTATAAGTGAGAAAACTGAGGGTCAGTAAGGGGAAGTGATTTATTTAAGTTCTGACAAGTATCAGAGCCCCGATTTGAACGCAGATCTCTCCTGACTCCAGGTCCAGTGTTCTGTCCATTATATTACCCTGCTTTTCATTATTATAGAAATACTTTATGATAATAATTTATTTTGCTGTGTTGTTGTTACTTAGTTTCCGACTCTCTGTGACTCCATTTGAGGTTTTCTTGGCAAAGATACTGGGGTGGTTTGCTATTTTCTTCTCCAACTCATTTTACAGATAAGGAAACTGAGGCAAATAGGGCTAAGTGACTTGCCTAGGGTCACCCAGCTAGTAAGTGTCTGAGGCCAGATTTGAACTCAGATTTTCCTGACTTGAGGCTGGAACTACCTAGCTGCCCAATAACTAATATTACAAAGCATTAATCACTTACAAGGGGCACTGAGTTGGCCAAGTGGATAGAGCGCTTGGCCTGGAGCCAGGAGGACCTGAGTTCGAATTTAATCTCAGACACTTACTAGCTGTGTGACCCCAGACAAGTGACTTAACCCTGTTTGCCTCAGTCTCCTCATCTGTAAAATGAACAGGAAAATGGAAACCACTACAGTACCTTTGTCAAGAAAACCCCATATGGGGTCATGAAGAGTTGGACATGACTGAAACATGGCTGAACAACAACAATCTCTTACAAAATGTTTTCTAGGCCTAGTCTTATCTGATATATGAGGTGATTAGTGCAAATATTACTATCCTCACGTATAAATGAGAACGTTGGCAGGCAGATGAGTTTAGTGAATTGATGGGAGTAACACAGATAAGGGACAGAACTGATACTCAGACATAGGTCTCCACTTCAGATCCAGGGATCCCTGAGCCTGGAGTCAGGAAGACTTGAATTCAGATCCAACTTCAGACACTTACGAGCTGTGTTACCCTTGACAACTCATTTCACCTCTGTTGGCCTCAGTTTGCTCAACTGTAAAATGGGGATCTTAATAGCATCTGTATCCCAGGGTTATTGTGAGGATCAAACGAGATATTTGTAAAGTATTTAGCACAGTGCCTGGCGCACAATAGGTGCTTAATGAATGCTTTTTACTTCCTTCTTTTTCCCTCCTTCCTTCCTTCCTTCCTTCCTTCCTCCCTCTGTCCCTCCCTCCCTCCCTTCCTTCCTTCCTCTCTCCTTCCCTCCCTCCCTCTCTTCCTTCCTTGCTTCCTTCCTTCCTTGCTTCCTTCCCTCCTCCCTCTCTCTCTTCCTTCCTTCTTTCCTTCATCCCTCCTTCCCTCCCTCCCTTCTTCCTTCCTTTCTTCCTTCCCTCCCTCCCTTCCTTCCTTCTTTCCTTTCTCACTCAGCTCTATTGCCTTTTTCCAGGTTTCTATCCAAGAACAGACCGCCCCTGTTCCCTGCCCTCCCCCTGCCCACTCTGGTTTGCCTGATTTGAGCAGGAAGGAACCTACCTTCCTGAGGAGAGAGGCCTCCTGCACAAGCGTTACTGCCCCTGTTCCATATGGACGTCTCTGGAATTCCAGTATGTGTGAAAACAAGCAAACAGACTTTAGTGACCTGAGCACACATTGACTTATACAAAGCAACCTGGAAAGTAAGTTTTAAATAGAGAAACAAAGGGCGCGATCTAGATGTATTGTAACATTCTCCATACAGATCTCTAATCTCACTAAAAGAAAAAGCGCATTTATTTCCATAACTTGTTTTCCACCAGACTAGAGGAAAACTTCAAATTCAGCTCCCGTTAACATCTTAAGCACTTAGTGACACCACCAGAGGAAACATCACACTTTCAACGGCCCCTAATAAACTGGCATCGGAAACTTTGAACCCATTGTGCCAACTTTGGGGCCAGAATTTATCGCTAGTGCCACCTAGTGGTCTGATATGAAATTGCTGGGAGGTCGATGGAAAGCTCATCCTTTGGTTTAGGTACCAGTCCAGTCCTTCCTGTCTTTTAGATGGCAGACAGGATGCAAGGTTGGCGTCTCGATGACCCTTCTGCCCTGGCTCTCATTTGATGGTCAGAAGGAGGTGTGTCTCAGTGGAAGAGCAAAGTGAGCAAAATTCCCAAATCAAGTTTTCCCACCAAAGTGTTCAAAATTTCGTACTATCATATGGTCAGGAGCGAAAATGGACCATGGAGATCGTCTAATCCCTTAATTTAAAGATAAAGTAGTTTGGAAGGTTGGTGACACCCACATCCATCCACCTTGTATGCATATGAGGAAATTTAGGCTCATGAGTGTTAGATGACCTTTTGGTCCAAGATGACACTGCAAACAGATGTCTATGTAACAATTTCTATGTGCCAGGCACTATGCTAAGCACTTTATAATTATTATCTCTTGTGATTCTCAAAAGAACGCTGGGAAGTAGGTGCTACTCTTATCCCCATTTTACAGATAAGAAAACAGAAGCAAATGGGCTGAGTGATTTGCCCAAGGTCACACTGCTGGTAAGCTTCCGAGGCTAGATTTGAAGTCAAGGCTGCGTGACTCCAGTGACTGTATCCATTACCATCTAGCTTCCACCAAACAAGTAGCCAAGCTACTGTTTAAATCCCAATTCAGTCACTTATTACTTATGTGACTCCCGGTAAGTCACTGAACCTCCCTGGGCCTCAGTTTCCTCATCTGTATGCAAGGAATGGGTGGATCAGGGGATCCTCTGATCAATTTGATGAGATGTCTAATTGACTAAGGGCCCCCTCTCCATTAGCCCTGTATTTATTAGGTTTGATACTTGTTCTGGCCTACAACCTCAAGGGTTATGTTGTGAATTCCAGCTCTTTGGGGAGAGTCCCTTATGCCATGTACTCCTCCATAGCTCTTGCAGAGCATTCTACTTGGAGAGCAAAGCCAGTGAGCCACACAGACAGGACAGGTCCAATGAGATGAGAAGTAGTTGAGGAGTCCTCGAGTTAAGTTTACTTTGGTGGGAGGAGAATGAGACTCTTGCATGGGGGTCATCCTATGAACCTTGGGGACCTTGTGTAGAACTCTGGGAAAGAGAGACTCCACCAGAAGAGTAAAGGACTGCAGATGTCCTAGCAAGCCTATAATTCAGTTCCTGTCCAGGTGGAGATGATGGGTTATCTGAGTGTTTTATGCTTATGTGTCTCTTCACAGGTTCTTGTGAATTCTAATGTAACATGACTACCATGGCCTCATCGCATGGAAAACTAAGTAGGTTAGATTTCACTCCACCACCTGGGTTTCTGGTGCTCTCTTTGGGGTGTTTTAGCCCTCACCGATGGAGCTTCCTGAATTGTAGGGATTTAGTCCCTAACAATCAGATTTGCTTTTACAAAGGAACATTTACTTCCAAAAATATAATCACAAATATACAAACTTGCTCCTCCCAACATATGGGAGGCATAATTCTCCTCTGTACCACCTCAGTCTCTGGGGAGGGGAGGAAGATTAGCTCAGTTGCAGTTCTAAGACCCAAACCCCCTCAGGTTCGAGTCCTAGGCACTTTTTAATTTTGTTTTGTTTTTTAATTTTTTTTTTTTGCTGGGGGGGGTGGGAGGCAGGGCAGTTGGGGTTAAGTGACTTGCCCAAGGTCACATAGCTAATAAATGTTAAAGTGTCTGAGGTCAAATTTGAACTCAGGTCCTCCTGTCTCTAGGGCTAGTGCGCTATACACTGTGCCACCTAGCCGCTCCAGCACACCAACTTCTCAGAGGTTCCATGCTTGGCTAGCTGACTGGCTGGCTGTACTATCTAGCCTGTAATCCGGGCTCCAAGGTCACGATTGCTCCAACTCTGGTCCGTGAAGATCACCTCTATCACCTGAAACTGAGGAAGACAGACAACACAGAGCAGAAACAAATTTTTAAAAACCTAGGCCCATTTGTCAGAGCTAGGATAAAAAAAAAGGAGCTGAGGAAAGAACATCCTTCCCCTCTCACTGGTTCAATCCATGGAGCCTATGCTTTGGGTGAGCTATGATCTTTACCCTTTGGACGAGCTATGGTCTTTACCCTTTGGACTTGGCAGATGAGTGACTGAAAAAGAGTTCAGCAAGAGAGAGTGGGCAGCTCAGTTTTGCCAGTTTTCAGGATGAAGGCAACCAATCAAAGGAGGCTATACACACCCACATAGTGCAGGATGCAAAGGGCCCCATGTTAGGACATGCTTCAAAGGGCCCTCCAGGGTGCCTTCATGTTACCTCAATTGGGCATGCTCAGATGAGCCTAGGTTACATTTAGCATCTTGTGCATTTGGATGAAATAAGCCATACCATACCCAATATCCATGTTGCACACTGAGTGACAGTATAGGAGTTGGGGATCCTATGGCCCCCATTTAGGGATACCTAAATACAAACTATACTTGAACTTTATTTTAGAGATTTTCTTGGATTAAACTCAAGAGGAAGGCAATGCACCAAATAGAAGGGAAACAATTACCTTCTTGGGATCAGTCCTTAGGTTTGGACCTAATCCATGTGAGCTCAAGGTTTGGGTTGTTGGGTTTTCTTGGGGGGTCAAGAGAAGAGGGAAGGACTAGGAGGTGGGTTCCATGTAAAATGAGAGCTTGATTAGATAATTGCTAAGGTTCCTTTCAGATCGAATCTATGATCCAATGACAATGACTCCCAAACCAAAACGCCTCATATTGCAAATCTAGTGTTCATTCCTACATACCTCTCAGCTTCTCCTTTGTTGTAATATTTCAAAAAATTGCCACATTCAAGTCAGCAGAGATTTGTTAAGCACTTGCTATATTCAAGACCCTCTCCTAGGTAATGGGTATACAAATAGGAAAAATAAAGTAGTCCTAGTGTGCAGTCTACGTGTGAATTTGGGAGCTATGCCAAGTACTCAAATAAATGTGATGCAATGAGAATGTGATAAGGCAAAGAAAAGAACCAGATGAAGTACTCTAGGAAATTGAGAGGAGTGAGATCACTTTCATATAGACTTGGCAGGAGGGTAAGAGAAGGATCCATGGGGAAGGTAATGTCTAAACTGGGTCCTGAAGACGAGAAAGGATTTCAATAGGGTATAGGAAGTGGTCTGTGTCAATGCATAGAGGAAGAAGAAAGACATTATTTAGAAATAGTTAACAGTGTGATTGTAAAGAGTATTATGAAGGTGAGCAGTATAAATTAATATTTGAAAGGTAGAATAGATCTAGAATGTGGAGGACCTTAAATAACAAATTAAGGTTTATTTTTTTCCTATAGGCAATAGTGAGTCACTAAAGATTCTTGAGCAAAGAAGTGATATTCTCTTCAGTTCTAGCAGATATGTGTGTAGTGCTTTCTATGTGCACAGCTTTGTGAAAGGGGAAGGGAATGCAAAGATAAAAACATGAACAGTCCCTGCCTTTAAAGAGTTTATATTTATTAAAGAGAGATGAGGAACTTAAATTCTGCTGGAGAGATAAAATGTGCGCACATAAATGAATACAAAGTAATTAGAGGAATCATTAAAAACTAGAAGGATGAACAATGGGAATTAATTCCCATAGGAGATGTTACCTCAGTTGAGTTTTGAAGGAAGCAGAGGACAGTAAGTGACCAAGGTGAGGAGGGAAAAACATGGTGGACACACAGTCTAAGCACAGAGACTGGCGATGGAATGTCAAATTCAGGAGGTAGTTAAACTACTTGCTAGGGGCTAGTAACCTTTTTGGCTAGAATATAGAGTGTGTGATATGAAGTATCTGAAAAGGCAGCCAGTTTGTGGAAGGCCTTGAATGCCACACTGAGAAGCTTGTATTTTATCCTAGAGGTAATAGGGAATCACTGAAGATGTTTGAGTGGGGGGGGGGGTGACATTATCAGACTTCTGTATTAATTATATTAATTTTGCAGCTATGTTGACAAGTAATTGGAGAAGGGAGATATGGGAAGTCAGGAGACTAATGCAATAGTCAGTCCAAAGTGCTTGAAATAGGATAATGGTCATGTGAGTAATTTAATTAAATGATAATTAAATACCTATGGGAGCTGCTGAGCTCTCTGAGAAAGATGGGAAGGAAATAAGCACCTACCATATGCACACACTGAGCTAAGAACTTTTTTTTTTTTACGAATATTATCTCTAGTGATCCTCACAACCTTGTGAGACAGGTGCTAGTGGGGAAACTGAGGTAGACAGAGGTCAAATGACACCCAGTCACACAGCTAGTAACTTATCTGTAATGGTAATGGGAATTTGAAGATCTTCCCTGCCCCTTAATAGGCTGAATGAAATCACATGGAGCCTTGGTGGGAGGAGTTTGCTGAACAGGTGGAGCAAGAAGGGAGTCAGAGCAGTTAGAATGGAGAGAAGAGAGGACACAGGCAAGCATATAACTAAGATTGTGTTTGTTTGTGGGAAGACCTGAGTAGGGAGAAGGCTTTGGGATGGTGTTCATCCCTACAGTGATAAGGTGTATTAACTTCTTTGTTGGTATGATGGATTTGGCTTTCCCGTGTTGGGATTCAGCTTTCTGGTTTCAGAATAAATGTTTTGCTTCTGTCTTCTATATGGAAAATCTGTTATATTTTGTGATTCAGAACTACACTGGCACCACTGTTGGTGCTGTGAATATTGCCTTGGTGATAGTAGCTGGGTTTTAAATCAGGTCTTCCTGACTCCATGCCCAGTGCTCTATCCATGGTGCCACCTAGCTGCCTCAAGAGAGAATAGTTGTTCATCTTTGGTCCTTGAAGAGGACCAATAACATCAGGAGGGTCTTGACTTGCAAGTGAATTGGATTTAAGTGAGGCAGAGCTGTGCAAAGTCAGCAGCCTCACTCAGAGAGCATTTTGTGGCACTCAGGAAAGAGTTTTGAGAGACGTCCATGCTTAGGAGAGACACAGATGTTATCTTTTTGGAGGCAGAAGATCACTGATGATCCACCAGAGACCAGTGGTGCCAGCTTCCATGACTTGTCACTCCAAACACTGGAAATTTGAAGGTGGAGGCAGCAGGGGCTTTGGGCAAGGCTGAATGCAGACAACACCAGGCCCTTAATCTCAGCCCGACATGCCGGGGGATGAGGCACAGAAGGTATACTGCATGTCGAGCAGTTGCTCACCTCTCAGCCTCTAAGTCCCTAAAACCAAAGGCCCTAGAGTACCTTTGGGTGCTTGGGATTGGCTGGGACTGCTCAGGATATCTGACTGACGTACTCTCTCTTTGGTACTAAGTCTGCTACTGCCTCTCATTTCCTGATATGGAGGCTCTCTTATGGTTAGACCTGTGGATAAAGAAAATTATTTTCTTAGTTTTGTGAAGGATGGACTTGAGATGGGAGAAACTAGAGACCAGTGAGGAAGCTTACTCTTTTAATTAGGTCTCTTTTTGTCTTTGCTTTGTCTGAGATCATAATTGCTACCCTTGTCTTTTTCACTTCAGCTGAAGCATAATAGATTCTGCTTCAGCCCTTTATTTTAACTTTTTGTATGCCTTTCTGTTTCGAGTGTGTCTCTTGTAAACAACGTATTATTGAATTCTGGTTTCTAATCCGTTCTGTTTTATAGGTGAGCTCATCCCATTCACATTCACATTATGATTAACTGTAGATTTCCCTCCATCTTATTTTCTTCTGTTTATCTTCTTCTCTCTTTTTATCCTGTCTCTCCTCAAAAGTCTGTTTTGCTACCAACAATTGCCTCCCTTAATCTATTCTCCTTTTTATCACCCTCACCCCATATCTCTAATCATCTTCCCCTCTTATTTTCCTATTGTCTAAGATAGATTTCTATCTTAGAAATGAGTGTGTGTGTGTGTGTGTGTGTGTGTGTGTGTATATATATATATATATGTATATACACATACATATACATATACATATACATCTATATCTTCTTCCCCCTTTGAACCACTTCTGATAAGGGTGAGGTTCAAGCATTCCTTGCCACCCTCCACTTTCCTTTCCATTATAAAAGTCCTTCCTTGCAAGACTCTTTTATGTGAGAAAATGCTCCCCATTAAACCTCTCCCTTCCCCCCTCTCCTAATGCTTCCCCCTTTCTCACTCTTCTTTTTCTTCTGTTTTTGGAGATAGCCCAATGTAACTCACACTTGTGCTCATTACCTATGTAGACTCCTTCTAACTGCTCAAATAATGATAAAGTTCTTTGGAATTACGTGTATCATCTTCCCATGTAGGAATGTAAACAGTTTAATTTTATTGAGTCTATTATGAATATGATTATTTCATATTTACCTTTTATGCTTCTCTTGAGTCTTATGTTTGAATGTCAAATTTTCTATTCAGCTCTGGCATTTTTTACCAGGAATGCTAGAAAGTCCTCCATTTCATTAAACATTAATTTTTCCCCCTGAAGGTTTATACTCAGTTTTGCTGGGTAGGTTATTCTTGGTCGTAATCCTAGCTCCTTTGCCTTCCGGACTGTATTCCAAGCCCTCCCCTGCTTTAAGAGTGGAAGCTACCAGATCTTTTGTGTCCTGCCTGTGGCTCCGTGGTGTTTGAACTGTTTCTTTCTGGCTGCTTGCAGTATTTTCTCGTTGATGTGGGAGCTTTGGAATTTGGCTATAATATTCTTGAGAGTTTTTATTTTGGGGTCTCTTTCAGGAGGTGATCAGTGAAGTCTTTAAATTTCTAGTTTACCCTCCGGATCTAAGATGTCATGGTAGTTTTCCTGGATCATTTCTTGAAATGTGATGTCTAGGTTCTTTTCAGGTAATCCAATAATTCTTAAATTAGCTTTCCTAGATTTATTTTCAAGGTCAGTTGTTTTCCAATGAGATATTTCACAATTTCTTTAATTTTTCTGATTCTTTTGACTTTGTTTTATTGGTGTTTTTGTTTTTTTTTTAATTTCTCATGGAGTCGTTAGATCCACTTGCCTAATTCTAATTTTTAAGGAATTATTTCATTCAGTGAGCTTTTTTACTTCTTCCATTTGGCCAATTCTACTTTTTAATGAGTTCTTTTCTTCAGTGAGTTTTTGTACTTTTTAATTCTTTTTTTAAGGTGTTATTTTCTTCAGTATTTTTAAACATTTATTTATTTATTTTTGGTTTTCAACATTCACTTCCACAAGATTTTGAGTTACAAATTTTCTCCTCATCTCTCCCCTTTCCCCCACCTCAAGATGGCAAACATAGTGAATACACCTTCCCCCAATCTGCCCTCTCCTATAACCCCTTCTCTCCCCCCTTACTTTCTTATAGGGCAAGATGGATTTTTATACCCCATTGCCTATACACCTTATTTCTTCAGTATTTTTTGTGCTTCTTTTACCAAGCTGTTAATTCTCTTTTCATTATTTTCTTTATCACTCCCATTTCTTTCTCCAACTTTTCCTCTACCACTCTTATCCCTTTCTTTATATTTTCCAGGATTGGGGACGGGGGCCTCGGATCCAATTGGCATTTGAGTTTTATAGCTTTGAGTTTTATAGCTTTTTTTTCACATTGTTGTCTTATGAGTTCATGCCACCGTAGTGGTTTTCCGTGGTCAAGTTCTTTTTTTGTTTGCTCATTTTCCCAGCCCATTTCTTGATTTTGAACTTTATGTTAAGTTGGACTCTGTTCATCTGGGGGCATGCAAGCACTTTCTAAGCTTCAGACTTTTTTGTGCTGCTGTTTTCAGAGATAGCTGTGGGGGGTCTACAAGTTTTTGTTGCTTCTAAGGTGGTGTGATGTGGGGAGAGCTGTGGTCACTGCTTTCCTGGTCTGTGCCCTGGTATCTATCCAGGAAGGGCCCCTGCTCCCCTGCTGCTGCAAGTGCTAGGGCTCCTCTTGGCCCTGGAACTATGGCCAGGGTCCCTACTCGCTTGTGACTGAGCCCAAATGCTCCTTTCTGCCCTGGAAGTGAGCATTAAGGAATGATGCGTTCAGAACTGCCCTTTAGAAAGACAATTTTGGCAGCTGAATGGAAGAGGTTCTGTAGTGGGAGGAAACTTGAAGCAGGTAGACCAACCAGAAGGCTATTGGAATAATCCAGGCATGATGTAATAAAAGCCTATAACAGGTCAGAGGCTGTGTGAGTAGAGAAAAAGGGACAAATAGGAGAGATATTGTGAAGGCAGAAACAACAAAACTTGACAACAGTTAGGACCCAGAATTATACACGGGCAATAAGAGCAGCAAATCAGTGCCAGCAGAGGGCCCCTGTAATTTCTTTTTGACCAGTTGTCTCATCCCTTTGCCATCTCTGGACTGCTGCTGCTGCTTTGTCCAGGCTGGCCCCCACCCTGATGTTACTGATCTCTCCTGCTAATCTCCCAAACTGTCTTAAACCGGAAAAATGTCTCATTCTCATCTTTTGTTGGCTCTGCTGCTCTAAAATCTTATTTGAGGAGTTATTTTAAAGTTGTTGAAGGATAGCGTTGGAAGAATTCAGCTGAATTGCTACCTTAACTCCATCATCTTGGTTCCTTATTTTATGCATTTTAAAACATTATTCTGAGAAGGGATTCATTCACCAGATTTCCAGGTGAGTCCAGAAGCCCTGAAGGATGGTGGCACATCAGTAGTGATAGGGAAGTTGGGAGGAAGGGCAGATCTTGAGGGGAAGATCTGCTTAGTTGGGGATCCGTTGCATTGGATCTACTGGTGCAACATCCAAGTAGAGATTTCTAGAAAGCAGTAGGAAATGTTATGCTGAAGTTCTGGGAGAAATGGGGAAGAGGGTTGTACATGCAGATCTGAGTCAACTGCCTAAAGTCAGACTACATAAATCTCACCAAGGGAGAAAGTATAGAGAGGGTAACAATTTATATTAGTGTCATAGCTATGCTTCATCCTTTACTCATTCAAGAATAGTTACTTAGCAGTAGAGAAACTCTTGAATTGGCATATACCAAGAAGCCAAGTCTTATTTCAGAGAACGCATGTCTGACTTTGTATGCAGGGTTTTAAGATGGCTTATGTATTTCAGAGACTTCTGACATGCTAACCCTAATTCACCACAGACAAGTGTACTAGATAGGAGTAGATGGCCACTGAGGTCCCTCCTAATTCTCCAAATCTGGGATTTTGTGAAGTCATGTAACATAACATGCCCCAAGCTACTCCAAGATGACAAATTATGGAGGAGTTGCTGATCTGCATTGGAAAGCAGATTCCACACCAGGAGTTCTCCACATTAATGAATGGATTGAAAAATATAAAAGTAATCAATATTGCTGATACCAAAGTTGTCCTAGTAAGTACATCCCATGCCTTCTTTACCAAATGGGTACATAGGTTATTGACAGAGATGGTCAGTAATTTAAGTTTGTGATGAAACAGGCTTCTTGGTCATTTCCCGTTTGCCTAGATTTTGGCAATATAGAAAGTTCTGCTTTGCATAAATGACCGTTCCTCTACCATTAATAGCTATGTACTTGAATTGTTTTTCCAGGATTTGGGACAGGTGGCATCAAGCCCCACTCTTCTGCCTTTATTACTAATTAATGGTCGACGTTTTTGGATTGCTAATTGGAATTGGGAGAGAGAGAGAGACGAGCCAGAGACAGAGAATGAGAATGGCTTATGTAGCTTTGGATGAAAGTAGATGTTTTTTGATGGGCTTGCAAATTACACTGAAACAAACAGACAGCTATGTTTTTCATCTGGCTTCTAAGATTTACCATACTGGTCTGTCTCCCAATTAGAATATAAACTCTGTGTGAACAGGGATTATGTCTCATCTAAACTTTTTCCCTTTTCTAGCACCTAGTGACTGCTACAGACACAGGAGGCACCTGGTATTTGAAAAGACATGGGGATCAAACAAACTGCAACATGGCAATGGGCACCATTATCTACTTGTGTATAACCAGACAAACATTAATTTTGTTTGGTTTTACTTTAATGCACCAGAGCCATTGTCAGGTTAAGGTCTCTGGTTTTAGATATTTAGAGTTTGCATCAAAATAAACATAATGCAACCTTTACTTCCCCTTCGTGGGGGGAAGTGGGCTACAAGTCTACATGTGGGAGAGATAAGACTTCCCAATACCACTTTCCCACACATCTAAGTTCCAAACCCAGTGCCACCACCTCCAGCTTCTACAAGCAACTGGCTAGCCACAGTGCCCCATCACTTTACTGAGGTCAGAGAGAAGTCAAAGTGGACATCTCCTCTTCTTTCAGAACATTGGGTGCCTCCTATTCGAGCTGAGGGACAGACAGCAAGGAAGGGATGAGAACAGCAGACAATAGCAAAGCTGAGAGAGGAGCCTCAGCTATTCACCACCCTGCTCTTCCTAACTGTGGTTCAGCCATGCTGGGAGGCTGGAGTAGAGAGACAAAAGGGGTCTGCCCTGTGCTGTGCTTGAGCCAGCTCCCAGCTCATAACAGCTCTTAAGAACCAGAGCTAATTTTTAAATTTTCAGTGTGAGCATTTATACCTCAGAAATCGGCAAATGCTACAAAGTAGGGCTGATTTATTGTTTTGATTTTTCTAGAAGACTTAAGAAAGTGGTGAAGAAAATGTAAATAATGCAGATTCACTTTTAAAGTGAGTCATTCATTTTGGAGACTTGGTTATTAAAATTTTAGCAGCACATCCCTGGGTACACTGGGGCTGAAGGAGAACCTTGGCATCTGGGTTTAAGAAGCACTGTTGAAATAAACTTTCATCTCATTTCACCTGAGGGTCCTAGACTTTTTCCCCTGCAATTGCGTATCCTCAAGAGATGTCTGAAGAATGAAGGTCACAGATAGTCCATGTTCCCCTTCTCCTGCATCATATGCTTTCTCCTTCCACATCCTCCATTCATGCATAGTGTGGTGCCAAGATCATGCAGACACAGAATGCTTAGTCCAGCTTGGGTAAATTGTGCCCCTTCACCATCTCTGGCCACCCTCTACCTAGGAGAAGGCCTTATACATCATCAGTGGAACTGAGAGGCAGGCGATTGGAGAAACATGTTCGATCTCCCTTACCTACCCAAACCCACCACACTGGGGCCCTTGGACCAATTACTCATGGCCTTACACTTAAAATTTAAAATTATTTAAAATGGAAAACTACTAGGTGGTCCACAGGAGTTAGCTATCCCACATTCCCACTACCACTTTTACATCATTGTGTCTGTCTCATGCCACTCCCTTCCTCCAACTCTGAGATTTCATCTTGCTTCTTGGTCGAGGTGCAGAAATCATAATTATGGTTCTGTAATATGCCCTTTAGAGATAAAACACACATAAACACACACACACACACACACACACACACACACACACACACACACTTTTATATTTCAGACAGGGAGTCTGGTAAATACAACCAACCAAAAAAATTTCATGATTACTTTTTGTTGTTACTGTTCTTCAGTTGTTCAGTCATGTCCACCTCTTCATGACTCCATTTAGGGTTTTCTTGGCAGATACTGGAATGGTTTGCCATTTCCTTCTCTAGCTCATTTTACAGATGAGGAAACTAATTACTTAGAAGAGTTTTATAACTACTAACTGTTCTCTGGGTACCAGGACCAATCACATATTTAGCATGTTCTGAAGCAGAGGTATCAAATAAGCTGTCTTGAACCAGACTACAATTGGGTTAACTAAATACAAATACAATATAACATAGATAATGTTAACATGTGGTTTTCTAAGACAACATGCAGTCCACAGAGCTTCTTATTTACAATTTAGTGGGCCTGTGTCTATTTGGCACCACTGCTCTAAAGCAATTTTTAAAAAATACTGAATTAATATTAGACTTTTAAATATTAACCAGTGAAAATTTTTTGGATAGTAATCTGGCAGTACATCTTACGGTCCTTTCTCTGAAACCACGCTGCGCACTCCTGCAAATGTGGCCATCTAACACTAGTTGCTTGATTCAGGTCTGGGCTCAACTCATTCATTTGCAGTGTCTGTCCAAGATATAAACAGTCTGATGGATGAGATCTATGGTTTGTACATTCAGCTGCTCATTTTAATCCACACAACAGGCAACCTTTGTCCACTAGTTTTTTCCTGTGTGGATAGTTAGACTTATTTACAAGGTATTACAATGTTCTTGGGCTTGATGCAAAGTGTAATATATGCAAACAAGACTATTTATAAGACCTTATTATTTATAGGGAATCCCTGGATCTATAGGTATCCCAGAGGTGAGAGGGAGGCACTGAAATGTGTTGAAAGGGGATGACATGGTCAGGTTTGTGCTTTAGGAAGATCACATTGAGAGCTGAATGGAGGACAGATTAGAGTAGGGAGACTAACCATTAGGCTATTACAACAGTCTAGGCATGAGATGAGCGCCTGCATCAGGGTGGTGGCAGTAGACAGGGAGAGATCGAAGGTTAGTGAGAAAGTAGGGATGATAGAAGGGGCAATCTGCTAGAGAAGACAGGATGGAATGTCCATGTAGAAGCATTTTCCTTGTCAAGAAGGCCACCTCTTCATGTAAGATGAGGTGGCAGAAGGCATTTGAATGAGGGGAGAAAATGAAGCTCTCTGAGAATTCTTCAGTGAAATATGAGACAAAGTTCTCCACTGAGAGTGGGGGGGAAAGGGAGCCATGGGAGGCCTGAGGAAGAATGAGATTTAGAAATGCCTGGAATGCTCTTCCTCTTCCATTTAGACTACTGACCTCACTGGCTTCCTTTTTCTCAACTAAAATCTCCTTCTATGGGAAGGCTTTCTCAATTTAGTGTCTTCCCTCTATTATTTCCTATTTATTCTATATATATATATATATATATATATATATATATGTATGTATATTTCTTCGTGACCCCATTTGAGCTTTTCTTAGCAAAGATACTGGAGTAGTTTGACATTTTCTTCTCCAGCTCATTTCACAGATGAGGAAACTGAGGCCAACAGGTTATGTGATTTATCCAGGGTCACAAAGCTAGGGAGGCCAGATTTGAACTTGGGAAGGTGAGTCTTCTTGACTTCAGACCTGGCACTCTGTCCACTGTAGTGGACTCTGTTAGCACAAGCATCTTTTTTTTTCCCTTTGGAGGGGGGAAGGCAAGGCAATTGGGGCTAAGTGATTTGCCCACGGTCACACAGCTAGTAAGTGTGTCAAGTGTCTGAGGCCTCCTGACTCCAGGTCTGGAGCGGACTCCCTGGGCAAAATTAAGGGAGGACATAAAAAATGGGCTGCGATCTGCATTATTGAAAGCAATACCTGTTCTAGAAGGATCAAAAGTTTAGTTCTTTTTACTACTCAAAGTCAAATATCAAGCCCATAGGCAATCTTATGCACTTAAATGGATTGCTTTTAAACCTTTTACTTCTACAAATATTTACTGAGTATGCACAAGGTACCGTGAGGAAAAAGCGCTAGCTTTGTAAGAACTGGTTAGTTCAAGTCTCAAATCCAGCACTTTAAGGTGTGAATACGTGTAATCACCTAACCTCTTTCTTGATGACTGTTTCCTCTTCTGAAATAGGAATAATACTTTCATCATCTAGCTAGTCAGTCACAGCATTGTGGGAACATACCTCATAAACCTAAAGTTAGGACTTCATAAATTTATATAAATGTTATGTATGAATTATAAATGTGAATTTTTTTTCTAGAAAGCAGCTTAAAATAATTCCTGCCCTCAAGAGATTTAAAATCAATCAAGTTGGCAGACAAAGGTAAAGTAAATAATGATAAGTAAAGTTAAACAGCAATTAAACCATCTGATTTGTCTTTTCAGGAAAGACTCAATGTTTTATTTTGTTTTAAAAAAAGGAAATTCCTCTCTGTGTCCTTGTTTGGGGCAACAAAGAATCCGTATTACTTAGAAATTTAATTCTACATCTAGTAACAAACGTTTCAGGTTTGCAAACTATAGAAATGCTAACACGATAGTGCTGAAGCCTAATCTTAGAAAACTGAACACTCTGAAGAGCAATCTGGCCCACAATTCTGGAAAATTTATTTTGGGTTATTTTTCAATCATGAATTCTGCAGACGACTTTGGA
The DNA here is from genome assembly GCA_028627135.1 of Pseudochirops cupreus. NCBI lineage: Eukaryota > Metazoa > Chordata > Mammalia > Diprotodontia > Pseudocheiridae > Pseudochirops > Pseudochirops cupreus. Next base: position 202,216,735 of record CM053581.1, on the reverse strand, counting down.
AAAAAGACAACTTTTAAAGTAAAATAGTAGGGCTGAAAAGAAGTCAATGACAATTTATTTACACCAAATGACAATGAACATTAACTGAGACTAGTACTAAGTATTTCCATAAAACAGCCCTTTCTATGGAATGTTTTATTTAACAGATCATTTTTAAAGTTTAGAATTCCCAAGCACAGGGATAATTCATAATGAAACAGTTTTTATAACAGTATTTTTTTCCTTTTATCTACCAGTTTCATTTTTGGAAAACAATTTTCATGTTTAGCTGTGCATAGGCAAATACATCTTACAATATAAAGGTAACAGACTTTTATACTCAGCAGGCCTTTAGGTCATATACTAGCCCCAAATGATAAGGAATTTCAAGGATTTGAAGTTCATTAGATACACAATACTTAGATCTAAATTTTAGGTTTGTTCCATTTTTAACAACTACCAGGGATTTGTAACTACATGAAGTGAAAATACAATGAAAAACCGTAAAGATATTAGCAGTAAAGAATTAAGAGCACTTCATAGGCGAGGGACCTGGGTTATAACTTGAAGGCCATATGTTACATTACTCACTGTAGCTTTGGAAGATTCACCCACAAAACTAAACATAGTTTGGCACAAAGACACTGCCTGTTTAGGACTTATTAAAAATTTTGCACAGCAGAACTGGTCAAGCACTGTGAATTATGAAGAAGAAAAAAAAAGGGAAGCAAAATTATGGAGTTCAAATTGCCTGCTAGGAGTCCATGGTATTTCCATCTCTTCACTATTTTATGAACAGTAACATCACAGGATTCTTCTCCACTATAAGCCAAGAATTTTGCTTTTCCAAATAGGACATTTCCAAAATTACAAATTAAACCAAGTCCAATAATACATTATAGAAGATAAATACTTGAGAGGTTCAGGGAAAAAACAACTTTTAGGCAATTTTGAAAATAGTTTATTACAAAATATGATAGTCTTTATAGATTGTGTCCCAATCTCCCATAAGTCACATACCTTGAAGACTGTAAAATATCTATGCAAATGCCCATACAAATCTAAGCTGTACAGTACTTTCAATCCTCTTAAATTTATACAGCAGTTTGTCAGGCAGTATTATAGTGGAGTACAAACAGGCAAGTCACTCTGTGGATATCTGGCATTCTTGCAGGTAGCATGATTCAAATGGTTTTCTCCAGTGGATCCTAACAATGCAATAGCTGTTCAGAATCCACCATATTTTAGTGATCAAAACCATACTGGGGCAAGGAAGAACAATCCAGCTCAACAAAGGGTTTTGTACTCATTACTTCTTATTTCTAGGCTTTAACTCTTCTGCCGCGTTACGTAGAAAAATGTAATTTTTCTTTTGGGGATTATAAAATTCATGTCCCTAAAAAGGGAGAAAATAGCAGTTATATTAGAAAAAAGTCACATTTTAAGCACTGGATTTTAAAGCAAGCATCCAGTTTAATTTAATAAGAATTCAAAATAGATGTTAGATGTTCACCTACATGAACAGCTCCTGCTGTTCATCTTTTCTAGATGGAGGTGTAATACATTTAATTAAGACAAAGGCCTGATTCAATCTCTTCAGAATTAGAAAATCTTTAAAACACTTCAAATTCCATCTTAAATTTTCTTGATGTTATGGAAATAAGGTCAAACAGTAAGTGGTTTTATTTATCCAGGTACTAATATAAAATTTATGCCAGAATTTATAAACTAAGTTACTAAAAATTTATATACTGAAAAACCTAATCTTTCTTAGATAAAGTTGGAATATGATTCCTTACCTTTGACCAGTCATAGCTAGAGGCATATGCAAATATGTTTCCATTGTGATTGAAACAACAAGCTGAAATTGGCTGATCTAATTGTTCTGAAGTTTTTAGTTTTGTCCTTGCATCTTTGTCCCAAAAGCTGAATCTACCATCAGATCCTACAGTTGCAAGGGTTCCATGAACAGGATGAAATGCTATCCCATTCACCTGTAAAGAATTGTATATAAGAAAGAGAAGGCAGAATAATAGTGAGCATTTTTCAATATATGTGGCACATACCTTTAGGCTTAAATTGGAAAGACAAGAAGAAATTTTAAAATAAATTATTTAAAAGTACTTATTAGAAGACCATTATCATTCTAGTGTTAGCCCCTCTGGGAATGAAAGACAAAAATAAAATCATACCTGCTGTCAAGAAACTTACATTCTGCTGGGGTACCCATATAAGTAAATAAAAACATGTACAAAATAAACACAAGGTAATTTCAGGGGTGGGGAGGAGGCTCTACCAGATAAGGGGATCTGAAAAGGGCCCCCTAAAGGAAGAGGTGCTTGATCTGAGCTTTAGAAGAAAACCGGGATGAAGTGTAAGAAGGGAATGTGTTGCAGGCATAGGAGATGCCTGAGCAAAGCCCTAGAAGGAATGCCATGCTTAAGGAACAGTAGGAAGGCCAACTCTTCCAGAAGGAAGAGTATGTGAGGGGGGGTACTATGCAATAAGCTTGGAGCTAGAAGCCAGACAGACTCAGACCCCAAAGGGCTTTTTTAAAATGACTAACAGTGGAGCTGGTGTTGAATGCTGGAGGCAGCAGGGAAATGATGCTGGTTAAGCAGCAAGCAGCATGATTAAAATTGTGCTTTAGGAATAACAATGAGGCAAGTGTGGAGAATATCACCTGGAGAAGGGAGAAGCTGGAAGTCAAGAGACCAAATGAGAGGCTATTCTATTAGTCTAGGTAGGTGTTGGCCTTACTTGGGATGGTGACCATGAAAGTGTAAAGAAGGATACAGAGACAAGAGATATGGTGAACCAATAAGATCTAGCAACAGACTGGGTGTGGAGGGGAAGAAGTGAAAGAGCAGAGAATCAGCCCAAAGTTACAAACTTGGATGAATGGGAAAATGGTGATACCTTCCATCAAAAAACATCTGTTAAGCATTTGGTCCTATTCTAGCCACTGGGAATAAAAATTTTTCAAAATTAAACATCAACAAAAATAGGGAAGTTAAGAAAGGTTAAGTGTGGAGTGGCGATAATGAGTTCTACTCTGGACATGTTGAGTTTGAGAAGTCTAAAAAACATCCAGTTCTAAAGGTCCAACAGACAGCTGGTGATGAGGAGATGGGGCTAAGATCTAGAAGTCATTTACATAGAAAGACTAATTAACTCATGGATTCTGATGAGGTCACCTAGCACGAGAAGAGATTGCAAGGCAGAGAGGAGGGTGATACTGATAATAACTGTAAATAACTCTATACTTTTATAGAGTAGACTTTCAGAAGTACTTTTGCAAAGTACTTATATAAAGTACTGACTAAGAGTAGTCAGGTAAGAAGAGAATCTCAAGAGAAAAGTAACATGAAAACCTAGAGAGGATAAATATTCAGGAAAAGACAGTGGTAAATGCTGAAGGAATGTAAAGGACAGAAACTGAGAAAAGACCATCAGATTTGTCAATTAAGAGATCACTGGTATCTTTGGAAAGAGCAGTTTCAAGTGAATGCTGAGGTCAGAAGTCAATGCAAAGTTAGAAAAATGGAGGCTAAAGATAACTTTTTTCCTTGGCTACAAAAGAGAACTTGAAGGAAATGATACTGTCAAGTGAAGGTTTTTATTTAATTCAATTTTAATAATAGGGGAGACCTAAGCATATTTGTAAGCAGCAGGAAAAGAAAAGAGCAAGTAGATAAAGAGAGAATAGAGAGGGTGATAATTGCAGGATCACTATTCATTTTAAAATACCTAAGAAATCAAGCAGCTGTAGCGTTCTTCAATTACATAGTGATTTTTATCTTATCTTGTGTGTAGGGATGTGTTTGGAAGGAAGCTATAGTTTTTAGTTGTACCTTAAAAATGATAGTCACCTTCTCTAAATACTTACAGCATAGATATCTTGAGGAGCTGAAGTATTAGTTCCATTAGAACGATGACATTTAAAGGTGAAGTTATCTTTGGCACTGAAAAAGAATGGTATTTTAACTTTTTTAAAAAGCTTCAAATAAAACAAATAGTTGAAATTGATGCAATCACACTTACGGATTTGGCGGATTAATATAATGAATAGCAACTCTTCCTTCAATACTTCCCAGAGCAAAACCAGTAGGCTTATTCTGTTTGTCTTTAAAAATGGCAACACAGCGATGCTAGAGACATAAGGAATCAAATAAGGTTAATTATTTAACTCCACTTTAAATCATAACATGGAAGCTAACAAAATTTGTATTTCCTCTGGAATACGCATTAACATTTTTTTAACTGATATATTTTATTTCTACATAATTTACATTTCTCAACATATCTACTTTTTCCCAGAGAGCCATCTCTTATAACAAAGAATTTTTAAAAGAAAAAAAAGCTCGCCAAACCAAATCATCACTGTTTCATACCCACAGACCTTCCCTTATTCAGAAAAAGGAGGGAGATGCCTTAGCATATCTCTTCCTTGCCATTCTAATTTCGGTTTTGGTTGTTTTGTTTTTCTTTCAATTTACATCACTGTAATTACTGTGTGCATTGTTCTGCTTACTTTGTTTCAGCTCATCTTAAGTCTTCCCATCTCCTCCGTACTCAGCTATTCTGAAAGCACAGCACTATCACATTGTATCTGTGTACAACTTGTTTATCCATTCCCCAACAGAAGGACATCTACTTCATTTCCAGTTTACTGCTACCACTACAAGAAAGTGCTGGATCTATTTTGGTGTAGATGGGGCCTTACTTTTCTACTGCTGGCTTCTCTGAGATGTTATTTTGCATAAAGCATTATTTATATTAACACACAATGGGTTTATGATTGTTTTTTAATGAATTTGTGTCCTTTGGCCATTTTATTTACTGGGTAATCTAACTGGTGTTATATATTTGTATCTCTTCCTAAATATCGTGTACATCAAACTTTTTTCATTGATATTGATGTAAATATTTCCTTCTTTTCTAGTTCTAATTATTCATGAAAAGATTTTCAAATTTTATTTTCTTTTGTCATCTCCTTTACCTCTTATTTAGATATTCTTCTCCTTGCTAACACTGTAGAAGACACCTGATCTCATTTTAATTTTTTATGGATGGACACATTTTGATCACTTAATCATTTTGAGTTTATTACAGAAAATGGTTCAAGTTCTTCATCTGAACCTAACTTCTGCCAAGTTATTTTCTAGTTTTCTCAGCAGTTCTTATCAAAAAGCCCTTACCCCGAACAATTTAGGTTGGTGGGTTTATCAAAAATTGGGATGTTGTTTTTGATTGCTTCCGTTTCTTACCCTGTTTTCATTCTATCAAATAGTTTTGATGGCTTTCTATATAATATAGTTTGATAATGCTATGCCCCTTTCATTTATACTTTTTCTCATTAGTTCCCTTGAGAGTCTAAGTAAGATGCTTTTTTCATAATAACCCCATGTGATAAGGGAGTATCAGTATCTTGACAGCTGAATTAAATGAGGCTCAGAAAAATGAAACGTCTTATGAGTCATTCAAACAGTAAGTGGCAGAACCAGGACTCAAAAGTAAGGTCTTACTCCAAAAAGACAACTGCATTATTTCCATACTAATGGGTATATACTAAAGTAGTAAGTCACCCCTTTTTAATGAGTATTTTAGGATTTAGAGCTAGAAAGGTTGTCAGACATCATCCAGTTCAATGTCCTCATTGTAGGGATGAAGAAACTGAATCCTAGAGAGGCTAACTTTTGTACTGACCCATGCTATTTCATAAATCCAACTATATAGGATATTTTAATTTTTCTTTTATTTTCTATTGTAGTATACTTTCATACCATAAATTGCTTAAGAGGGGACTATGGTCCAAAAAGACTCAAAACTCTTTGGGAAACAAATATTTCTTCAGTATTTTAATGATCCATTATTTCACTATTCTGAATACTCCTTTCACCAACACATACTTCAACCCTACAAGAAACTGTCTACATGTAAGTATCTCCATATTTAGGCAAAACTGGCCTTCACACATTTCAACACCAGGGACAGAATGGTAGAATCTGTCAGACTTTATGCTCTTCTAGCAGAACCCAGGACTCCATCCATGCCACAAGGAATTGTTTTTCTCCAAATGAAAATTATACAATTTGAAAAGAAGGACAAATGATTACAATTAAATACTGAATAGTATTTAATTGCTTCAATATTCAATATTTATCCCCTAAATTTAAGATTTTGCTTACCTAAAAAATTAATTTTTCTTTCTAATACAGATGTATATAACTGCAATATGCTCAGAATTTAATGTAATATATATAATTTAATGTAAGTTTAGATAAAACTTCCTGACCCTCCCTAGAAGAAGACTTTCTCTGGTATATTATTTATAAGCATAGCACCTTTCATACAGGAGAATATGAGTATTCATTAATCTGATGTGTGTTGTTGCTTACCTGATGTTTAAGAGGAGACTCTATTCTCCTGAATTCAGAAGGCTGATTCTCTAATTGATAAACTATCAGTCCTCTCTCAGCAGTAGCTACAGCTGCCATGGGGTAGACCTAAAGCCAGAAATGAGGAAAAGATGATGAGGATCTGACCACACTCTATTAAGAATCATTTCCTTTAAAATGAAGGAATATGCTCGCTGTAGCTGTTAGAAGTAATGCTATTCGTTCATAAAATTACAAATGTGGACATGATTATTATTTCAAGTGAGAATTTAATCATTCCATACTATTAACACATTCTATAATGTGATGGGTAAACATTTGGGAGATGTTCTTGTGCCTAAAATTGATGGCCATTCACAGGGGCTCTACTTCACCATAATATAGCCTTCAAATTTATTAAATGTTATGGTCTGGATATTATTTAAGTAAAGAAATTAGAAGTTTAGCATGAAAAACTCACCACATCAGCACAGTAACATCTTTCAGGCAGTTGCAATGTCATCATAGGACTTGGTGACCGTGTGTCCCAAAACTAGATCGAATGAACAATGAGCCTTTGGTTAATCAGAGTTGATGGTCAAATCATATTAATCTTGCCATAGCTATTAAATAGACATTATTTTGCCAGGGTGTTATACCTTTAAAGTTTTATCCCAGCTTCCTGTCATCACACAACTATAGTTTGGTGCTTTGATCCAATGCACAGTTTTCACAGGAGCGTCATGCTTTTTATAAAAAAAAAATTGATTAGAAGAGATAATGTTGGTGGTTAAGTACTAAATATCTTCAAGATTTAGTGAAAAACTTTCTCAACTCAACATTCAGGTTAATTGTTAATATAAAGAACAATGAAGCTCACACATGCAGGTTTTTGCAACCCCTCCCCTATACCCCATTGTCCCGTGATAACTTTCATGAAAATACACAAAGAATTCCCAGAAGGAAGGAGGACCAGCTTGTCCAGTGCCCTCAATTCTACAGACAAGGAAGCTTAGGCCTAGAGAAATGGGTAGTAAATATCAGAACTAAGATCCAAATACAAGCTTCTCCCTCAAATTCAATGCACTTTATACTATACTCTCAAGGTTCTATCACTGGCTCTTTTCTCACATCTCTCTATATTCTTTCCCTTAGTGATCTCATCTATTCTGATGGTTTTAATCGAAATCTCCTAAGATTATATACCTACATCTGACTGTCTGCCAGAGCTCTAATACCATAGCTTTGATTACCTGCTGGACATTTTCATTTGGATGTTTCAACAACACCCTAAGTTCATCATCAATCTTCCTTCCTACCCACCTTCAAATTCTATTTCTGTTGATGGAACCAGTGCTTTCCCAGTCACCCTGGTCCATAACATCTGAATAATTTTTGATTCCTGCCATTCTATCCAGGCCAGCCCTCATGATTATAATCTGGGGAAGTGGTTCCTGTGAAAAAAGGGCCAGTCATCCCCACCAACTACCAACCACCACTCAAAAGGCAAGTTTTCCAGTCTAGCTGAATTCAGAAGCAGGAAGGCACTCTGAGGGATACAGGGGAGGCAAGTGTAGTGCCAACATAATATTCACAGCGTCAACGGCGACTGTAAATATTGCATTGGTGCTACAGCAAGTGAAACTACATCCCCACCACCTCCCTTCAGATCCTGGAGGAGATGTCTAAGAATTCTGAGCCCAACAGCTTTTTGAAGAGCAATACTCCCACTCTTAAGTGCCTGCAACCATCACCTTGGAAGGCAGCCCCTGTGGAGATGCAACCTGGTAACAGCTCCTGAAGGAGATAAATCTATAATATAAGACTTAGAAAAGAAAGTTCCTATCACTAAAATCCTTGGCACTGTCAACATCAGAAAAGGGTATCATTTCATTAGTGGAATGACATTAAAGAGACCATCTACTTGCTGCTGTACCCAAAGGACCTAGGACTCTTCCCCCTGACTTGTAGGCGACACCTTCCATGTGTGCCTGTCTCCACCATTAAGATGTGAGCTCCCTGACAACAGGATCTTTTACTTCTTTCTTTGTATTGCCATACTTAGCATAGCACAGTGCTCTGCACTTAGTAGAAGCTCGCTACTTCATGCACTCGTTCATTCAGTCTATTCTTAACATTCAAACAGTTGTTAGGTCCTACTGAGTCTTTCTCTGCAACAATTCTCAAGTATGCCCTCTTTTCCATAACGAATTGAAACCTCCCTAGTGTAGGCCCTCATCTTTTCTTCTATTTAATAAACCCTTTAGTTAGGAATCTTCCTAATACTCTGCTATTATCCCACTATTCTGCTACTCAAAAACCTTCACTAGCTTCACCTTACAAAATGAAATATAAGCTCAAGATACTGAATCCAGGACTCCCAAAATGAGGTTCCAATCTACTTTTCTGGCATTGGATCATGCTACTCCCCTTCATGAGCTCTGTGGTCCAGTCAAACTAGAACTTCAACATTCTCATTCAGGCCTCTTCTGCCTAGATGCCTTTGCTCACGCCATTATACCATGAGAAAGCAGGACAGCTGAGCTGTTGGAGCAAAAAGGTAGCACTTCCTGCCAATAAGCCTAAGAAATGTATGTGTCTTCTTCAACTTTAAACTTTATTCAACTCAACAAACATTTATTAAGGGCCTATTACGTGGAAGGGATTGTGCTAGGTGCTGGGCATACCATGACAAAAATCTAAATAATTCCTACTCCTATGAGGTTTATATTCTCCTCTGAGACTTCGTGTAGGCAGCATATAAAAGCAAGAAAAGTCCAAGCCTCTGCACTGATATTTCTAATACTGTAGTTATGAACACAATTGTGTTAACAAGCAGGGAAGCAAGAAAGCTAGGTCACTTTGGGGAAAAATTTATTTTCCTTTATAATATAGTCTGAAAGATGTGATGTGTGACAAAAAGAAACAATTTAAAAAATACTTTGAGTAGCATCAATTGTTTTCCCTGCCTCAAATTTCTTCCCACTCCAATCCATTTTCCATATAGTTACCAAAGTGAATTTCCTAAAGTACAGGTCTGACCATGCTATGTTAAAAAATTAAAATGACTCCCTATTACCTCTAGAATTAAATACTTGGCATTCACTTGCCCTGTAAAAATGTAACTATAATTATAACCAGTTTAGTATTTAAAGTTCAATACGCTCTATGGTCCAATGACACTAGGCTCTTTGCTCTTCCCTACACCAGGTTCCATCTCTCATTTCTGTGCCTTCACAACGGCTGTTCTCTATTCTTGAAATGTTTTCTCTCCTCACCTCTACCTCAGAATTCTTAACTTCCTTTAAGACTCAGCTCAAATGCCACCTTCACCAAGAGGCCTTTCCTGGTCCCATTAGTTGCTAGTACCTTCCTCTTACCTTTTATTTACTTGCTATGTATCTTGTATTAACCCATTTATATACATGTTGTTTCTCCCATTAGAATGTAAGGACCTTGAGGGCTGAGGATGTTTTCACTTTTTCTTTGTATTACTAGAGCTAAGCACAGTGTTTGACAATGGGCTTAAAAAGTGCTTGCTGATTGACTATGAACATCAAATTGTGCATTTTCATAATAGTCACTTACATATATTATATTTGTGTGTGTGTAGCCATATCAATATAGATATCTACATCTATGGAAATATAAACAGGAAGTGGACAAAGTGGAAAAGACATACATGATCTGAAAAGGAGGTGGACCGGTCATATAGCAAGAGTGAGGGTCAACAGTTAAACAACCTGCAATGGTTACCAACGAGAAATGCAAAGAACCATAGGAAGGCTTCTATTATACTGGTTATATGCTCTACAGAGGCCTTACAAAAGGATGAGAAAGGCCTCAGAACTCATTTAAGCTAACTCTGATTTTACAGAGAAGGAAACTTAGGCCCAGAAAGGATAAGTGACTTGTCCAAAGTCAAAGTTACAATAAGCTGAGCCAGGATCTGAAGCTATATACTCCAAACCCACCATTCACGTATTATTCTGCCTCCCAAGGTATGGAGAGATTTATCACCTGCACAGGCAAAAGAAGCCTTGCCAAAAAAATCATAGCTGTGCATACATCCAAGAGTTTCTAGAACTGCATCTGAATATTGGGAGCTAGCTAGTTTAGTAGTGTTTTGAAGGGAAAAAAAGGAAGAAGAAAGTCTAATAATAATTTTATATATTTACTGAGATAAGGATATGAGACAAAAACACTTCTTCTAAAGTACACAACTTTGATTATGGAGCAGCAACACCTTACATATAATTAAAATTTCCTTATAAAGCCAAGCCATCTAGGGTACAATTCTGTTATATATACATCATCACACATAGAGGACAGGACCTGAAGTATAGCAATCTACAGTAAATATAGCAAGGAACTTTCTGTAACTGGTGCCTACTGTATAACAGTATAAGCCAAACAGCATCCCAATGAAAATAAATACTACAGAACATTACCAAAATGTTTCACCTGAGCTTAAAATTTTTATTTAATTCAATTTTGTTTTAGTTTCAAGTCTACATTCTCTCCTTCCCTCCTCCTCTTCTAAAGGCCTCCCTACCAAATAAGAAAAACAAAACCTGTTATATATACATAATCAAGCAGAACAAATTCCTGCACTGGCCATGTATTGTCCCATTCCCCACTACAACTCCCCGCCAAAAGCCTCAATCTGCATTATGAATCCATCACCTTTAAAGAGCTTTTATTACAAAGAAATAAAACTACTTAAGGATGTTCCCCCCTTTCTACTCTTAGCAAAGGCCAAGTTTATATATTACCTGTGCAATCTGTATAGCCTGGTTACTATTGAGGTCCCACATTTTGGCAGTTTTATCACAAGATGCTGTAAATACTTTACTGCCATCCTAAAAAGAAAAAGTCAAGGAACTGATTATTCATGTTATAACAAAACCAAGTCAACTAAGTTAACAATTAATTTTTCTTCCAAAAAAAAATCTCCAAATAAAGTATTTCAGAATCAAAGTGCTATAAAAACCACACGACTGTGTAGAAACAAAGATTTAGAACTGAAAGGAACCTTAGAGAGCCTCTCATTTTAAAGATGAGGAAACTGAGGCCTACCTAGAATTTAAGAAACATGTTTAAAGTCACACAAATAGTAAGGCAGCAGAGCCAGGATTCAAAACTAGGTCTTCTGAATCCAAAATCAGCACTCTATTATATAATGTTTCATTCAATTTAATCATCCCTATCTATTTTCATTTTGCCTTCTATAACTCGAGTTTTATATTTCCAAGCACGTGTAGAAAAATCTCACTTAAATGGAATAAAGTCCCACCTGAATTATAAAGTATGTTTAAAGAGTAAATTTAATTTTGGCATACCCATTATTAGCACTAAAGACTGTATTAAAACTTATGGGGGCAGCAAGGCGGCACGGTAAATAGAGCACTGGCCCTGGAGTCAGGAGGACCTGAGTTCAAATCTGGTCTCAGACACTTAATACTTACTAGCCATGTGACCTTGGGCAAGTCACTTAAACCCAAGTGCCCTGCCTTCCTCCCTCCAAAAAGCAAAAACAGAACGAAACAAAAAATTTTTGTAAACTAGCACGGTTATACATAAAGAAACATGACTTAGTCAAAACAGTACTATAATAGAATTATTGAGTATTTCTTGTCACTGATTCCAATACAAATTTACCACCACACTTCCCCTTTTCTGTTCTGTGCCTGTAATTCTCCAACTGTAAAATTTAATAGTATCTTCCCTCCAAACTTCATAAATTTATAAGTTTAATTATATTTATGTCCTTAGAGAAACCACAGGAAAAATATAATCTTTCAAAGTGTTCTCTGAGCATTATTGTTTCTGGTTGCTTAGCTCCAACTGCAGACACCATTAATTTTGTTGTCAACATCACTGAAAATGAGATGGTCAGCTCTACAGAGCCATTCCTTTAGGTCTATTATTTTCAAAGTGAAAGAGAGCTTTCTACTCCTTGGGGGATCAAATTCATGGGGTTGAGCAAGAGAATGAGTGAGAACCATTTGGAAAGGTAGTAAGGAAGGTATATAACCTGTTATGAGGGGGAGAAGAAGAGTGAAGAACACAGTACTATAAGGGCACAAGCCATTCAGATTTTATCCCAGGAAGGATAAAAATGCTCACTGCCTTTATTCCTTCTACTGTAATTAATGTTTTCACTATCATTACAGATCAGCCAACTAGTCCCAATCACTACGCTCTTCATACTAAGTATCACTGAAAGGGACAAAAATGCTTACAATGTAGGTTTGGTCTAACCATAAGAGCTATGTCATCCCAGCAACATGCTTCATACTCCTTCCTCTGTTAGCTCCTACTGTTCGGGTGACAAATGGGATGTATGATTCTTAGGAGAGTAGAGGCTCTTGTCAATCTCATTGGTAAAATGAGGGGAGTCTGACTCTCGGGCTTCTGAGGTCTCTTCTACCTCTATATTTATGACATTATGATTTCAACTATCTCCTAGGAGACACTATCCAAGGACTTAATGGGCAAATATAGGAGCTAGATAACTTGGCCATTTATATAATACTCATATATAGTGTACTAGATCCAAAATGCCACAGAATTTAAATTAGTGGTATCTAGAATAAATGAAGTTTATTGTACTGATTTCTATGATTTATAAGATTATAATACCCGTTATGTCATTTTAGACTATATTTTTGTTTATTCCAACCAACAATCCTCATACTACTTCCACAGTCACATGTATTAGCCCAACTAAAGTATATTCTTCTCTTGCAGAGGTTTAATACTCTTAGGTCTGGAGGAATTCTTTAACTTTTAAAATTCTACTCATTTCTTAAGATCAACTCATACCACATCTAATTAAGAAGCCTCCTCTAATTTTCAATCAGAACTGCTCTTTCCTTGCATTGACTTCAGGCAGGATCTTGCACTTTTATTTTCTTAGGCTATTGTATTACATTTTGCTTGAGAGGCAGTGTAAGAGCTAGTCTGGGATTTAAGAAATGTACTATGTCCTATTTCTAATATATAATGATTTTGTGGTTCTGAGCAAGTCAACCTCTCAGGGTCCCATACAACTCTTTTAGACTGTAACATTGCAGAGTAGTTGTGATGTGCATTACTAAAGGGATTTTCCTCATCAGCATTACCCTATATCACTGAAATTACAGACCAAGCTCCCTGAAAAAAATATTCTACACAAGTCATTGTATTATATTGTATACCCCTCCTAGATTATACAGCTCCACAAGGGCACAGACCATGCCTTAATTTTCTTTGTATCTCTCTCAACACTTAAAATAAAAAAATTTCATATAGATTATGCGCTTAAAAATGGAAAAAAGTTAATTGTTTACATACAAGAACAATAAATTAAATTTCTACATACCTATTTCCTTTTGAGTGTTTTCATTTTTATTCCTTGTTCTTAAAACAACTTTATAATGGAGTAGAATAGGTTATTCTGCTTATTTCCCGTTTTACATATAAAGAAACTGAGACATGGAAAAAGTGCCTTGTAAAAGGCCAAATTACTGATTAATGCTCTATTTTGGACTATCACCCAGATTTCCTAAATCCTAGCACACATGAATCATATTTGTATGACTTTAAAGTAGGAAAGTGGCATTTTTATTCTTACACAAACCAAATATGAATATGAAGGCATGGTTTAGTAAATTATGATGAATTCTTCTGAGCAACTGCATTCATCTTTAAAAACTCAATTGATATTTTAATGTGTATTCTCCTAAAATACACTCAGAAATTAAAAATAAAATTTCATAAAATAAATATAAAATAATGGCATTTTTAACAAGTGCTATGTTAGGAGAAAAATGTGTTCTGGCAGTGTAAATTTTAAAAGAAAAAAATCTATCCAGATATCTTTAGGTAGAAAAGCTTATACGCTATTTAGCATTTTTTTTTTACGTACAGTACATCTTTCATTTTATGAGATAAGTATTATGTAGGAAAAGAAGTATCAATAGCATACTGTCAAACTTGAGAAAACTTTAAGTAGTATAACAAAACAAAAAATTTATACTGGGAAACAGGGACTTTCTTGGAAGTTTAACAAAGAAGGAAAAAAGAGAATCTCTTGATGTTTACCCATTTCAAGTCATTAATGGTTGTGGATAAAACAATATACTGAAATTGTTAAGAAAACAGTAGAAATTGACAGATACATACATCACTCCAACAGACATCAAGTACAGGCCCTGTGTGCATCTGCTGGGCTTTTGGAATAGTTTGTCCATTATCTTGAACTTCCCAACATCGAACCTATATTAGTAAGAATAATTAATATTGCTAGAGCAATTTGCATTACATTCAACTACATCTGATAATGAATAGGATAGTATTATTCCACCTCCTCCACCAAAAGGAGGGGACAATTACTCCTCTTGCAAAAATGATGAAAAAAAGGATGTCAATAACTTTAGACCCTAAACCTACTTTCTCATCTCTATCAAAATCATTATGAGGATGATCTACACATTTAAGTTTGGTCCCAAAGAAGAGATTACAAAATGTGCCTCCCTCCCCTCTTTGTAGAGATGAGACTACGAATACAGAATACTACATGTGCTGCTAGCTTAAGCTGACATTTATTAATTTTGCTTATTTTTTAAAAAATTTCTGTTTTAAGAGTAGGGGGATGGGGGATGAGAGGTGGGGTGATGGAGGGGAGGGCAGAGTGGGGGGGAGGGATGATGAATATTCACATTTCTGTAGAGGGAGAGGGACGGGGTGGAGAGTGGATGGGGGGGGCAGGATAGGAAGAAGGGACAT
>CM053581.1:202163260-202201104 GCA_028627135.1 Pseudochirops cupreus | reverse complement strand
GCAGTTGGGAGATCCATCCTGCCCTACCAAAAAGTGACATAGGAGAGAATAGACTGGGGGAGGGAGGAAACACTGGGATGGCTGTTTTGGGGTGGTGGGCGGGGGAAAGACGGGGAGAAAATATGTAACTCAAAAAATTTCTGTTTTATCCTTTGTTATAGAGGATGGTTCTCTGGGTGGGGGAGAAAGAAGGGATATATTTGGAAAAGATGATGAAAAAAAAGATTTCAATAATTTTTTAAAATGCCCTACATAATATATATATTGATGGTAACCTTGATAAAAAATATAATAGACATGCTTTTCTAAACGATCTTCTGGAGTAAACCACATCTTCATAGTCATACAATTGACTTGAAGGTGGAAAGGATACAATACCCTGCTTTGTTTTTTATTATTGATTATAAAAAAGCATTTGACTATTTAAAGCAAAACATACTTCCAAAGATTCTCCACTCCACAAAGTGTCTCTAATGCATATATTACTCTCTGGGGCATCTAGAGAAAAATATATTTTAATGATCTTCTGATTACCAAAAGCAAACACGGCAGAACACAGTCATATGCATGTTTGCTCACCAAAAGGTCAGAGAGGATGTTCTATACAGAATCCAAATAGAAGGGAAATTTTCCATAGATGGTAAGGTCTTCCAGATGCTATTTGTAGATGACAGTGCTGACTGCATCAAGTTGTAGAATACCACAGAGTCTCTTCAATGAGATCCATTATCACTCAAAAGAGATAGGCCTAACAATCTACACAGGAAAAGCCAAAATGATAAAAAATGCCTACTGTCCAGACTATGACATTTAGTTGGATGGACAACCCAGTGAGTTAATCCATTAGTGCACAATTTCAAAAGGACAATTTGTTAGGCCTGGAATTGAGTAAGAGAGCAGGATGGATTGAATTTGGGAAATCACACTGTGCTTATAATATTTCCAAGTTGATAGCCTTTCAGTGATGCTAATATAGCTGCAAGTCATTAAACAACAGAATCTCGGAAGAATCAAAATTAGTTTTAAGTAAGCTAAAAGGCAATGACAATTCACATGGTTAAGGGTAAGTAGGTACTGCATATTATCTATGATGACTGACATGGGCAGTGGTGTGCAAGATCTCTTTCAGAAAATATTTACTGAAAAAAGGAGGCAGATGTTCATATAGCAAGGATGAAGGCTGGTACCCACAGAATGTTAAAAGCCCTAAGTTAAGATGCTCTGGCAATTGGCTAGATCTTTGGTGGGAGATTTATGGGAGGACAAGGAAAAGAATCATATACAATCAAAAAGCATGAGTGGGTTGCAATTTGTACTGTGTGACACATCAAAATACCCACAATTAAGATCATGGATCCACTGAAGCACTTAAGAATTAACAGTATATAATTTAATTATGCCTGGACTGAAAGAATAAACTTAAAGATGCAACTTTTAAAATACAGGAATTTAAGAGGAGAAAAGCTAATAGAAAATAATGTATCTAGTTTATAGAGAAGACTAATTCTTTAGTATTCTTTTGATCTTTAAGTGCACAAATGTTTTGTTTCCTTCTACTATACTCTGAGATACTTTAATTTCTGGAAAATGTAGCAGTGCATCATCTATCCAAGGGCATAAGAGGAATCTGGTCCAAAGTGGAAAATTTTATCCTTCCTCTCAGAATTCTTTGTACCCCGATTAAGTACAATGAATGTGCTTATCGTGTTACTAGTGTATTTGGAACTAAAAACATCTTACAACAGATGGTTGGAAACTATCCATTTAAAGGAGTACGAAATGGGTTGTTTAGGGTTTTGTATACTACATTTGGCAACTTCAAATTCCAACAATGGAACACATACCACACACCTGATTTAGGAGTGTAAATCAATATACTATATATACAATATCCATTAATATCAAAATGTTAAAGGATGTACTTATAAAGTTGCACATGATTTACATTATCTTGCTAATAAGCAAAACTAGAACAGGTAATATATCCTACTATGTGACAGGCTTATAGATTCAAAATTGGTCAAAGACTCTGCATAAAGATTTCTCTCTTTGCTCAGTACTGTGTTATTAGCTATAGCAAAAATGCCATAGCTAATATGGCAAATACTGCCAAAATCAAAACTCACAGTCAATTATGATGATCCACATGAAAATAAGTCACTTATATAGTTTTCATTCAGATAACACTTACATCATTTGCCCAGGATCCTGCAATAAGAAAGTTTCCTGGCAATGTGGGTGGGCTAAAAGAAAGACATCCAATACTGTCATCGGGAGAAGATGTAACTTCAATATCCTGTAAAGAGAATTTGTGAATATTATGTTAAAGCTAACCTTAAGCATCAAATGTACTTATGATGCTTATGTGATGCCTTTCCTGGTCTCCCAGTTTCTAGTGTCTCTCTCCCCTCTAAGTTTTCCTTGTACTTACTTTGTAAGTTATTTTGCATAAACTTGTGTGTACATGTTGTTTAATCTAAAAGACTATAAGCTCCCTGAGGTCAGGAACTGTTCATTTTTATCACTGTCACCCAAGCACCTTGTACAAGGCCTTGCACAATGAAGGTGCTTCATAAATGTTTATTAATTTTGTCAGTTTAACTGAGTTCTTCCCTTTGTGTCCCTAAATTTCAGAGATCCTCTGGCTGAAATACTGCACAAGTGCTAATTTCAATTCTGCTATAAGAGATATGACAATCTTCCCCTGCTTAAGTATTAACAAATACATTATATATAAAATGATGAAATTAGAGCATAGTCTCTATCATAAACCAAATTCCTACTTTTCTTCAGCGTGGATGCCAGTTACAGGAAAAGTCACGTTCATTACCTTCATAGGATTGTGATTATCTGTTGCTGTGCTACCAAACATGCTTGTCCCACTAGTTCCAAAACCCGAGGTTGTTCCAAACAAGCTCATTTTGGTCCTAAAAAATAATGACAAGTATTTATGACAGGTTTTTTCTTAGTAATAAATATCTTTGGGAGGCAAATGCACGTAGTAAAATTGTATAGTACTTTCTATCTAATGTATTTCATCATGATTCATTCTGTATTATAGTCATTTGCATCTGTGCTATAACCACCTACTGCAGATGGGCAGGAACTCTGTCTTATTTATCTTCCTATCTGGAGCACTGTGCTCTGAGTACGAATGGCATTTACATTGAACAAAGAAAGGAATAGCAGTCTCCTTCAGATAACAGCAGGATTCTCTTTATAAAAGTAGCCTAAAGAATTGTTCAATTTAACTCATCTATAATTTAAAATAATAATTAACTGTCAATAAAACAAATATATAAAACAAGGAGCAAAAACTTAGCTAACTCCCTAGCCTTTAACAAGGCAAACACAAAAGAGTTTACACATAATAAGTATTTTTTTGTTTGTTTGTTTGTATCCCTTTCAAGGAATGTCCAAAATTCTAGTACCTTTAGTTATGTTTGTCTTCTTTGGTAGAGACCAGGGGAGAAAAGGAAAGAAAAATATACACATATAGTTTTAATCAATATGGATATGGCTCTGGTAGTGATGATCTCACCCCAATCACATGATATCCATATTTCTATAATTGCTTGTATGTTTGATTTTTTTAAAAAAATACTATGATACTCTTGTTAATTTATTCAGTAATTCTCCAACTGCTGGAAACATGCTTTTATTTTATCTTTTTTCGCTATTAAAGAGCAGTTATTAATATTTTCTAGAAATAGGTCCCTTTTCCTTTTTGATGATGATTTTAAGACAGCATCTTTCAAATAGAATTATTGGATTGATTAGTTGTATGACTCTTACTAAATAATGCCATATGGTTCTCCAAAATGACTGCACATGGATAAATATTAATTGTTCATTATTAATGGCTAGATAGGCCAAGTCGACATAACGAAAATGACAATACTAGCTAAAATTAATTGTACTTATTCAATGTCATACTTTATACTACATTACTTTATATTGCTAGGGAAAAGAATCATCTGGAGAAGGTCAAGAATCTCAAGGGAAATAATGAAAAAAAAAGTGGGAAAGAAGAGGACCTACAATACCAGATTTCAAACTATAGTACAAAGCTGTAACCATCTAGACAACACGGCTAAGAAATAGTGGCCAGTCAGTGGAACAGATTAAGTATACAACATAAATTCACTGATTACAACAGGGTAAGAACTCATAATTTAACAAGAATTGTTGAGAAAACTGGAAAGAAGTTTAGCAGAAACTAGGTAGAGACCAACATCTCACTGTTTTTCAAAATAAGCTCTAAATGGATACATGACTTAGTCTTAAAAGGTAACATCAGAAATTAAAGGAACAAGAAAGAAATTACCTTTCAGATCTATAGATATGGGATGAGTTCATGATCAAAAAAGGAAATTATCATAGGAGATAAAATGCACATTTCTTATAAACTTGAAACATTTTTGTATAAAGCCAAAACAAGCTAAAATCTGAAGAACAACAGATAGCAGGAAAAAAATCTCTGCAGCAAATTTCTCTAATAAGGATCTCATTTCTAAGATATGGAAGGATCCAAAATTATAAGCATAAGAGCCATTCCCTAACTGATAAATGGTCAAAAGATTAAAAAAGGCAGTTTTCTAAGGAGGAAATCCAATCTATGAATGCCACATGGAAAAATCTCCAAATCTCTAATAATCAGACTAATACAAATTAAAGCAAATCTGAGGTTCTATTTCACACTCATAAGATTGGCAAAACTGTCAAAAAAGAAAAATGACAAAATGTTGGAGGATATGCAGGGAAACAGGTATTGCACTGTTGGTGGAGCTGTAAGCTGATCCAAGCCATTGTGGAAAGTAATTTGGAACCACACTCAAAAAAGTCACTAAACTAGGCATACTTTCTGACCCAGCCATATCCCATAGGAATATAGCCCAAAGACATCAAAATTTTATCGTATCTCTTTTTGTGGCAGCAAAGAATTGGAAAGTAAAAAGCTGTCCATCAATAGGAGAATGGTATATGAATATAATGTCATACTATTGTGCTATAAGAAATAATAAAGGAAAGAGTTTCAGAGAAAACTAGAAAGACATTATGATCTAAAGCAGAGTGAAGTGAGCAGAACCAGGAGAACAACTTGAATAACACTGTGAAGACAAACAACTTTAAGAAATCTGATCAACACAATGACCAACCGTAATTCCAGAGAACCCAAGATGAACCATGCTACCCCACCTTCTGATGGAGAGGTGATGGATTCTGAGTACAGATTGTGGCATATATTTTTTTGGACCTGGCCAATACAGGAATTTGCTTTGCTTAATTATGCTTATTTGTTACAAGAGTTTTGTTTTCTTTTTCCAACAATAGAAGAGGATGGGTAGGTGAGTGAGAAAAAATATATTTTTGCTCACTGAAAAAAATAAATTTAATTTTAAGAAATGCCTATGCCAGTCTGCAATTAATGCATGTGTTCAATGTCTTCCAGCAGTGAACTAAATTAGGTAAGCCACTAATCCAGGTAACGTTTCAGGCCTTATAGCTAAACTTTAAAAAAAAAGTACTTTCTTTTATTTGTCTACCAAGAATTCTGGATTAGCAATGATTTTTTTGGTGGTGATAGGGTGGAGAATTTACATTATTTGATACTGAATTTTCCCCTTTTGTATTTCCAAGAGAAATTTTGTGAGTATAAATCTGATTATTCTCTTATAACACTTACCTAATGCTCCCAATTTTCTCCTCCAACTCACTACAATGGATGCTCTCTACTGCAGTCTCTAAAAGAAGATCAACAACTGAATAACAAGCTAATTACTATGATCAAAAAGAAAATGTCTCCAAAAAAGAATGGACTATACATAAGGCATTAAAGAAAGGTTGCATTTCTTAACTTTATACCTTCCTAAAAGATAAACAGATTAGAAACAACAATAGACAAAATATTTGATGGTTAACAACGGTAAGAAACCTTTGCCTTCAAAGGGTAAAAGATATGCCCTGAATATCCTTCATGGTCTCTTATCCTTAAAAGGAACAAAGATGAGGCAAAAATTTCAGTTATCAGAGCTGAATTCCACATAGAGGGCAACAGACAGGAAACTAGAAATTCTAGGTGATAGCTCTACACCAATCATTAGAAGTAGCATGCCTAAGTTTGCAACATTTCTATTAGTAGGACTATATTTTAATGATGTCAAAAGGCAATTTATTTGTTCAAAAATATTTATAGGATAGGGATAGCTTTAATCTCACATTAGTAACTGCCCATTTGGCATTTTAAATTAAATGCCTCAGACATATGAAATTCAGCTTGTCCAAAATAAAACTCATTTCCCTGCAAACCTACCCTTCTCTCAAACTTTTTTATTTCTATTGAAGGGAATTACCATTCTTCCAGACTTGTTTCCTAACCTTGGTACTATCCTCAATTTCTCACTTTCCCCTCACTCCACATAGCTAATTAGTTGCCAAATCTTGCTGGTTTTACCTCCATATATTTCTAGAATCCAACCCCTTGTCTCTACTCACACAATCATCATCCTGGTTCAAGCCCTTATCACTTCTGCCCTAGATAACTACAACAGCTTCCTAACCGGTCTCCCTGTCTCAAGCTTCCCCTCAGCATTTCATCCTCCATGTTATTACCAAAGTGACTGTCCTTAAGCACAGATCTGACCATGTCACTCCAACACTCAGTGAACTCCCTACTGACTCTAGAATCAAATGCCAACTACACCGTTAGCTTTAGAACCCCTTCACAAATCAGCCCCAGCCTCTCCCTCCATCCTCTTTACGTATCACACTCTTTCCCACTAGTGGATCCAACCAAATTGGCCTTCTTTGGTACTCGAAGGCAACAGTCCTGCCTCCCATGCCTCGAATGTGTGTCCTCATTTCTGCCTCACAGAAGCCCTCTCGTCCTTCGAGATGCTGCTCAAGAACCACCTTCTCCATGGAACTGTTCCTGACCTCCCAAAATGCAAGTGTTCTCCCTCTCCAACTACCGTGGATTTGAGGCACTTCGTATTTGTATGTTGTTGCTCTGCCCCCTGTCCTTGCTAGTGGAGCTGTGTCCATTGTATCTGTAGCATTACAGCCTAAGAGTGTACTGGTACATATCAGTTGATTAATCGATAACTCTTGTTTTATTGATTGATAGGAACTGAACATATAATTTCATTGGCAGAGTATTCCCAGGTGAGGAAACTCCATCTTACAAAACAGATTAGCATCTTTTCTGACACCAACAGTCTTAGAGCCTAGGCCACCAAGAGATTCAGTGACTTGCCTGATCAGAATCACACAGTCATCATGTATCCAGAACAGACGTGAACTGAAATCTTCTGAGGTCAGCTCTTTATCTAGGAAGTCACATTGCTTGGAAAAAAAGCAAAGAACAAACAAAACACACACACTCACACTGCAAACGATACGTTCCACAACTGGGAAACAGTTGAATAAATTGTGGTATACACATATGTGTGTGTGTATAAATGCAATAAAAACATTATTGTATTGTAAAAAATGGCAAATAGAAACACAAAGAAATGTTGAAACTAACTCAAAGTAAAGATACTAGAATTAGCACAACATACACATGAACTACAACTTCATGAACATAACAAAACCTTATAAATGCACCGATGAAAAACTTAAAGGAGACAATATAAATTATTATGACTTTGCTAAAATTAATTTTTTCTTTTTCTCTTTTAAAAATAAAAATGTAAATAGTTTGAATTTTGTGGTTTGAGGTTTGTTTCCAGTCTTTTTGTATATGTTAAACTGAGGTTTATTTTCATACCCTTTTTGTATATATTGAATATTAAGATTATAATAAGTTATTTTTTAAAATAACAAGAACAGGTTGGATGGAATAATTCTTAGGGCTTTAAGATACTAGGAAAATCTATTTTTTCTATATAATTAAGACAAAAAAATTTCCCCACTTGAGTCCAGAAATAACATTTGTAAACTGTATCACACAATTTAAAATGTTATTTTATATTAAGTAGTTGTTTCATATGTGCAAGTTTTGTCTCTTCTAAGTGGCTGAAAGCTCTTCCAGGGTAGGAAATCACATATTATACCAATCTTCATCTTCCACTCCTAACACCTAACAAACACAGGGTTGGGCACAAGAGGAACTAATCAAGACTTGTCAACTTTCTCAGAGGCAGTACTGTATAATGAAAAGAGGAATGGATTTAGTCAGAAGATTTAGGATCCATTCCCAAATCAAACATTGGGCCTATTACTATGGGTAAGCCACTTTATCACTTTCATTCTCAGATTTCACTTATGTAATGATAAGAATAATTCCTGCCTTACTCATTTCACAGAGTTGGTATGAAAAAGAACTTTACACACAAAGTGCTACAAAAATGTGAGCTATAGTTATAAGAATGTCAAGGCTGTAGGGACTTTAAGATCTAGTCCAAAGTTTAGAAGGCAGGAAAACTGATGCTTTGAAAAATAAAGGACCTGTCCAAAGTTTTACCGTAAATAGAGCGAAGAATCATATCAGTACATTTTCCATCACATAAAATTTTATTATTTTCTCTTATTCAGATACCCATGATGCTACTGGTGCAGGTATTCTGTTGAGCAATACAGATGGGCAGGCTCCCGGAGCTTGGCTCTACTCTACCAGTTCAGCCTTCTCTTATACAACTTCTCTCTGTGTCTCTTCTTGCCTTGCCCTGTCTTCATGTTTGTTTATACCATCCCCAATAGCTACATCTCTTTTACTCTTCTTCCACCCTCCTATCCTCAACCCAACTCCAGCTTGTAAAGGCTTCCTTTCAAAGCCCAACTCAAGTGTCACTTTATCTAAGAAACTATCCCTGAAGTCCACAACACCCATACCAAGTGCAAACAATAATTCTCAAACTTCTCTAGCAGCTGCCTGAACCTCAACTTGGTACTTACTTCCTCTTTCATACAAGTAATGTTTATTTAAGTACCTGTTATATCCAAGACACTGTCCTAGGTACAGGAGATAAAAAAATTAAGAGAAAAACACCAGCCCCTGCTCATATTCTGCTAGGATGCAGGGAACAAGAACACTGGTATGCAAGCGGGAAAGAATAACAGCTAACATTTATATAGCACTTACTACATACCAAGCGCTGTGTTAAACACTTTGCTAATATCATCTCGTTTGAGCCTCACAACAACCCTGGGAAGTAGGTGCTATTATTATTCCCACTTTACAGATGAGGAAACTGAGGCAAACAGAGGCTAAGAGACTTGCCCAAGGACATACAGTAAGTGCCTGAAGAAGAAAGTAATGGAGCAAAGAAGAGATGTAGACTATTCTCTAGGAAAATCTGGGGGAGAGATTTTTCAGCTGGGGTGGGAAGAGAGGAGAGGGGAAGAGATCTGACAAGGCTTCATGGAGAAGAGAGAACATAAGCTGCTTTAAGAATTTTAACAGGCAGAGATGAGGAAAGCATGAGGGATAGCTTGCACAAATGTGGGAGAGGTTAAGAGAAGATCCAGAACATCTAGTAATAATGCAAATTGGCTAAGGATCAATTAAGATGACATGCTAAGCACTTTGCAAAATTTTTTTTTTTGCTTTTTGGAGGGGGGAAGGCAGGGCAATTGGGGTTAAGTGGCTTGCCCTTGGTCACATGGCTAGCAAGTGTTAAGTGTCCGAGGCCGCATTTGAACTCGGGTCCTCCTGACTCCAACGCCAGTGCTCTATTCACTTCACCACCTAGCCACCTCCGCTTTGCAAATTTTAAAGGACTATACAATGCTAGTTATTATTACTATTAAGACACAGAGCCACTAGGAAGAACAGTGGATAGAGTGCCAGGCTTGGACTCAGGAAGACTCATCTTTCTGAGATCAAATCTGACCTCAGACACTTACTAGCAGTAGTTGACTTAACCCTGTTTACCTCAGTTTCCTCACCTACATAAGCTGGAGAAGGAAACAACAAACCACTCCAGTATCTTTGCCAAGAAAACCCCCAATGGTGTCATGAAGCATCAGACACAACCTTGCACTGACTTAACAATGATAACACAGAGGCAAGTAATCGGAAAGAAGGCTCACAACACAGGTAGCTAGGAGCCTGAAGGTGAGAAGCTTTAAATACTAGGATGAGTTTTTATCTTATTTGAGTGGCAAAAGGGTGCCAGTGAAAGCTTTTAAGAGAATGTATATGATACGGAACAGGTGCATAATGTGACAGGTAGAGTACTGGACTTGAATTTAAGAAGATACCGGCTCAAATTCGGACCCTGACACTTGACAGGCAAGTTCCTTCCCTGAACATCTGTAGATGTAGCATCTACATCACCGGATTTTTGTGAAGATTATATAAAAGATAAATAACAACTTTGGAAGCCTTAAGGTGATAGGCAAATATTGGCTATTATTATGGCTAGGCCTATGTTATTAGAAAGATTGCTTTAGCAGATATATGGAGGAGGGACTTGAAAGGACAGAGCCTGGAGGGCCCAGTTAGGAGGGTCCTATACTAGTGAGAGGCAATCTAAAGATATGAACTCAAATGGGAGTCCTGGAGTACAGAGAATGCTGATATTAACACCAGCTCCTTCTGTCCCGTGTTTCCCCTTTATTTGAACAGAGCCTCCCTGGAAGAAGAGCCTGTGCAGTACAAAGAACACTCTCTAGTTATGCTATCAGACCTGGCTTCTGATCCCTGCTCTGAACATTAACTCTGTAACCCTGGAGGAGTCATCTGAGCCTCTCATCTGTAAAAAGATGCTACCTGCCCTTTTCAAACCTTAAAGTACTTAAGAAATGTGAAGGATGGCTGTTATTTTCTATCTTGGTAGTCTCCAGTATTTAGCATAGGACTTTGTGGAGAAGAGACCTTCCTAAGAACTGGCAGCTCTGATAAGGTGTAAGGAGCCAAGAATTAGGGCTCAAAGACCCCTAGTTCAGATGGCAATTCTGCTTCTTACTTTGTGGGTCCTTTAAGAAAAGCGGCTGCACTTCTGTGGTTTCAATTCCCTCATCTGTAAAATGTAGGATTGGGGGAAATGATGACTCCTCCTGCCAATAACATCTCCTAATGATTATGGTTTTATTACTTCCCCCACAATCTCTTACCCTTACCTGGAAGGCTGTTTGGGGAGGAACAGGAATGAACCCTTCTCCCAAGGCTGGTACATGGGGGCACAGGTGAAAGAGCACCAGGCCTGAAGCCAGGAAGACCTGAAACCTCAGACACTTACTAGCTGTGACCCTGCGCAAGTCATCTGTTTGCCTCAGTTTCCTCATCTGTAAGATGGGGATAACACCCACTTCCCAGGGGTGCTTGAGGATCTAATGAAGTAATAACTGTAAAGTGCTTATCATAGTACCTGGCACATAGTAGGCACTATATATGTTTGTTATTATTAGCAGCAGTAGTAATATTACTATCATTGTTAATCCTCCTCACAAGCTCCGGGGAAAGAGCCTGGATCCTTCTCAGTAACGACGGACGACCAGTCTCTTCACCTCTTTGGGGCCCCGATTTCCCTCTTTGCAAAACAGGGACAGCTACACTTGCAGGAATGCCGTGAGGAAGCCACTCATTAAAGCACTCCGGCGCCGTGGGCCAGATCCGGGGAAGGGCCCCCACACAGCGGGGTAACGGGGGACAGGCTCAGGGCACGGCGTGGGGCTGCGGCACAGCGGGGGGCGGGAGCCCGGCACAGCTAAAGGGCGGGGACGCAGCAAGCTAAGGGGGAAGGGGCTCTCCTAGGCCGCGAGACCCTGGGCCACGGGCTGTCTCCCCCACGCCGGAGGCCGGACTGCCGGCAGTCCCCTCCGAGGGCGCCGCGTGGGGCCTACCTGAGAGCTGGGGCTGCACCCGGGCAACAGGAAGATCGGGGAAAATCTCACCCCACGCCTGACGCGAAGGAAGAGAAAGGCAGGAAGCTGAGGCAAATAGTACGTCCTAAGATTCCCCACCGCCCGGGAGGCCTCCGAAAATACCGGACTCCCACAGAACCGTTGACAACGCATGCGCGTCGGAAGCCGTAAGCCTCCTTCCGGGAAAAAGCGAGAGAGAAAGGGGATAGGCTGATTTGGCACATGCGCAGAAGCCCTGCCGAGGCTAAACGGAAGCTGAGGTACCTGGCATTGAGGGTTGTCAAAAGCCGGGAAAACGTGAGGAGGAACATCTCTAGGAAAGATTGTTTATAGAATTCAATGTTCTCTTTCCTGTGAATTTAGTCAGATGTCTTGCTGCAGCGCGGCTTGGTGGATAGGGAGCTGGCCACAGAATCAGGAGTGAAAGTCCTGCCTCTTTCATCGAAACTCAGTGCCCTGGAGAACGCTTCTGAAACGGGGTTCTCAACCGTTTTCATAACATGTTCCCCTGCAAAGGTGTGCTGAGAAATGTAACAACCGACTCTCCGGAAGGAAAAAAAAACCCAGAACAAATGACACGCTTTTAAATTTTAATTTGCATTGCCAGCATTTTCTCCAATCACTTTTTAAACCCCAATTTGTAGCTTTTGCTGATTTCTGGGGTGTAAATGCTCACGTTGAAAATTTAACAATCTAATTGGGAGCCTTTTTGAGTTGACTTTTGCAAACCACTGCATGGATTGTGGGGCATCTGAGGAAGTCTATGGACCCCATCCCAGAATAATGTTTTCAAATTCATACAATAGCATACATAGAATTAAGGAAGAAAATGGTTATATTGAAATATAGGTATCAAACTTATTTTTAAAAACCAAGTTCATGGGACCCGAAGTTAAGCAAGCTGCCGAACAGGTACCTGTTTGCATGAGTAGATGGAGTTTCCCAACACTGTGAGTTCCCTACACAGATAAAATCATAGGTCCCTGAGGTTTAAAAAAAAAAAAAAGGTTAAACTGTTCAGATTTAATTTTTAAGGCACTCCATTGCTCAGGAAATTACATTGTGAAAGCCGAAAGCTTTTTTTTTTTTGAGTGTCAGCTGACCCTTAGCAGTTTGGTGAAACTTATTTACCTCCTTTCAGAAAAAATGTTTTTAAATAATAATTTTAAATAATGATTAAATAATTGAAGGAAATTATAATTTCATGTACAGGCTAGTGAATAAATATTTAACTTCTTCCCCTCCCTCCTCATTCAAGTTCATGGACTCCTGAAATCTGTCCAGGAGCCAGTGGACCTAGAGGCTCTTCCTTACCTTTAGGATAAAATACAAACCAACTCCTCTGCATTTGGAATTTAAGGACCTTCATAAATCTGTCTCCAGCCTGCTGTTCCAAGCATATTCACATTATTATCTACTCATGCTACATTCCTCCCAAATTGTCCAGAACTTTCATCTCCAAATCTTTCTTTGCACAATTGCTGGTTTCTTCTACCTGGTATATGTAGTCTCTCCTTAAAGATCCCCTAGCTTCTTTTAAATATTTGCCCAAGTGCTGGTTCTTAGAGGAAATTTATTCTCACTTGCTAGTATTTTCCAAGAAATTATTTTGTATTTAGTTTTCTACGTACATATTTTTTCTTGAAATAAGCTCCTTGGGAGCAGCTAGGTGGTGCAGTGAATAGAACACTGGCCCTGAAGTCAGGAGGACCTGAGTACAAATGGGACCTCAGACACTTGACACTTACTAGCTACGTGACTTTGGGCAAGCCACTTAACCCCAATTGCCCTGCCTTCCCCTCGCCCAGAAAAAGAAAGCTCCTTAAAACAGACTGCTGTTTTTGTCTTTACGTCCCCAGCACCTTGCATAGTTCCTGGAACATAGCAGGGGCTTAATAAATACTTGTTAAAATAAATGGAATTGAATTAACTTTTGTCAAGATTTTGCCTATAGACCTTTACAGATTCATCTCCAGCAGGAAGCTTTTCCTGATTAGAGCCTGCCACCTTAGCAATACTACATTATGTCCCTGACCCTGGGATGCCCCCATAATTACTGTCTATATGGAATCATAGTGTGCTACAGCTGGAATTGTTCAGCTGCCTCTCTGAAGCACTGACTGGATTGCTAACAGAAATGGCTATTTTTACCCTTAGCCATTTAATCCCAAACTCCTTAATATGTAATAACCCATATATGTGTGTGTGTGTGTGTGTGTGTGTGTGTGTGTGTGTGTATGAATACATATCTGAGTATGTGTATATATGTGAATATAGAGGGCACAGGATCAATTGAATAAGAAGGGACAATACTTTTATAGGTGAAATTCTGAGGTGGGAGAGGATTGGAATGAGAGGAGACAGGGAGAGACAGAATGGGGTTAATCATCTCATATAGAAAAGGCAAGGGATAACTGTTACAATGGAGGGGAAGAACAGGAAGGCAAAAGGGAAAGGGTCAACCTTACTCTCATTGAATTTGGCTTAGGGAAGGAATGACATAAACTCTAAACTGGGTATCTTGCCACACAGGACAGTAGAGGGGATGGGGATGAGAGGTGAGATGATGGAGGGGAGGGCAGGATAGGGGGGAGGGTTGCTGGAAGCACACACTTCTGTAAAGGGACAGGGACAGGGTATAGAACAGAACAAGGTGGGGCGGGATAGGAAGGAGGGACATATAATCAGTCTCTCACAATATGTCCATTGTGGAGATGTTCTACGTAACTACACGTGTACAGCTTGTATTGAATTGCTTGTCTTTCCAGTGGGGGTGGGTAATGAGGGAGGAAGGGAAAGAATCTAGAATTTAAAGTTCTATCATCGAATGTTAAAAATATATATGTGTATATATATGTTGTTATTATTATTATTATTAACTACATGCAGCTGGGAATTAAGATATACAGGCACTGGGGTAGGGAGATCCATTTTGCCCTACCGGAAAGTCAGAGGGGTGATGGGGGAGGACATAGGAGAGAGCAGAATGGGGGAGGAGTTATACAGTGAGATGGCTGTTTTGGGGTGGTGGGCAGGGGAAAGATGGGGAGAAGATTTGTAACTCAAAATCTTGTGGAAATTAATGATGTAAACAAGAAAATAAATAAATTAATTTAATTTAAAAATATATAATAACCCATTTTTATACACTTATTAAATTTTACAAATGTAGTACTTTTTCTGACAGCAGCCCTATGATGTAGGAAAGGAAATCATTCCTATCTTCTTTTTGCAGTCAGTGGAACTCAGGGTTAAGTAACTTCATAGTCGCATGTGTCACTTTACCTTGGAGCCATGAACTAAATAACTCAATGTAAGTGTTTGTACAGCGTTGAATAATGTAGCACATAATTTGCATAACAAGGTCTATCTTATCCAAGGAAATTTAGTTATTAGGCATATCAGAAACAAAGATGTTTTTAAAATATGGCTTCATCTAATATTGGTCCCAAAACACAGTTTTTGGCTAACTGACCTTCTTGCTGTCCAGAAGTTTTTTTGACTGATAGCTACGTATTTTGCCATC
This sequence comes from Pseudochirops cupreus, assembly GCA_028627135.1. Classification (NCBI taxonomy): domain Eukaryota; kingdom Metazoa; phylum Chordata; class Mammalia; order Diprotodontia; family Pseudocheiridae; genus Pseudochirops; species Pseudochirops cupreus. The sequence goes on along the minus strand of CM053581.1, from coordinate 202,185,767 downwards.
TTATATGACTGGTATAGCAGTATTCTTGCCCAAGAGTAAAAAGGAAGATGGAAAGCCACCAACTTGTGGTAATTGCCCATATCTATTGATCTCCCTGCTGACTTAATATAATGGTGTTTGGAAGAAGGAAGAAGTCAAGTTTATCTTTGCTTAAGTAATTTAATGTCTCTATAGACCATTTGCATTTATATGAATATTTGGCATTTAACCATTTTGTGAAAAGCAGTCTACATTCTGTTTCTGTGTTAACATATATTACAATTATCTTTATGTTAGTTTATTAAGTTTTTATATTTTAAAAAACTCAGTTATAAGAATGCTCAAAAACTCTAAAGACAGATTTCTTAATCTCTAGTCCATGAACTTGCTTTGTAAAAAAATTTTGATAATTATATTTCAATATAATTGCTTTCCTTTGTAATTCTATATATTCTATTTTATGTATTTTAAAACATTCTGAGAAAGGATTCATAGACTTCACCAGATTGCCATAACACACACAAAAATTTTTTCTTTTCTTTTTGTTTGATTTGCATTTCTTTTATTATTGGTGATTTTGAGAACTTTCTTCTTTTTATACAAATTAATTAATTTATTTTTAGTTTTCAATATTCACTCTCATAAAGTTTTAATTTTCTCCACCTCCCCCATCCCAAGATGGCATGCAATCCAATATAGGCTCTATGTGTATATTCTTATTTTAAATATGTTTTCACATTACTCATGTTGTGTAGAAGAATTAGAATGAGTGGAACTATGAGAAAAAAACAAAGCAAAACAACAAAAAAAAAAACCCAGAGCAAATACTATGCAATCTGCATTCAGATTCCATATTTCTTTTTCTGGATCTGGGTGGAATTTTCCATCATGAGTCTTTTAGAGTTGTTTTAGGTCTTTGCATTACCGAGAAGTGCTAAATCTATCAAAGTCAGTCATCACACAATGTGACTGTTACTCTGTACGATGTTCTCCTGGTTTTGCTCACTTCAGTCAGCATCAGTTCATATAAGTCTTTCCAGGTTTTTCTGAAGTCCACCTGCTCATCATTTCTTATAGGGAATAGTATTCCATTACATTCATATACCACAACTTGGTCAGCCATTCCCCAATTGATGGGCATCCCCTCAATTTCTAGTTCTTGGCCACCACAAAAAGAGCTGCTATAAACATTTTTGTATATTGGGCCCTTTTCGCATTTCTATGATCTCTTTGGGAGACAGCCCTATAAGTGGTATTGCTGTCAAAGGGAATGTACATTTTCATAGCTCTTTGGGCATAGGTCAGAATTGCTCTCCAGAATGGTTGGATCAGTTCACAACTCCACCAAAAATGAATTAGTGTTCCAATTTTCCCATATCTTCTCCAGTATTTATAGTTTTCCTGTTTTGCCTCATTAGCCAATCTGATAGATGTGATGTGGTACCTAAGAGTTGTTTTGATTTGAATTTCTCTAATCAATAGTGATTTGGAGCATTTTTTTCATATGACTATAGATAGCTTTAATTCCCCCCCCCCCCCCGAAAACTGCCTATTTATATTCTTTGACTATTTATCAGTTGGGGAATGACTTGTATTTTTATAAATTTGACTCAGTTCCCTATATATTTTAAAAAGACACTGGTTGTAAAAATTCTTTCCCAATTTTCTGCTTCCCTCCTAATTTTGGTCGCACTGGCTTTGTGCAAAAACGTTTCAGTTTAATGTAATTAAAATTATCTGTTTTGCAATTCATAATATTCTCTTGTTTGCTCATAAATCCCTCTATTCTCCATAAATCTGTCAGGTAAACTATTCCTTGTTCTCCTAATTTGCTTATAGAATCAACCACTAAATCATTTACCCATCTGGACTTTATTTTGGTATATGGTATAAGATGTTGGTCTATGCCTAGTTTCTGCCATACTATTTTCCAGTTTTCCTAGCAGTTTTTGTCAAATAGTGAATTCTTATCCCAGAAGCTGCAGTCTTTGGGTTTATCAAACAGTAGTCATTGACTACTGTGTCTTGTGTACCTAACCTATTCCACTGATCTACCACTCTATTTCTTAGCCAGTACCAAGTAGTTTTGATGATTGCTGCTTTATAATACAATTTAAGAACTGGTATGGCTAGGCTACCTTCTCTAGCATTTCTTTTCATTAATTCCCTTGATATTCTGGACCTTTTGTTCTTCCAGATGAATTTTGTTATTATTTTTTTCTTGTTCTATAAAATAATTTTTTGGTAGTTTGGTATGGCACTGAATAAGTAAATTAATTTAGGTTGAATTGTCATTTTTTTATTATATTAGCTCGGCCTACCCACAAGCAATTGATGTTTTTCCAGTTATTTAGATTTGACTTTATTTGTGTGAAAAGTGTTTTGTAATTGTGTTCATATAGTTCCTGGGTTGGTTTTGGTAGGTAGATTTCCAAATATTTGATAATATCTACAGTTACTTTAAGTGGAATTTCTCTTTCTATCTCTTGATGTTAAGCTTTGTTAATAATATATAGAAATGCCAATGATTATGTGTTTTTATTTTATATCCTGCAAATTTGCTAAAGTTGTTTATTATTTCAGGTAGTTTTTTACTTTATTCTCTAGGATTCTCTATGTATGTCTTCATATCATCTACAAAAAGTGATAGCTTAGCTTCTACTTTGCCTATTCTAATCCCTTCAATTTCTTTTTCTTCTATTGATAAAGCTAACGTTTCTAGCACTATATTGAGTAACAGTGATGATAATGGACATCCTTGTTTCACATCTCCCCTCCCCCCCATCTTGTTGGAAATGCTTTTAGCTTATCCTCATCACATATGATGCTTGTTGCTGGTTTTTGGTAGATGCTACTTATCATTTAAGGAAGGCTCTATTAATTCCTATGCTCTCTAGTGTTTTTAATAGGAATGGATGTTGTATTTTGTCAAAAAAAATTTCTGCATCTATTGAGATAATCATATGGTTTCTGTTAGTTTCGTTGTTGATATGATCAATCATGCAGGTAGTTTTTATAATATTGAACCAGCCATGGATTCCTGGTACAAATCCCACCTGATCATAGTATACTATTCTCATGATAAGATACTGTAATTTTTTTGCTAAGGCTTTCTTTTCATAAAGGATCTCAGTGATTTGAGAGTTGCCTCCAACAATACAGATTGAAATCCATCAAAGATTGCCCAAACTATGCAACTCCTTGTTTTCCCAAGAGTTTAGCACCAGAGCTCCTCCTTCCTTGCTTTCTCCCAACATCTTAAGTATACCAGTCAAGTATTCTGGCTGTCCACCTGGCTGTCATTCCACATTCTTACCACATGACCAGTTCATCTTCTCTTCTTGTCATACAATTTCTTGATGACATCTTTATTTCTTTGGAGTTCTTTGTTATTTGTTGCAGCCTACTCAAACCTACCTTCCGTTGCCTTCCGTGATACTCATCTTTAGTGCTTTGAAGGCAGTAACTCTACAACCTGCTCCCAATATTCTAACTGATTCCAGCAAATGTTAAATTGAATGGGGAGAGTGCAAGAGGAATGTTCAATGATCCCATCTCAATAATTACAAAGGCCCAGACTTCTCACCTTAACCATGTTGCAGAGCTATGAACTAGGTGTGAATAAGGCCTGGGCATTTCTATGGAATCAATCAATCTAAGACATAAGATAAGGTCTGAACAATCATTCAAAGGAGGAATGAAATGCTTTTGAGCTACTGGATGAAAGCAAATGAACCTCACAGGAAATGTATTGTGGTGATGGAGGAATGTCAGTCATTCCTTGTAGGGCTTGGATAGAAACAGCAAGCCAGTTTGGAATATAGGAATTCCAGTACCAGGCCAGACTAGTAGTAAAATATTTCCAGCCAAATCCTTGAAAGGGAATTACCTGGGGAGAAGGAGAGAGTTTCTATCTCCTCTCCTTCTCTACCTTGGCCAGAAGATGACTTCATAAACTTTGAAAAGTTAGGCTTCTCATGGGTGTCAGACTCTATGAAACACAAAGAACTATTTTTTTTAAAGTCAAAAGACTGAAAAAATAGAAGATAATGTAACATCTCATATCAAATCTAGAAAACAGATGGAGAGATCATTTAAAAATCATCGACCTAACCAAGACATACACAGGACCTATATAACTCAACTACAAAATGCTACATATACAAATAAAGACCTCTAAATAATTGGAGAAATACTAATTGCTCATGGGTAGGCCAAACCAATATAATAAAAATGACAATCTTGCTAGGTACCAATTAGTGTGGACAATGAATCTTGTGAAATGGCTACATTATTCAAATTCACACTATTCAAAGTTATAATTATGTATGTAAAATATAGTCATTTGTTCTAATCCCATTCAAATATGAAGTGAAAAATGTCTAAATAAGTTTTTAATCTATTTATTAATATGATAGCAATGAGTAAGAAAACTGTATCACAGTGGAGAGACCCCTGGGCTTGGAATCAGGGAGATTTATCTTCCAGTGTTCAAATCTAGCATCAGAGACTAGCTGTGTGAACCTGGGCAAGTGACTTAACCCTATTTGCCTTAGTTTCTCATCTGTAAAATGAGCTGGAGAAGGAAATGGCAAACCACTCCAGCATCTTTGCCAAGAAAGCCCCAAAATGGGGTTATGAAGAGTTGGATATGACTAAAATGACAAAACAATTTCTCCTTCAAATTTATTCAAAAGTAACTGAGTAGTTAGAAGAAGCAAATTTTACTTAAATTAAAAAATGACTGACTTCTTGTATCTAAAGATAAACCTGTAATGATGACATGATAAAATTGTCATTATTGTCATTTAAAATATTTTATTAGCATAGATTAGTTATTCTTTTAATTTTTCGACATATAATGGTAGGTACAGGGAGCTTCATCCATATCTCAGCAAATTTGCAGGTTCACATTTTCACACAATGAACCAAATATGATTAGATGACCTAGGGCATTATCTAAAATCAATGATGCTTTAAACATAATATTGTTGTCCTAGCAATATTTTTAAATAGCTGGGCTAAAATAATCTGAAAACCTGTCTTTGAAATCAGCTTTAGTCACCTATGCTTTGTTATAACTAGAATCAACTGATTGTTGTAGCCCCTGTGAGGATCAAGGATAACAAATAACCATTGGTTTTATCACCTCCCAATACAAGTGTAGATGATTCTTAGACACTTTAAATCCAGGTTGTGATTTTTCTTTCTTAGAAATTTAAGATCTGCAAGTCATCCTTTTACAGAATAAACCTGTTTCATCCACATTAAAATTGGTCAACACATCCACCTTCTTCAATTATTTTCAAGAAAACATCAGGATATTTAGTTGCTTACTTCTCATCTTCATTGACTCTTTCTCTGGTAATGTTAATGTTATGTAACTGAACTCAAATTTTTAAGTGATTAAGATAATCAGTGCTTCATTATCCATTTCATTTCCATTTTCTTTCTCTGTCTTAAACAAACTTGAAGCTTTTGTCTAAGGGTTCTCTGCTAAGATGAATGTGTTTTTGATTCCATTTTCAATCCATCAGCTAAAAGATGCTCCATTTCTCTCATGGTAACACTTGTGGTCCTTATAGCTGCTTGCAAACCACCAAAAAATGGATGCAATTTTGCCTTTTTCTTTTATTTCACCTGTAGGTTTTATAGTATCTTTGTATTCAGGTATTTTGGAATTCTTTCCTATTTTGGAGGTACTATAACCATGTTTATGCTGTTCAATTATGTCAACTTTTGTTCTAATGTAACAAGCCTCTTCTTTTTTGTGTTGACAATGTTTCCACTTGAAGTATTCTTCCTTTTGTCCAGTTTATTAAGGGCTATTAAAAGTGACACCACTATTGGTAATATGGTCTGCAGCAGCATATCAAATCCACATGAGATGATAGGAATGCAGTCTGATGACTTAATGGCATGTTAGAAACCCTCAACTGGCTCACATGTATTATGTTACATGAATTTTGACTCACATTAAATTTGACCTAGTATCACTTAATTCACAGTAAATCAAGTTTCATATTATTCAAATTTACATTAATTGTAACATAGCTGTACTATGAAATTAATTTATTTATTCAGTGCCATGCCAATCAAACTACCAAAGAAGTGCATTATAGAGCCAGAAAAAATAATAAACTTCATCTGGAAAAACAAAAATATCAAGAACATCAAGGGAATTGATGAAAAAAGTGGGAAGAAAGAAACCTAACAGTACCAGATTTCAAACTATATTCCAAAGTAGTAATCATCAAAAGAGATTGGCACTGGACAAGAGACAGAAAGCCTGGTCAGAGGAACAGATTAGATGTACAATACACAGAAACAAAAGAGCGCGGCAGTCTTGTTCATGATCCCAACAATTGGGACAAGAACTCACTTCTCAACAATAACTCTTATGAAAAATGGAAAGCAGTCAGGCAGCAACCAGGTGCAGACTAACATCTCACGTCATACCAAGATAATACTCCAAATGAGTACAGGACTTACATGTAAAGGGTGACATCATAAATAAATTAGAGTAGCAAGGAAGAAATTGTCTGTCAGATCTAGGGATAGGGGAGGAGGCCATGGTCCAATAAGAGATGGACAGGATCACAGAAGATAAAATAGATAATATATATATATACATGAAGTTTAAAAGTTTTCAAAGAAATAAAGTCAATGCAGCTAAAATTAGAAAGGAAACAGATGAATGGGAGGGGGGATCTTTGTAGCAAGTTTCTCTTATAAAGGTTTCATTTCTAAGATATATAAGATTCAAATTTATTAGAATAAAGCCATTCTTCAATTGATAAATGGCCAAAGGATATGAACAGACAGGTTGCAGAGAAAGAAATCCAAACAATCAACAGTCATATGAAAAATGTTCTAAATCACCAATAATAATGGCCCACCACTTATTTTGTGTGGCCTACAAGCTAAGAATGTTTTTTGCATTTTTTAAAATGTAAAATGTATGGGGAATAGTTTGTTAACCCTTAATCTAGAATCCTCTGGAATTGTGATTGGTCATTATGCTGATCAAAGTTCCTAAATTTTTCAAAGTTGTGTGTCTGTACAATATTGTTATTGTTGCATAAATTGTTCTCCTGATTCTTCTTATTTTACTCTGTATCAGCTCATACAAGTCTTTCCAAGTTTCTCTGATATCATACCCACCACAATTTCTTCTAGCACAATGGTATTTCATCACATCCGTACATCATAACTTGGTCAACCATTCCCTAGTAGATAGGTTCTCCCTCAACTTCTAATTCTTTGCTAACAGGAATGTACTTTTTATTACAAACTTCAATCCATATAGATAAAAGATGTCCTATTTTTATCCCTGTATCACTGCTATGCTTTGTAATAATTTGCAAACCACAAAAAAACTGATGCAACTTTGCCTTTTTATTTTATTTTACCTGTGTTTTTTTAAAATATGCTGTACCATAGATTCAGGCATTCAGGAATCTCATTCTAAAGTAAAGTTATTAATGGCCATGTTCTAGAATGAAGGCTTAATTTCTGTCAGGCTGCTTTCCACTTCTCCCAATAGTTTTTTGTTGAATAATGAGTGCTTGTCCCAATTGCTGCAATTTGGGGTTTTTTTAAACACTATACTTTTTACATTTTACATTAAACAAATTAAAAGTTATTCTTATTTGATGGATTGGACAAAAGCAGTTGGTAGGATAGACTTGATCTGCAGGCTGTAGTTTGCTCTAGATGAAACAAGTTATCATTATCTGCCTCCTGCTAGAGAGATGATGGCCTTAGAGTACAGAGTAAGACTTTTTTTTATCTAACTCATATGGAAATTTGTTTTGACTGACTATACATGTTTTTCATAGAAGTTTATCTTTCTTGATTTCTCTAATGTGGAGGAGAAAGAGAGACAGAGACAGAGAGAGTTGGAGAAAGAGAGGGAGAGGGAATGCAAATCTGAAGAATAAAATTTTAAATATAAAAAAGTGGACTATCTGAAAGTTATGACCAATAAAAGAGCCTAAACATTATAGTTCAAGAAATAATAAAAGAAAACTGCCTGGAACTCTTTGAATCAGAGGGCAAAGTGAAAACAGAAAGAAGCCACTGGTCAACTTCTGAAATAAACATCAAAATTAAAACTCCCAGGAATAACACAGTAAAAATCCAGAACTTTCAAGTCAAAGAGTCAGTTAATCAACTAGCATTTTTAAGACCCTACTATGTTCCAGGTACTGTGCAAAACACTGGGGATACAAAAAAAAGGGCAAAAGATGGAACTTACAGTTTTAATGAAGAAGACAACATTCAAACAAAGATGAACAAACAAGACACACACAGGTAAATCAATGAGGGAAAGGTACTTATTAGAAAGAATAAAGGCTTCTTGTATAAGGTAGAACTTTGGCTGAGACTTGAAGGAAACCAGGGAGTCTAAAAGGAGGAGAGAATTCTAAGCATGGGGGACAGTCAGTGAAAGACTAATTTGGCAGCTGAGTGTAATTTGAAGCAGAGTGAGAAGAGATTTGAAGCAGGCAGACCACCTAACAGACCAACAAACAGACCAACCAACTATTGCAACTATTGCAATAGTCCAGGAGTAAGATGATGAGGACTCACAACAGGGTAGAAAAACAGGTATATTAATGCATTGTTAGCAGACTTGTGGCTTCATCCAGTCATTTTGGAAAGTAATTTGGAACTATACCTAAAGAGTCACTAAACTGTGCATTCCTTTGACCCACTAATACTACTACTAGAAATACGTTTCCATCTGTATCGTACTCTGTATCTGGAGATGGATAGCATGTCTCATCATGAGTCCTTTGGAAATGTGGTTGGTCATTACGTCAATTAGAAGTATCAAATTAATTATCTTTACAATATTGTTGTTACCGTGTCAATTGTTCATTGGTTCTGTTCACTTTTTTTGCATCAGTTCATACAAGTCTTTCTTACACCATATAAGTATTTTCTGCCATACTGCTTTCTGGTTTTCCTAACAGTTTTTGACCAATAGTGAGTTCTTGTTCCCAAAGCCAGGGTTTTAAACAATCTTCCTTAATTCTAGTCCCTTCCTTCTGTTAATTATTTCCAATTTAGCCTATATATAGCTTGTTTGTATAGTTTCTCTGTTTTCTCCCTTATTAGACTATGAGCTCTTTGAAATCAAGAACTGTCTTTTAATTTCTTTTATTCCTAGTACTTAGTGCACTCTCTGCCATATTGCAGGTGCTTAATAAATATAAATTAACTCAACTGATTGTAAGGATAAACAGCTTTGAAATATTTAACAATTTCAGAGGTCTTATGATGACACATGTTTCTCACCTCTAAATGAGAGGTGATGTAATCAGGGAATTGAGAAATATATATTTATATCTATCTATCTATAAACATCATCAATGCAGAAATTTGTTTTGTTTAAACATATATATTTGTTACAAAGATTTTCCTTTCTTTTTTTTCTTTTCCAGTAGGAGGAGATGGGAGAAAGAGAAAATAGATTTTGTTGTTAATTTAAAAATAATAAAATTAAATTAAAAAAGAAAGTTCCCAGAAAACTATAGTCTAGGGGAAATGAATCATTGGAATATGAAGTTGTACCTTTTGAAAAATATATTCAGTCTTTAATTTTTCAAGGACATGTAACCCAAAATTTCTGAAGACTGAAAACCATCAGAAAATTGTAGAATTTCAGACTTGAAAGGGTGATCAGTGGCCATCTAGTCCAATCAATACACAAAAAAGAATCCTCACTAAAAGGTAACAGATAAGTTGAATAACCTCAAACAGTAAGGCCTACCTCTTCCCAACATAGTCTGGTCTATGCCTGAATAGCTCTTTTTAGGAAAGTTTTCCTCACATTAAGGAACTAATTTTTCCTTCTATTCCTTACATTTACTTCTTCACAGCTTCCATCCATTGCTCCTTGTCCTTGTCTGTAGGGCCAAGCAGAACAAGTCTAAACTCTTCTCTACAAGATGACCCTTCAAATACTTGAACACAGTTATCATGTTCCTTCAACAAATCTCTTCAGCAGTCTAAACATCCCCGGTTTCTTTATAGCCTTCACATGGTTTGGACTAATGGATCTTCAAAATTCTGGTTGCCCTCATCTGAACACATTCCAGTTTATCAATGTCATTCCAAAACTGTAGCACCCAGAGCTGAGCCTAATGTTCCAGATGTGGTCATTGTCGACCTAATCTCATTTGAAGGTTCAGCACTCCTGGCAGTATTCTTATAGGACTGGGCCATTTTTTGTATTCATCTTCTGCTGCTTACCCTTGCTTGTGTCTTTTTTTTTATAGGACCTGTGAAATGCTGATAGGAAAATTCTCTCTACCAGGGCAGGTCAGCATCTACTCTGCAACTTATACTCTTAGAGAGTTGTCTGGGACACTGAGTGGGTGAGTGACTTAGCCAGACTCACATAGCTAGTAAGCGTCAGAGGCAGGACTTGACTTCCTGACTCTAAGGCTGTCCCTCTAGAGTCTATCCACTCTATCATGTTGCATCTCATACATCTTTTTAAAACCTAAATTGTTCAGAGTTGTTTATGCATCAATATAGAATTCTTTAGACAACATCTGTTTTTTACTCCTCATTGGAATTGTTTCCCTTTCTATCTTAAGAATTTTATTATGTATGTGTATATATATTTCAATCAGCAACAATCTACCTTCTCTTCCTCCTTGGCTCCCCATCCCCCATCCCCACTGAGAATGACAGAAAACCAAAACCCCTGTTACAAACATGTATAGTTAAGGAAAGTGAATTTTCCCATTGGCTATGTCCAAGTATGTCCTCATTCTTGACTCCGAGTCCTTGTTTTCGTCAAGAAGTGAGTAGCATGTTTCATCATGAGTCCTCTGGACTTGTGATCGGTCACTGCATTGATCAGATTTCCTAATTTTTTCATTATTGTTTGTCTTTACCACATTATTGTTGTTTAAATTGTTTTCTTGGTTCTATTTACTTAATTTTGTATCATTTCACATAAATCTTCCCAAATTTCTCTGGAACCATTCCCTTGCTCATTTCTTTCAGCACAATAATGTTCAATCACGTTTATATATCATAACTTGTTCAACCATTCTTTAGTTTATGGGCACCTCTTCAGATTCCTGTACTTTACAACCTCAAAAAGAGCTATAAATATTTCTGCACATCCTTAGGGTTTGCTTTGCTTTGGACTAATCTGTCCCTTAATCTACCATCCCTCCAATTCCCCTTTCTCCCTCCTCCTTTTCCCCTCCTATATGCCTGTTGAATGAAATGATTTTTTTTACCCAACTTTTCCCTTCTTTGACCAGTTTGATGAGTGAGCTTTAAGTGTCAGCCGCTCCCTCCACTCTGCTTCTGGGATCTGAGCTACACTTGTGATAACTTTGCTCCTCTGTAATTTTGACTGTTGTTGAAATTATTTGGACAAATAATTAGTTTATGTAGTCAAAAGCTGAAAAAAGATTTTATTCGTTCTCCATTTAATTGTCTTTATATCATCCTATTGGCATTTTCATACACAAGAATAAATCACCTGGGACCTGAGACTGCTGGAGCTGGAGAGGACGTGAGCAGATCTTTTCTATTATCTACCTTGAATCTGTGACCCGAAACTCGGTAGTGGGCAACAAAGTTGCCAGTTAACACCTGTGTCATATGGGTCTGGGATGCTTTCTTGCTCCTGTGGGCAGCCTCTCCCTGGGCATGTTAGTGTCTTTAGCACCAGAATTCATCCATGGTGTCCATACACCTCTCTGTCTTTCTATGCTGACCTGGGTTGGAAATATATCTCACTGTGACTTTTTCTTGATTTTCTCCATCAGGACTTGGTCTAGTGTGTTTTCTAAATTTGTTTGGAGGAATTTTGGGGGGGTATTCACTGTAGTGCTTCTATTAATCTGCCATCTTGTCTCTGCCTCCTAGAATTTAATTCTCAAGAGCTTTCCATACCTCTTAGGCTGACTTCCCCTATAGAATTTTAATTCAGGAGACTCTTACCTTTCCTTTGAACCCTTTGAGACCTGTTTTCCCAAAACTGAGGATGCATGTCAAAATGCCTGGTTTTCATACTAAACTCCAAGAAGTAATGATCATTTCCTTCCTAGGTTCATATCATTTCTATCCTAGCAGGAATGGGTACACTTGTAATTGTATTGAATTCCCAGTCTATTCATTGCATTAAATTAGACTAAAGAGTAATTTAGATCACTCAAATGTTCATGATGAGCCAATAAACTCTTCAATGTTTTTTAAATAATAATTTTTCAATAAAATATATATTATAGGAGAAAACAAGTCTGGTTATGCCCTGACATTTAATCATGATATTCTTTCTGTATTTTAGTGGTTTCTGATAAGGCTATCACCTCTAAATAAGAGTATAAAGGAAGTTTTAACTAAGAAAATATCTTCTAGACTTAAAATTATTTTGCAAACACTTAATTTACACTTAGAAAAAATTTATTCTTTTGTATGAAAAGGCTAATAGGATTAGATAAAGAGTTAAATGGAGAACAAATGCAATCTTTCTTCAGCTTTTGATTACATAAAATGATTATTTGTTCAAATAATTTCAACAACAGTCAAAATAATAGAATTATAGATGGAATTCCCTTTATATTTTCTTTATAACTTATCATAATCTCTTTATAACATTAACACAAAATGGAGATAAATATTTATGAAGTTGAATAAGATAAAGAAGTCTCAAGAAACCGAAAAGTCTCTCTTATTGAAAAGTTTAAGCTTATTTCAGTTTGTCTTTGGTCAAGAAAATATACCCTTCTCAAAATAGCAAAATACATTAGTCATTTTATTAGGATTTGCTAAGATAGTCTTATATCCATCCTCCAAATTGTAATTTATTAGGTAAGTATACTCGGGAAAGATAATCTGATGAAATAAATGTCAAAGCTTGAATTTCTGCCTTCATTTTCAATTCTGCCATTATTTCCATCTGTAAATAAACACAAAGTATAGTCATATTAGACACCTTTGCTGTGACATAAGTATAATGTGTTCCCTCAAACTTTGCCCTGATCATTTCCCAAACCATGTATACTAGCCTGCAGGGGAAATCAGGCTATTTATTAACTCAGAGCTAAAACCACTTATGTTAAGAAAAGTTCAGCTTTGATTCCTTTTATAATTAAATCAGATTGGGTTTCCTAAAAAGGATTTGCCTTCAAATTTCTAAATATTATTTTAAAGGACTACATAACCAAGATAAAGGAAAAAATTTCTCTTCATTCCTTATCAGCATTTATAAAAGGATTCATGTAAAAATGTCATCAATTATGCATTATCAAATATCTTTGAAAGTCCCCTAAAAGAAACTAATTGTGATGTCTAGTTGATGCTTACAAAAACTTCTCAGAAAACATTTTCTAAATATTGTATGTTAGAGTACAACAACTTTTTTTCTATTGAAGTTAGTAAAAATACATTTACATATAACATAAAACATTTCAATTTATAATAAAATAAACTCTGTACTTCTTTTTTCCAAAATGGTTGGCAAGTAACATAAGGTCTCTTCAGGATGCTATCAAGTTTCATTTGGTCCCGGTTAGTCAGGGGAATTAATGTACCTCTTGGTATATTTAATCTGGAAAAAAAAAGCATAGGTTAAAAAAATAATGAAAGCAAAATTTTTTTTTGCAATTTGTATTTATAGTTAAACTGGATTTCTTTTATAGTATCATATGTTGTTTCTATATTATTGTTTCTATGATGTTGTATCTCTGTCAGGTAACTAGCATAGTCAGATTCAGAAAAGCTTAAGTTGGCTCCAGCCTAACAAATTTTGCATCTGTAACAAAAGAGTTGCAATCTCCTTGAAGGAATGAAGTATGATACCCAGAAATAATAGAGGAGAAAATTAGGGGAACCCCCCAGCAATGTATAGTTCCTAATTAAAGCATTAAATTAGGCACAGTTTTGGCCAAATAAACATTTTAAAAATTGAACATATGAGTAGCCAATAACTTTGGTATGAGGGAGGGTAGAAATCAGAGTAGCACCTCCATTAGAATCCCTGTCCATGTTCTACAAAGATAAGATACTAGTTTTATTGAAAGAAATAAGAGAAAAGTGAGAGAAGAAACGTGATAGAAGTGTTGTTTCTGAAGAATTTGTAGGCTCAGAAAAGAAGTGATAGAAATAAAGATGCTAAACTATGGCATACATTCTCCTGGGGAGAGCATTATGCTTAGCGGGAAATACAGAAAAGCACTCTGATTGCTGACTGATATACCAAATATATCCAATAGATCAGTGGTGTCAAACTCGAATAGAAATTGGGGGCTACTAAACAAGACACAAGAATCCTTGGGGCTGCATCTTGACTTAGGAAACTACCTGTTCACATATTTCTTTTTTGTTGTTGTTAATATATTAGCATATTAAAATCAGATAGAAACTACATTTAATCTGATTCTGGCTGCACTCAGGAATGTTGTGAGCTATATGAGACCTCTGAGACACATGAATAAAATTTCTTTAAAAGAACACATATCAAGTGCCTATTGATTCTGCCATATACAATAAATAAAGCAAAATCTCAGTTTGCCAGAATTCATTTCTGTAAACCTGAATTTATCATTTATTTGTATTTTTCTGTATTCTACTGTGGTGAGAAAATAAAACCACAAGAAAACAAATTCTTATTAGGGATTTAATAGAAATAAACAAAAGCAATTTCTACATGATGACATATGGCCAATACTCATTTAGACAAATATCAAGACTTAGGGGTTCTACATGTATAGAATTATACATATAATGATGATTAGTTATACTGATGACCATTCAACTAAGTTTAATTTATGTCATGTAGTAAGTGTATTCATGCATTTTAGAAAGATTTTCAACTTACAGGGTTGAAACAAAAGTTCTGATCAACTTTCAAATTAACTAAAGCATTCAGTCAACCAGAATACTGTATTACCGAAGCATTCAATTTAAGTAAATCTGAAGCAATTACAAGTTTAATTCAAACTTATATGAAATAATTCAGAGTCAAAATAGACAAATGAATATGGAAAATTCTCAACAATTCTCTCAGTGATTTGTTCGAATTATTGTTACACATTGTAATATCTATAGAAAAATTATTTTTAAAAGGTCATTTCTGCTAAAATTGCTAACCTTTCAATGTCAGAGGGAAGAAGACCAAGCCATCTAATAGTTGGAACTGTGAGATTATGAGCTTCAAAAGACATCGACTAAAATAAAGGATAAACATCTATCAAAATAGGACAAAGTTGCAGAGAATGTTAGCACTCTGCCATTTACATTTCTTTTTTTCTTTCTCTTTTTTATTTTTGAGGCCATTGGGGATGTGACTAGGCTAGCTAATAAGCTTTTGAGTCTGGATTTGAACTCAAATCTTCCTGACTCCACAGCCAGCTCTATCCAATGTACCACCTTGTTTTCATTTCTAACATCCATATGATTGTGATATTTAGAAGGAACTAATAGTATGTTGTATGACTCTTCCCTTCCACATCTTCTATGTCATACAGCCTCCTACCCTCAAATTTACAATAGTATCAGAAATGGCAGCAAAGTTTTAAATTAAGAATCCATTTAAGAAGAATAGTATTCAATATTTCTGGGTCTATTAGCCTTTTCCTAGAAACCAATATGACAATATAACTGGCCTCTTTCACTTCATCTTCTATCATTGCCTTCTTTGATTCTCCTTATTCCATCATTTTTTCATATCAATGTATATTTTAAAAGAATTTGGGCATATAAAGAAAAATACTATAAACGTAAAATTGTATACAATTTTCTTAATCTCAATATTTCTAACAATAAAACTGTGAGCACAGAGAGTTTTGTGAAAGTGGCAACTTCCTGTTGTAGAAAAAAGATAAGGGATTCTAAATAGCTCCATAGTGATCAGACAATATTACTCTTACCAACTTGCTATAACCTTGGCCCCTAAGACCCTATTGATAACAGATAATACTTCTTGTCTAATATTAATGCTATGTATTTAAGAGTTGTGCTTGTTACTGTGGTGTCTGGTATCAGAATAAATTGAGCATAGATTCAGTCATAGAAACTACATCTAATTTGTCTTATACACATCCTACTTCTTGCTTAATTCAATGATTCTATATCAGTGAAGATATTGTCTAGTGTGACTAGTACATTATTTTAACAAATAAATAATATAATAAGGGAAATATCTAGCTATACTTACCAAAGATCCGTACTTATAGATGCACATTATTTCTATTCCTATTAAACAAAATTAACTTTAAATATCGGTGTTGTCAGATTTCATTTAGTATATACATATTTAAATTTTATTTTCATGGGTATTACACATAAGACAATATGGAAATCTAAGTTTCAGAATATAATAGGAAAAAAGCAATAGACTTGTCACAAATGATCATTAGCTCCTTAATTCCCTTTAATAAATTACTCTTTAAGAATTAAAATCTCATTGAAGTTGGCTTAGGGAAGGAATGACATACACTCTAGACTGGGTATCTTGACCTATAGGAGAGTACAGGAGAAGGGGATGAAAGGGGGGAGGATGGAGGGGAGGGCAGGCTGGGGGGGAGGATTGTTAGAAGCACACACTTTTGTAAAGGGACAGGGACAAAGTACAGAATAGAACAAGTGGGGGGTGGAATAGGAAGGAGGGAAATATACAGGTACTGGGGTAGGGAGATCCATCTTGCCCTACCAGAAAGTCTGAGGGGTGATGGGGGAGGATATAGGAGAGAACAGATTGGGGGAGGGGGTATACAGTAGGATCACTGTTTTGGGGTGGTGGGAAGGGTATAGATGGGGAGAAAATTTGTAAATCAAAATCTCATGGAAATGAATGATGTAAACTAAAAATAAACAAAAGTTTTAAAAAAGAATTAAAATCAATAAATTTCTTTCTCAAGGAACTAATTAAAAGAGGGGGGAAAACTCCCCAAAACAGGAGAGAAAAATATCTATTGTGAAATGGTGGAATTATTATTGTGCTTTCATATAGTCAGTCAATTACCATGTGGATCAGCATCTACAAGAGTGAAAATAGGAAGGTGAAATGTGTCCCACAGTTTCTTGACTAGAAGTCTTGTGTTCAGATCTGGTACTCCTTTGCCCTAAGAATAAATTTTAAATATCTGTTAGTAAAGGTAAAATTAGGGCCATAAAATAACTTTATCAATGGTTTAAAGAAGGCCATTTGTGTTTCAATTACATTTGATGATTCATGGAATTATTACAGACAGTAAATAGTTTGAATTGACTTGATAAGCAAATATGCTACTGAACTGAAATACTTACTGATCTTTAAGGGTCTTTACAACTCTAAGAATCTATGCCATTCTATGTATTATTGATATATTTATCAACTATTAAAAACATGGCATTATGTAGCCTATGAAAATGACACAATATTCTATAATAGGGTTCTTAACCTTTTTTGTATCATGGACCCTTTGTCAGTCTAGTCAATCCTATTGGTCCCCTTTTCATAAAAATGTTTTTAGTGTGTAAGATAAAATACACAGGATATAAAGAATACCAATTGGGGCAGCTAGGTGGCACAGTGAATAGAACACTGGCCCCAGAGTCTGGAGGACCTGAGTTCAAATTTGACATGGGCAAGTCACCCAAACCCAATTGCCCTGCCTTCCCTTGTTTCCCCCAAAAGAATACCAATTAAATTGAAACATAGTTATAAGATTTTTTTTTAAGTTCACAGACCCCAGGTTAAGAACTCTATATGTAGCAGAGTATATTAATTGAGGCAATATAAGCCCCAAGAATTACATACAAGAATAAGAAATATTATCTTTTCATTCTTTCTCTGACCATGCTTTTTGTCTAACTATCCTATAACTGTATTTCTCAAGATATAGTCTGAAGAACTCTGCCCTTTTCTTATTATACTTTCTTCTTTGGAGAAAGCTTTAATTTTTATTGCTTCAACTATCACCTCTAAACTGATACTTAAATCTCAATGTCCTATCTTTTTTATCTAAATTCTAGTCATTATCTCTAGTCACTTAATATTCGCACTTAGATTTTTTTTACTGTCACCTCAAATTAAATATTCTACAATTAAACTCATGTCTTCCAATTCAAAATAAAATCCCTTCCTACTTTCTTGTCTTTCAGTGGCATCACCATTCTTTCTCCCAATTATATAGGCTAAAAACCTTTGGCATCACTTTTGCTTTTTCTCTCATCAACTGGCATATATCCATCAGTCACCAAGTTCTGCTATTTTTCCTTTGAAATATCTCTTGATTTGTCTCTTCTTTTCCATGCCCATTGCTATCATATTAGGTCTAGACTTCATCTGGATTTACAACACACCTGGATTACTTCAACAGCCCTCTCATTGGCCTCCCTCCCTTCAATTTCTCTTTCTTCCTATCCATCCTACTGCTGTACTTGTCTTCTTTAACCACTACATCCTTTGTAAAGTTTTCTTGATCCTCCCCCTCCTACATGTCCCCCTCATGCTAATGTTCTCTCCTTTACTTCCGCAATTTTAATATGAAAATATTAAAATACTATTAAATATATTAATATTTAATAAAATGTTAAAATTAAAATGAATATATTAAAATGTGTATACACACATATAAATTCATAATGCACTATATTTACTTTTAAACACGTATCCTACCAGTAGGACATAATCTTACTGAAGGCAGGAACTATTTTATTTTTTGTTTTTTTACACATAGCACCTAGCATATACAAATGGTATTTAATAAAGTTTGGTGAATTGAATCAAGACACTCTTCTGATTAAAACCTTAATAAAAAACTTTGTGGATACCAGTTTCCTATTATATTAAATCTATATCTGTAAAAGGAAGGGGTTGAATTAGATAATCCTAAAGTTCCTTCCAGTTCTAAATCTTTGATCCTATGAAATAATATATAATAAACTGGCTGGCTTTCAAGGCCTTTCATAATTTTGCCCCACCAAATTTATTCATCTTTATTTTTTATTATTCCCCAGCATGAACCATCCATTCAACTTATATCATTTTCTTTGTTGTTCTCTGAATATTCATTCTCTATTCCATTCCTTTATTTATGTTATTTTCTCTTTTGAAATGCCTTTCAACTCTATCCAAATTCTTTTGCCTCTCCTTCCAGGCTAAACTCAAAATCCACCTCCTCCATGAAGTCTTCCTTTGATCTCTGAATTCTTCCAGCACCTACATAGTCTATACCTCAGAATTTAGTCCTTTTGTATTATTCATTATTTCATGCATATGAATACGTCTCCCCATTTAGATTGTAAGCTCCACAAGGGCAGGTGTTGTTATTGTTGTTATTGAGTCATTTCAGTCCTGTCCAACTCTTTTTCTTAGCAAGGATACTGGATTGCTTGCCATTTCCTTTTCCAGCTCATTTTACAGATAAGGAACTGAGGCAGAGTGAAGTGACTTGCCCAGGGTCACACAGCTAGTAAGTGTCTGAGGACAGATTTGAACTCATGAAGATAAGCCTTCCTGATTCCAAGCCCAGTTCTCTAACCACTGTCACCTACTATTTTTTATATTTTCACAGTGCCTAGCCTAATACTAGGCAATGGCTGTGTCCCAGTAAAATATGTTAATTGATTAATATTAAAATATTATGGCACATAAAATTGTGTGTAACAGTAAGGACAGTATTTGTGATTTCATTATTGAAATTAGTAGCAATGCTGCAGCATGGTAGTGGCCCATCGAAAATATGTGCCTGCAATAGAACCTTGTCATAAATGGCCAAAGTTGAAAATGGTGCAAAATCATAACTGGCAACCTGGATGTTGTACCTAGAACGCATATTCCTTTAATGAGGTAAAGTGACTATCCACTGTGAGTACTAACTACAGTAAATAGTGGCAGCTTTATCTTACAGTAATAAGTTTAAAAAGAGAAGCAATATGGAGTAGTAAAGAGAGGGTCAACTTCAAAGTCAGGACAACTAGGATTTGAATCTTGCCTCTGACCTATCCTGGCAGTATCATCTTGGCCAAGTAAATTAACATCTTAGTACTCCAGGTAATTAAGAAAGACTAGAAGTTGCAGAGGTCATGTCAATTTGCTTTAGTTGAGGGTGTTTGCTCAAGGAGTTCCCTATTTCAGTGCTATCATAGATATAAAGCAAAAAGGGAAAGGAGAAAGCATTTTGCTGAAAGTTTTGCCAAAATATAAATGCATTTCTTAAATGGACACATCTGTTTACTATTACAGCTACTTATTCAACACATTAAACTTAACAAAAATTTATTAAGCACCTACCATGTACAATGCCCTTTGCTAGACTCTACAGATAAGCTATGAATGACACAGTTCCTATTCCCAAGGAGCTCACAGTCCACTTGGGTGATAAGTCATATATAGAGAAAATAATAACACAAGCTTGAGTGAAAGGAAACATCCTATAAAAAAGACAAAACTTTGGAAACTATAGAGATCTCTTAAAAACATTAAAATCCATTTTTGCAAAGCATGGTGAAATCTTGAGACTTAAAAAAGGCTATCAATATACCGTGATAATTATGCATGGAGATAGTTTGTTGCAGAAATCATCATCTAGGAGTCGCTGAAATGTTGCATCTTTTTCTACAATTAGTAGGAACTTAGCATCTGTAGCCAAATCTTCTATGTTAAGTCAGAATTGTGTATAAGATGAAAGCAATAATATTCAACTTTGATAATCAACTAAACAATTCATGTTATAAGTAAACATTCAGAAGTAACTGTAGTTTTCTTAATTTAATTTAGATTTAAAAAATGCATGTGAAGGAGCAGCTAGGTGGTGCAGTGAATGGAACACTGGCCCTGGAATCAGAAGGACCCAAGTTTAAGTCTGGCCTCAGATACTTAACGCTTATTAGCTATGTGACCTTGGGCAAGTCACTTAACCCCAATTGTCTTGCCTCCCTCTTCCAATCCTCCCCCAAAAGATCAATTTTTTTAAAATGCATGTGAAAATGAACTTTTAAAACATGAACTATTTTTTAGGCATTTTAAAAATAGTTCAACTTAACGTTCTACTGGAAGGATACTTCTAAGTCCTTGGATATTAGATGGCACAGCAACTGCCTAAATATAAAAAAGAGATATCATTTGAAATAAAAGGTATGCATAGCCATATTTAGTAATTAAAAACAAAATCATGTGGTAATCATCCCCCCTTCCCCAAACATTAGTCATGGAGATTTATGGTTCACCAAGAAATCAAACCTTTGATTCAGGCTATTTTCCATCCCAGCTTATAATTTCTTTCCATCTTGACTAGTGTGGATGGAAAAGCAGAAAGCAATGGCACAAAGGTAAACAGATTCTTCATTTCTTACAAAGAAATCTATTTAACTTCATTATCTATGCCTCTACCTTAGTAACCTGACCATGCCTTGATGTTACATGTTTTCTCCATTTTAAAAGCCTAGAATAAAGTTACAGTGTTAAATATAAACTTTGTATTTCTGTATTTTACCAAACATTAAAAAGATTTTAAAACATTTTGTGCTAAAAAGGGAAACATTCTACCTTAAATGAACAACACATGCTTAAAAGTGCAATGTATTATGTACATTTGGGTAAAAATTATATGACCAATGCCATTGAAATTTGGAATCTCACCAAAACAAATTATAAAGATGATATACTAGCAACTAGCCTAATCTTCCTCTTCCAGTTTTATGTTTGAAATCTTAAACTCCCAAAGAACATAGTTAAAACCTGAAATAATACAATTTAATGTTTTTAAAAAGCTAAAAAAAATGTAAATGCTGTCAAAAGTATGACAAAAACATGTTAAGGCATTACTGATAAATACCGTTGAACCACAGGTACAATTCACTTTGGTACCATCTTCTTCAGCATAGCTTAAATTACCAGCAATTAGACCTTTTGAAGTAGACAGCTGAAAAAATAAAATTTAAATATATTTGATCCAATTTTTTGCCAACATAGTTTATGCAGTTTTGTTGTCCCTTGAGTTAATCTACAATGCTATGTATATTTAACGTAAGGTTGCAAATTTTAAAATTGTCTTTTTTGGGGTGATATTAGTAATCATCAACAAACAAATATTTAAGTATGCAATTTAAGTATATAAGAAACTATAAATGCCTATTAAATACGTTAAATAAATATGCATATATCTTACAATTTAAGAAGTACAGAAAAATATATTTATATATACTGTAATTTAAGAAGTGAAAGAAAGAATAATGTGGATTTGGACATCACTAAGGATATTTACCAATTCCCATGGTGGAGTAGTTCATACTTCAATAGGAGAATAATATAGATAACCAAGAGTATATTTTAAAAGTGCTCCTTTAAACTAAAATATAGCTCAAGAACGAACATCAATTACAATTATAATACTTTTGTATTTAGGTATGAAAAAGAATCTATCAAAGGAAAATGTCACCTGAAGAAACTGTCATTCTAATTAAGATATTGCATATGTAAACAAGATGGAACATTTAGGTCAAACATAAAAAAATTATTTTAAAAGTTACTTACAATATGTAGATTTCTCCTTGGTACTTT
>CM053581.1:202111603-202163160 GCA_028627135.1 Pseudochirops cupreus | reverse complement strand
AAGTTGTATCTTTACCAAAGGCTATCTATAGGATAAAAAACACAGTGGTTCTATTTTTAATTAAATTAAATCCTCATGTTATTTTTCAAAGAGTAGTTTTGTAATTATAACATAGTTACCTCTTGGTTGCATAAGTGTTGCTCTGGACTAATTTGTAGATCATAGATAATATTTTAAGAATTAGAGCTGGAAAGTAAAATCAATGACATGTTATTGATTTGATTCATTGCCAATTCATTGGATGTTGTTAATAACATAAACTGTAATGCCCTTCTTTTGAAAATAAAGTTACATAAAAAAGAAAAATGCAATAATCTAAAAGGAGACAATCATTTGCTAAATTAATTTAAATTATTTCACATCATAGTTATTTCCCACAGTATTTTAAAATATGTTTCCAAAGAAGAATTAAATAGAAGATAAGAGTTGTCCCAAGAATCAGATTAAAGGCACTTGATTTTTCAACCAAAAAACTACAAAACTGATTTTCTACTGGATCACATATTCTGAGAGAACATTTGTTTTAGAATTATTTTCATGGTTATTGGCAACATAAAATTGTAATAAATTTGCTTCTGGGAAAATGTGTTGTTAAAAGAATTAAAAATTAAAGAATACAACATAATACAATGCAAATTAAAGAATTTAATATACTCTATTTTATCTATTCATTAACCCTAAAAATCCAAGAAAATATTTATTTTTACCAAATCTTTGGGCTGATTGTGCTGAATCACTTTTTATTTTTTTGGTGGTACAATGAGGTATCATCTGTAGACCCACAGAATCTTCAAATCTAGTATTTTTTTTAGAAAAAAAGAAAAACAAAATGGGAAAAAATAAAGTTTGGAATGTCGAATAATATACTTAATTGTACTACTCTATAAAACATTTAGTTCACAAAATGAGCACTAAAACTGTACTAATGTTAAATTTATATTTCATAATTCAATGTGATTTCCAAGTATATTCTTTGTAAAATAGACCTTTATTAGTCTATTCGTCCCAAAAATTACCTAAAAATTACTTCCATGGAAAAACATACAGTATTATGAAATGTCTTGTGCATCTCATGTTTTAATTTTGTAATCATATTTATTACTTTGAAAATTATATATTACTTTCTTTCCAAAGCTGCCTGAAAAATTCAGTTCTGTATACAATATAGAACTTTTGTAGTTACCTAACTGAACTACCAAATATGTCCTAAAGGTGGCAGAACACACCAAGCACAGTAAAAACATGCCAGGGGTCATGACTGTTGTAAAAAGAAGGAACTGAATCAAAGCTGCTTCTAAAATGTGATATAAGTTTATATTACTTAATATAGTAAATAAGCAATTTTAAATTATAAAAACTATACTAATTGCATTGTATTATAGAAAGCCAGCAATTTCAGCTATCTAACAATTATTTCTATTCTGTTCAATCAATCAAGAAGCATTATGCTAGACGCTCGGGCATAAAAAGATAAAAATGAAGATTACATTCCTTCTGAGAAAACAACATGTACACATATGTGCATACATATATATGCATCTATATGTGTGAATATGTGTGTGTATGTATGTAGACAGAGCAAGAGACAGAGAAATCGAAATAGAGACAGTGTTGCATAGTAGTTACAGAGTCAGAAAGACTTGTATTCTCTACTGTGACACTGGCTGTGTGACCCTGGGCAAGTCACTTAACTTTTCAATGTTCTTGGCTAATTCTTAAAAATGTTTAAGTGGCAGAGAAGGTGCTGTCATGCATTGTAGAGGGAGTTTGTTTACCTAAAATTTCCCTATATCAATAGCATTACAGATGTATTTTCTGTTCTTCTTTGTAAAATAAATATAAGATCATTAGACAGGGGAAGAGAGAAGAAGTATCTAAGTGGCTCAGGAAAGTATCATTTTGGAAGGTACTACCTGAATTGAGTTTTGAAGGAAACAAAGTATTCAAAGAGATAGAAGTAAAGGGGTTGTATTCCAGGCATCAGGGAAAAAACAACCCGTACAAAAGTACGAAGTTGGGGGCAGGTTTAAAAAGTCTTTAAAAATAAAACTGAGGCATTTGTCTTTGATCATGGAGGCAAGAGGGAGCCATCTGAATTTACTGAGTAAGAGAGTGATATGGCTGAACCTGCTCTACAGGAAAATCACTTTGACAGATGCATGAAAGATGGACTGAACAGGCAGAAGAGATAGGCAAGGAGACCAATTAATATGCTTTGGTAATGGTCCATATGAGAGATGATGAGGATATGAACTAGGGTGGTGGCCATGTGAGTGGAAAGAAAGGGAATGATGCCAGAGATGTTGTTGAAGTAGAAATGACAAAATTTGGCAACTGGTTGGACATGTGGCATGAAGGAGAAAGTGGAGGTCAAGATAATGCTGATATTGAAAACCTGAATGAAAAGGATTCCTGACAGGGCCCTCCCCAGAAACTGGAAAATTCAAAAGAGGTTTTTTGGGGAAAGATAATGAATTCTGTTTTGGATAAGATGAGTTTGAAATCAACCAACTGAATTATAAAGTATGAAAATCCTTTCATTCAGACTTTAAAGTGATTTAGTAGAGTAAATCTCTGTAAACTGAGAGACCCTCAAAAAGAAAACTACAGAATCAGGTACAGAATCAAGTAATCATATTGATTATGGGAATGACCAACAAGATGACAAAAATACCTGCTGATTTCTGTCATTTGTGGGACTACAGAATCATCCTGATTTCAGAATTCAATAAGCATTAGCACTGACATCTATACTGATTTAAAACTTAAATGTGAATAATGCGTACTTAATATTTTCCCAATTTGATCTGTTGTCTAGTGTGAGAAATGGTGCTTCATTTCTTGCCAGGCTTGTGATGATGTCTTGGATAATATTTTCTATAGATGTAAGAACCTCAGAACTGAAATTATGAACAAATTAATGATTAAAATGACAATTGTAACAATTACTTTAGCCTATATGACGTCAG
This sequence comes from Pseudochirops cupreus, assembly GCA_028627135.1. Taxonomy (NCBI): domain Eukaryota; kingdom Metazoa; phylum Chordata; class Mammalia; order Diprotodontia; family Pseudocheiridae; genus Pseudochirops; species Pseudochirops cupreus. The sequence goes on along the minus strand of CM053581.1, from coordinate 202,160,191 downwards.
GTTCCCCTAAATCAGTAGTATTTTAAAAATTATCTCTATTCTTTGGATTTTTAAAAATAATTTATCCACTCTGTATGTTTATATATGTATGTTTATATGTTTATATACATATGCATACATTTGCATTTCTTCCACTAAGTCATGGAAAAGCTATAGATAACCAAGGTTCTACCTTTGTACCTCGACAACCCATTATAAGAAGATGAGTATTGTTATATTTTTTAGACAAAGAAATTCCAGTTTGCTTCAACTTTCTGTTACTGATAACAACTTCTAAGCTTGAAATTCTAGTGATATTTTAATTCAAATGATGTAACACTGACTTTGGTCATAAATTAGATAAATTCAATTTCCAATGTAAAAATTATAAAATGGATAAAATATATTTCCCCCTGTACTGGAGCTTAATTACTGTCACTGGGAAAGTAGGCTCTAGGAAATTAACTGTACAAGTCTTTCTAATGAAGGACAAGGGTCTAATAAGAACTAGTTTTAAAAAAACCTATTATAATTTTCCAGTAAGTTTTGTCAACCTCTTTAAGACACAATCAGGTAAATTGACAATTTAAACTAGAAGTTTCCTTCTCTCCCCCCCACTCTTTTAATTCTATTCAAAATTGAATTATTCTGATAGACATGTTTTTGTTGAAAGAAATGCTATCAACGAAGAGTTTATAACACATAAAGCAAGCGCATTAATACAGCAGGAAAATACAATAGAGAATGACAGTAACAAAGCTCTTCGATAAAAAAAGGTTATAATGCAAATAGATAACACTCAACCAACTGTAGATGCTCCATTATCATTATTAAGATTATAAACATAGGGGCGGCTAGGTGGCGCAGTGAATAGCGCACCGGTCCTGGAGTCAGGAGGACTCTGAGTTCAAATTTGACCTCAGACACTTGACACACTAGCTGTGACTTTCGGCAAGTCACTTAGCTCCAGTTGCCCTCCAAAAAACAAAAAAAAAATTGTATTTATTTTATATGACCATTGCCTTAACTTTTAAGAATATTTAAAAGCATTAGTAGCTAAAACGTTGGATCCCAGTTTTGGAGCTCTGATAGCCATCATTTTCCCTTTGATCTAAACACATAAATTCCTTGGATGTTGCTTTTTTTTTTTTAAGTATACAACTTAATGTCTTTTAGAATGAACTAGAATTGGTTATTAATTTTTATTTTAAAACAGGATATAACCCCCACCCCCACCAAAAAAAAAGGGTTAACTGCACAGGCAATTTGCTCTCTCACTAGAAAAAGAAAGGTTAAAAAAAAAAGGAAAAAAACAAAAAACGTTGAGATGCAAAAGCACAGTAACGTGTCCCCAAATGATGCTTAAGCCCTGTAAGATTTCCCACGTCACTAAGAACAAGTGGGGAGGCGCATTCCAGAGCCTTTAGAAAGGCCACCAAGTAGCTTTTTCCTAACAAAAGTAAAGAGGGGCAATATATAGAGAGCCACATCTAGAGGGGAGTCTAGATCTGAGGTAATTTTTTTTTTTAAAGCGAAGACTAAGTCTATTCAGGAGGTGCTGGGGCTACTTTCCCCTCCTTCCTTCGAAGTCAAAGAGGTTGGAGGAGACTCCTGCAGGGGGGAGGCCGCAGGCGGAGGGGCGGCCCCAGCTGCAAAGCTCCCTGCCACACTTTTTTTTAAACGCAGGTCTCCCGATTGGCTACCTCGAGGCTTCCTTACGGGGGGCCTCCCCTCGGCTTTCCTTAAGAGACTCAAGCAGGGAGACCCTGTGCTGGTCCAAAACCCTGAAGAAAGAGGCCTCGGGACCCATGGGCGCAAAAGCCATTGAATGCGGTTGAGCAAGAGAGAGAGAGGGAGGCAGCGAGAGAAAGCCAGGTGCTTTTGCCTCGGTCGCGTCACCACCACTCGCTCTCGTCCGCCCCTACACGACTGCCTCAGTCTACTTTACCCACGCGGCTTTTTTCTCCCACCAACCAATCCGAGGTGAGGAAAGGAGAAACCACCAGCCAATCCCAGGTGAAGAAAGGAGAAGGGGGGAGGGGAGAGCTGCGAAGGGTAAGAACCCTAGGGCAACTGTGCGCATGCGTTCGTCCGTCCCTCTCCCGCCCCAGTTACTTGTGCAAGCGCCTGCTGTCTTTTGTGGACGTACTTGGAGAAGCAGAGGTTGGCACCTTGCAGCGGGAAGCACTGGGTGTACTGCCCTGTTGCCCCATACTGGTGGTTAGAGAGCTAGCCTTAGAACCAGGAATACTTTGCGTGCAAGTATTAGAGGCTGCTTGGTGGTGCACTGGGTAGAGCGCTGCACGTGGAGTTAGGTGAGCCAAGAGTTCAGATCCAGCTTCAGACACTCATTAGCTGTGTTGACCCTGGGCAAGTCAGCCTCTGTTTGCCTCCGTTTCGTTGTCGGGAAGATCAAATGCGATAATATTTATAAAGGGTTTAGCACAACGCCGGGCATATAGTAGGTGCTGAATAAACGTTCTTTTCCTGCAGGTCCCACCTTTGATTTAATACTGGTTGTTCGACCCTAATCTCAGTGCTCTAGGCACCTCTCAGTCTTTTTAAGTTGCAAAAGAAAGTGCTGATTTGCTTTGATAGTGTGAGTTTCCTCCCATGAGAGATCTTTATACCAGTGAAATCTCAGATCTAGTTCTTTTCCCAGTGCTAAACTGTAGCATTCTTTTATTAGAATGTAAGGTCCTTGAGAGCAAATGTCTGTCTGCTTTAATTTGTATCCCCAGTGCTTAGCGTAGCGCAGGACATTATGGTGAGCTCTGAGTAAATTCTTCTGGACTGACAAGAGTGTGAATGTTGGGGGGTGGGAGTGGAGGGTGGACAGTGAAGAAGCCCTTTGAGAGAGGCAATGTCTTGTCATTTAACCAACAACCTAGAAAAGCACACCATAACCAGTTAGCAGATTTCATCTGTTCTTTACAATCTTTATGCCCACTTCCTCCCTTTAATTATGTAGTTCTCCTACAGCAAGGGAATAGTGTATTTCTTCTGCTTGCATATGCCTTATGGGGATAAGAATTTTCACATTTCCATAATGCTTAACGTTTACAAATTTACAAATTATTTTCCTCACAATGGGGTGTGGGGTGGGGGTGGGAGCAAGTATTATTCTGATTTTACAAATGAGAGAAGTAAAATGATTTGCCCATGGTCTCACAGCTAGTATTATTATGCATGGATGTGTAACATTGGTCTCTTTACTCTAAGTTCAGCATTCTTTCCACCATACCATGCTGTCTAGCTAATGCAGGAGTATCTGGAGTGGAAACATCTGGGAAGGGAAAGCATGTACTCAAACTGTCTTTTAAATTTCTTGCCTATGGGGTAGTCAAGTGTCATTTTCTTAAACCCTAGGGAAAATGGTGAGGCAGCCACAGAGAGAGAGCAGCATACACAGAGACCCAGCTACTACACCCTAGCCTAGAGAAAACAATCTCTAACAACCTTTGGATTATGATCATTCTAAATGATGAGCTGCCAGACTCCTTCACTATGTTACCTCAATTCTCAATCATTTAGTGCTATGAGAAATTTTTTTAAAGAGCTAATTTCCTATTATCTATACTTTCATTCTAGGAGTATGGACTCACTTTGTGTTTGTCTTACGTGAAAGGACTTATTAAATGAGGAAATTTTGCTGCTGCCTGGAAGCAACTGTTTTGTTTCTTTGCACTTCAGATTCTTCACTTGCAATTCAATTAAACAAATATTTATTAAGCACCCATTTTGTACTAGGTACCAGAATGATAAAAATAATAATTCATTTTTCCATAATGCTATGCTTACAGTGAATGATGAGAAAGGAAGCATATTAGCATTCCAGTTTATAGAAGAGGAAATAAATTGTCAGATTTAGAGCTAGTCTCTGTCCTTTTGCATTTGATGAAACTGAGACCCCAATAGACTAAATGACTTGCCAAAGGTCGCACAATTAAGATGAAGCGAGTCAAAATTTGATCCCAGAGTCTCTGACTTGAAGGCTGCCATTTCTTGCACCATACCATGGTGTGTCCCAGGAATGAACCATGTCTTGGTTCTTGGACTTGAAAGACTTTTTTGTTGTTGTTGTTTAGTCATTTTCAGTTGTGTTCAACTCTTTGTGAACCTTTTGGGGGTTTTCTTGACAAAGCCACTGGGAATAGTTTGCCATTTCCTTTTCCAGCTCATTTTGAAGTTAAGGAAACTGAGGCAAACTGGATTAAGTGACTTGCCCAGGGTCACACAATTACTAAGTGTCTGAGGCCAGATCTGAACTCAAGTCTTCTGATTCCAGGCCTAGCACTCTATCTGCTGTGCCACCTAGTTGCCCAAAAGACTTTTACCACCCCATTATATGTCTGTTATCTGTAAAATGAGTATTATCTCTAAGGTCCCCCTTTAAAGTTCTTCAAATGTCAATAATCTCAAATGAGATAAAGTATGTAAAGGACTTTGTAAACTTGTAAGCATTTATATAAGATTTGACTTGTATTTATTCAGCAATTCAGTTCAATAAATCTTAAGTGCCTGATTTCTGTGTAACATTAAAGTACAGAGAATCGAAAGAGAAAAACAAAACAGTTCTTGTTCTCAAGGAGCTTACATTGTCCTGGAGGTAATATAGTATCCATAAGAAAACAGGAGGTAATCTGGGAAGAGGGAGTACTAAGAACTGGGGAGCGAGTGGTGGAGGTGGGGAAGAATGAGGGAAGGTACCTGATCTGAGCCTTAAAATAAGCCAGACCTATAAGTAGGGGGATAGATAGTACAGAAACAATGAACATGAACTTTGACAGACTAGAAGAGATAGTAGAAGATAGATAAAAGGGCCTGGTGTGCTGTGGTCCATTAGGTCATGAAGAATTGGACGCTACTATACAACAATTGGAGTTTTACTGTATAACAGCAAAATACATGACAGACAAAAAACAATTTTTAAAGATTCTGTGATTTTAAAATTTGTTCCATTTTGATAATACTTTCATTTTTTTCAGCAATGTAGAAACTAGTCAGAAAGAATAATTAGTTAAACTAGGGAATTACTAGAAGTTACAAGGCCCACCTTGTGGTGAGTGTAGGTCTTCCCTTCCTCTGACCAGTGTTCCAATGTCCTTCTTCTCTTGGGGACATAGGGTTCGTCTCCCCCTCTGTGAAGAATTTATTGAAGGGAATGTTTAGTGCTGATTTCTCCAGATCTCATTTTTGTACTATTTGCCTTGGACCCCCAAATTGCCAAGCTAAGGGTCTGAATGGGGCAACAGCTTGTGGAAGTATAAAAATTAGAGATAGCATACCAAGTTCAAAGAATAGTTAGTAGACCAATTTGCCTAAAGTATAAATTTTTGACAGGAGCCAGATGAAAAGAAGCTATAGATAGATTAGTGTAGATTGTAGAGGGTCTTTAATTCTAGGCTAAACTTTGTATTTTATTTTAGAGGCAGTCAGTATCCACTGAAACTTTTTGAGCACCAGAGTGACATAGTCTGCTCTGCCTTGAAGATTATTTTTTCAGTAGTATTGAAGATGAACCAGAGAGAAGAAAGATAGGAGGCAAGGAGACCAACTAGAAGATCATTCGATTAATCTAGGCAAAAGCTGATGAGGCTTGAAATTGTGATAGTGGCCATGTTGGTGGAGACAAGAGGTTAGTCAATGTGAAGGATACCATGGTTGTAGATCTAATAGCTGATTATCAATGTGGTATAATGGAAAAAGGTTTGGACTTGGAATTAGCGGAGACCTGGATTTGAATTCTGCCTATACAAACCAACTTCTCTGAGCTGTCTCCTCATCTGTGTATCTGTATACACACACACACACACACACACACACACACATGCATATATATATATAAAGTGCTTTATAGATGTCATTTATTTTTATTATCGTGAGGAAGAAAGAGGAGTCAAATATGACTTTGGCCCAGGCTGAAGCTACATTGTCTGCCAAGGGTACTGATGATGTTTCATTGATTATTACAATAACCTTGTGAGAGCAATCATGAAAGGAATGAAAGCCCATTACCCAGAGGGAGGGGAAATAGAGTTAGAGTTAACTAGAGTGACCAAAGTATGTCCTTGAGTGCAGACCCTGATTTGAAAAGGCATTCCACTAACATGTGATTAGGCTCATTGACACACTCAGGTTTGGAGTATTCAAAAGTAGCTGGGATTTGGTTCCCTTAGAGTGGAGAATCCAGCTCCTTTTGTTTATCCAATAAAAGTCCACACCTATCCCTGACAGCCTTGAGCCACACAAAGCTGCTCTGATGCTTAAGCTTTTCTAGTTGAATGTGGCTTCAATGCCACACATTAGGCCAAAGAAGAGACTTGGAGAGGCATTGAGATGAAGAGTACATATATTTTTTTTACCCTTCATGTTTGTATGAGTACATCCACATGGTTTCTACATTATTTAATAAGTCCCATTTAAGATGACGACCTTCCATCATCAGACAGCCCTTCCATCATCCTCACACTCTGTTGTCTTTGTCTACAGGTTGTTTCTCTACCGCTTACAAACATGCCCGTGTCTCCCCCATCCTCAAAAAAATCCTGACTTGACACTTCCATCTCCATTGGCTAATTTCCCATATCTCTTTTTCATTTTGTGGATAAACTGGTTGAGAAATCCATCTATAATCAATGTCTCTGCTTCCTTTCCTTTCACTCCCTGATTTCTGACCTCATCATTCAGTTGAAACTATCCTCTCCAAATTTACCAATGATCTCTTAATTGCCAAATCTATTGACATTTTTTCAGTCCTTGTCTTTTTTGACCTCTCTGAAGCTTTTGACATTATTGATAATTCTCTTCTCTTTGGTAACCTCTTCTCGATAGGTTGTTATGACACTGCTCTATCCTAGGTCTTTCCTCCGACCTGTCTGACTACTCCTGCTCAGTCTCCTTGGCTGGATCTTCATTAAGCATGTGCTCGCTGAAGGCACTCTCTCCTATGTCCTCTTTTATTTTCTCCATTATTTAATTTGGTGATCTCATCAGCTTCCATGGTTTCAATGATGACATCTGTGCTAATGTCATCTACTAATGATCTACTAATCAAGCCATAACTTCTTTCTAAACCTCCAGATTCACATCTCCACTTGCTTAGTGGACATGTCAAACTGCATGTCCCATAGGTATCTTTAAGTCTCATAAACTGACTCATTATCTTTTCCCCTTCTTCATGACTTCCCAACTACTGTTGAGGGCACCACCAAACTTATAGTTTCCCAGGTTCACAACATAGGTGTCATCCTCATCTCCTTGCTCTCAGTCATTGTAGCCCAATCTGTTGCCAAGGCCTGTTGATTTTACCTTCGTAGAATCTCTTGTGTATGCCCCCTTCTCTCCTTTGACATTGTCACAACCTTATGGGTTATCAATGCCTCATATCTGGACGATTGCAATAGCCTTTTGGTTGATATCCCTGCCACAAATGTTTCCCTACTCTGGTATATTCGCCACTCGGTCTGACTGTATCACACCCCATACTCAATAAACTCTAGCCCTCTATCACTTCCAGATAAAATAGAAAATCATCTAATGTTCAGAACCCTTCATAACCTGTCCTCTCCTTTCCAGTCTTCTTACACCCCCCCCCCCCCTCCATATACTCTTCCATCTAGTGACACTGACTTACTTGCTGTTCCTTGAGCAAACATTCCATCTCCTGACTCCAGGCATTTTTACTGACTGCCCCTTGTGCCTGGGATGATCTCCCTACTCACCTCCCCTTCCTGGATTCTCTGGCTTCCTTCAAGTCCCAGGTAAAATTCTACCTACAGGAAACCTTTCCTCATTCCCCTTAATTCTAGTGCCTTCCTTTTATTGATTATCTCCAAACTATTCTGTGTGAAGCCTTTTTGTAAATAGTGATTTGTGTATGGTCTCTCCCAGTAGACTTCCAACAGGAATTGTCTTTTACCCTCTGTATCCTCAGTAAGTAGCACAGTGCCCTGGTACATAGTAGGCACTTAGTAAATGCTTGTTCACTAACTGACTCACTAACAGAGAAAATATCTGCATTTTATAAATAAATTGGAGAGTTTAAGTGACTTGCTTCTGGTCATTTCAGTACTACAGGTTTCTGTGTTTTTATTATAAACACAGAACAAAGCCCTTTCTTTGTAGATGGTCTTTACATCTTACTTTGGTTGGAAAAGTTCTTTATTTCATACTCTACCCTTTAGTGATTGACCTTTCCAAATTTAGTTAGGCTAGTACTCTGAGACCAGATCTATAATGTCCTTTTCCAGGTCTGTAGTTGAAGTCTTTTCTTTTGGGTAGGACTTGTCAGAACTTGTGCTCCATTGGCAGAGCATTAAAGAACCCAGGGTCACCTCCCTGGCATGAGGCATCAGAAGAGAATTTTGATGGTCATATAGTTAGTATGGAGAAGCTAGGTGGTGCAAGTGGATAGAGTGTTAGACTTGGAGTCAGGAAGATCTGAGTTCAAATGTGTCCTTAGATACAGACTAGCTGTGTGACCCTGGGCAAGTCACTTCATCTCTGCCTGCCTTAGTTTACTCAGCTATAAAATGGGGATCATAAAATAGCACCTATCTCCCAAGGTTGTTGTGAGAATCAAATAAGATAATATTTGTAATGTGTCTGGCACACTGAGAATCAAATGAGAGAATCTTTTTAAAGTGCTTTGTAAACTTTAAATCCTGATATAAATTTTATTATTGTTATTATTATACAGGCTGTCAAGGATTACAACTTAGGTCTTTTGACTTAAATTTCATAGTGCTCTAAAAACATATTAAAAATTACTATATATAAAACAAACTAGCAAGCAAACAAACAAAAACACCCAGAACCTTAGCATGTGGGTCAGCTAATTAGAAAGTAGTTCAGTGAAGAGGATTGCTGAGATGTTGTTAACGGACTCTTTAGTAGAACTAAACTGACTTTATGTTGTCTTACTCTTTGTGTAATTGACTTCAAAACTATAAAATAAAGGATTTTTTTGGAGGGGGAATAAGCAAGGATAAGAGCCTCAATTGTGAGAGGGAAATCTAACCCCTTCTGTGCTGAATTATTGCTGGAATAAATAAGAACACAACCAGTTAACTATAGCTGACATAATATTAAAGTCCTGGGGCTGTGAGAGAGAACAAGTATGTAATCAAAACAGTAAATTGAACAAACCCATAATAAACCTTGCATTCCAGCAGGGGAAACCTCAAGGTATGGACATAAAAGCAAGGTACAGCAGTTCACACAGAGTCAGACAAAGGGAGGAGGAATTAGCAAATGCTTCCAATGCTCAGATCTTGAATCTTAATTCTGTGGCCTCCAGGTATCCTGAGATCACTCAGGTAACATTTATGCAAACCCCCTGCAGCTCTTTTCAAGAGCTCCACATCAAAGCCAACAGTGCAGGAGTTTAATGTTTGATATAGAACCAGAAAAACAATATTATGCCCTTAGCAACCGATTGCAAATAAAAAATGGCAAATGTGAACTTGTAGGGAGTTCTTCTAATGAATTATTTCTTCCAAAGGGGTAGTTAAGGTCTCAGCATTTGCAAAGGGTGTGATCCGAAAGCTGAGCTCCTAGTGCAAGGGCCCAGGCCTAGGCAGCAATTTCTAAATTAGAAGCATTCCTCTCTCTGCCCTCCCTCCCCCCTCCCCCCACAAATCATCTGTCTTTACTCAAAGCCAAACCTGAACATCCAGAGAATTGTCTGAGTTAGGATACTACCTTTATGTTCCATGCAGGGTGGAAAGAAACATGGTTTAAATTATGAATAATTATTGCTTCCAGTGCTAACAAGCTGAGAAAGGGAAGGGAAACAAAGGGGGAGAGAAAACACAAACCAAAAACAACCTAGCAATAGCCGTCCGATGGTTATTCCTTTTGGACTACAAAAATCACAGATAGCCAGGAGATGGTGCCATAGTGGTTACAGGCGGGAGAGATGATTCTTTAAATGTAACGCATGGGCTTGAAAATTTTATTTAAAAAATTACAGGCACATTGGTCCTCGAGGAGAGATTCCTGAAGTCAAGACTGCAAGCAATCCTTTCTGTTTACAGCACTAGGAGCTTGATGGGAGGGCCTACCTCCAGTGACTGTAGAGGACTTTTATGAGACAGGGGAGAATAGGATTGTTAGAGCTGGTAAGGGACCTCAGAGTCATCTAATCCAACCCCTTCATTTTATAGATAAGCAAACTGAGACGTGCCCTCTATCATAGGCTTAGATAAATGACAGAATTGGAACTCCAACTCAACTCTTCTGAATGCAAGACCATTGTTCTTTCCACTAAAGTTCCAGGGGTGGGGAACCTGGGGCCTCCAGGCCTTCTAGGTCCTCGGGTACAGCTTTTTGACCGAGTCCAAGTTTTACAGAACAAATCCTTTTATTAAGGGGATTTGTTCTGTGGAGTTGGATTCAGTCAAAGGGCTGTACTTGAGGACCTAGAGGGCCACATGTGGCCTTGAGGCTGCAGGTTCCTCACCTCTGCAGGGACTAAAGCATACAATGTTTTCTCTCTCCTGACTCCTCTTTTATCCCTCCCTATTGTCCCCATATTCCTCTTTCTACTGTTTCCCTGTTGTCTCTTCCCACTGCTGTTCCTTTGCCCTTACGCACCCTACAACAGTCTTTTTCCCTATTCCTTGCCAGGTGAAGGCAGAAGAAACAAAGAGAGAATATAAGGCACTAGACTACAAAACTGATTTTTTCATCAAAGCTATAGTTTGATGAAGGAACCATCTTTTTTTTCTGCATTATTATTCTGTACTGGAACTATTGTGCATTTTACTTTCTCAAGGATCCCGTAGTAAATCACATATTGTGATAAGGTGATCTGTCTGCTGTGCAAACCACTCCCCAAATTAAATATATAAAGGCTTAGGACTACTTAGAGAAAAATAATGAGGAAAAGAAATAGAGAGAGAAGGGAGAGCAAAATAAGCACTTAAATGTTGGGCATAGAATAGAATGGAGGGAGCCTAGAGTAACAGAGGAAGCACTGGATAAATGAATTGAATGAAATGGATTGAATGAAAAACATTTATTAAATGCTTACTATGTGAGAAATACTGTTCTAAGCGCTGGGAATATGAACAGAAAAATGGGGACAGTCCCTGATCTCAAGGAGTTCCCGTTCCATTAAAAGAGAATCTCCTGACAGAGAGGTAAGTGATGGACTCCATACAACATGAAACAGAATTTGAATATGGCCAATGTAGGAATTTGTTTTGCTTAACTATGTATATTTATTTTAAGAATTTTTCTTTTCTTTTCTTTTTCTTTATGGGAGGACATAGGAGGAAGAGAAAATAGATTTTTTTTTTGAAAAAATTAAATTGAAAAGTTAAAAAAAAATAGAGAGACAACACAGAGAGAAGGTTTCTGCTGCAAGTCAGTTGGAAATGGCCCATGGCCCTTAGTGTAGAGCAGCAATGCAGGTGCTCTTGAATCTACCCTAGTGCCTTTTCCACTTTTAAATAATATTTGATTCTGATTTTGAACCATGTGACAGTGCCAAAAACTTTGATGTCAAGAACTTATTTTTCTGGGTCTTCAATAGCTGTGGTTGCTGAGGAGGTGGGGCATTAGCACCTGCAGAAGCAGGTCAGGTTGCATCTCCACGGGGCTTGCTTCCCAGGAGGATGGCATTCTCGGCCTGGCTAGTAGCCAGATAGGTGGTTTGGGGGGCACCACTATTCCAGGGGTTCTTGGGTTTCAAATTCTAGTTATGCTGAAACAGGGCATGGCAGTGTTATGGATAATGAATGCATCTAATTTAGAATCAGAGAGCTTAAATCTGAAGTCAATTCTGCTACCTTATTACTTCCATGCTATTGGGCAAGTTAGTTCTTTCTGGGTCTCCATTTCATAGTCTATAAAATGAAGGAATTGGACAAGGTCACCTTTGAGGGCTTTTCTAGCTTTAAAATTCCATGACCATGAGGAGTAATAATAAACATTCCATGTTTATGTGCAATTGTTAGCATTGAAAGGGGCTTTATAGATCATCTGGTCAAGTCTTCCTCATTTTATGGGGGAAGAATATGAAGCCCCCAAATTGAAGGACACATCCATAGCATTAAGATCATTGTATATTATTGAGGATGAACTAATCAGGATAGGGGTAGGGAAAGATAAGAGAAAAAAACTGGTTTGCTTTGACTAAAAGATCGATTTTTTTTATTCTTTTCAACAACACAGACAATCCCTTGGAAAGGATTTCTAACACTGTTTCCTCCTGTCAACCTTTCTTTCCACTGGAGCCGTGCACTGTGTTCTGTCACAAAGAGATCCCCTCCCTCTGCTTTTTATTTGATTGCAGCTTTCCCTTTCACTGGGCTGATAATTAATCTTTTCTCTTTACCCCCCTTAGCTGGATAGCTGGAGCAGTGTACTTGAGACACCCCATCACCGCTGCTCACAAAAGCCTCGTCTCATTTCTGTGTGTGCGAAAGATTGTTTAGAACTAAGTCAGAAGGTCTGCCTACTTAATCAAAGTTTTCTGAAATGATTTTAAGCTTTCCGGGTTAAAGAATTTTTGCTGTCCATCTTGATCTTTCAAAAAAATATATTATTTGAAGTACAAAGTAGATATAGCAAATCAGTGTGACATGGTGGATAGAGTTCTAGTCTTGTTGGAGAAGGCTTGGGTTCAAAGGCTGGCTGTATGAAGAGGCAAGTCTCTTCACTTTCCTGAGCTTTGGTTTCCTCACCTACAAAACAGAGATAGTCATAGCAACTACTCCATAGAGCTGTCATGAGAAGTATCAGAGGTTCTGCAAACCTCAAAGCACTACATTGGTACAAGGTATTATTATTTTTATGATTGTTGTTATTTTTCCTCTCATCTGTGTCTCCACACATTTGCCTCCAACAGAAAGAAACCAAAGTGTTTTGTCTCATAAAATGGTGTCTTCTTGGGAAGCAGAAGTCCTGCATCTGGGTCCTGGCTCCATTTACTTTTCTGTGTGACTCTGAGCAAATTACTTGATTTCTCTTGAGCCATTTACAAAACGGGAGAGAAAAATACTTATACTGCCTACTTTACAGGACTATAGTAAAGAAAGCACTTTGTAAATCTTAAAGTGATACAAAATATGAAATAAGTATCAGTTACTATTTAATTATCACAGACTTAGACCTTTTAGCATATAATAGGGGCCAATTTCTTAATAAGCTCTCATTTCATGCTTATGGGATCTTAGCCCCATTCTACAGATTAGGAAAGTGAAGTATTGAGTATGGGTCATCTCCAACTGAGGTTTCAAAAGCTTGTACATTGATTGTTAGAATGCAAGAAATAATGCTAGGCCCCCAGAGTTCATTTTGGGAAGACTATTTAACCTATAATGTAGTTGAACTGCATTAGAATTAATTCTGGCAACCATTAGTCCTTTATAGCAAAAGTAAGAGTTTGTAATGCTATATAGAAGTTAACTATTTTTTTAATAGTATTTATATAGTATTTTATATAGCACAAAGTGATTTACAAATATTGTCTCATTTTATCCTCCCAATGACCCTGTGCTATTATTACCCTCATTTTACAGATGAGGGAACTGAGGTTAAGTGACTTGCCCGAGGTCACTTGGCTAGTATCTGAGATTGGATTTGAACTCAGATCTTTGTGCATTCAGGTCTAACATCCTACCAATTGTACTACTGAGCTGCCTATGAATATAAAGGCAATATAATGGAGTGAAAAGGACCTCAAATGTTGAATTATTGAGTATCTGGGTTCAGTTTCTGGCTCTGCCTCTAACTGCCCATCAATTGGGGAATGGTTGAACAAATTGTGCTATGTGATTGTGATAGAATCCTTTTGTGATATAAAAAATGACAAACAGGATAATTTCAGAAAAACCTGGGAAGACTTATATGTAACCTCTCTGGGCTCAGTTTCCTCATCTGTAAAATAAAGGAATTTAATTAGGTTCTCTAAGATCCCTTATAGCTCTACGTCTATGATACTATGCTATCACCCTCCTCCCCGAGCCTGTCTTAGGAGCCTGATATTTTCCTATTAGTCACTTCTTGGAGTTGTCATTAAAAGTAACTTTTAAAAGTAAATCTCATCCTAAAGGGATAAGATAACTAAAACATTCTCTGCCATTAAAACCATAACTTGTATTAGTTTATCTGCTCTCTATAAAGCAGGGGCTTGAAAACAACAATCATAAGGACATAGACTTAGAGTTAAAAGGGCCTCTGGTTATCTAGTCCAACACCCTCCTTTTTCTAGATGAAATTGCAGCCCAAGATGATGAAGGGGTTTACTCGCCAAAGTCACTTATATAGTAACAAAGCTAGGATTTGAGCCCAGGTCCCTTAGCACTAAATCTGTTGCTCTTTCCACTGCATTATCCTGCCTGTCAATGAAACAGTAGTATAAGGACATTCTAAAAATGAATTTATTATTTATTCATTTTCATTTTTTATTTCTTTTATTTAAAAAACATCCAGATGGTTCTGGGGGAGAAAGTGAGGCTGATGTCCTTCAGAAACAAAGGACAAACACAACAACAACGATACATTTTAAAAAACAATTTTGAGTTCTGAATTCTCTCCCTCCTTCTAATCCCTCCCTCATCCATGGAGAAGGCCAGCAATGTGATACCAATTATATGTGTGAAATCATGCAAAACACATTTTTGTGTTAGCTATGTTGCAAAAAAAGAAAGGAAAATAAAGTGAAAAAATTACGCTTCGATCTGTGCTCAGATTTCATCCTTTCTTTCTCTGGAGGTGCATAGCACTTTTCATTGTGAATTGTCTTGGATCGTAGTATCTAAGTTTTCCCGGTTGATTATCATTACAATATTGCTGTTATTGTGTATAATGCTCTGGTTCTGCTCACTTCATTTTGTATCACTTCATATAAGTCTTGCCAGGCTTTTCTGAAATTATCCTGTTTGTCATTTTTTATAGCACAATAGGATTCTATCACAACCATATACCATAACTTGTTCAGCCATTCCCTAATTGATGGGCATTCCCTCAATTTCAAATTCTTTGCCACCGCACAAAGTGCTACTATCAATTATTTTGTACATATAGGTCCTTTTCTTTTATCTTTTATCTCTTTGGGATACAGACCTAGTAGTGGTATTGCTGGGTCAAAAGGTATACATAGTTTTATACCTCTTTGGACATAGTTCCAAATTGTTCTCCAGAATGGTTAGACCAGTTCATAACTCCAACAGAGCATTAGTGTCCCAGTTTTTCCACATCCCCTCCAACATGTGTTATTTTCCTTTTCTGTTGTTAGCTAATCTAATAGGTGTGAAGTGGTGCCTCAGAGTTGTTTTAATTTGCATTTCCTCTAATCATTAGTGACTGAGAGCATTTTTCCTATAACTATAAAATAGCTTTGAATTCTTCTTCTGAAACCAACCTGTTCCTATCTTTTGACCATTTTCAATTGGAGAATGGCTCTTATTTTTTGCAAATTTGACTCGATTTATATATATTTTATAAAAGAGGCCTTTATCAGAGAAACTTGCTATAAATTTTTTTCCCCCAGGCCGTTGTTTTCCTTCTAATACTGTTACATTGGTTTTTGTTTATTTGTTTTTTGGTGCAGCAACTTTGTGTACATTTTCTTGAGCATTGGGGCAGGGCAAAGGGAAGGGATATTGGGTGTCAGCAGGAGACTCTGGACTAGTGAAAATCAGCTCCTGGGAGTCAGCTAATAGGACAGAGGACCAGTTACCTTATTAATGATGATAGCTAACAATTACATTGTGCTTTATAGCTTAGAAAACAATTTCATTATATCATCTCATTTATCCTCCCAACAACATAGCGAAGTAAGTAATAGAAGAAATATTATCCCCATGTTACATGTGAAGAAACTGTGTGGCTAAAGAACTTGCCTAAAGTTGCTACCAGAGGCCTTTTCTGATCCATGTGGTAGTTGGTGCTCTCTCCCTTCCCTTCAAATTGTCTTCTATGTAATTAGTTATTTACTATTGCAAACCTTCCTCCTGTCCAGTAAAATAGAAGCTCCCTTCTTTTTATTTTGTGTTTACTGTATTGCACATAGTAGGTTCTCAATAAATGCCTGTTGGATTGGATTAGATTATCTATATCTAACAAGTATTAGAATTTTAACCTGTATCATACAGCTTCAAATCCAGTGTCCTTTGCATTGCACCAGGGTGTGCCTGTTTGTACACAGGGAGATAGAAGAATATTTTAAGAAAACCTTAATCAACTTGACATTTTCTTTAGGGCAGACCCCTTTCAACATTGTCAGGTGCTAAGAACTGCTTTTGCTATGAGGCTGGTGTATGACTGATATATATATATGTGTGTGTGTGTGTGTGTGTGTGTGTGTGTGTGTGTGTGTGTGTGTATACAAACATATATATGTATATATACACACACACACGTATATATAAACACATATATATGTACAGACACACACACACACACTTTTTTTTCAAGCCATCAGGTCTGTCAACAGTTAATTCACCTATTCCACTATCTTCTCCCTAGACACCTATATACATTCAGCAGTCAAAGTAATTTTCTTAAAACACAGGTGATCTGAGTTTAAATCCAGCCAGGTACTTACTAGCTGTGTGACCCTGGGCGAGTTATTTAACCTCCTTGCTTCAAGTAAAAGGGATGGGAGAAAGCAACCCAGGTCCAATCATGTCACCACGGCTCCTACTCAATAAACTATAGTGGCTCCCTCTTGCCTTCAAGATCAAATACACAATGCTATGTTTGTCATTCAAAACTCTTTGTAACTTAACCTCTCCTGCCTTTCTAGACTTCTTATACCTTCCTCCCTGATAGGTACTCTTTGAGTGACCATGGCCAACAAGATGTTCCATCTCTGAGCTCCCAACATTTTCTCTGACTGTCTCTCATTCCCAGAATGCTATCCCTCCTCATCTCCATCTACTGACTTCTCTGGCTTCTTTTAAACCCCACCTAAAATCCCATCATTTACTGGAAGCCTTTTCTAACCCCCTCTTAATTTCTTGTGCCCTCCCTCTTTCAATTATTTTCCATTTTTCCTGTATATAGCTTGTTTGTACAGATTTGTTTGGTGTTTCTCCCATTGCTTTGTGAGTTCCTTGAGGGTGAGTACTGTCTTTTGCCTCTTTTTGTATCCCCAGTGCTTAGCACAGTACTTGGCACATAGGGACTTAATGAATGCTATTTACTGACTTTGGAATATTGATATATGTTCTCCACTGAAGTTACCCTCTGATACCACGTGGTAACCTAGAGATGACCCTGGCTTCTCAAACCATCTATCAATGGGGCACAACATCTAGCAGGTCTTACCAACCAGGGTATAGGTGCTGCATTGACCTGAGGACTAGCCTAACCAAGTGCCTAACCAAGTGTAGAGAGGCTCACTGGTGAAAGGGTAGCCACAGGGTAAGAATATTTTGGTTACAGAGATTCTCTAAGGTGCTAGAGGGATATGGACTGTTCTGGAGGAAAAGGTGCCACACTGATAAAATAATGAATCTGTTGAACAGTGCTTTGTTTCCCAACCTCTGAGGCGATAGTTATTGCAAGGAGTTCACAAATCGAAATGTATACCAGTATTATTTGTGTCTTTCTTAATTTCCAGCAACATATATAACATAATAAATTGGCAGAAATACTGTCTGTGGAATGAACAATAATACCTCAAATGTACTTATGTATACAGAGTACTTTCAACAGCATTTTCATGCTTTTTTGTGATTGAAAAAATCCAAATTCACTTGAAAGTATTATGGACTCATAGTAGATCGAATTTAGAATCAATAACTCTGATTTTGCATCTTAGCTGGCCCACTAACTCTCTGTGTGACTGAGTTCATATCATTTAACACCTCTCCGCCTCAATTTCCCAATCTATGATTTGGAGATAATACTTGCACTGCCTAGATTACAAAGTTGTAAACCTCAAAGCTATGTAGACTGGCAGTATATATTTTCTCAATCAAAGGATACTACATTATGTGAAATATTTTTCAGTCTAAGTATTGAAGTATATCTCATTTTTTGGAAAAAGATTATTAAACCATTTGCAAAATCATTCCCTCCACCTAAAAAACCATAAACTATTTTTTTTAAAGCATTCAATGAATATATGTCCTAGTGTTGGTTATTCATCTCTCACCTGTCTGTTACATATATGTATGTTCTCACCCTGGGTTCCACCTTTTGTCTATTTACCCATTTTCTCCCCCATCTTTCCAAAAAAAGAGAGGACAGTGGTTATGCATTTCTTTATATCTGTGTTACAATTTACTCTACAGGGTGTCCCCAAAATCTCGATGTGGTTTTGAGCTTGGGACAGCTTGGATCTTATGTTTTAGAGAGCATCATAATTGAATAGAAAGAACATTGGATCTGCAGTCATAAGATCTGGGTTTGAGTCTCACCTCTAAGACTATGGTCTTATGACCCAGGATAAATTATTTTATACCTCTCTGACTCTCAACTTTAATCTAAAAACAGGGTTGGACTAGGTAGTCTAGGAATTATGACATAGTAG
The DNA here is from genome assembly GCA_028627135.1 of Pseudochirops cupreus. Taxonomy (NCBI): domain Eukaryota; kingdom Metazoa; phylum Chordata; class Mammalia; order Diprotodontia; family Pseudocheiridae; genus Pseudochirops; species Pseudochirops cupreus. The sequence continues at coordinate 202,141,716 of CM053581.1, read as the reverse complement.
AAAAATCATTGAACTTGTTAGTCAACAAATATTCATTAGGCACTTATTATGTACCAGGCACAGGGAATAGAAAGTGAAGCAAAAATATGGTCCTTTCCATCAAGGAGTTCACGTTCTAATGGGAGAGATACCATGCAAACAACTATGTACATACAAGATGTAGGCAGGGTAGATGGAAGCTAATCTCAGAAGAAAGGCCTGAGTGCTCCTTTTCTCTCTCTCTCTCTCTCTCTCTCTCTCTCTCTCTCTCTCTCTCTCTCTCTCTCTCCCTCTCTCCTGTCTCCTTTCTCCCTCCCTCTCTCTTTCTGTCTCTCTCTCCCCCCTCTGTCTCTCTCTTCCCCCTCTCTGTCTCTGCCTGTCTTTGTCTCTTTCTGTTTCTGTCTCTCTTTCTCTGTCTCTGTCTGTCTGTCTGTCTGTCTGTCTCTCACTCTCTCCTCCTCTTTCTCCCCCTCTTTCTGTCTCTCTCTCCCCACTCTGTCTCTGTCTGTCTTTGTCTCGGTTTCTGTCTGTCTTTCTTTGTCTCTCTATCTCTCTTTCTCTGTCTCTCTCCATCTGTCTCTGTTTTTCTCTCTGTCTCTATCTTTCTCTCTCTTTCTAGGGGTAGAGGAAACTAAGAAAGATCTGCTGTAGAAGCTAGGATTTGAACTGAATCTTGAAGGAAGCCAGGCATTAGGATCCTAAGCATTCACTGGAATGCTTATTAGGTATGTTACCATAAACAAATCATTTAACTTTCCTGAGTCTTAGTTTCCTCTTCTGTAAAATGGGAATCATAAAACTTGTATGGTGTACCTGATAGGGTTGTGACCTGGAGTAAATGGTTTGTAAGTTTTAAAGCACTATAGACTTGTGATTTGTTATTATTTATAATAAATCCTGTGATAACAGCAAATTGAGTTACATAAATTGCAGAGGCTGACCAAATCTGCCTTAAGAATATAACAAAACTGGTTTTGTCACAAAAAGAAAAGCTAATGAAGACAGAAAAGTGTTGCCCTTCCCAAAAGAGTGCTTTGTAAACTGTAAAATACTATGGATATATGAGGTATCATTGTTGTTGCCTCCCTGGAAGGACTTTACAGGTCAGTGATCCTAAATTGTTTGTCACTCAGGTCCTAACAACAATATTTTGACCTCTGGTTATTGCTGTATCTTATTAGATCTTGGCATACTTTATGGGGGAGTTGTGGAAATACTACAAAAACCTGACTTTGCCCTGTTTTGTTTATTAAAAAAAACAAATAGAAAAAGAATCAAGTGAGTACTCTGTAAACAAGGTCTGCTGGAGTAACATTTGACATCAAGTAACAGTTTAGTAAACAGATAGATGCTTGGAAAAAGCAGATTGGAAAATCTGTTGCTAACTTAAACAAGATGAGGAACTGGTAAAAACATAGACAGCTGTGAGTTTCATAAACTGGTGTGTACTCATGGATTTTCCCCACTGATGAGTTTTCTTTTAATGGCAGGTATGTGTGGGTGTGTGGGTGGTGGGTTACAAAGTAAGAAGGATAGACAATAGGTTGGTTACATGGTATCTGTCTTCGTCTAAAGGAGATACCACTCTCAGGTCACCTTTATAATTGTAATTAAGCTTTGTTTACTTTCCCTTCAACACAGGCAGAGGCAATGAAGACAAAAAAAGAGTAATTGAAAAAAGAAGCTTGGAGAGAAGAAGTACAAATATCTAGTTGGAGAGTAGGTTAGATGATTGTGTGTTCTGGAATTTATTCTGCTATTTTTGTTGTAGTCTCCATCCAGAATCTACCCTAGATTAAACACAGAATTCCTAGAACAAGAAATCAGACATCTCTTCCTTCTAATTGGGATTTCCCCCCATGTTCTGAGAATTTCTGGAGGAAGTTGGATCCCAACTCTTACTTTGTAAACTGTAAAATTTTTTTTAAATTTAAAATCCCTAAAGGTCTTCCATAGCAATTCAGTTGGATGAGCATTCCCAATACCTTCATTTTAAATAGCTTTGGCATGATAGGAATATACTAAAAGGAATAACCATCATTGCCTTATTAGTCATTATTATATTCTATAAATTGTTTTATTTTCTTATACTTCAGGAGGAGAAAATTCTTCATTTAAATTTATTTTTACATACAGTTTTGCTTTTGCCCAAATCTGTTGTTTAGCTGGATCCTTTGTTACCATATCTGTCTGTGTTTCCTTCCATGTTGTCACAATCCTAGAAGAAACTTTCATTTTCTTGCTAGGTACAGGCCCTTCTAAAAAGCATCCCTTTCAGATTTTCCCAGCTACAGTGTGTGGTATAGTGGAAAGAATACTGGACTAAGTGTAGAGAAGACCTAGATACTGGTCCTGGATGACCCATAACTTAGTGTTCTGTAACTATGACTACTGTCTCAATCTCAGGACTTAAAGACAATTTCAAACTGACTAATGTATATTTTTCAGCATATTTTTGAGTTAGTTGTATTAGATTTTCCACATAGCTCTTCATGTTGTTGTGAAGATACAGCATTTGACCAATCATTTTACTTTCTCAAAGCTCATTTTCACCATCTATAAAATGAAGGGGTTGAACCAGATGATCACTAAGGTAATTTCTCGTTCTAATATTCTATTCTAAGCCTCATTTGAATACTTCCACATTTCTGTGACTTCACTGTATTCTGTTTTTGTAACATGAACCTTATTGTATCCTTATGGCAGAGATAATCAAACTCTGTAATTTTTATGACTTAATTTGATGTAAAAAACCATAAACACGGTGTGGATAAGCCAATTGGATCTTTTCTAGATTTGTTTTAATTATACCATTATAGCAGATAACAGCTAGGTGGAGCAGTGGATTAGAGTGCCAGGCTTGGAGTCAGAAAGACTATTTTCTTGAGTTCAAGTCTGACCTCAAATACTAGGCATCCTGTTTGCCTCAGTTTCCTTATCTGTAAAATGAAATGGAAAAGGAAAATGGCAAAGCACTCCAATATCTTTGCCAAAAACAAACAAACAAAAAAACCCAAATGGGTCATGAAAAGTCAGATATGACTGAAATGACTGAAAAATAACAATAACAAAATTATAGCAGGGTTAAAGGAATGGTGTAACAATCAGGATTATTCACTCTCTTCTATGTGTCCCCTCATCCCTCTACTGACTCATTGTCCAGATAGGTTTCCTAGTATAAATGGTCCTTCTTCACTCTGGGAAATAGTAGCGAAGGGTCTCTAATTCTCTTTATCTTTTTGTTAGCTGCAAGCCCCCAGTCATAGATAGTACTTCTGGCAAAACACCTCAGTGTTTAATCTCTGTCTCTTCTCAAGTGCTTCCTTCTAAATACATTCTGAATAAGTACACCCACTAGCAAATACTGCCAGATAACTTTATTTCTAAAGACAGAGTAAACATTTAAAATAAAGGTAAATAAACTTCTTTCTTCATATCCAGAGGAAAAGAAAAGCCTTCCATGAAAGAGTTCAAGGGGAGAAAGAAGATACAAACTTACTTGCTAGGAAAGAAGGGAGGGGAGCAATAAAGGGGGTTTGGGGGTGGGGTGGGTGGAATCTATGGTATCACCAACATAGTTTCTGTCCAACACACTTCCTGCCTGATGGGTCTAAGCATTCTCACTCCCAGAGTCCTGGTCCATTTCTTTGAGGTAGGTGCCTCTGCCTGCACATCTGCTGTCTCAGTTCTGTGTTTCTTTTTATGGCTTTTCCTTCTCCAGTTGCATGTAGATTGCTATAGCTTCCCTTTCTTTGGTTCCATGCTTCTGCCTATTTATCAGCAACTGGGTTCATTTTCTGATTTGTCTCCTGTACTCAGTGAATTGATTATTAAAAATTGCTGTAAGATGGTGTATTATATTCTTCATCTTATCTTTTTTTCCTTCCTAATTTCTTTAAGAGACTGATATGTACCTCATAAAGAGTTCACTTGACAATATTAAATTATAGCTATTTTAATACTTCCTGTGTAATGACCTGGGATTTTAAGGACCACTTTCTTACACTGTAGGTCTAAGTGTCTAGCCTTAAGTGTTCATCAATCAATCAGTAAACATTTATTATGTTCCTATTATGTGCCAAACATTGTGCTAATTGCTGGAAATATAAAAAGAGGCAAAACACAGTCCCTGCCCTCACAGATGAGAGACAACAAACAAATATATGGCAAAGAAGCTATATACAGGATAAATAGGAAATAATGAATTGGAAGACACATTTTAAAAAAGCAAATACTATCTAATTCTCATTCAAAAGAAGGAAGTATACAATTTAGTGTGGTTTGGTGGAAAAAAACATTGGATTTGGAGTTACTTGGTATGTGAATACAGTTTCTGCTATCTGAACTTGAATAAGTCACTTCATGTCTCTTATTCTCAGTTTCCTCATTTATGAAATGGAGAAGATGAACTGGATCATTTCCAAAGAACTTTCTGACTCCAAATCCTATGATCATTGCATACAGGGCTGTCCCATTACAACCTTAAATAGTTAGGTGATTACCTAACTCTAATACAGGTAACTTCAAAATAAGATGCCAGATGTATACTAATACTTTGAAATAGTTTTAAGCCCTAGATGTGGAGGTGTTAATCATGGTTAAGGAAAAAATTAAGTTAATTTGATGCTCCTCAGTTTCCCCTAAATAGTTCCTATCAGTAAGACCAAATAAGTTGGATTTCTTTGCAAATATCAGCTCCATTTTGGGGGGTTGGGGGGGATGGTTTCATTTAGAGGTAGTATCAACAGCTCAGATCTTCTCAGTAAACTCCTTAAGAGTGTTGTCCCAACAGGGTAAATTCAGGAGAGAAAATCGGGAAGATAGTAGAAAGAAGTTATCAACTCTTCAAGAGAACAAGAACATGAATATATGGTAATTTAGTTCCCAGAATAAATAAATTCTGCATCTATCACTGAGCAAGCCTGTTTTAGATGAAGTCAGTTTGGATTTTTTCCTAGAGTGAGGATTACTTATTTAAAATACCTTAGCTATTCCCAGGTTCAGCACAGCTGTATTGAGCTAATAACTATTCAATTTATGGATGAAACCCTGATTGATATACTACTCTATGGTTAAACCATACCAAGACAAATAAATCCACTAGCAAGATCATTTAACTAATTGTTATAAAACGATATTAATAACAAAATGATAAGCTAATAAAATATCCTCTGCCTCCTGTCACAAAGGTGTCTAATATCTTTCGCTTCTATGCATCTAATTCTTTTCTAGTCCCTTGGACTCCAAGCATAGAGTCAAAGCACTCACTTCAGAACTCGCATTTTCGCGGACAGATGCTTAGGGTATGGCATGTTGCATGAATAGATGATCTTTCCCAGGGCTTCCTTTAGGCAGGTTGCAGAATGTCTGAAAAATTCTACCTTGGCTTTGGAGTTTCATGTTCCAGACATGAACTTAGAGTTTAGATGTGCCATAGCCATAATGCATAACATGACTTATCTTCTCTCTCCCACTTCTACTCACTTACAAATTTTTCCTCTGCCATCCTCACTGCTAACTTTGCTCTGCCCTTTAAAATTTCCTGCCTTATGGAACATTCCCCTACTAGAGTGATTACTTGGCAGTGTTACTGTGCTTCAGACTCAAGGACAACTTAAGAAGTATGGTAGCCATTATGCAGAGAATCTTTAATTATGGGTGATATTCTCTTGAACTCATTGATCCAGTGGTTGATAGAAGTAAAAAATAAGCATAGCTTAGAAATGTAATTAAGTGCTCTTGCTATTGGATTTATTTGACTTGGTATGGTTCAGTAATAGGATAGATAATATATCAGATAGGGGTTAGGTCCAAAAATTGAATAGTTATTGCCCTAACAGAGTTGTGCAAAACCTGGGACTAGCTAAGCCATCTTAAATAAGTAGTCCTCACTTAACACTTATCTTAACTCAAAAAAAAAATTTTTTTAATCTTCTAACCAGGTGGAAAATATTGGTGAATTAACCAGTGACCATTTTCTATTTAGATTCTTCCACTCTGTCTATTACATAGGCCTATTTGCTAATTGTTTCTAATAGTAGCCCGAGTTTAAATTCTGGGCCCCTAAGCAGAAACTTCAGGAAAGATTCCCTTGTCCTTTATTTAGGTCTTTAGAGAAAAGGATATTTTCCTACCTTTTTACTGAAAACATTTGGACTGTTCTACCTATACCATTCCCTCAATCAGGCCTGTTACTTAATCGACCCCCCTTGCTTCTTTCCCCTAAAACCTCAACCAATTTCAGTCTGTTCCCTCCCTTTCCTACCACCCCTCTAATGCCTGAAATTTAAATTCTGCTTTTCTTTTCTCTAAATTCAACCCTTTTTTCAAGGCCTTAAGTAATTGTCTAAGAGGCCTTTCTAGACTACTCTCATATTATTTATCTGAATGCTTATAGTCTTTCCTTGAAAGTTTATGGCCTCTCTGTATGGCCACTTGCTAATTCATTGTCTCTCTTGGTTTACCTGTCTGTAAAATGTGAGGTGGGAGAAATAGTTGAATTAAAAGTCCTTTAAGGTGCCTTTCAACTCTAATGTTCTGCAATTTTGAACTGTAGGCATATGCTTTGTTTCCTTTCCCTCTCCCCCATTCCCAGGAACTTATTAGCAATGAGAAGCTTCCAAAAGGTATAGAACTCAAGAAGAATCATGCCTTCAATTTATTTTGCATGGTGCTATGGACATACTGTGGGATCAAACAATACGTGAAGAGGTGAGATAGATATGAGATACAGGAAAAGACCTAGGTTCTAATCTAGGTTCTGCTACTTACTAGATAAGAGGTCCTAGGCAGTCACTTTTAACCTCTTTGGCCTTCATTCTTTCCATTTATAACATGGGGATAATAATGTTTACTCTCTCATAGAATTCACTTATTTTCAATTTCTCTTGGCTTGTTCCTTTCTGTCTACAAACATGCTCAGGCAGCTTGCATCAGTAAAAGACCTTCACTTGACCTTTCCAGCCCCTCAAGCTATCATTCCAAACCTTTGCTCCTTCTTACAGCCAAGATCTAGTAAAAACTATCCACATTCATTGGCTTCACTTTTTTATCTCTCACTCAACTTCTTAAAACCCCTTGAAAACTGGATTGACTTCCCCAGTCCACTGAACCATCCCTTTCCAAGATGACCAGTGATCCAACTGCTTAATCTGACTGCCTTTTCTCATCTTGACTTTGCAGATTTTGACACTCCTGACCACTCCCTCTTCTTCATTCTCTTTCTTCCCTCAGCTTTCTCTTTCTTGGTTCTCCTCCAAGAAGCATTTGCTGAACTCTATGTGCTTGCCCTGGTTGTCTGAGGTTCCTGGACACCAAGTTCCTAGTGCTTCTTGCCTTTCAATGTCTTTTTCTGAACATAGGTTTGAGAATAAAGTTCCTGAAGATGGGCTTTTCCTGCTTATGTACCTAGGGCATTGATAGAGTTCCCAAGGAAGCACATAGCAGAGGTATAAATGTGTTTACATGAGGACTGGAAGAAGTGATTATCCGAGTAAACTTTCCAATCATGGGGGTTACCTCATGGATGTCCCCAAGTTTAAAAGAGTTCCCAAGGTAGAGAGTTCAAGCATCAGTCTCCAAGAAGGAAATTTTCTCATATGTTCATTCCTCAATAGCATTAGAGGCAGTGGTGGCACGGTAAATAGAGTGCTGGATCTGGAGTCAGGAAGAGCTTGGTGCAAATCTGGACTCAGACATTTGCTTCCTGTGAAACCTTGGGCAAGGTTTTGCTCAGTTTTCTCAACTGCAAAATGGGAATAATAACAGCACGTACATCTCAGGTTCATTGTGAAGATCAAATGAGATAATATGTTTTTAAAAAAGTGTTTAATAGGGTCGCTGGCATATAGCAAGCACTGTACAATGCTTATTCCTTTCCTTTCTTGGGGAAAAAAAAGATTTTAGTGCAATCCCTCAGGGTGTTTGACTACAACCACATTGTTTCTCACCAGGCTGTGATCTGGACTCCTCTGTTTTGTCCAATAGAAATCTTCACCAGGAAGATCACTTTAGCTCTGGAATTCATACACTTCAGAAATACCTTTAGCTCCTGCTGGTCCTCCCTCTGATTGAATGACTCTTCCCAGAACCTCTATTTAAGGAAGGTGTCTAGGCCAGATGGGGCAGCTAGGCGGTTCAGTAGGTAGAGTACCCAGCTTTAGGAGTCAGCAAGACTTATCTTTCTGAGGTCAGACACTTACTGAATCTGGCCTCTGACACTGCTTGATCGTGCAACCCTGGGCAAGTCACTTAATCTCATTGCCTCAGTTTCCACTTCTGTAAAATGAATTGAAGAAGGAAATGGCAAACCCACTCCAGCGTCTGCCAGGAAAAGCCCCAGTGAAGTCATGAATAGTGGAACACGACTGAACAACATCCAGGCCAGCTATCTTTTCATTTTTCATCAATCTGTAATCCAGACTCCTCCACTGTGCCTCTCTGCCAGATACCTCCCCACACTCCTCTCTTTAGCTTCTTTTCAAGTGTTGCTTTCTGTCACTGGAATGTAAATTCCTTGAGGGCAGGCATTATTCTCTGCTTCTATTGTATTTCTGCTTGTGTTTGCATTCCCAGTGCCTGGCACATAGTAAGCACTTAATAAATACTGTAGACTGAGTGCCAGGTTGAGGGGAATGAGATCAGGATCTTGCCAGGCCTCCCTGCTTTTGCCAGGAGCTGCTCAGGCAGTGCAGGTCTCAGGTGAAGGAAGGGGAGTGCTTGTTCAGCAGCCACCAAATTGGGTTCATCTCTTAGGAAGAGTCTAATGGACTTAACATGTTGATGTCTTCATGGGCTCCTTTGAGTCTTTTGCATTTTATGTATTTTCTTTTTTTTTTTATTTTTCCTTTTTGGAGGGGCAGTTGGGGTTAAGTGACTTGCCCAAGGTCACATGGCTAGTTTTTGTGTTAAGTGTCTGAGGCTGGATTTGAACTCAGGTCCTCCTGACTCCAGGGCCAGTGCTCTATTCACTGTGCCACCCAGCCGCCCCATTTTATGTATTTTCTAGGGATCGAAATAAGGCTGTCCCATAAATTAAACCCCATTGTATATTGAATAACTTTTCAGTAATTGGGGGGGCCATATCACTCAAATTCCAGGAAGCCTAAACATGAACTCTATCTAGACTTTGTTTTGGAGATTTGGCCAGAACAATACCCTCAGGTAAGAGAATATTGAATAGGCCTCCAGAACTGAACTTGATCCATGTGGGCCCAGAGTCCTTTGGGCATTGGGTTATGGATTATACCAACGGTTCTCAACCTGTGGGTCGTAACCCCTTTGGGGGTCAAACGACCCTTTCACAGGGGTCACAGGGGCTGTCTAAGACCATGGGAAAACACATATTTCCAGTGATCTTAGGACTCTATCCATCTCCAGGCGGGTCCGCTCACATGCAGATAAGCCCACATACTTAAAGGGTAGCAGCCTCAGGAAGGTTGAGAACCACTGGATTATACAAAGATAAAATGTAAAACTCTTTGGTTTGGAATTTAGAATGTTTCAGAGCTAGGCTCTAGCTGACCTTTATAGACATTGCATGCTCCTTTCCTTCATGTATTGATGATATTCTAGCCCAGTGGTTCTCAACCTTCCTAATGCCACGACCCTTTAATACTTGTATGTGGGCTTGTGGGCGGACCTGCGTGGTGTCTCAGTTCCTAAGACTATCGGAAATATGTGTTTTCTGATGGTCTTAGGCGACCCCAGTGACCCCTGTGAAAGGGTCGTTCAACCCCCAAAGGGGTCGTGTCCCACAGGTTGAGAACCGCTGTATCTAGCCACATTTTTAACTCACCTGCTGCTGCTTGAACACAGCATTCTGTGTTCTGCCACCACCTGGCAAACTTTTCTTGGCTGATGGGCTAAACCAGGTTGACAGACTTCAAACCTGTCAGTGAGTTAGGAGGTGTCTACCCCAAGCATGTGAAGACTTCCCCCAGTGCAAGGGGCAGATGACAACAATTTGTGCAAATGGCAATGAAGGCAGTTAAAACAGGTGCTGTGGAGTCCTTAGAACTTGGCCAGACATCAGAGATACCAAGGTCATCCACTTCATCCCAGGTCATTACATATTGTCCTGACTTTTGTCTTGTCCCTGGACTTGGATGACTGTGGAAGATAGAGTGAGGCTGATGACCTTGAGAAAACTCTGCCACTTAAATCCAGTTCACAAACAAGTCAAGACATCATCTTGTAATGCCATTGGTCTTCTTTAAAAAAGTCAAGACCCTGGGAAAGTCACTTTAATCCTGTTTGCCTCAGTTTCCTTGTTTTCAAAATGAACAGGAGGAGGAAATGACAAATCACTCTGGTATCTCTGCCAAGAAAACCCCAAATGGGGTCACAAAGTGTTGGACAGGACTGAAACAACTGAGCAACAACAGAGGACTGACTAATGAGTTCAATCCTTATGAATATGCACTGAGTGACTGACCAATGAAATCCTCCTGTAGACTTAGTACCATGTGCAGGCTCCGGGTAACTGGTTCTGGCCTGCAAACCACTTGATTAAGAGCAGCCTCTTTCATTGCGCACTTAAGCAGAGTTGGTGTGTATTCAGAGTATTAATCATCCAAGGCCTATCCAATGGATTGTTTCTTTCCTGTCTGGTTTAGTGAGAAAGACATTGTTGTAAAGGAAGAGTTCTTGGGACTGTAAAATTGAAAATTTATTTTAATTCTTTTTGCTAAGCCTTAATCAAGTTAGTTTTAATATTCCCTTTCTTGGTTCCTTTCCTTTGTAAACTTCACCTACCATCCACATCCTGGAGAAACTTGCCTATAGGTCAAGCTTTTGTCTTGTAATTACCTCCACTTTTGTAACTCCACCTATCACCTACTTTCCTGAGAAACTTGATAAACCTAAAAGGTCAAATCTCATCCATTTAAACTATTGTAGCAACAGCCATCCCTGAGGACCTTCCTCTGGTGACTAGAATTTTGTCTTGGCTATGGTTAAGGGGGTTTCAGAAGATAAAGTCCAAATGATACAATCTCAGTTCTTACTATGTCATTGCTCAACATTAAACGCTGCCATCTTGATAATTATTATTAAAAAAAACAAACCCTGTCACTCAAGGTCTTTGATCATTGAGAGAGACCACTGACCCATTTTATTGGTTACTGCTAACCTAACTAATAAATTGACCGTTCTTGGGAGTTTTATCTCTCAGAATTTCTATTGTGATAGGACCACTCTAGACAAGGCTGACATGTGACCCACGGATAGAAGCCTATGCTCTTCGCCTCTTTGCATTTGTTCTTTCCTGTTTTAATTGAAAGAGCTAAGAAATGACAATGACCTTTCAGGCAGCTAGGTGGCACAGTGGATAGAGTGCTTGAGGTTGCAGTCAGGAAGTCTCTTCTTCCTGAGTTCAAATCTGGCTTCAAACACTGCTATGTGACCCTGGGCAAGTCACTTCACCCTGTTTGCCTCAGTTTCCTCATCTGTAAAATGAGCTGGAGAAGGAAATGGCAAATTACTCTAGTATCTTTGCCAAGGAAATCCCAAATGGGGTCATGAAGAGTCGGACAGCATTGAAAAATGATTAAAACATGACCTTTTGAGCTTCAAAAATTCAGGTGAGTGAGTGTCAGAGTCTTGGAGCTGGAATCTACTCTGGGATTTTCTAGAAACTAAAGAGTAGAGAACAAAGACCTGTAACCTGTAAACACCTAGTAAGGTGACTTGCCTGGTCCAGCAGGAGCAGAGATGCTGCCTTAGGCATCCATCAAACAGGATTGGAAGCAAATTTGGTAGGCATGATGTAGAAAACTACATTAAGGCTGAGCCCATTCTCCCCAAGGACTGAAGTGGTAAAGGGCTGAGGTATGACCTCCAAGTATCAAGGGAGTGAATGTTTGTGCTTCTGTTCTTGTCATATCTTTGCAGTAAATATAGCTTTGGAAGAGCTAATCAATGTTAATTGGTTAAATGGAACTAGGGCATTAATTAACGTAACTTAACAGGGAGGCCCTGTAACCTTGAGGGAGAGATATTGTTGTCCTTTTCTCTAGGAGAAGGAGGTCAGAGTGTTGCTACATTGTGTTTATTATTTGTGCAAATATTGTCTTTCCCCTGTAGAATGTAAAGTTCTTCAGGGCAGGGTCTGTTTTTTATTTTGTCTCTGTATTCCCATTACTTAGCACAGTGTCTTGCATGTAGAAGGCACTTAATAAGTACTTATTAAAATGAAAATGTAAGACTCAAAGTGTTTTAGAATGGTGAGCTATCACTATTATTTGCTCACCTTTCAGTCATTTTCCTTTGCCCCTCTTTTGTCCTGGATTTGTCTTAGGGCTTTTTTTTTCTTTCTAAATAGCACATAAAAAATGAAAAATCCTGGCTCAAGCAGCTCATTTTAGTAGAATGAGAATGCTTAAGACTCGAAGAATTTTTCTTTGGAATGAACGAGGAAGAGAAATGGTACAGCATCAGCATAGCATAGAAGATGGCCCCTTGGATTTAGAGTTGGGGAATAAATGTTCCAGTCTTGGTTCTTGTCATTTACTGGTTTTGACTTTGGGTAAATCATTTTAGCTTTCCAAGTCTCAATTTCTTCATCTGTAATAAGCAGATAATAACACACCACCTATCTCATGTCCTTTGTCGAGTAGTTTTTAATGGTATGTCACTGTATTAACATGAGATTTTATTATTCTTATTTTTCTATTAATTAAAACTCATGTTTAAATTTTCCTTTGTGGGTTTGGGATCTTAATTGTCCCCTATAATTTGGCTTAGATTAAAACTTCCATGTAAGCAATTTATCTCAAAGGGCTGACAAAGGAGATAATATGTATAAAGTGCTTTATAAACGCAGTAAGTAGTAAGGTGTTGCAGTGGATTTAGTATCAGGCTTGAAGTCAGAAAGAACTGAGTTCAAATTTAGCCTTGGACACTTGCTAGCTGTGTGACCCTGGGGAAGTCACTTTTGGTTGCTCTTTGCCTCTCTTTTCTCAACTGTAAAATGAGTATAATAGCCATACCTACCTCTCAAGGCTGTCGTAAGGATTAAATGAGATATTTGTAAAGCCCTTAGCACAGTGCCAGGGACGTGGTAGGCACGGTATAAATGCTAACTACTAGTAGTAAAGCTGAGAGGGAAGCTACAATCTGTTATTATTTGGGTGTGATCAGTTTGATGATTAAATAGCAGGAAAAATACTGCTAATAAAGAATACTGCTAATGCAAGGCATGTTCTGTATTCCTCATATCATTTGTTTGTCACAACGCCGTAAAGTAGCTTATGTTTTATTATTCCCACTGCCAGATGGGGAAAATGAGAGTCAGAGGGGTTACTCAAAGTACTTACCCAAGGTCATACAGTTAAGTAAGGAAGTGGTCTAGGTGGGACTTATACCTAGATTTTCTGATTACGTAACCAATATTCTTTCCACTATTCCTTACTGACTCTGCTAATACTAACTACATTAGCTAGCAAGTCTTATTTATGGTCGAAGTGAAAAATTGAAGAATTCATATAATTCAGTATGCAGTTGTTTGAGTAGATTTTCTGATTAAATAGTTTGGCACCTAATATTATCTATCTAGTACAAGGGAAGGGAGTGCTATATGAACCTTTGATGGGTTCTTTTTTTTTTTTTTTTTAAATCCCAGGAGAGCTTTGCACCTGTCGGTTTTAGTCTCACCTGCTTTGGGGAATTGGATGAATATTTCCAACTAACTCTCAGCTGGGCTAAGGCATACAAGAAATGGTTTTGTTGGTTGTTGTTTTTGTTTTCTCCTTTCAAAATTGCATCTGGGACTGTTTTTGGCTGATGTCCTTAGCCAGTTTGAGTCTGAATCTCATAGTACAAATCCCCCAGGAGCTAGAGTTGAACCTTAATGAAGTCACCACCCCACTCTCATGGGCCCTTCAACAGTCCAGCTAAATATCATTCTAACAGGTCAGCAGCCTACAGACAGCCAAAACCTGTTTCTCGACTTGTGGCCTTGTTTCCATGTGACTCAGTAGCAGCGCACAGATCTGAATTTTCCTCACCCATTTTCATTTGGTTCGAAATAGCCAAGCACAAGTTTGAATATTTAGAATTACAACATCCAGTCATAAGAATGGGAACACAAGGAAATTCCCTCCCTTTCCCATGGAGTTTTCCTTTCTGTGCTTTTAAATTCCTCCACTGTTTTATAGCCTCCCATGTGTCCAGCCATTAGTGCGTGTTAAGCATCTAAGTTTCAATCCCTTTGAACATTCCATTACAGTGTTTACAAGTTCTTACATGCTTGCTCACAGATGGATGGCTTTTGTGTGTTGTGCTGTTCTGTTTTGCTATGTACTCCCTCTGTAAAATGTGGTCAGAATGAAAGATTCATGGGCTCCATTTCTTGGGTCAGAGAAACGGGCATTTGGGAAGCACAAAAGCAACTACTGCTTCTGTGGTCCTGGTCCATGGATCTTGGACTTATTTTGGCTTCTGAAAGCCAAATTCAATCATATTCATAGAATCTCAGAGCTAGATTGGACCTTGCTCAGCATCCGGTCTTTATAGAAAGCAAAATCCTTTCTGCAGTATCCCAAACAAATGGTCATCTTTTGTTATTCTGATCCAGAATTTCAAGGAACAGAAATGTGCATCTACACTGGGTCTGGCCTACCTATAGATTATGTTAATGACATACAGACCTTCTGTGCATATAGACACAGAGGATACAAACAGACAAATGCAGTTTACTTCCCTGCCATCCCAGGTCTCAGTCTTTGTTCTGGGGTCCTGAGAAATGAAATAGTCCAAAAAGTTTCAGGATACTAACCCTGCCCGGAAAATAAGCTAATTCTGAGTGGCGGGTGGTAGTTGGAGATTGCATTGTTTTATGACCAATAGGACAAAGAGAACTTGAGCCCTTTACAAACCTATCAAGCCAGGACAAATGTACTGAGCCAGACCTCAGGCACTTTTGAATATATCAATCATGAGAAAGCTAGATAAGGAAGAACACAGGTTTGGTAAAATTCCTTTGGTGTTCAGGGGCTACACTTAGGGACTCATCAGTCATTCTAACTGCTTATATGTGTTCCTCCTCCTCCCTCTGGGGGAAGGAACCTAGTCTGACCAGATTACATCATTATCCAGCTTCTGATTGAGGATGTCCAGTTATGGGAAAATCATTAACCTTTAAGGCAGCCCATTTCACTTTTTTTGGGCAGCTCTCAGGAAGTTTTTCTTTATGTAATAATGGCCATCTCTTCTGGAGAACATTACTCTAGCTGGGCCCCTTCTGGGCACACAAATGTCCAGGGTTCCTTCTTGTCATTCCTGTGCTGTGCCTGGAGCTGTCACCTTCTGGTGACACATCGGCACTGGTCCTTTCAGCAGTCCACGCTCAACCGGAGGCTTCTAGTTGATTCTCATGTTCCCCCTTTTTCTTCCAACATCACAGTGAGGGTGGCATGTTGAAAATGATTGGTGGCTGATCGATTTCGGACAACTTCCAAACATACTCTCTGTCTCTTTCTCTGAGCACACTATCTTGTCTCTTTTGCTGTCTCTGTTTGTCTCTCACCCGTCCTCCATCTCTCCATTCCCTGTTTCTCTTCCTCTCCCCCCACCCCAAATTTCCTCTCTCTTTTTCCATCTCTTAAACTAAACCTCAGAACTCTATTGTATGGAGGCCTGAGGAGACCTTATTTCCCACCCTCTGCAGCATTGGCAACCACCTACATATGACAGCAAGCCCATGTACTAGCCTAGACAAGCCTGAGACTGAACTTCAAGTCTTCAGCTGCTGCTCCTTCTTTGTGTTTTTCTCTAAGCATAGGTGATTGGATAACAGTACTGAGATGGAAAGGACCTATCCTTTGTTTTACAGATGAGGGAACTGAGGCAGTAATAGATTAAGTGCCTTGCCCTGGGTCACACAGCTAGTAAGTGTCTGAAACAGGTTTTGAATCCAATTCTTGACTCCAAGTCTAGGGCTCTATCCTATATCCCAGAAAACCACTAAAGAGGTCTAATAATTCAAACTCCTGGGCCTGGGTATTTTTTGCCCAGCTGGAGGTGATCTTAGAACCAATTACTTAGAGGAAAAGATGACCACCAAGAGAAGAATGAGTAATGCATGCCCTGGCTTGCCAAAATGTACGGACCTTGAGTGAGTTACTTGAGCAGAGGACAACAAAGGTGGAGGCTTGATGCTTCTTCAGCATTACCAGAAAGTGTTTCATATTTTAATGTTTTAAACATAACCTGGAGAGAGTAAAATGTCTGATAGACTGCTGTAGCATATTTTAAGTGTTTGTCAATGTGCACGTATGATTCTTTTGTGTTTTAAGCATTTATTTTGTGGTGTAAGAAATAGCAGTTCTATACCTGATCTGTTTTGTATATTGAGTACTAGAGTATCTAGAAGGGACCTTCCTTTTGGGAATTTTTGAGGCAAGCCAAAAACTAAGCTGTATTTGATCTCTAAGGTTCTAATGGAGCCTTAGATGGAGGTGTAATGATTCAGAGAGTGTGAGAAATGCCTGATCCAATCCCACTTTGCTTTGGTATATTGGCACTGTTATAGGGGAGCTAAGAACTTGGGGCCCTAGGTGTGAGAAAGTGCCTTCATCCCTTGGGCTATGGGTCTTTACTCATAAATGAAATGGAATTCTATTTCTCTGCAGCATACATCTGTGTAATATGATACAAGGGGAAAATCTTAGAATCAGAAGATTTTCATTCATATCCAAAATTTTCCTTATTCTCTATGTCTACTTAGTCATCACTTAATTTTGCTGAGTCTCAGTTTCCTCATCTGTAAAATGAGAGGGCTAGATAACTTCTAAGGTCACTTTTAGTTCTAAATCTATAACTTAATCCTGTATATTTCATCTTTCTGAGGACAAGCAGATTAAGCCTTAATCCTTTCATTTGACACCTGTAGAAATATCTGAAGACAATGATAAAGCAATCATGCCCACCCTGCTTATGGAACAGCACTCTCTCCAACAGGCCCCACAGGTCATCTCTTCTTTCAGTGGAAACACCATTACTCCTTCAACTAGTAAGTCTATGACTTGTTTTCAAATTCTCTCACTGTCCTGGTTGCTCTCCCCTGGGTACCTTATACCTTGCCCTTCCTAAAATGTAAGTCTCAGAACTGAACTCAATTTTGTAGATGTGGTTGAACCAAGCCTGAGCACCAAGGGACTGTAAAAGCTCCCTTGTTTTGGATGCTGTGTTTCTGTTAATGAAGCCTGAGTCAATATTATCTTTTTTTGGCTACTGTATCAATCATACTGTTGAATCCTATTGACTTTGCAATACAATAAAGCCCTTAATTCCTTTACATGTGAACTGTTTTTAGGTATCCTTATCCTGTACTTGTACAGTTAGTTTTTTAAACAAGACATATCTGTATGACCTTGGGCAAGTCACTTAACCTTGTTTGCCTCAGTTCCTCATCTGTAAAATGAGCTCCAGTACCTTTGCCAAAAAACAAACAAACAAAAACCCAAATGGGGTCACAAAGAGTTGGATAAGGCTGAAATGACTTAATAACAAAATCCTACCTTTATGGCCATAGCAAACACTCCTACATTCTTCCAATATATTCTAAGATCAAGACAAGTTAGAATATTCATTATGCCTCTTACACACGCTGAACTGAGTTCTTAGGAACGAAAGGCAGTATGGATTGCTTTAAATTTTAAGATAATTATTAACATCTTTTATTTCTTACGTTACAATGATTTCGTAATATAACTCATTCTCTTCTCCCACCCTCTGCATATTGAATTCCCCTTGACATTAGAAAAGATAAAATAAAACCCAGTCAATAAAGCAGTCTTATCTAACCATACATGCGCCATTCCAGCCTGGTGGTCTCCCGAGCTCTGTTGAGAGAAGGGCGATTTGCTTCATTATCTATTCTTTGATACCATAATTACTTATACAATTTAAATTTGAGTGCCTTTTATTTTTGTGTTTTTTATATCATTAGTCATTATGTATGTTGCTTCTTAATATTACTTTCTTTGCTCTGTATCAGTATATATGTGTGTGTGTGTATATATATATCATCTTCCTTTGTTTCTTTGAATTCTTCGTGTTTGTTATGTCTTACTCAGCAATAAGGTTATATTATATCCATGAACCACAATTTATTTAGCCATTTACCCTAACTGATGGCTACCAGACTGTTTCCAGGGTTTTTTTTTTTTTAAATTTTCCCCCTTAAACTAAAGAGCAATTTTATAAATACTCTAGCGTGTATAAAGCCTTTCTTTCTGTCTTTGACCTCTTTGGGCTGTGTGCCCAGTAGTGGGATCACTAAGGCAAAGAACATGAGTAGAATAGTGACTATTTTAAATGTGACTTCAATTTTATTTCCAGAAGGAATTATAATATTGTTTCGACCAATAAGGGTATTATCTCTTCTTTCAGGTTTTTGTTTGTGATAGATAGGAACGCCGATGTTTTATGTGAATTTGCTTTGCATCCTGCTGTTTGTGTTAGTTGTTTCAACTAACTTTTTAGTTGAATCTTTGGGATTGTCCAAGTAGATCATTGTATTGTCTGCAGAAAGAGATGGTTTTATTATCTCATTTCCTATTATGAGTCCTCCTATTGCTTTTTCTTCTCTTATTGCGGTTGTTAGGATTTCCAATGCAGTATTGACTAAGATTAGTGACAGTGGGCATCTTGCTAGGAAGACTTCTAGCTTATCCCCATTACAAGTAATGCTTACTGATGGTTTTAGGTAAATGTTTATTTTTTTTAATCAATTGAAGGGAAAATACATTTACACCTATACCTTCAAGTTGTCTTTTTTAATAGAGATGTGTTGTACTTTATCAAAAGTTTTTCTTGCAGCTATTGATATAATCACATGATTTGGGTTGCTTTTATTATTGATATAATCAATTATGTTAATAGTTTTTCTTATGTTAAACCATCCCTGCATTCTTGGTATAAATCCTACATAATCTTTGTAATATATTGTTGTAATCTTTTAGCTAGTATTTTATTTAGGATTTCTACGTCCATATTCATGAGTGAAATTGTTCTATAATTTTCTTTACTTTTACTCTTCCTAGTTTAGGTATCAGTATCATATTTGTTTCATAAAAGGATCTTGGTAGGACTCCTTCCTTGTCTATTATTCCAAATAGTTTATTTAATATTGGAATTAGTTTTAAATGTTTGATAGAATTCACTTGTAAATTTGTGTGGCTCTGGTGCTTTTTTTCTTAGGAAGTTCATTTATGGCTTGTTCAATTTCTTTTTCTAAAATAGTTCTCTAGATATTCTATTTCCTCTTCTGCTAATCTAGGCAGTTTACATTTTTGTAAATATTCTTCTTTCACTTAAATTGTTAAATTTATTGGCATTTACTTGGGCAAAATGACTCTTTATAATGTGCAATCATTTTCTCCCCATTCTGTTATTGAAATGCTTGTTTTATTTCTCAAATTCAGAATGAAATAAAATTTAAAAATACTGTATCAGTGTTCCTGTCTTCCTATAATCCTTGCAACACTAATTATTTTTATCTTTTATTATCACTTGTTTGATGGGTATGAGTTAGAATCAGATATAACTTGCTATCACTTAACAGTAGTATTTGAACCATTGTTTTCATTTTGCTTTTTAATTTTTTTTATTCAATTTTATTTTACTTTCGGTTTCAGATTCTTTCCCCCCCCCTACCACCCCCATACTTATTGACAAGACAAAAACCCATTACAAATCATATGGTTGTTAATTTCAGATTTTTACCAAGGATATTTAACACAAAGATTTTTCTTTCTGCTAGAAGATAATATCTCTTCCATTTGCATTGATCTTGTTTGTAGAAAAGAATCAGACTAAATAAAGACCTTCCCAGCTATGGCTAGAGGGAAAATTCATAACCGAAGGATAGAAGTGATTACAAAGGATATGAGTTAATTTCAACAACATAAAATTAAAAAGCATTTGTATGAATAAAATCATTATATAGAATAAGAAGGAAAACTATAATTTGGTGGAAAATTTTTGCATCAGACATTTTTGATAAGGGTTTGATACCCAAGATATGCCTAAACAAACACAAATACATGAGACCAAGTACCATTCCTCAGTGGATAAGGTGTTAATGGATATGTGCCAGAATTGTAGACTATAAATAACCATATGATAGATTACTCCAGATCACTAATAATTAGAGAAATGCAAGTCAACACTACTCTAAAGTTTCACCACACACCCAGCAAATTGGCAAATATGACAGAAAATGGGAAAAATCAATTTTGGAGGCTTTGTGAAAGGAAAGGCACACGTACACTGTTGGTGCAGCTGTGAGTTGGTCCATCTTTTCTAGAAAGCAATTTGGATTATCCTAAGAGAATGATTAAAATGTTAATATTTTTTGGCTCAGAGACCCCACTCCTAGGCATACATCCCCCAAAGTCAATGATTAAAAAGAGATGCCCTACATATCTCAAAATATTTATAGCAGCACTTTTTGTAGTAGCAAAGAAATGGAAACAAAGTAGTTGCCAATTGATTGTTATGAATAAATGAATTGTGATACATGAATGAAAGGGAATATTACTATGGCATAAGAAACAATAAATACGATGTATAAAGTGAATGATGGGAAGACTTACATGAATGCAAAATGAAGTAAGCAGAAGCAGGAAAATAATATACGCATTGACTACAATAATATAAATGGAAAGAATAACAAAAAAAAGAGTCAAACTGAATGCTGAATAATTATAATGATCAGACTTGGTCCCCAAGAATAGAGAATATATTTTTCCATCTGTTCTGTGCAGAGGTGAGAGACTATAGGTATAGAACACTGCATATGTTGTCATATTCAAGTGATGCCTTGCAAAGGTATCAAATGTGACGGACAGAAGACCACACGCTGTCCACAGCACTCCCGAGTATGGCCTGAAAAAGATTAAAATATAACAGAGGAAATATTTAACAAAATAAAAATAGACAATGTTACCTTTTCAAATTGAGTCAGTATGTAGAGTTTGGTGATGCCAATGTTTTCTACTTCATCCTGGGCCATCGTCAGTCATCTTGATTTTTGTCCTGCCACTGGACTTCAATGATTCAGGAAGAGAGAGTGAGGCTGAGGTCTTTGCAGAGCCCTGCCTCACTTAAATCCAGTTTACAGCAAGCCAAGACTTTCACTTGTGATGTCATTGGTCCTCTTTGAAAATGAAGCATGAACAGTGACAGTGAGTAAATAATATATGATCCATAGGGATCCTTATATATATGGTTTAGTGGCCCCTGTTTCTATTTGAGTTTGATACTGCTGGGCATTGCTTAATTTTACTGAACTGCTTTATTTTCTCTTTTAATAATTCTTTATTATAGAGGCTGTCTCTTGAGTAGAGGAAGGGGAAAGGTTATATTTGAAATGAAAATGATGTAAAAACCAAAAAAATGTCACTTTAAAAAGTGAAAAGCTAATAAAAAGTTTTAAAATTTATCTAACCAAAATGATCTATTTTTACATACTCTGTGTTTTCCTTGGTTAAGAATTTTCCTTGCAGTGATAGCTATGAAATATATCTCATTTTGTTCTCTTTTAATTTTTAAATCAATGAGATCTTTTATATTCAGATTGAGTATCCATGTGGAGCTTTTTGTGGTATATAGTGTAAGTTGTTGGTCTAAACCTATAGTCTACCAGTTTGCTTTTCAGTTTTCTCGGTTCTTGTGAAATAGGAAGGCCCCTTCCTCCCTCTTTGGTTTGCGTTCTTAGGTTTATTGAATACTAGATTGCTGAAGTCAGTTGCTTCTGGGTTTTGCTTTATAGTCTGTCCACTTGTCCGCTTTTCTGTTTTTTATTTAGTACACAGTATTTTCAAGCTGGAGAAGCAGACTAATCCTCTCTCCCACTTTCTCTTTTAGGCACATTAAGAAACATTTAAAATGATCAACCTTTTGAAGCCTTTGAACTAATTTGAAAAAGAAGTATTATCAGCCTTTGAAATAACTGGATTATGTATGTGGCCAGGATAGAGTGTTACTACCTAGAGTCAGAAAGACCTGAATTTGCATCCTGTCTCAGACACTTAATAGGTATGTAGCCCTGGGTAGATCACTTAACCTCACATAGCCTCGGTTTCCTCATCTGAAAAAATGGGGATAATAATAATGCTTTTCCCACAGGGTTGTTGTGAAAATAAGATGAACTAACATGTAAAGCACTTTGTGAACCTTAAAGTGCTGTACAAATGTTAGTTATTATTGTTAACTATAATTCCAAAACAATGTCCTCCTCCCCTCTCTTCTGATAACTTCAGGAAGGATTTGTCCCTAAAGGGGAGGTGACTGGATTTATTGACTAGATTCAGGTCATGATCAGACTAAGGGAAAGAAACCTTTGATAACTTCAGTTTCCTAAGTTCACTTTTGATTAGCTATAGAGGAGAAATCTTGAAGGGAATAGCCAAAGAGGGCTTGAATGTTCTAGGAAAATGATTCTTGAAGGATGTGAGGAAAGTTGTGAATATTGTACTATTTGATGAAACAAACTCTTGAATTTGTCAAATGCTGTAACTATTTTTTATCTCATTGTGAAATTTTGTCTGTTGTCTGAGAATGCTACAGCTCCAACTCTGAAATGACTTTTTTTTTCCTTGAGAGAGAGAAATTTTAAGAGCCATGGGATAGCTTCTAAGCAGAAATTCTTAGATTAGACTAATCTAAATTAATAAAAATTGTTTCTGGCAATCTTGTGGCTAAAATGCAGGGTTCAGAATTTTCTTCCAAGAGGGGTATTGATTTAGAGTATAGTCAGAGATTTGTTTATTCTAAGTACTCTTAATTTCTACTCTCTCCACATCATTCCCTTTAAAGATTCTAGATCTTTTGTTCTTCTAATTAAATTTTGTTATTATTTTTTCTAGTTCTGTAACATAACTCCTTGGTAGGTTGATTGACATTAGTGACAAATCTGTAATTACTCTAAGTGATTCACCTTGCATTTTCCTGTATTCCTTCCTCTTCTCTTGTTATTTCAGTCCCTGGAATTTTAACCCCTCCCCCCAGTATTGTTTAAAGACCCCTTTGCTATGACTTTCTCCATACATACAGCTTTCCCTGATATCTCTAGTGGCTAATAACCTTAAAAACCATCTTAATAGCCCCAGTCCTCATATAACACTTTATTTTTACCTCTCTTATCTACTTATGTATTATTTTTTTTTATCATAGTTACTTGTCTATTTGTCATTACCTCCTATTAGACTACAAATTCAATGAAGACAGGGATCATATTTTATCTCAGTCTTTTATATCTCTCTCTTTTCCTTCCCCTGACATAATATAGTATTTTCATACAGGAGTCTACTTATTACTGTGGGGGCCCCATGGATAAATAATTTTTATTTCTCTAGGCTTCAATTTTCTTCTTCTGTAAAATGAAAAAGTTTGACCAATCTCTAACATCTTTTTCTTTTTTAAACTCTGTGACCTTATGAATTTGAAAGCCAAAGTTCCTGACTTTAAGACTCTTACAATCTAAGACAAAGAACAAGACAAATATAGAAATGATCATAAGTCAACTTGGAATTTTGATACAATGCAGACATTATAGTTATTTTCCACTTCTCTTCAGATTTTATTCCTTAGAATAAATGCATTGGCCTGATAACAAATAAACATGTAGATTGTGACAATGCAATTTGGAGATTAATAATATCTGCATTTGCTGTCTTGATTTCTTCCCATGCTATTAGTGTCAAAAGCTATTCTATGTCATTCCAAGCAAATTATTCATTATGAATGGATAAGATCTCTAGTTATGACTTTGTGATAATATGATATAAATAATTTCATGTACAAAGGATGACTGAAAAATGTTTCATTAATGTAAAATGATGCATGTGGAATAAAAGAAAACAAAATAAAATTGTAATTAGGATTTGGGGTTCTATTAAAATAATTTTAAGAATTCAATAATAGTACTCAAAACTTCCTCAAATAAGTATATATTTAATATTTTCAATTAACTATTAGGAATCATACCAGAAATTAGTCATGGAAGAGGAATACTAAAAAAAAAAAAGGAAATCCATTAAGTATGGGAAATATGTTTCTCTTCTTAAAGAGAGACAGAATTCATACTGTAACATGAGCTGTTTTATCCAGCCTCAGTCCAAAGAAAGCTCTATTTCCTTAAGTAGCATGTTGAAACCTGCCTTCAGAAAAAGGAACCATTAGGGATAGTCATTACATGGCATTGGCTTTTGGACAGTGGTATTTAAATTCTTAATGGTTTGCTAAGTAGACAGGTATTTCATCAGGGTGGGCTTAATTTGACGAGTTAAGTCATCAACTGATTGTGTGTAGAGATGACTACAGAGATATCATGCCAAGGAAAAATGTTCTTGCAGAAACATGGTTAAAATAGAATCACTTCCTAAACCCACAGGGCTAATCGTTGAGGCTGCTAAGCAGTGCCTCTGGGTACCATTGAGAGACTTAAGTCACAAGCTTAGAAGAAAGAAAAGGAAAAGCAGTCATAGAGTGAAAAAGAGGAAGCAAGAAGAGCTCAATTTAATTCAAAAAACATTTCTTAAAATTACTACTATGTTCAGTGCCCTGTCCTAGGCACTGAGGATACCAATATATAATAAGGTATAGTTCATATCCTTAAGGAGTTTGCTTACAGTCTTATGGAGAGTGGTCGAGAAAGTAGGAGAGAACTGCTCATAAATAATTGTCACATAAACTAGAATAGGTTAAATACAAAACCAATGTTTAGGCAAAGGGCCACTGAAATTTGAGGACATCAAGACCTCTTTCAATTGAGGAAATCAGAGAAAGTTCATTTCTCATCCTCTCTTCTGCTTGATTTGGACCTCAGGATCATCATGCCTCCCATAGTATAAGCTCATCACCTAAAATCACACCATCATGGAGACTGATTCAGCGTTGACACTCAACACCTCCTTAGCTCCCTCAGTTGCCTCTCTGCTATAATTAGGGGGCTGGAGGGTAGAGCAATAAACTTTTCCCAAAACCTCCTTTTATAGAAGGCTCAGAATTTTCCAGTTATCTCTTCATTTTCCATTAGCTGCTCTGCTCAGTTTTGACTCCTCATCCATCGTGCTGTGCCACCCTACTCCCAACTGCCACCCTGTTTTGCAGGATTGTTTCCCCTTGTTAGATTGTAAGCTCCTTGAAGGTAAGACTATTTTAGCACATTTAGGCACTTAATACAGTGCCTACTTAGTCTTTATTGACAATTGATTATTGAATAGGGAGCACTTCAATCGGGCCTTAAAGGAAAGGGAGAATTTCAGTAGGTAGAAATGAAGACACGGGAGAAAGTATGCTTATTATAGACAATTCATTGGACAGGATGAGAATTGGGAAGTAGTCTGATTTGGTTGGAATATAGATGTATAAAGGGAAGCAATATAGACTATGACAGAACAGGCAGATTAGCTCCAAACTGTAGGGAATGGCCTTGAATGTCAGGCTAAGGAGATGACCATGATGATGATGATGATGATGATGATGATGATGATGATGATGATGATAGTGGTGGTGGTGGTGGTGGTGGTGATGATGATGATGATGACGATGGTGATGATGATGATAGGCAATGTCGTTTGGAAGATTTTAGATAGGATGATAGAGTCAGGAAGATGACTTTAAATCTATCCTATAATATTCTAGAGCTGATATCATGGTCCTCTTTGAGAATGAAGGACAAATAGCAAGTATATATTATATTTTTACATGACTTTTGTTGAACAATTTCTGCATTGGTAACATTTCGCAGCTTATTTACATCTATCACATGCCTTTTCATTGCCCACTGGATTAGCTCCAATTTTTAATTTTTCAAACAATATGGTATTTCATGATTTGAAGCCTTAGTATATCAATGGAAGAATAAAAGATAGCCCTTTGTTCCAGAAAGGAACTTGTAGTCATTTAAAGTGGGACATAATTCCCAAGTTCATTCTCTGAAAGATGCAGCAACTGATCGTTAATATCACCACAGAATGGGAGAAGCTTATCATCAATGCTTGCCACCGTCATGAATGTCAGTGTCAGTGAGTGCCTACTATGAATCAGTACGGTGCTAAGTGCTGGGGATGCAAAGAAAGGCACAAGGAAAAAAAAAAACCCTGTGGTTTCTGCCCTCAAGGAGTTTATAATGTAATGAGGGAGAAGACATATAAAGGCCAGTGGTGGCCAGGGAAGGATGTTTTGGTTTAGAAGTTTACAAGGATAGTAAGTGGAGACATGGGGGTGGGAGTGGATGGACAGACCCTTCCAAACAGTAAGAGCCATATTGATATTATTATAGTTCTTAGAGGCAGAAATAGAAGTAAGGGCTACACATATTGGCATATGATAATAAGTTGGATAAGGTGGAATGTGAAGTATTGATGGAGTTAGTTAGATAAAGTGGGCTACGTGAGTTTCTATTCATGCACTCACCATTCAGGACAGCACAAGTTCCAGAGAGGAACTTCTAAAGCCATCAGTCCCCTAGGGTATGGTGGCATTCTGTTGGAAATATTTTAGAACCTCCAAAATGAATTCTCTCATCACTTCAAAGAGTTTAGCGTAACTGTCCACACAGAAAGAATGCCTATTGAAAGGGGAAGCTGAGGAATTAGGGGTGAATAGGTTGTCTTCTGAGGGTTTTAAGAAGAAAAAAAGAAGGGAGAAGAAAAGGAAGACAATAGGAAGGAAAGGAAGAAGGGCAAAACTAGCTATTTTTTTGTTTTTGTTTTTGTTTTGCTTTTTGGAGGGCAGTTGGGGTTAAATGACTTGCCCAAGGTCACACGGCTAGTAAATGTGTCAAGTATCTGATCCAGATTTGGACTCAGGTCCTCCTGTCTCCAGGGCCGGTGCTCTATTCACTGCACCACCTTGCCGCCCCAAAACTAGTATTTTTTTTTCAAAAAATGAGTTTTTATCGATGTTTTCTGATTTATACATCATCATAGTTATCCCCAGCATTCCTCACATTTCCCCTCTCAGAGAGACATCACATATAACAAATAGTATTTTTTAAAAACAAAAAAGAAGAGGAAATAAATAAAGCACATTGGATCAATCATTGGATCAATACATTGAAAAAGTTGGAAAGCATGGACAATGTGTAACATCTATGGACTTTACATCTTTGTTAAGGGATGGGTTAGGAGTGTCTTCTCATGTATCTTCATTTGAATCCATGCTTATTTTTTAAAATTTTGACATTCGTTTTTTTATTTTTCTGATTTGTGTTTTTTTTATTTCTATTTGTACTGTTACAGTTATCGCATATATTGTTTTTCTGGCTCTGCTTACTTCACTCTACATCAGTTAATGTAGAACTCTCCATACTTCTCTGTATTCATCACACACATTTCTTTGATTGCAGTAGTATTCCATTATATTCATGTACCATAATTTGTTTAACAATTCCCTGATCAATGAGCATCAACTTTGTTTCCAGTTCTTTGCTACTAGAAAAAAAAGTGCTGCTGTAAATATTTTGGAATATGTGGGAACCTTCCTCTTATTAATGTCTTCCTTGGGGTATAAGACTGGTAATAAAGTCTCTGGTTCAAAGGGTATGGACATTTTAGTCATTTTATTTGCATAATTCCAAATTGCTTTCCATGCTGATCATACCATTTCAGAGCTCCACCAGTAAGATATTAGTGTGTCTATCATTCAAAAATTCCTCCAACATTGACCATTCCCATTTATTTTGGTTATCTTTGTCAATTTCTAGGGTGTGAGGTAAAACCTCAAGATTGTTTTGATTTTCATTTCTTTTATTATCAGTGATGTATACCATTCTTTCATATGGCTACAAATACTTTGTAGTTCTTCTTTAGAGAGTTGTTCTAGGTAGTGTTGGATCTGTAATCAAGAAGACTCATCCTCCTGAGTTCAGATCTGTTCTCAGATGCTTCCTAACTGTGTGACCCTAGGCGAATCACTTAATCCTGTTTGCCTCAGTTTTCTCATCTATAAAATGAGCTGGAGAAGGAAATGGCAAAGCACTCCAGTTCTTTGGCAAGAAAACCCTAAATGGGATCAGGAAGAGTTGACCACAACTGAACAATAATTACTATTAAAAATGACTATTTGTCATGTATGATAGAAAAACAGATAGATAAGAGTTTTTTATCTACATATAAATATAAAATTTATATATTTTGGATCCCAAACTCTTATCATAGAAATTTAATACAAAGATTCCCCCCCCCCCCATTTGTTTCCCTTTTTTATCCTAGGTGTATTAATTTTGCTTGTGCAGAAGCATTTCTATTTTACACAATCAAAATTATCAGTTTGGTTTTTTTTGTGATTGCCTCTGTCTCTTGTTTGATTAGGAATACACTCCTACTCACAGTAAGGTAACATTTAGAATGTATTGTGGAGTATGATATAAGATGCTGGTCCAAGCCTAATTTCTTCTAGACTGGTTTCTAGTTTTCCCAACAGTTTTTACCAAATAAGGAGATTTTCCTAGGTAATTTATGTTTTCCACTGTATCAAATATTGAGTTACTGAGTTCCATTGTTTCTGATTCCCATTTGCCTAATCTATTTTTTCTTCTATTTCTTTTTAACCAAGATCAGATAGTCTGAAAGATTGCTGTTATAATTATAAAATACTTTAAGGTCAAGAAGTATTATTTCTTCTTCATCCTTACTTTTTTACTATTTTCCCTTGATAGTCTAGATTTTTTATTTTTTCCAAGTGAATGTTATTATTTTATCAAGTTTTATAAAGTCTTCCCTTAGTAATTTGATTGGTATAGTTTTAAAAGTATAAAATAACTTTGATAAATTGTAATTTTTTATTCTCTTGGCATGTCCTAGCCTTGAGCATTGAATATACCTCAAACTATTTAAGTTGTTCTTTATTTCTTTTCTTTTCTTTTTCTTCTTCTTCTTCTTTTTTTTTTTTTGCTTTTTTGGAGGGGGAAGATAGGACATTTGGGCTTAAGTGACTTGCCCAAGGTCACAAGGCTAGCAAATGTTAAGTTTCTGAGGCCTCATTTGAACTCAGGTTCTCCTGACTCCAGGGCCAGTGCTCTTATTCCCTGCGCCACCTCATGTTCTTTATTTCTTTTTTTTTTTTCACTTTGACATTCCTTTTTTTTAAATTTTATTTTATTTATTTTTAGTTTACATCATTCATTTCCACGAGATTTTGAGTTACAAATTTTCTCCCCATCTTTCCGCTACCCCCCCCTTCAAAACAGCCATCTCCTTGTATAACCCCTCCCCCAATCTAATCGTTCCTATGTCCTCCCCTATCACTCCTCTAACTTTCTGATCGGGCAGGATGGATCTCCCTTCCACAGTGCCTGTGTATCTTAAGTTCCAGTTGGATGTAGTTAATAATAATAGTAATAATAATTGTATATATATATATGTATATATATATATAGCATATATATATGTATATATATATTTGACATTTGATTATAGAACTTTAAATTTTAGATTCTTTCTCTTCCTCCCTCATCAGCCACCCACTGGAAGCAAGCCATCAAATACAGGCTGTACATGTGTAATTATGCAGAACCTCTCCACAGCGGGCACATTGTGAGAGACTGACTACATGTCCCTCCTTCCTATCCAGGCCCCCCCTCCCCTGTCCACTCTCTACCCTGTCCCTGTCCCTCTACAGAAGTGTGTACTTCCATCAACCCCACCCTCCCCTCCCCTCCATCATCCTACCTCTCATCCCCATTCCCCCTATTCTCCTGTGTGGCAAGATACTCAGTTTAGAATTTATGTCATTTCTTCCCTAAGCCAAGTTCAGTGAGAATAAGGTTGATTCTTTCCCTTTTGCCTTCCTGTACTCCTCCTGTATTGTAACAATTATCCTTTGTCTCTTCCATGAGATGCTCAACCCCATTCTGTCTCTCCCTGTTTCCTCTCAATCAGTCCTCTCTCACCTCAACATTTCACCTTTTAGTATATTGTCCCTTCCTATTCAATTGATCTTATGCCCTCTATGTATTCATATATATACATACTCAGATATGTGCTTGTATGCATATATAAACCTTCTTCTATAAATATATTTGTATGTATATGTATATATACATTTGTATTCCCTTCACCTATCCTCATACTGAGAAAAGTTTCATCAGTTACAATTGTCCCTTTTCCATGTTGGCATGT